>CM035119.1:31042248-32242248 GCA_020205555.1 Panax stipuleanatus | reverse complement strand
ACTTCGCAGACGTATTTCTGGACGATCTTCCAGGACTTCCGCCAGATAGAGAGGTTGAATTTGTGATCGTTTTGGCACTAGGAACGACTCCAATATTTAAGGCACCGTACCAGATGGCTCTGGTAGAGATGAAAGAGTTGATAGTACAACTACAAGAATTACTAGACAAGAAGTACATCCAATCTAGCGTATCTCCATGGGGAGCACCGATTTTATTTATGAAGAAGAAGGATGGGATGATGCGGCTCTGCATCGACTACAGTGAGCTAAATATGGTCATCATTAAGAATAGGTATCCATTGCCGAGGATCGACGACCTGTTTGATCAATTGAAGGGACCGAGATACTTTTCAAAGATAGACTTGAGGAGTGTCTATCATCAACTTAAGGAGAGGCCAGAGGATGTTTTGAAGACAGCATTCAGGAGTCGCTATGGTCACTACGAATTTTTGGTAATGTTATTTGGTCTAACGAATGCACCTGCAACATTTATGGGCCTAATGAATGGAGTGTTCAAGCCGTTTTTGGACAAATTCGTGGTGGTCTTTATCGACGACATTTTGGTGTATTCGAAGACCAAGGAAGAACATTTAGATCATTTGAAGTTAACATTAGAGGCGTTGAGAAGGGAGAAGTTGTATGCCAAGTTTTCAAAATATAACTTTTGGATTGAGCGGGTACAATTTCTCGGACATGTTATTGATAAGGATGAAATTTTGGTAGATCCTTCCGAAGTCGAAGCTGTGATGAACTGGGATCAGCCGTAAACGCTGTCAGAAGTGAGAAGTTTTCTTGGATTGGTAGGTTATTATAGAAGATTCATTCAGAACTTTTCCAAGATCGCAACTCCTCTAACTAATTTGACTAGGAAAGCTGTGAAATTTGTTTGGACGGAGAAATGTGAGGAAAGCTTCCAAGAGCTTAAGAAAAAGTTGAGTTCGACACCTGTGTTATCCCTTCCGGATGACACAAGAAATTTTAGGTTTATAGTGACGCGTCGCATAAAGGACTTGGCTGTGTGCTTATGCAAAATGGCAGGGTCATTGCGTATGCGTCACGACAATTGAAGGACTATGAGAAGGGGTATCCGACCCATGACTTGGAGTTAGCTGCAGTGGTATTTTCTCTAAAGATTTGGAGACACTATCTCTATGGGGAGAAGTGTAAAATATATACAGATCACAAGAGTCTGAAATATATTTTTACACAGAAGGACTTGAATATACGCCAGAGAAGGTGGCTGGAGTTAATTAAGGACTATGACTGCGAGATCTTATACCATCCGGGTAAGGCAAATGTGGTTTCCGATGCCTTAAGCAGAAAGGGTCGGGAGAATTTGATGATGTTGACCGCTCAGGAAGAGCTAATTTCAGCGATGGAGAGGCTGGAATTGGAAGTGAAGTGTCCGATGGAGATTAACGGGAAGCTGTTCCAGATGCAAGCTGGTACAACTTTGCTGGATAAAGTTAAGGAAGCTCAACTTCAGGACGAAGAATGTGAGAAGGTGAAGAAGAAGATATCTGAAGGAACCGAACCGAGATTCAATATAGACAGTGAGGGACTGCTGAGATTTGAGAGTAGAGTTTGGGTACCGCCGGTCTCAGGGATTAAAGAAGACTTTTTGAGCGAGGCTCATAGCTCACGATATTCGATTCACCCTGGTAGTACCAAGATGTACCAAGATCTTCGACAACATTTCTGGTGGTCGAATCTGAAACGAGATGTTGTAGAGTGTGTTGCAAAGTGTCTGACATGTCAAAAAGTGAAAGCAGAACATCAGAGGCTGAGTGGGTTGCTACAACCTTTAGAGATCCTAGAATGGAAATGGGAACATATTACAATGGATTTCGTGGTTGGCCTTCCGACTACTCAGAAAGGCTACGACGCAGTACGGGTTATCGTTGACCGATTGATGAAATCCGCAAACTTCCTTCCGATCAGAATCAGATTCAACTTAGACCAGTTGGCAAGGTTATATATGAAAGAGATTATTTTGAGGCACGGAGTCCCGGTGTCAATTGTTTCCGATAAGGATCCGTGCTTTACCTCAAACTTCTGGAAGCGACTACAGGAGTGCATGGGGACACAGGTAAGAATGAGTACGGCTTATCACCCTCAGACAGACGGCAGGAGTGAAAGAACGATCCAAACATTGGAAGATATATTGAGAGCGTGCATCATGTATTTCAAAGGAAATTGGGATGATCACTTACCACTCGTGGAATTCGATTACAACAATAGTTACCACGCAAGTATTGGCATGCCGCCTTACGAAGCGTTGTACGGTAGAAAGTGCAAAACTCCACTTTACTGGGATTAAGTTGGCGAGAGACAGTTACTAGGACCAGAACTGGTATAGCAAACAACAGAGATAGTCAAAGTAATCCGAGCAAGACTGGTAGCAGCTCAGGATAGGCAGAAGAAATACGCCGATCCACACCGTAAGAATGTAGAATGTGAATCGAGTAGCTTTATTTTCTTGAAAGTTTCTCCCTAGAAAGGGAAGATCAGATTCAGTAAGAAGGAAAAATTGAGCCCGAGGTTCATTGGACCCTTTGAGGTACTGCGAAGGATTGGAGAAGTTGCGTATGAGGTAACCTTACCTCCGACGCTAGAGAATGTCCACAACGTCTTCCATGTGTCAGTGTGAAGACCCTACAAACCCGATTACAAACATGTGATTGAATATGAACCCTTATAATTTGAGAAAGACTTATCCTATGAAGAAATTCCTATTCAAATTGTTGATAGGAAAGAGCAAGTTCTCAGTAATAAAGTTATACCTTCTGTTAAGGTAATTTGGAGGAACCACAACGCCGAAGAAGCTACGTGGGAACTTGAAGAGCATATGATGAAGAATTATCCGCAATTATTTACTTAATTTATGTGTAATCGATTCTGGGGACAGAATCTTTGTAAGGGGGGAGAATGAAGCGGGACGAAATTTTAATTGAACCGTGATTTTGGGGACAGAATCCTTTTAAGGGGGGAAAGATGTGACGAAAAAGATTTTTATAATTTAATTTGAATATTTATTAAATTAAATAAATATTCTTCATTGATTTAATTATTGAATTATATAATTATGTAATGGAATTATGGTAGATTAATTTAATTATGTGTAACATGGATTAAATTAATGTGGAGAATTTTATTATTCAAAGTATGAATTTAATTAAGCTTATTTGATTAAATAAATTATTTAATAAGCATAATGTTATTCTAATTAATTTAATAATTAATTAGAGATTTAATGATTTGACATAATTAATAAATGAGAATTTTAATTATGTGATAACATGATTTAATGTGGATTTATGATATTTTATTTAATTAATTTTAAATAAGATTATTTGGTTAATTAGAAGTGTGACATTAAAACTATACTATAAAGCATTTAATTATATTAAAAGGAAAAAGGAAGAAGAGAGCTAGCCAAACAAGGCCTTAGTGGGGGTTGGAGCCAGTTAACCCATTATGGGATTAACTGACAACCCATAACCCACGACTATTATATACATATATCATATTAGCCTTATATCATATATCATTCATATTGTTTTCATCAGTCAGAAAAGAGAGAAATACTTAGAGAAATTGAGAAAAAGTGTGAATTGAAGAAGTAGAGAAGAATTTCATCATCTTTGAATTATCTAAACACTAGCAAGGGTAATCTCTTCTACCCAAACTTTAAATTTACGTTCTTATATAATTTTCATGAAAACTCTGTTCAAGTTCTCTGTGAAGAGTTATTTTGACAATTAACTTAAGATGTGATGATATATATATGTTAGTATATGTATATTATATGGTTTATATCATAAATTCATGTGTTAGAGTAACCAATTTCATATAGACATGCTATAATCAGAGTTTTCCATTAATGACTATTTTGAGTTCTTTGTAAAATAATTATTTTGTGATCAATGTATGAATTGATGATTTATGTGTATATAAAATTTAATATATAATCATAACATGTTTTCTACCATGTATGTATGTTTTTAAATCATCAATTTCATGTAATTATGTTTTAATTGGGTTTTTTAAGAGTTACAGAGAATATAAAAGTTATATATATCGCCCTTATGGCCCTTACAAACATTTGTATGCTTTAAATTGGTTGTTTAACATGAATTTGACAATTGATTATGATAATACATGTTAAAACAAAGAAAACAAACTTTGAACGGACGGATTCGAAGTTATAACGAATCTGTGACGTCATATTTCACGTTTTTCTTTAAAACCGTCAAGAACACCAAGAACAGTGAAATTTCATTATTTGATTCTAGTAATTGCATGATTTAAGATATTAAAAACATGTTAGTAACATGGTATGATGTTTCTATGAAGTTTATACTTCATAGAAATCACGGTACTTGATTAATTTGTATTTAATTGGAGTAATTGGGCCAACGAACTGTCAAAATCGAGAACCAGAATGTGCACCAGCAAGGGGCCCCGCCCCAGAGGGTCCTCATAGGCATAAAGCCCCGCCCCAGCGGGGGTGGGTGCTGTCCAGGAGCTTTGTTTTGGTTTTCGAGATTGTTTTGACTTCCTATAGTAAAATAAGCATAACTTCTTCATACGAACTCCGATTAAATCGCTTTAGGATGATTCGAAAAGATAACGAGTAGATCTAAAACTTTTGTTTTTTACGTTTTCGATTTGAAGTAGTTACATGGGGTAAAAATGGCCATCTTTGTGACTGATGCGTATTCGGAGGTAATCCGAGGGCGTCGGACATGCCCGTACGCAACTGTATTGCTCCCGACGATAAAAGATGTTTTTATAAGTTATAAAATATGAATATTATGAAATATAATGATGTTTAACATTAATCAATGATGTTTTAGACAAATTGCATAAGCATGTTAAGCGTACGCAAGAGGGACGAATCGGGCGTACGACGAATGAACGTCGAAACGTCGTGCCAAGTGTCATACTATGCTATAACATACTTGAGGACTTGATGAACATGTAATTCTATGCTATAACATTTTATTAAAACATATAATAAGATTTGAAGTTCATGTTAATAAACTAAGTTGTTAACATGTATAGGATATTGTGAAGGTTCAAGTTAACAAACTAAGTGCGAACTTGAATATTGTTATTGTAAAACTTGATTATGATTATTTATAGGATTATACCTATGTGATACGCATATTGTGAATTCATACATATCTTATGTGATTAGTTAATAAGTTATCACTTGGAATCAAGTTGTAAGTTGAACTTAAATGAAAAGTTCAATAGTTGAACATAGAAGTTATGAAGCTAATCGACATCGTATACATAATGTAATGTGTAGGACGTTGAGGAATTGAATTGTAACTATATTTGTAGCTTGCGCATGAGGCAAGTATTATATCCCTAACTTATTATCGTTAAACAAGTTTCTTATCTTAACTCTTTAATTTGAATAAGCGTTCTATTCCTTATTCTTATGTCAAGCAAGTTACTAAATTCAAAGTTACTTTTATTGAGCAAGTTTTCTATTCTTGAAATAATATCATGATTCAAGTTCTTATACTTGTTAATCAAGTTGAGATTCTATATGAGATATTCTAATACCTTTTAAAGCATGATTCCAGTTTTACAATACTTATTCAATTGTATACTCTTGAGAAGTTATTATTTAATTTGAATATCGTTTATTGTTGAACCTTGTAAGACTAGCGAACCCTTATTGCTTTGACTAGTCCATAGTTGATGAGCGTTCTAAATTCTAGAATTGTTATTGAGTTTATCCAAACTAAACTTCCTTTGGTGCGAACTCTGATGTCAAACTGAGATGAACAACCCTTTTGATAGGGGATTGATGATGCTTTAGCGTTGAGATATTGTGCACAGTATTGGTACTAAGGGTTGATCCCCCTAAGTACAAGAAGTAAAGTCCATAGTCTATGACTGTTAAAGGTGTAAAGGTAAACATACTTGACAACCTAGGGCATGGTTCAAGGTCTTAGGACCCTCAGATGTATGAGAAGTAGAGTCCATAGTCTTATAACTGTTAAAGGTTTCAAGTATAAACACTTGACAACCTAGGACATAGTTCGAGGTCTTATGACCCTCAGATGTGCTTTTGCTTCTTGTTATTCATTCTTGATTCAAATGCCGAGTTTCTTATTCAGAAGTCTTTGACTCACTCGCATGTTATTATATTGTTGTTATATTATTATACTTATGGGCAATCGTGCTCACTCTTGCGTAATAATAACATTGCAGTTAAGGACGAAAGATCTGACGAGCCTTCCACTAGCAAAGGCAAGGAAAAAGTCAACAAGTGATGAAAACTTGTTGTTTAGTTGATAGTATTTGTTTAAGACTTATGTTTAAGTTGTGTAAGACTTATTATTTGTTTACGTTTCCGCATTTGAGATTTAAGGTTAAGTATGACCTGGGATTGATTATGTATTAATCATTCAGATGTTGTATCCCCATAAGGGGTGATGATGGATTTATTTCTATCTATTGCATGGTTTGCATTTATATTGGGTAGATAGATAGATGATATTTGTACAGTGAACACCAAATTCCGTGGAATTAAAGTACCCGAATTTGGGGTTGTCACAATGCCGAAAGGCGGGTGTTCAATGGCACGCATCTGAGCCGATCCAACAACCTATGGCCGTCATTGACCATTCCACGATAGAGTCATACAGACCATGAATAAGGGCACGGTCACATCCGCGGGAAGAGGGGTTCATCATGATACCGACATCCACACAAACCTCACCGCCACAAGCTGACGAGCCATCGGATAACGAGGACGAAGCAGAGTTGCCGACCACCTTTCAGCGACACTGTCAACAAAGGAGTATGTGACTTGCCCAATGCCAAGCTGTAATGCATACATACAACGTTGAGGCATTCACACCATTGGCCGACGCCTTCTCGCATTTCTCCCCAAATGATTCAGTTCAGCTGCTCATTCCTCCAGTTCTGCCTACCTATCCCCCGCCCGAAGATGACGATTCCGATGAGTTTTAACTCGTTGCTCAGGGAAGTCCTCGTCTTTATTATTTTATATGCCAAGTAATGAGGACATTTCTTAATTTAAGCGTGGGGGGAGTAAAAAATTTATTTTTTTTGTGTTTTCAAGTATAGATTAGATTGCATGTAGGGTAGATTTAATTCGTTTAATTCATATGCATCTTATATAAAAAAAATTAAAAATATTACATTCATTTAGGAATTTTGTCAGTAGAAGCATGCATATAGGATCATACATAGAGATTAAGCAGTACTTCACGGTAATGAAATAAAAGGTTAATGACTTCTCGGAATTCACTAAATCTTGTATAAAATTGAGCTTCATGATCTGATTAGGTTCGACCATAGTAACCTCATTGCATGATTGTAGTTTTCTCTCAACTTTCAAGCACATCGAGTGACTGTCAGTAGTGATTAGGAATTCATATATATTAAGAACACAGACACTTACTTGATCACGGATTAAAAATAAAACATTGGCTGAAACATAAGTTTGGGGGAATTAAGGCTCAGAAAAGAAAAAAAAAGATAAAAGAAAGAAAAAATGAAATAAAATACTTATGAAATAAAAATCTGATTTAGTTTGACCTCGTGGCCTTTGTTACGCGGACAAGTAAACCCTAGGGGATGTCTTAACACCTAGTGCCCTAAAGCCTTCAGGTTTGGGAGTCGTTGGCCGAAAGTCCGTTACACGGGTAACATCAAAAAGCCTAAGGGGGTTGAACATTGCACAAATCAGACATATGGAATAATTGGTGGGATGGAGCGTTAAAAAGCACCCACGAAGCATGAGCTTTGATCTTTAATCATTTATTGCTTATTTTGCCTGATCTCCGTAATGCTTATGTGGATGCCATGGTTGTGTAGTTATCTATGTAAAAGTAGGATGTTTTTTGAATAATCATATGAACCACTTTGAACTGCTGATATACAATTGGACACACACGCACGAGAGAGAATTAGAATCATGTAAGTGATGTGATGATGCGAGAGTCTATGATTGGTCATGAGTTAAGATGGATTGTAAGCTAAAGTGTTCATTCGTAAGGAGTATACAACCTCTGTTTGGTTACTAAGATTTTTGCTCGATTTTGTTAGGATTGCATTCATTCTGTTAGTTACATTCATTGTGTTTGTTTTTTTGAGGGCAAACAATTGTTCAAGTTTGGGGGTATTTGATAAGTAGGTTTTTAACCTACTTAATAGATATTTCTTAGCTTGATATATTGCATTTACTTAAGTATGCATGTTACTTTTTATGTGTTTACTTGCATATGCAGGAAAGGAGAATGATTGGGCAAAAAGAGAAGAGAAAAGCAAATTTGGGCTAGATGGTAGACTGGCGTGGGGCGTGTTGAGAATACAAAGGTACTGGCGCGGGCCGCGCTGCTCCGAAGACCAGAGACCCTGCATGCTAAGCGCGGGGTGCGCCGCTCAGAGAGGAATTCAAGCACGGGGCTCTCCAGACGGACGGGTTATCAAGATTTAGTTGCTGAAATTATAAAGTTGATTAAAAATAGGATTGCAAACTTGTCTAATTAAACTAGGGTTTTGATAGGCTATTTATATGAGTTGTTTTCTTAGGTTTTATCTATCTTTTATTCTATATTCTCTTGGATTGCTTGGAGGCTACAAAACCTTGTTTTTAAGATTCAAGCATGTCAGGGTAAGTTCTTTATTTCAATGCTGAAGGGATGTTGAACCTGATTAACAATTTATGGTTTGATTAAGTTTATAATAGTTATTCTTTCATATTGAGATTTATTCTGATTATCCATATAAACTGTCATGCATGTTATTCTATTGACTAATTTGGTTTTTGGAGGATTAAATTAGTAAATTAATATCATCTGTTAGATTAAGACATATTTTAAGCAAACGAAGTGTGTCTAATCTAAGTAATAATTAATGATATTTTATTGTGGTCAAGCTTTGAAATATTGTTACGATTTTCAGAAGACAAGTTAAATAATTTTTGATTGTGTAATTATTGCTTGTAATAATATAATTCTCATTCTTAATGCTTCTATTGGTAGCTGTTGTCTATCACTACAAAATTTACCTTACTCAGGTTCTACTTTTCAAGAATCAGTATAGCAATAAGCTAGGATCGATCCCACAGAGAGTGAATTATATTTTAATTATCCAATGAATCCAATGAGTTGGGAGGTTTTTTTGTTGAAAAAAATTTAATAAACAAAAAGTGAATTAAGAAAGAAATATCAATAATTAAAAGAGTTCAATTCTTCAGTTCAGTATCCCCTTTTCACAATTATGATTTGATCAAGTAATATACTATTTACCTTCCACTGAGATTAATAACCCTAGATAACCGCGATCGCAAATTACCCGAAATTCTTCGTAAGTGTAGATCTAATGCGACGATCGCCAACAAAAGATTCTAACTAACATACAACCTAGAACTATCAGCCTAGATTTAATATGATAGAAGCATTAAGTATGAGAATTAGATTGTTCCAAGTAATAATTACACAATCAGGAATTATTTAACTTGTCTTCTAAATATCTCAACAATATTTCACAGCTTGTCCACAATAAAATACTGTCAATCGCTACTTAGATTAGACACACCTCGTTTGCTTAAAATCTGTCTTAATCTAGCAGATGTAATCAATTTATTAATTTAATCCTACAGAAACCAAATCAATTAATTGAATAACATATATGAAAGCTCATGTAGATAATCAGAATAAATCTTAGATGAAAGAATAAATATTATGAACTTAATCAGGTTCAACATCCCTTCAGAATTTAATAACTGAATTAGCCTGACATGCCTTAATGAATAACCTCCAAGATGAAAGAATGAAATTATATGATCCAAGATAGTCTAAACTGAGCAGAACAACTGATATATATAGACTAATAAAACCCTAGTCTAATAAGGCAAGACAGCAATCCTAATCCTACATAACTTTGCAATTAAAACACCTAAAACCTAGTCAGCCCGTCCGTCCGGCGCGCCCCACGCTGGTCCCCTTCACTTCCTAGTGCACCCCGTGCTGGTCCATTAGGGAATCAATCAAGCTAAGCGGCCGCGTCCTTCATAATTGCAGCACGCCCTGCGCTAGTCTATCATCAAGCCCACTTTTGGTTCTTTTCTCCTCTTTTGCCCAATCATCTCCATTCCTGCACATTAACACAAAACGCATAAAAAGTACAATGTATACTCAAGTAAATGCAATATAAAAAGCTAAGAAATACCTATTAAGTAGGTTAAAAACCTACTTATCAAATACCCGCAAACTTTAACAATTGCTTGTCCTCAAGCAAACAAACAAAATGCAAACTACTTAACAGAATGAATACAACCTAACAAAATCGAGCCAAAATCTCAGTAAGCAAACACAGGTTGTATACTTCTTATGCATAAACACTTTAACTCACAATCCATCTTCGCTCATGACCAGTCATAGACTCTCACATCATCACATCACATACATGACTTTAATTCTCTCTCGTGCGTGTGTGTCCATTTATATATTAGTAATTCAAAGTTGTTCATAAAATTATTCCCAACAAACAACCTACTCAAACACAGATATCTACACAATAATGCATCCACATAAGTATATCGAAAATCAGGCTAAATAAACAATAATAGAATAAGCATCAAAGCTCATGCTTTGTGGGTGCGTTTTAACGCTCCATCCCACCAATTATTTCATATTTCTGATTCGTGCAATGTTCAACCCCCTTAGGCTATTCAATGTCACCCATGTAACGGGCTTTCGGCCAACGACTCCCAAACTCTAAGGCTTTAGGGCGCTAGGTATTAAGACATCCCCGAGGGTTTACTTGTCAGAGTAATAAAGGCCACGAGGCTAAATTAAATCAGTTTGTATTTCACAATATTGTTTTCTATTTTTCCTTGCTTTATTTTTTTTATTTTTTTAGCTTTAATTCCCCCAAACTTATGTTTCAGCCAATTCTTTATCTTTCATCCGTGATCAAGTAAGTGTCCGTGTTCCTAATATATACAAATTCCTAATTACTACTAACAATTTATTGGTGTGCTTGAAATTTGAGAGAAAACTATAATCATGCAATGACGTTACTATGTTCGAAACTAATTAGATCATGAAGGTCAATTTTATGCAAGATTCAGTGCAAATTCTAAATCATCAACCATGTAGTTAATTACATTGAAATACTACTCAATCATTATGTATGATCCTATTTGCATGTATCTACTGACAAAATCCTACAAGAATGCAAATATTTTTAATATTTTTTTAATAAGATGCATATGAAAAGAATCTACCCCTAAATGCAACCTAAACTATATGCTAAAACCCAAAAATTTTGAATACTTTCCCCCTCACTTAAATCAAGGAATGTCCTCATTACTTGGCATATATCAAATTGAAAAACGAGGATTTCCCTGAGTGACGAGTTAGAATTCGTTGAAATCATCATCCTCTTGCGGAGGGTAAGTAGGCAGAACTGGAGGGGTGGGCATCTAGACTGGATCATGCGGAGAGAAGCGCGAGAAGGCATCGGCTAAAGCAGTGAATGCCCTCACGTTGTAATTATGCATAGAAGCTTGACGTTGGGCAAGTCTCATACTCTGTTCCCGATTGCGTCGCTGAAAAGTGGATGGCGACTCTAGAGACGACTATGCTTCATCCTCATCAGACATTGTCTCATCCGGTTGAGGTGGTGGTGATGTCGGTATCATGATAAATCCCTCGGCACATGGATGTGACTGGGCACCTGTCCATGGTCTGTATGATTCTATCGTCGGAGGTCAATGATGGCCATAGGCTGGACGATCGACTTAGAAGGGTGCCATTGAACTCCCGCCTTTTTACATAAGTCCGTGATGAGGAAACCATATAGTAACCCACCTTTGGTTCCTCCCCTCAGCGATCGTGCAATGGAATCCTGAATGCACCGTCCGATGTCGACCTCATTATTGGACCCTTCCTCATGAGTCACAATACCAAAGAGTAGGCGGGCCCGTTCTTTAGTGAAGTCATTCTGATGTCGCATTGGCATGAGTCAGGCACAGATGAAAGCATACCAAGCTTTCTCGTATCTACTCAGTGCGGAGTGTGGAAAAGAAATCTTCTCGTCGGTGCCCACTCTGGTGATCCACTAAGTGCTGGGCTTGCAGAGCCGCTCTATGATCTCATCGAGATTTGGAAGAAGATCCTCGTAGTGGTCTGTATGTGGTGTGTCCACCCCAAAATAATCATTTATTGCCTCTGGGTTGAAATACACCGGCATGCCCCGAACCAAAACAACGTGATCAACGTGCTCTATGGCGTTTGTGTAGAACTCTTTCATGATGTTGATCACTGATAGCTTAGGCTGTGCTACCAGTTGAAACCACTCACGCTCCGCTATCATCTTCGACATGTCACCATCAAGGTTTGCATTCGGCTTTAGTCCTCTTTCTAGTACCAAAGTCTTTTTGTCGATGACTTTAGCGTAACGTGTAGCCGTGCCTTCGCTCACAAACCGAGTGGTGTAATATTGTGGAGGAGCCCTTGAGGATGAAGTTCTCGGCCTTTTTGGATGCCAAAAGAAAGCTTGGTCATTGACTTGGATGTCAAAAGGTGAAGATAGCCTTGAAAAACCTGTTGAAGCAAATCGTCGAACACTTGGTGGGCGACAAAGTCTCTCCCCCAAACTTAGTACAATTTATAACAGCAATTATCCCAAAAAAATAAAACTAATATCAATTAACCTTGGGTCTTCAGTAACCTAAGGTTCCACTGCAATTTCTTAAGTAATTCAATGAAAAAAATATGATTCCTTAGACAAGAATAAATTAATCTTAATGAAAACTATGGCTACCTCTTGATTGTTTCGTCAATTGGATGTTTGTGCACTCAACTTCCTTTTCACTCCCTTTCCTTCCAATCCATATTGATGAAGTCCTTTAGTTACAGAGAAAATTCTGGAGTCAGTGGTGATGGACGAATGTGATGATGATAGTGGATGGTGGATTGGGTTTATATGTAGAGAGAAAGTAGAAGGAAGATTTGATTTGGGAAAGAGGGTTATGTACTTGGGTTAGGTTTAGTAAAGTTGTGTAAGGGTAGAAGTAGAAGAGATGGCTTCTAGTTGGTAGAGGATTAGAGGAATTAGAATTAGATTAGGAGTTGGCACATAAAAGAAAGGTTTAAAAACCTTTTTGAAGTTGGAAACCACCGATCGGCGCGCCCTGCGCCCCGTCATATCTCCTTGCGGCGCGGCCCGCACTAGCTGGTTGTTTCGAGGATTTTTCCCTGCATGGGTAGTGCGCTTCGCGCCCATTGCTGCATGCCCCTCGCCCAATGCCACGTGCCCCGCAAAGGTTTTGGGTTGGAATGGCCTGATTTTGCTGGTGGTATAGCGCACCCCGCGCCGTGTCCCTCTTGATTTGAGTGCGGCCTGCGCCATCCTTGTGGCATTGCTGATTTTTTTTCTTTGCTTGATCAGTTTCCCTACCACCTGCTGCATTGAATCATGATGTACCTTAGGAGTCAGTTATACTAGGCATATGATACTAAAATATATAAAAAAAAGTAAAGTAAAAGCTACTAAGGGAAATTTGGGCTGCCTCCCAAATAGCTGCCCTTGTTTAACGTCGTTGGCTCGACTTGACTCCTATCAATTATCCAAAGATAGGATCCATCAGCATCACGATCTCAATTTCCTCTATTTGATTGCTATTCAGGAACGGCTTCAACCTATGGCCTCACTTTGAATACATTTCCTGTTTTCGGATTCTGGATATCAACTGCACCATGAAGAAAAACATTAGAGATGATAAATGGTCCCTCCCAGCGAGAGCATAACTTTCCTGGAAATTGCTTCAATCTTGAATTGAATAGAAGGACTTTCTGTCCCACAGTGAAATTTTTTCGCAAGAGCTGCTTATCATGAAAAACTTTTGTCCTAGTTTTGTACAGCTTAGAACTCTCGTATGCTTCAGTTCGTAACTCCTCAAGTTCTTGCAACTGCAGCTTCCTATTGACGCCAGCTTGATCCATGTTCATATTACACTACTTGATCGCCCAGAAAGCTTTGTGTTCGAGCTCTACAGGTAAGTGGTATGGTTTCCCGTACACTAGCCTGTAAGGTGACATACCTATCGGGGTTTTGTATGCCGTTCTATAGGCCTATAATGCATCTTCTAATCTCAGACTCCAATCTTTTCTGTTGGGGTTGACAACTTTCTCCAAAATGGATTTGATTTCTCAATTTGAGACCTCTGCCTGGCCATTGCTTTGCAGAAGGTAGGATGTAGATACCCTGTGAAGAACGTTGTACTTCTTCAATAAAGCGGCTAACACCCTATTGCAGAAATGAGTTCCGCGATCACTGATGATGGCCCGTGGTGCTCCAAACCTGACAAAAATATTAGTCCTAACAAAATCTGCAACAACTTTAGAATCGTCAGTCCTAGTGGCTTTAGCTTCCACCCATTTGGATACATAATCAACTGCCAACAAAATGTAAATATTTCCAAAAGAAACAAGAAACGGTACCATGAAATTAATACCCCAAACATCAAAGATTTCTACAATTAGTATAGGGTTTTGTGGCATTTGATTCCTTTGAGATAAATTACCAGTCTTTTAACAATTTTCACATGATTTACAAAATAAATAAGAGTCTTTGAAAATAGAAGGCCAAAAGAAACCACTCTCTAAAATCTTACGTGACGTTCTTTTAGGTTCAAAATGACCTCCACAGGCATAGGAATGACAAAACGTTAGAATAAACTGTATTTCATTTTCAGGTACATATCGTCTAACTATCTGATCAGCACAAAATTACCACAAGTATGGGCCGTCCCATACATAATGTTTGGCATCACTTCTAAGTTTTTCTTTCTGAGTTTTAGAATACTCACTTGGTACATAAGTACTTACCAAGAAATTCATGATGTCGGCATACCAGGGGGTTGTATTTCCAATGGACAAAAGATGCTCATTTGGAAACATATCTTGTAATGGTAGTGCTTCCTCGTCCTTAATGATCCTGCTCAAGTGATCCTCCACCAAGTTATCCTCACCCTTTTTGTCTTTGATCTCCAAGTCGAATTCTTGCAGCAGCAAGATCCACCTAATGATTCAAGGTTTGGATTCCTTCTTGATCAGTAAGTACCTGAGAGCAGCATGGTCAGAATAAACTATGACTCTAGTACAGAGTAAATAGGATCTGAATTTATCTAAAGTAAATACAACAGATAAAAGTTCTTTTTCTGTTGTGGCATAGTTTATCTGAGCCGCGTTCAAAGTTCTTGAAGCGCAGTAGACCGCATGGACCGTTTTGTCAATCCTTTGGCCCAAGACGGCGCCGACAGCATAGTTGCTCGCATAACACATTATCTCAAAAGGTATGTTCCAATTCGATGGTTGAAGGATGGGGGCTGACGTCAACAATTTATTTAATGTATCAAAGGCCACCTTGCATTCATTATTGAACTGGAATTCCTCATCTTACTGTAGCAACTTGCATAAGGGCAATGCTATCTTGGCAAAATCCTTGATAAACCTATGATAAAAACCTGCATGTCCATGAAAAGAGTGTATCTCCCGCACGCTGACGGGGTAAGGCAATACAGATATAATATCAATCTTAGCTTTATCAACTTCTAAACCATTGACTGACACTACATGTCCAAGTACTATCCCTTGTTCTACCATAAAGTGACATTTTCCCAATTTAACACAAGATTTATTTCTAAGCATCTTTCTAGTACACGTGTTAAATTATCTAAACATGCATCTAACGAGTCACCATGAACTGTGAAATCATCCATAAAGACTTCAATACATTCTTCTAAAAGATCTGAAAAGATACTTACCATGCATCGTTAAAAAGTGCCTGGGGCATTACATAATTCAAAGGACATTCGGCGATAAGCGAATGTGCCGAAGGGACATGTGAATGTGGTCTTTTCCTAGTCTTCTGGGGCGATCACAATCTGGTTATAACCTAAAAAATTGTCTAAGAAGCAATAATGAGAATGCCCAGCTAAACGTTCTAACATTTGATCAATAAAAGGCAAGGGGAAGTGGTCTTTTCGAGTTACAACATTTAATCTTCTATAATCTATACATACTCTCTAACCTGTTTGCATCCTCGTGGGCACTAATTCATTATTGTCATTATTGACAACCGTGATACCTGATTTCTTTAGAACTACCAACACTGGACTTAGCCATTGACTGTCAAAAATAGGGTAGATGATTCCTGCATCAAGTAATTTGATTACCTTTTTCTTCACTACCTCCATCATCGGTGGGTTCAACCGTCTTTGTACATCTCTTGTTGGTTTAGCTCCTTCCTCTAACAAAATTTAATGCATGCACATAGCGGGACTAATACCCTTAATGTCTGCTATTGTCCAACCAAAGATCGTGATGTGGTCCCTAAGGACTGTTAATAACTTTTCCTCCTGCACTTTGGTTAGATTACTAGCAATTATCACAGGTAAAGTTTCATTAGTCCCTAAATATGCATATTTTAAATGTGTCGACAATTGTTTTAATTCAAGTATTGGAGCTTGCTCCACAGATGGTAATAATTTTTGATGAGTTACAGGTAGTTGAATTAATTAGACTGCATGCTTCTCTGTAAGTTTAGGTAATGAATGTTATGCAGCCACAGTCTCCTTCAAGTCTTGACTGTGCTCAAATTCATATATCCCATCCATGTTTAAATTGCTAGAAATTGCAACCTCCAAACTATGTCTTTAAATCTGTTCAAAAGTTTCCTGCACTAACGAATCACACACATCAATATCATAAACTTGACAAATATCACTAGGGTACCTCATGGCATCATATATGTTGAATTGGATCTTCTCGCCATCAAATTCCATTGTCAAGGTCCCGTTGTGAACATCGATCATAGTCCTTGCTGTTTTTAGGAAGGGTCTTCCTAGCAAAATATGTGATGGGTTCGGGGATGTATCATCTTTCATGTCGATGATGTAAAAATTTGCAGGAAAGATTAGTTCGTTCACCTGCACCAAGACATCTTTGACTACCTCTCGGGGGTAGGTGTTAATACGATCAGCCAATTGAGTAATAACACCGGTATGTTTCAAAGGTCCAAGATTCAGAGACTTATAAACAGATAATGGCATTACATTTATTGAAGCACCTAAGTCTTGCATGGCCTTTTCAAATCTAGTGTTTCTTATCTTACATGGGATCGTAAACATGCCTGGATATTTACACTTTGGTGGCATTTTTCTTTGTAAAACAGCCGATTCATTTTCCCCTACTGTGACTTTCTCATCGTTTTCCAATTTTTGTTTATTAGTGCACAATTCTTTCAAAAATTTAGCATATCGTGGCACTTGTTTAATAGCATCTAGTAATGGAATATTCACCTCTACTTTCCTAAAAGTCTCTAGAATTTCTTTATCCTGTTCATTTTTCTTTGAATTTCTAGAATTTCTATGAGGAAAAGGAAGAGGAATATCTATCTGACAAGGAGGATTATGGTGTACCTTTGGAATTACCGGTGCCTCCTTTTCTTATGGTGTCTCATACTCAACTGTAGCCTTTAGTGTATCCATCTGTTTTCCACTCCACAGGGTTATAGCACTGGCATTCTCCTTTGGGTTCACAACAGTTTGCGTTGGAAGCTTCCCTGAACCTTGAGAGTCCAATCGACATACAATACTGGCTAATTGCCTCATCTGACTCTCCAAGCTGTGGATGGAAGACTTCGTCTCTTGTTGGAATTGTTGTGTCTATTTCATGAACGCCTTGAACATTTCTTCCAAGGACGTTCCAGGATTGGCCGGTGCTGCTGGTCTGGGTTGGTATTGTGCCTAATTTGGCTGAAACTGTGGTTTAACTGGGTAAAACCCTTACGCCTGTGGCCTAGCACCACCATAACTAAAGTTTGGATGATCTTTCCAACCTGGATTATATGTGTTGGAGAAAGGATCATATTTCCTTTGCAGTTGTGCTTGGTAATTCCCCACTGCATTAGTTTACTGTGTAGTATCCTCCTCTTGCAATGTCGGACATGCATCTGTAGGGTGCCCCGCCATTAAACAAATTTGGCAAGCTTGTGCAACCGGTGCGTTACCTGTAGCTAATTGTTTCACCAAAGCAGTTAAGTCAGAAATTTATTGCTCTACATTAGTTGTGCTTACCTCACTTACTCTTTGGGCTGGATTAGAATTCCTTGTTCCATACTGTTGTGCATTGGCGGCCATGTTGGAAATCAGGTTCTTAGCCGCCTCCGGTGTTTTGTCCACTAATGCACCTCCACTAACAGCGTCGATCATACTCCTATCCATTGGAAAGAGCCCTTCATAAAAGTAGATGATGAGGTGTTGATCGTCGATCTGGTGGGGTGGATAGCTGGAGCAAAGCTTCTTAAATCTCTCCCAGTACTCATACAGTGTTTCACCACTAAACTTTTGAACTCAGCAAATGTCTTTTCTGATGTTGGATAATCTTGAAGCTGGAAAATACTTCTCCAAAAATAGCCTTTTCATGTTTTTCCATGATTGAATTGATCCAGCGGGGAGATAAAACAACCAGTCTTTTGCTAAGTCTCCCAGTGAGAATGGGATAGCTCTCAGCTTAATCTGATCCTCCGTGACATTGTGTGGCTTCATGGTGGAGCACACAATATGAAATTCCTGCAAATGTTTGTACGTATCGTCACCTGTAAGACCACGAAAAGTAGGCAAAAGGTGAATTAGCCTAGATTTAAGTTCAAACGAAGTATTTAAAGCAGGATATTCAATACAAAAAGGTTGTTGAGTAAGATTAGGAGTTGACAACTCCTTCAAAGTCCTGTTATTTGGCACCGCCATCTCCTCTTCTGATTCGCTTAAAGAAGATTGGTCCGAAAGTAACGTGAGTGCGATGTTGAGGCCTGGTGATAGAGCGTCTTTAGAATTTGCAAGTGAACCTTGGTTTTTTCGATCTTCCGTCCTAAGCCTTCGTGCGGTTGTCTCTATTTCTGGATCAAATTTTAAATCAAGAGAGTGAGAGGATCGAGGCATAAAAAATAAAAATTGAAAACAATCGAATAAATAAAATTAAATAACACTCCCCAGCAACGGCGCCAAAATTTGGTAGCTGTCGTCTAGCATTACAAAATTTACCTTACTCAGGTTCTACTTATTCAAGAATCAGTATAGCAATAAGCAAGGATCGATCCCACCAAGAGTGAATTGTATTTTAATTATCCAATGAATCCAATGAGTTGGGGTTTTTTTTTTAGTGAAAAAAATTTAATAAACAAATAGTGAATTAAGAAAGAAATATCAATAAGTAAAAGAGTTCAATTCTTCAGTTCAGTATCCCCTTTTCACAATTTTGATTTGATCAAGTCAATATACTATTTATCTTCCACTGAGATTAATAACCCTAGATAACCGTGATCGCAAATTACCCGAAATTCTCCTTAAGTGTAGATCTAATGCGACGATCGTCAACAAAAGATTCTAACTAACATACAACTTAGAACTATCAGCCTAGATTTAATATGATAGAAGCATTAATCATGAGAATTAGATTATTCCAAGCAATAATTACACAATCAGGAATTATTTAACTTGTCTTCTGAATATCTCAACAATATTTTAAAGCTTGTCCACAATAAAATAATGTCAATCGCTACTTAGATTAGACACACTTCGTTTGCTTAAAATCTGTCTTAATCTAGCAGATGTAATCAATTTATTAATTTAATCATGCAGAAACCAAATCAATCAATTGAATAACATGTATGAAAGTTCATGTAGATAATCAAAATAAATCTCAGATGAAAGAATAAATATTATAAACTTAATCAAACCATAAACTGTTAATCGGGTTCAACATCCCTTCAGAATTGAATAAGTGAATTAGCCTGACATGCCTTGATGAATAGCCTCCAAGATGAAAGAATGAAATTATATGATCTAAGATAGTCTAAACTCAGTCGAACAATTGATATATATAGACTAACAAAACCCTAGTCTAATAAGTTAAGACAACAATCCTAATCCTACACAACTTCGCAATTAAAACACCTAAAACCTAGTCAGTCAGTCCGTTCGGCGCGCCCCGCGCTGGTCCCCTTCACTTCTTGGCGCGCCCTACGCTTGTCCATCAGGAAATCAATCAAGCTAAGTGGCGCGGCCCGCGCCGGGTCCTTTATAATTGCAGCGCGCCCCGCGCTAGTCTATCATCAAGCCCACTTTTGGTTCCTTTCTCCTCTTTTACCCAATCATCTCCATTCCTGCACATTAACACAAAACACATGAAAAGTATAATGTATACTCAAGTAAATGCAATATAACAAGCTAAGAAATATCTATTAAGTAGGTTAAAAACCTACTTATCATCTATCATATTAAATCTAGAATGATAGTTCTAGGTTGTATATTAGTTAGAATCTTTTGTTGGCGATCGTCGCATTAGATCTACACATAAGGAGAATTTCGGGTAATTTGCGATCGCGGTTATCTAGGGTTATTAATCTCATTAAAAGGGTAAATAGTATAATAACTTGATTAAATCATAATTGTGAAAAGGGCATACTGAACTGAAGAATTAAATTCTTTTACTCATTGATATTTTCTTTATAATTCATTTTAGTTTATTAAACTGTTTTCACTATAAAAAAAACCCCAATTCTTTGGAAATCATTGGATAATTAAAATACAATTTACTCTATGTGGGATCGATCCTTGCTTGTTACTATACTAATTCTTGAGTTAGTTGAATAAAGAGTAAGATAAATTTTGTAGTGCTAGACGACAACTACCAAAATACAACCATAAAATGATCCACATATTTCTTGAATACTCGGTTCATCATATCCATGAAAGCAGCAGGAGCATTAGTCAATCCAGAAGACATGACTAAGTGTTAGAGTTTATGCCCTAGAGGCTAATTCTTTGATGTAATTGTTTAAACATTTTTTGATATTATATTTGATTGAATAAATAAATTATTTTATTATGGTTTTATTTACTGCGTTATATAAATGTTAACATAATAAAAGTCCTTAGAATAGTGATACAAATTATATGGCTTCAAGTATGTGACTTGAACATGAGATCATATAGTTACAATTAGTATCATTACTCTTAAATGTCCCTAGTCGAGTGTCATTGTTAATGGGACAACAATGATACATTGAGACTAGTATGTGGATTGACTGATGGCCAAATCTCATTGGTCATAAATATATGAGATATTGAGTCAATGCATAGGTACATGTTAGAGAACAATGTACTGGGCAGACCCACCATGAGAATTCTACGTGGAGCATTATGCAAAGTGTCATAAGCAATTCTCATAGTGACAATGATGTAATGATCCTCCGACCTGAAATCACTATATTACTACACGAGAATTTATGTACTTTGATATCATCAAAGGCCACCTTTAATAGGTGGACGATAAAGGTGATTATTGGGTATATCATGAATCGTGTGAGGAATATGAGTGATCTAGATGGAATTTAACCCTCCTATATATTAGGGGTGATATCCATAGGCCTCTTGATTGAGTAGGACTATGAAATGCATGGCCATGCTCAACTAGTGATTTGTTTCATATAGTCTACTCATCGATCAAGAAAACTCAGATTAAATTATGAAGAGGATGACACATTCCATGCCTCGAGTTTAATCTAGGATGTCAAGGTTAAAAGGATTAAATTACATTGAAACATTGGTCACGAAAAGGTTGTATCGAATCACCGATCTTATTATTATTTGGGTAGCAGTGATGCATTACTAGATGCCGCTCACTGTTTATAATTTTATAATATGATTTTAAAATTATTGCCAATATAATAATAACCTATAGGGTCACACACTTAGAACGTAATTAAAAGGGAATTAATTTAAATTGTATGGATTTAAATATATCAATATGATTGATAGTATTTAAATTATGAATTTAAATTAATAGAATAATTTGTATATATATATATATATGTATATTAATTAAGTAAGACTTAATTAAGATATAATATATATATATATATATATATAAATTCGGATAATATATTTCTAATTGGATTAGGTTTTGGTTAATTCCTTTAACTGCTATATATTTGATATATCAGCCGTTTAGGATATCATCGATATCAAAACCCTAGCCGCTCTTAGAGAGAGTCTAGAGAGAAAAATTTCGAAAAGTCCAGATCCTTGGCGGCTAGTACCGCAGCTTTCCTTGCTGCAGATCGTGTGACGATTCGCGGGACGTTCGTGTGGATACCGTAGAGGCGCAGTTCCGTTGGATTGCGTTGAGGATTCGAAGCAGTTCCAGAATCTCCATCGTCTCCTTTCAGGCTTGAATAATTGGTAAAACATATCTTAACCTCTGAATTAATATGTTTTCGCATAGATCCTGTTTTAGGGTTTCGAAAATTTTTAATTTCCGCTGCGTTTATGTGCCGAAAACCCTACAGTGGTATCAGATCTACTTGCGAAATGATTAATTCAGATTACGTGTTTTAATTGTATTCGTTATATATGATATATGATGATGCATGTTTACCGATCTGAAATTGAATATATGATATTCTGCATGTATGCGTATTCTGGAAATCTGTAATATATATGCATGTATATGATGTTCTGATATTTGTATCCTAGAAGGTGGAATAACAATTCAACTTCTGTTCTAATTGGATTAGAAACATGAAGATTCGATTTAATATGATTAATCGAAACTGGACATATATGATATGTTCTGGGTGTATTGTTAGTATGAGTGTGTTAGCGGATTGTATATGATTCTGGAATTGTTTCAGAGATTTGTATGAAAAATTCTACAATATGCATGATGGTCGTGACCCCCCCTTGGACCCCCCCGTCGTAGCGCACGATGGTCGTGACCCCAATATTTTGTATATAGTTTTCTTTAATTATATAAATTGTGTCATGTGCTTATTGTGATATGCATGGTGCACAGTTATGGCCCTTTTGACCCATAGGTTAGTGGTTTTGGTTTTGAAATACGGCTTGCATGTCGTGCCTTTCTATAAATTCTGATGTAATATTCTCTTCTCATCTAAATCCCCTCGAATGTAACTCGAGGTTTCTTTATGTCATGTAATGTACAATTGTAACCTATCAAGATGACAAGATGATGATGGAGAGGAGACACATGCATGAGGAAGGTCCAAGGAAGCTACTATTTTGAAGACCTTTTACCACCTTAGACTGACCTTCAATCTTTTCATTAGCTTGAAAAGATTGGCATAGGGTTGGGGCCATAACTGTGACACATTTAATTTTGCACTTTATTTATGCTTGTATACGATATGATATGATAAATAATGTGCATGTTTAATAAGATTAAAATTGGTGAGATCTAAATTAATTATTAAAATCCCTCATAAAATTATTAAGTCTAAATCAGATGCCTTCCAATGAATAACACCCATCAAGACCTTGACCGATGGATGTAGGTTTGCCAAAGTAAAGTACCCCATTTATCTTGGTAAGATGCGATAGGATAATTGTGATATCCAAACTGTTAAAATCATTGGGCCAGACTAAACTAAGTTATCACAATAGGATTGTGGACTTAGAGGCATAGAGTTTGGTAGGTACCATTAGATGGACTAGAAACAAATGTTGTTCACCAAACTATCTAAGAGTTATATATGATATAATTGACAAAGGGTTGTCTACCTAAATAATTATGTTTTGAGAGAATAGCCAAAGCTAACTTAAGGCATAATGAAATATGGATCTTAGCTCACTAGAAAGATTTAATTGAAAAATGCTTTCCGAATTAATGGTGAGGGCTATTAATTTGAATAAAATAGTGGGAGGTATATTTTGAATGTACTATTATCAATTACATAATATCAAAATTCTGCAATTTGACTTATTATTTTTGCACTTATAAATTGTAGATATCAATGGCAAACAACAACACAAATAGTCTTTCACTACGATCAGTCCTTGAGAAGGAAAAGCTGAGTGGAGTTAATTTCCTAGACTGGCATAGGAACTTGAGGATTGTCCTCAAACAGGAGCGCAAGCTATATATCCTTGATGGGCCCATTCCTGCAGCACCAGCTAACACTGCACCACGTGTAGAGCATAATGCTTACAAGAAGCATCAAGATGATGCTCTGGACGTGAGTTGTCTCATGCTAGCAACTATGAACTCTGAGCTTCAGAAGCAACATGAGTTAATGGATGCTTATGAGATGATCGAGCATCTCAAGAAATTGTTCGAAGGGCATGCTCGACAGGAGAGGTATGATACAAGCAAGGCGTTGTATCACTGCAAGATGGGTGAACGTGATCCAGTTGGTCCACATGTGCTGAAAATGATTGGGTATATTGAGTACCTTGGTAGGTTGGGTTTTCCGATTACTCCGGAAGCCCAAACTGATCTTGTTTTGCAATCTTTGAACAGCAGCTACTCTCAATTTGTTATGAATTACCTCATGAATGAAATTGAGAAACCACTTACTGAGTTGTTGAGCATGTTAAGAACTGCCGAGAATAACATGAAAAAGACAGGACCCGCTCCCATAATGATGGTGCAAAAGGGGAATGCTAAGGGAATGGGGAAAGGCAAGAAGAAGATAGGATCTAAATCTGCCAAACCCAATCCCAAAACCAAAAAGGCTTTAAAACCTAAAGGTGGGGTGGCTAAAGAAGGTGATTGTCACTTCTGTGGAAAATCTGGACACTGGAAGAGGAATTGTCATGCTTATTTGGAAGAACTGAAGAAAAAGAAAGGAAGTATGACTTCTGATTCAGGTATATATGTTATAGAAGTCAATTTGTCCACTTCTACATCATGGGTATTAGATACTGGATGTGGTTCTCACATTTGTGTTAATGTGCAGGAACTCCGAAGGAGTAGGACTTTGGCGAAAGGCGAGGTTGACCTACGAGTTGGGAATGGAGCAAAAGTTGCTGCACTAGCCGTAGGAACTTATCATTTATTTTTGCCCACTGGGCTAGTATTAGAATTAGAGGATTGTTATTATGTGCTTGCTATGAGCAAAAACATTATTTCTGTTTCTTGTTTGGACAAGAAAGGTTTTTCATTTTTAATAAAGAACAACAGTTGTTCATTTTACTTAAATGAAATATGTTATGGAGTTGCACAATTGTTTAATGGTCTTTATATTCTTAATTTAGAAATGCCTATCTATAACATAAATACAAAACGATTTAAATCAAATGATTCAAATCCGACATATCTTTGGCACTGTCGTTTAGGCCATATAAATGAGAAACGCATATCCAAACTCCATAAAGATGGGTTTTTGGATTCATTTGATTTTGAATCATATGAGACATGCGAGTCTTGTTTATTAGGCAAGATGACTAAAGCCCCTTTCACTGGACACAGTGAACGGGCTAGCGATATATTGGGACTTATACATAGTGATGTATGCGGACCCATGAGTTCGTTAGCAAGAGGTGGGTTTTATTACTTCATTACATTTACTGACGACTTCAGTAGATATGGATATGTGTATCTTATGAGACACAAATCCGAATCCTTTGAAAAGTTAAGGGAATTCAAGAATGAAGTTCAAAACCAATTTGACAAAAGCATAAAAGCCCTTCGATCTGATCGAGGAGGTGAATACTTAAGCCAAGACTTTGATGACCTTCTAAAGGAGTGTGGTATTATATCACAGCTCACTCCACCTGGAACACCACAATGGAATGGTGTGTCTGAGAGGAGGAATCGCACCTTGTTGGACATGGTACGATCGATGATGAGTCATGCAGATCTTCCAATAAGCTTCTGGGGTCATGCCCTAGAGACAGCTGCATTCACACTTAACCGTGTTCCTACAAAGACGGTTCATAAGACACCATATGAGATGTGGACTGGGAAACATCCTAGTATGTCGTTCATGAAGATTTGGGGTTGCGAGGCGTTTGTAAAACTTCTGGCTTCTGACAAGCTCGGACCCAAATCTGACAAATGTAATTTTGTGGGATACCCAAAGGAAACAAAAGGGTATTATTTCTACAAACCTTCTGAGAACAAAGTATTTGTTGCTCGAACTGGTATTTTTCTAGAAAGAGAATTTGTCTCTAAAGAAAACAGTGGGAGGAAAGTAGAACTCGAAGAAGTTCGAGAACCACAAAATATCATTGAACCTGAGTTGGAACATGAGCAGGAACCACAAGATATTGTGGAAAGTGAACCTGCTCAAATTACACGAGGCATTTATAGATCTGGTAGGACACGCCAAGAGCCCGAGAGATATTATGGATTTCTTGTGACTCAAAACGGCGATGTGATGCTCATAGATCATGATGAACCTGCTTCCTACCAAGAAGCTATGAATGGACTAGATTCTGAGAGATGGCTTGAAGCCATGAAATCTGAGATGGACTCCATGTATACTAACCAAGTATGGACTTTGGTTGATCCACCCGAAGGGGTAAAACCAATCGGGTGCAAGTGGGTTTTCAAGAAGAAAACCGACATGGATGGTAATGTACAAACCTATAAAGGTCGACTGGTAGCAAAAGGTTTCAAACAAGTTCAAGGTGTTGACTATGATGAAACCTTCTCTCCAGTGGCAATGGTTAAATCCATCAGGATCTTACTTGCTATTGCAGCCTTTTATGATTACGAAATCTGGCAGATGGATGTCAAAACTGCTTTCCATAACGGAAATCTCCTTGAGGATGTGTATATGACACAACCTGAGGGTTTTGCCAATCCAAAGGATGCTGGAAAGGTATGTAAGCTGCAGCGATCCATTTATGGATTGAAGCAAGCCTCTCGGAGTTGGAATCTTTGATTTGATGAAGCAGTCAAAGAGTTTGGCTTCATAAAAAATGAAGATGAACCTTGTGTATATAAGAAGGTTAGTGGGAGTCACATTGTATTCCTGGTATTATATGTTGACGACATATTAATTATTGGGAATGACATTCCTTCCTTACAGGCTGTAAAAACATGGTTAGGAAAATGTTTCTCCATGAAAGATTTGGGCGATGCAACCTATATTTTAGGTATCAAGATCTATCGAGATAGATCGAGAAAAATGCTCGGCCTAAGTCAAAGTACATATATTGATAAAGTGCTGAAACAGTTCAGCATGCAAGAGGCAAAAAGAGGACACTTACCCATGTCTCATGGTGTTAAGATCTCTAAGGCCCAATGTCCTAAATCACATGATGATGAGGAGCGTATGAGAAAGATCCCTTATGCTTCGGCAATTGGATCTACATGTATGCAATGATATGTACTCGTCCGGATGTCTCGTATGCTTTGAGCATGACGAGCAGATACCAGTCGAATCCAGGTGAAGGTCACTGGACAGCAGTCAAGAATATCCTCAAGTACCTGAAAAGGACTAAGGATTCATTCTTGGTATATGGAGGTGAAGACGAACTGACAGTAAAGGGTTACACAGATGCTAGTTTCCAGACTGACACAGATGACTATAAGTCTCAGTCAGGTTTTGTGTTTTGCCTTAATGGTGGTGCTGTTAGCTGGAAAAGTTCGAAGCAAGAGACAGTAGCCGATTCTACAACAGAGGCTGAGTATATTGCTGCTTCTAGTGGAGCCAAGGAGGCTGTATGGATTAAAAAGTTCGTCACTGAACTTGGTGTTGTTCCAACCATTGTTGATCCAGTTGAGCTATACTGTGATAATAATGGAGCCATTGCACAGGCTAAGGAACCCAGATCTCACCAACGATCCAAGCATATACTTAGGCGGTACCATCTCATCCGTGAAATCATTGATAGAGGAGATGTACATATAAGCAGAGTGCCAACAGATGATAATGTTGCAGATCCACTGACCAAAGCTTTGTCGCAGCATAAGTATGAAGGTCACACTAGTTCCATGGGTATTAGATACATGAGTGATTGGCTCTAGTGCAAGTGGGAGACTGTTAGAGTTTATGCCCTAGAGGCTAATTCTTTGATGTAATTATTTAAACATTTTTTGATATTATATTTGATTGAATAAATAAATTATTTTATTATGGTTTTATTTACTGCGTTATATAAATGTTAACATAATAAAAGTCCTTAGAATAGTGATACAAATTATATGGCTTCAAGTATGTGACTTGAACATGAGATCATATAGTTACAATTAGTATCATTACTCTTAAATGTCCCTAGTCGAGTGTCATTGTTAATGGGACAACAATGATACATTGAGACTAGTATGTGGATTGACTGATGGCCAAATCTCATTGGTCATAAATATATGAGATATTGAGTCAATGCATAGGTACATGTTAGAGAACAATGTACTGGGCAGACCCACCATGAGAATTCTACGTGGAGCATTATGCAAAGTGTCATAAGCAATTCTCATAGTGACAATGATGTAATGATCCTCCGACCTGAAATCACTATATTACTACACGAGAATTTATGTACTTTGATATCATCAAAGGCCACCTTCAATAGGTGGAAGATAAAGGTGATTATTGGGTATATCATGAATCGTGTGAGGAATATGAGTGATCTAGATGGAATTTAACCCTCCTATATATTAGGGGTGATATCCATAGGCCTCTTGATTGAGTAGGACTATGAAATGCATGGCCATGCTCAAATAGTGATTTGTTTCATATAGTCTACTCATCGATCAAGAAAACTCAGATTAAATTATGAAGAGGATGACACATTCCATGCCTCGAGTTTAATCTAGGATGTCAAGGTTAAAAGGATTAAATTACATTGAAACATTGGTCACGAAAAGGTTGTATCGAATCACCGATCTTATTGTTATTTGGGTAGCAGTGATGCATTACTAGATGCCGCTCACTGTTTATAATTTTATAATATGATTTTAAAATTATTGCCAACATAATAATAACCTATAGGGTCACACACTTAGAACGTAATTAAAAGGGAATTAATTTAAATTGTATGGATTTAAATATATCAATATGATTGATAGTATTTAAATTATGAATTTAAATTAATAGGATAATTTGTATATATATATATATATATATATATATTAATTAAGTAAGACTTAATTAAGATATAATATATATATATATATATATAAATTCAGATAATATATTTCTAATTGGATTAGGTTTTGGTTAATTCCTTTAACTGCTATATATTTGATATATCAGCCGTTTAAGGTATCATCGATATCAAAACCCTAGCCGCTCTTAGAGAGAGACTAGAGAGAAAAATTTTGAAAAGTCCAGTTCCTTGGCGGCTAGTACCGCAGCTTTCCTTGCTGCAGATCGTGTGACGATTCGCGGGACGTTCGTGTGGATACCGTAGAGGCGCAGTTCCGTTGGATTGCGTTGAGGATTCGAAGCAGTTCCAGAATCTCCATCGTCTCCTTTCAGGCTTGAATAATCGGTAAAACATATCTTAACCTCTAAATTAATATGTTTTCGCATGGATCCTATTTTAGGGTTTTGAAAATTTTTAATTTTCGCTGCGTTTATGTGCCGAAAACCCTACACTAAGAATTCATAATGCCCGTAACGAGTTATAAAGGCAGTCTTTGGAATGTCATCAGTTTTAATCTTTAACTGATGATATCCAGAACGAAGAACGATCTTTGAGAAGAATTTAGCACCTTGCAACTGGTCAAAGAAGTCATAAATGCGAGGTAACGGGTACCTATTTTTGATGGTGACATGGTTCAACTCCTGATAGTCAATACAAAGTCGCATACTCCCGTCTTTCTTCTTTACGAATAAAACAAGAGTACCTTAAGGCGATGTACTAGGATGTATAAAGCCGATGTCTAACAACTCCTGTAGTTGGACCTTTAACTCCTGAAGTTCAATAGGAGCCATTCGATATAGGGTTTTGGAAATAGGTTTTGTACCGGGTTCAAGGTCAATAAAAAATTTAACTTCACGTTCCGGGGGTAAGCTAGGAAGTTCTTCGGGAAATACGTCAGGGAATTTATTAACAACCGAAATATCATTCAAATCTGATGTATTTTTGTTTAAATCGGTGACATGGGCTAAGAAAGCTTGACATCCATTTTTCAATAAACGAATAACTTTATGACTTAAAATGACAGTGATTGATTTTAGTGGTTTGGTTGTTTGAATTCACATAACAGGTTGGTTAGGAATACGAAAGCTAACAACCTTACGAAAATAATCAATTTTAGCATGATAAGTGGTTAACCAGTCCGTTCCTAAAATCACATCAAATGCAAGTATTTTTAAAGATATGAGATCAACAGGCAATGTGAGGGTGCCAATTTGAATCAAACAAGATTTGTAAACTGTGGATGTAATGAAGGTTTCTCCCAATGGAGTTTCAATAGATAAATCAAACTCTAATTTCTAAGGGGTCAAGTTTAAACGTTGAGCACAAGCTGGTGAAATAAAAGAAAGGGTAGAACCGGTATCTAATAAGGTATAGACTTTGCAAGCGTTAATGATTAGTTTACCCGTGATAACTTCGTTCAAGTTCCTCGTTTTTTGGGTAGTCACGACAAAAGCTCTCCCCTGAACCACCGACATTGACTTGTTTGGGACAGCCTATGGTGTCACCATCCCAACTGGACTTGACTTTGCTATAGGGCACACTCGAGCTATGTGACCTTCCTTTTTGCAATTATAGCACACCTTGGATTGTTGTGTGCAGTTTGGACTGATGTGTCTCTCTTGTCAGCATTTGTAGCATACGACCGGTGGTCGTTCCCCTCCCCTAGAAACGGTTGCTGGTGCTGATGCTGTTGCCGATGTCTTTCCGTTATCATTGTTGAATCTTCTCTTCTTGAAATTTCCACTTGACTCACTTCTTCCATTGTCTTGGCCATGATTACCACCGGAGTAGTTACCATTTCTGGCATGATAATTTCCTCCACGCTGGTTATCATTGTTCCGATGACTGTTGCCACCGGTACGACTATTATCGTGTTGTCGGTTGCTAACCTTTGGTTGAACAGTCTAATTAACTCGCTCCAATAATTAAGCCCTATTCACAACATCTGAATACAAACAAAGTTTATGAGAAATGAGGTATTGACGAATTTCAGGTTTCAATCCTCTCAAAAACATTTGTGTCATTCATTCCTCATTATCCACCAAATGGGAAGTAAACCGGGATAATTTCGCAAACTTGGCCTCGTATTGTGATACAAACATATTATTCTATTCTAGTTTGATGAATTCCACCTTCATATGACGAATACTTTCTAGAAAGTACTTGTCGTTGAACAATTCCTGGAACTTCTCCCAAGACATCTTGCAGAAAGCTGAGTACCTTTCACAGATTCCCACCAGTAATCTGCCTCTCTACGCAACATAAAGGTGGCAAAGGGAACCTTTTGCTCCTATGTGCATCCCAGAACATCAAATATTTTGGTGATATGCTTAATCCAAGCTTCTGCCTTGAGTGGATCTGGCTTTCCCAAAAATATGGGCAGTCCCAACTCCTTGAATTGCTTAGCAGTGACCAGCCGTGAGTTACCATTGTTTCCACCTGCATTTTACATAGGAGTCTCTCTCTTCTGGTTTTGCATGAATTGTAGAAAGCTCCTAAACACCCCATCGTTCATCATTTGGTCGGTGATGTTGTTTACAGGAGTATTACTGCCTTCCTGATGCACATTATCCTGGTTATTGATTGGCAGTGTCTCAATGGTCTCATATGCTCCATTGCTCATCTCCGGATTTTCAGATGCCAATCTCAAATACTGCCATAAGACAAGGGTTAATTAAAGAAATTGACATGTCACATATTATCCCTATTTCGACTGACCAATTAAATAACAAATAAGCTTAGGTAGGACACACTAGTAAATGTTTTACTCATCTCTCCCCTCCTAGTTCTAATCCCAGATATCCACCAGAGATCATATTCCTAAGCTTTGATACCAACTGTGACGCCCCCAAAATAGGTCCACACAACCCATTCTGAGTCGCCAAATATATGGTACAGAATCCAAACACAAATATTTTTATATTAAATTATCGTGCAAAATACGACCTCACAAACTTTTAGCTTCAATACAGATATTATGCCGTATATAATATGAACATATCAACGCTCAAATTAAGTCCTCATTACGATTATTATCACACTATTTTACAAAATAGTGAGGACTACTATAGCACTATCTCGGACCATCACTCCATTCTCCGGCTAGTCCCAGCTATATTTTCATTTCCTAAAGAGAACAATGAAAGAAAAGGGTGAGCTCAACTAGCCCAGTAAAGAATATTATGACTAAGATAATGAAGAATAAAGTATCGTTAGCCTTCAATAAATCAGATAAAATATTATGGACAACAAGTTTTAGATCAACAACTGCAGCGGAAATAACAATTCATTAGAGGAGTTAAGTAGAGAATGATGTCTACTATCTTCTATGATTTAAAAGTCCATCATCAATATTTTATCCCTGTAACATCAATCAATAAATATTTCAAATCAATAATTTATCTTTGCACTACGGGCCAAAGATATTCATTTGTATTACCAGTGGTCATGATCATGCCAAACACCTGTCCATCTTCGCACTACAGGCCAAAGATATTCATCAATCAACAGTTCATCTTTGCACTACGGGCCAAAGATAACTTTCACCACAATTTAAGTTTGAGACTTAAGACAATGATATAAAGAATGAATCCAATGAGATCAAGGATAAATATTAGAGGTTTATAATTCAATTTATCTAGAGTTTAAGAATGTCCAAATTGTTAATATGAAGATCAAAACATGGATCCAATTTCAAGAATAAGATTCATAAAAGATAACTTGGACAAAGAAAAGAAATTTAATTTTGTTGTGAATAGTACTCATGAATAGTACCATATGAATAATACCGTATGAATATACCCCGACATGAAAAGATTAAAATTTCATAAGAAAGTTCAGACCAATATTCCAGTGAAATGATATTAGATGAAGCACAAACCTTAAAGAATTTCTAATCATTTCAGGAATTATAGAAGCAATACTTACCATAGTAAGTTTAAACTTAGGAATATGAAATGAAATAATATCACTTACATAATATAGAGTATGAAACAAAATGATATCCCTTACGAGTATAAAATAATATCCTTTACGAATATTGAAAGAAAATAACATACTTTACGAGAAAAATAATATTCTGTACCTTAATTAGAAAGTAGTTCTGACTGGAATAATGGAGATTATGTCGAGAAAATCTTGCACTGTTATCAACACTCAAAATATCCTTATAGTCACAAGAAATACGCTCAATATTATAGAAAATGTTTTTCCTGATTCTGGTGTGATTTTCATTTCTTCACTAAGCAACCTATTTATAGGAAAGAGGCCCAATTACTGGACACTGTCGAAACTTGATCTTTGAAACCGAAGTTTTGAGTTCGGGGGCTTGGTTAAGTGTGGGAAAGGTGTTAGGCAACCCACAACTCCCGTGTAAACACGGTACCGCATCTTTTTAATATTTCTCTTAAAACGAAAATGCGTGTGTGAATGCTATTTGAAAATTAGGCCTATGTTTGATTGATTGAAAGTAGTGCTTTGCTTCGTTGAACCTATATACGAAGGGTTTGATTTGATTTGCAAAAAGTCTTTGATTTTATTTGCAAAAGTGTTTAATTTGATTTGCAAAAGCTTTTCTTTTGATTGAATTGAAGTGATGTTTTGAAAGCTGGTTATCAAACCCTTGTGCTAACATAGGAATTGAAACCTGTTGATACTTCCATTTTTTTATCTTTTCGGTCTTAAGGCACAATTTGAATGGTGATTGTAGGGCTGCGAAGCATCATTGACCACAATATATATACAAGTGTCGGTCTCCTCATGGGTATGACAGCCATCGGAGGGACTCTGACACGACAAACCACATTTCCACTATGTTGAGACCTTAAACCCGGATAACCATTTTAAGGTCTTTGTATGTACATTTTTACATAAAAACTGGCAAGGTACATCTGTAAAGCGGAGTTTGTCCATCGTGGGAATCAGATTCTGATCAATTTGATCATGAATCCCACGCCTCCTAGGCTCACATGTGAGTAGCCAATAAACCTGCACAGTTCAAATTTGTACAAAAATAAAAATATATCCCAATATTCCCAGAACCAAGGATTCATTAGTAAATCCTGATTCGCACCAGGCCGAAGCGACTCGTTCCCACTATATAGCGATCTAAGAGACGCGAGTTTGCTTTCATAACTGAAACTAGAAAAAAAGACTAGATTTAAATAAATCTCAGCCATTCTAGCTTCCTGGTTCTGTCTGTACCGATTTTGAACCGTTTGAAAGCTAGAGTTGGCGAGATTTAAATAAATCTAGTTTGCCCGCAGATATGTTAGTGCCGATTCATATAAAATGAATATTTAAAGCAACAGTTTAATAAAATGAGTAAAGAAGTATATATACAGTTATATATATAAAAGCTGTAAAGGGCGATGGGTTTTCACACCGGTGCCCGGACTGAAATTGAAATATGTATATATATATATATATATATATATATTGATAGAAAAGTAGTCAACCAAGACTGGGAAGAGAACCCAGTGCTGGTGAAGGCTGCTTATATATGCATATTTATATATAAAAGCAGTAAAAAGGCCACAGAATAATCCAGGCCTAACTGAAATGTAAATGTAAAGAAAAGTAGTCAACTAGGGACTGGGAAGATAACCCAGTAATGGTGAAATGTGCAAAAATAGTATAAAGACCACAGAATAATCTAGGCCAGATAAAAATATATAAATATATATAGAGACAGAAATATAGTCAACCAAGACTGGAAAGAGAACCTAGTGGTGGTGAAGGCTACTTATACATGCATAAATATATATAAAAGCAGTAAACTACCTCGGATTTAACATCCGGGCATGACAAAATTTAAAAGTTAGTATATATACAGTTATATAAACACAAAAAAAGCCAAACCCGGACTGGAAAGATAACCCAGTCCAGCGAAGTTGCTTAAAACACAGATGCAAGTATGCCGAATATGCCGGAAGCGACGGATCGTCAATTCGAGTTGTAGAAATGCCAGAAAATGCATTTATGTGCAAAAATATACTAAAAGTTGACGAAAAAGGCCACGGAACTAAGTTCCGGGCATATTTAGAAAACAAAACTTGATATGCAAGTGCAAAACAGTGCAAAGAAGTAGTATTGACTTTCTGATCGTAAAAATACTCACAATGGACTGCTACACGGGGTTTTTACCAAATCGTAGGCTCTAAACGGCCAAATATACCAGTTATTTTTTGATATGTGGTAGTATATGGGTATATCTATGTGTTAGAGTGAACAAATTTGGGTTTGGAAGAAGTGAGAAAGTCAAAAAATTAAACGGGCAGAGGTTCGCTGCGTTTTGGAATTCTTGAAAATGAGGGGGGCACGTTTATTTATAGGCCAGGGAGCCTCAGCTCTACCTGCAGCTACAGCAGGTAGATGTGCGGCTCCCCTGGTGGGGCCCACATATCCGGTTGAGTCATCTCGAAGTACGTGCACTCCGAGCAACTCGAGGTCAAAGTCAAAACTTTCTAACCTTTGATCGGAGCGTCCGTTTGAGGCGTGCTATACCTTTCCAGAAAGTAATCGCCGAGAGTGTCACAATGACGTGGGATAAAACATTTTTTGAGTCCAAGAAGACGGGTTCATAACCAGGTCTTTGATTCCCCGCAGTTTGTCCGTTGAGCTGTCTTGTGCTGTTTACACTCGAGATCATCGTTATGGTTCGTTCTAACCTTGGTGGCATCAATTAGGCTTGAATTTAACCGAATCGGCTTAGGGTTGGTAAAATGACCATTTTGCCCCTCTCGGGGTTGCCCTTAGTGTCAGCATGGCCTTTGGTTGACTTCCGGGAGTTGTTTCCAAAACTTAGATCCCATTGGGTCTGTTTGTCCTCAATATTGTATCTAGGGCTGACTTGGTCGTTCTAGGTTTTCCTATGGAGGTGTTGCGGAGCTTCAGGTTTGTTCTTGAAGGTGACTTAACTTCCCGGGTTGCGACCGGGGCTGACGTGTACCTCCCGAGTTGAGACCGAGGCTGAGTTGACATCCCGAGATTGGTGATCGAGGCTATAGTTATCCCAATATTGCTTATCAAAGTTGAGTAGACATCCCGGTATTGAGATCGGGGCTGATTTGATGGCCCGATATTTAGATCAGGGTTGATCTGATGGCCCGATTGGAGATCGGGGTTGATTTGACCGCCCGATATTGAGATCGGGGTTGATCTGACTGCCCGATTGGAGATCGGGGTTGATTTAATGGCCCGATATTGAGATTGAGGTTGATCTGACGTCCCGATTGGAGATCGGGGTTGTGACGCCCCCAAATTCTAGGACCGTCATGGGGTCGCTCGAATTCGGTTCGTCACGTGCTCATGGGAATACAATAATAACTAAAATCACACATCCACAGCGGAATATCTAATTTAGAATAATATACAATGATTTATTATAATTATTCCCCCAAGTCTCGCAACCTACAGTACTTAATAGATTACATAATAATATCAATTAACGACTTGATACATAATCTAACTTAAGCTTAAACATAATCAAATCCAGTCTTACTACATCATCTTAATATAACATTAAAATATTTAAAAACATAAAAGAGACAAGCTAGTTGGTAGCCTTGCCCTTGCCCTTATAACCGCCCGAAGGTTCGCCATGCTCTGCCTTAACTGAAATATTTTAGGGAAAAGTAAGAATGAGCACAAATTACTCAGCAAGTAATATACAATAAGGGTTTGTAATATAATTCTCAATTCTCGAAAAGGGTATAGCAAGGTTTGATAGTACAAGGATAACAAGAATATCAACAGTTTTAAATAACAGTCGCTAAGGACAGAATAATATCAATGTGATTCAATAATAAATCAATTCAAGATTTCAAGATAACTGAATACTGAGCAGTCACTAAGGACCATGAACTTCTACTAGAATTAACAGTAATAAACTGAAAATCCAACAAAAACAGGTACAACAGGTGATCAGCCTAAAGTACCATCGTTATGCATAACAATTAATCATACTAAAGTGCGCGCGTCGGTTCTCTGACAGTTAGATTTTGTTCTTCTCAGTCAAATACAAGATCCCTCACCAATCAATTGGTTTGGGTCGCTTTTCAATAATATAAGTCTAGCCGAATCAAATCGCATAGACACTTTCACAATATTCAAGAACAATACTAAGTTCAACATGAATAATAGCTTTAATGAAATAAGAGTTCAAGTATGCTAATTCAATTCAAACAATTAAGTAGGAAACTAGTTCGCAATATACAAGGATAAAATACTTGCAAAAAGTAAATGCGTCGGTTAGGATACTTGCCTTATGCGTAGTTTATCCCCGTAAATTTAATCAACACTTTTTGAATCCAATCGTAATATAATTACGTATATATGATGTCCATTAGTCATATAGTTTAACATTATACCTCATCTCGTATATACGATTAGCACATAAACTAAGTCTTAACCTAGCTACACAGTTATAAAGAATATAATTTCTATTCTTAACTTTTCTCCTTTAGAGTTTAAACACATTCTCATATCATATAAGATCACAACATTTAGCAAACATGCTCTCATATTATTAATATCACATAAGACCACAATCAATACTAAATATATTTTATTTTTAGCAAGTTATTGCATTCTCATAAGTTAACCGTCAAAATCGGGTTCAAGTAACATCGTAGCATATAATCATTCTTGAGTTCATTATCACAAATTTTAACTTACATTTTACATGGTATTAAGGGATAGAAAAACCATGTGGTTATCATGCTTTATAACTCGGCTATATGTTTACATAGATGTCACATAATTTATTAATACACATGCTTATAGTGTTCACATTATTTATTCATAACTAGTATTGTTTAGTATTTGGGAGCATGCTTTAAACTCATGTTATCATTATGTCTACCACATACGAATCATGTTTAGAGGATATCAAACCCGACCATGCCATATTAACACTTTAGAATCTAGATACTCACGTGATGTAACTATCTTTTTGAAAACATGTTCAAGGTTTACGTTTCAAACTTACACTTTTACTAGTAAGGTTTACTAATAAGGCATAGCGTGTCCATGTTACATTATTAAACACGTATACACAAGTCATCATGTCCTTCATGCATTTCTAAACCATAATAACATGTTCAAAGTCCGAATATAATTATAGCACATTTAAATCCCCTTTTTATAATCTCTAAGTTCTTTTTAAAATTCTAAGTTCACTTAGCGCGGTTCACATGATCACATTTCGTTACGGAGCTTATATGCGCGAGTTAACATGCATCTTATGTGTTTCTAGGTCATACTAATGTGCCTCAAAAATTAGAACATCAATGTGTTACACACATGTCAAAGTTTGTTTTCAAAACATTGATTTTCGTTAGGAAAGTGCACTAGTTAGGTTCACATGCTCATATTATATCACGAAACCAATATAGATAAGCTAACATGTACTTCATGTGTTTCTAAGTCATACTAGCATGTCTCAAAAGTCATAATGTATTCATGGTCCATATATGTTAAAGCTTGTTTAGGAAACTGGAGATTTATTTCAACGCTATAAGTCATTCCATTAATCTTGCATGACATTATAGCAACACACGTGCACATCATGTTAATATACTCATGTATAGGTAATACTCATGCTGTGACGAATGAGAATTTGGTAAAGATATTTGAATATTTATTGAAATAAATAAATATTTTTAATGATTTAATTATTGAGTTAAATAATTAATTCATAAATTTATGGTAGATTAATTTAATTATATGTGTTACATTAATTAAATTAATGTGTAGTAATTTAATAGTTCAAAGAATATATTTAATTGAGTTTATTTGATTAAATAAATTAATTAAATAAGCATATGTTACTTTAATTAATTTAATAATTAATTAAAGAATTAATGTATTGTTATAATTAATTAATAAAAATATTAATTATGTGACAATGTGATTTAATGTGAATTATCTTATTTTATTTAATTAATTTAAATAAAATTAATTGAATAATTAATAATGTGACAATTAACTATATAGTAAAATAGTTAATTAAAATAAATGAAAAAGGAGTTAGGAGAAAGCCAAACAAGGCCCTAAGAGTGATTAATCCGTTATTTAATACAACGGTGTAATATATATACATATACGTATATGATTGTCAGACATAAGTTTTATTTTCAAAGTCAGAGAGAAAAAAAAATTAGAAAAAGTTCAGAGAAGAAAATAGAGAGATCGGGAAGAAGAAATTAAGAGTGAAAGGGAGAAAGAGATTTGAGAAAATCTTAAGTATTGTCTTTGATTATCTTCACTACAAAAGGGTAACTCTTCTTTTAAGTTTTCAAAATTAAGATTTCTTAATACGTACTTTTAAGTTTTCTGTGAAAATTGGGTTACGATTGTTGGGTTTGTACGAAATCGTGATGCAATCAAATTGCAAAAATTAGCGGAAGCATGGTATATCAAAGTTTAAAAAAATTTCTACAAAACCATTACCCGGATCATCCTTTATGCAAATTATTAATTTAAAACGATAAATAAGAAGTTATGGAATCATACCCTTGTAAAACGAAGCTTCCACAGGTACGAGTTCAACTCCTTGTTCTTCGTGATCTCCTTGAATTTTCGGGTTAGATTCCTTCCTTTGATCAACGTTAGCCACCCAAGTGTTTGGCCTCTAGAGGTGATCCACCAAAGAAGATGAATTATTAAGAAGGAGGGTGGTTGGCATAGTTTTCTATCCTCTATAGAAAAAGAGTACTCTCCAACAATTGAAATTGCCTCAACTGATATGTATTATAAGACTCCTCTTATATAGATATTGGTCAACCCTTCTAATCCTATTAGAATTGAGATTTCTTTTAATTAATTAAACTCCTTTAATTAATTTAGGCTTCCCACCACATGGATAATAATTAATTAAATTCATTTAATTAATTTGTCTCCTAATCTTATTAGGAATAAATGAGAGTACTAATATTAAATTAATTACTAAACTCCTTTAGAAATTAAAATAATAATAATTATAATAATATTAATAAGACTCCTCTTATTAATTTATATTTAATATTTCTAAAATATTAAATAATAAACATTAAGCTATTTAATTTATTCTATCACTATAGATTAAATTAATTACACTTAATGCATTATTACGATTATGCCATTACCTTCTTAATAATTATTCTTCCTTTTATGGTGTGACCCTTTAGGTTCTCTATATTAAACCAGTTGTGAATAAATCAATTAGAACAATTCTAATCTTATTTAAATAAATAAATTAAACTAATAATCTATTTAAATAAATAATATTTATTCTACAATAAGGATAAGCCTCCCTAGCAATCAACGACTTTCTAGATAATATAGATTTCAACATTAATCATAAAAGAACCTGTGAGTAAATAGTTACCATACAATTCAATCCTTCCACCATACAATGTCCCAATTAAATATAAGACATGAATTTACTATCAAGTATTATTTTATTTAATTATATGTATTTCGATTAGAAAATGCACAACTCCAAATAATGCAAATTAGAAACTCCTTTCTAATTTCATTTTACCTTGGCCAAGGATTCTTGGGTTTTCATTTAACGAATCACATAGGACATATCTCCTCTTTTACTAGAGGTGGTAGATTCTTTGTTGATCATTCATTATCTCCATATGTAACTCATTATACCCAAGCATACCCTTTTATATACCCTAAAGGACTTTAAGGAATAAGTCAAAGTATAATTCATTACATACAAGATACTATGATGATCTCAAGTCCAAGGATCACTTGTACTACTATCACATTAGGAATTCCTATTGACAGGCGAGTAAAACTCCATTAGGTATTCCATAGCGAGTCACGTTCAGTGAACTTATTCTCCAATAAGCACCTACATACTTGCTTTAGTGTCTCCACACAAATGATCATAAGATCAATCATCCTCATCCAATGAGCAAGCAACATATGTACCAATCTATCCGGATTTACTAATCCCCTTTTTAGTAATCCCACGATTGGGAACTATTTTAGTTTTAGAGCTTTCTAAGAATTTAGATCTCATTAGCATGATCATCATCATGATTCTAAAAGCATTGCTTAAAACTATGGGTTATTTACATATTATAAAAACAGCACCATGTAGATAATTAAATGCCTTTAATAAATGAATATTTTATTAATAAATAAATAAGATTGTTTACAAAGTACGTGCTTTATCATCATACATGATTGGCTTGTATGCACACTACTATCAATCTCCCATTTGCACTAAAGCCAATCGCCATGGTATCTCATACCCATCTTCTCTAAGTGACGATCAAACTGCTGTTGTGTTAAAGCTTTAGTAAATGGATCTGCAATGTTGTCTTGAGAGTCTACACGCTCCAAGGTGACGTCTCCTCTTTCAATGATCTCCCTGATCAAGTGAAATCGCCGCAACACGTGTTTAGATTTTTGATGAGACCTTGGTTCCTTAGCCTGTGCAACTGCTCCTGTGTTGTCACAGTAAACGGGAACTGCTTCTCCAATGCTAGGAACCATACCAAGTTCAGTTATGAACTTCTTCATCCAAACAGCTTCCTTTGCAGCTTCACTTGCAGCTATATACTCTGCCTCTGTCACTGAATCAGCAACTATTTGCTGCTTGGAACTCTTCCAACTCACTGCGCCTCCGTTCAAGGTAAAAACATACCCCGAAACAGATTTACTGTCATCTTGGTCCGTTTGAAAACTTGAGTCTGTGAAGCCCTCGAGTTTTAATTCAGACCCACCATAGACAAGAAAAATATCCTTAGTCCTTCTCAAGTATTTTAGGATATTCTTCACTGCCTTCCAGTGCTCTTCTCCTAGATTCGACTGGTATTTTCTCGTTACACTAAGTGCATGAGCAACATCCGGACTAGTACATATCATACCGTACATGATAGATCCTATTGCAGAAGCATAAAGGGATCTTACTCATACGAGCTCTCTCCTCAGGTGTCTTTGGGGCCTGTTTCTTGGAGAGATGTATTCCATGGCTCATCGGCATGAGACCTCTTTTGGAATCTTCCATGCTAAATCTCTTTAGCATTGCATCAATGTACGTTCCTTGGGATAAACCAAGCATCCTTTTAGATCTATCTCTATAGATCTTTATCCCCAAAATATAGGATGTTTCTCCCAAGTCCTTCATGAAGAAGTGTTTAGATAACCAGATTTTAATCGATTGTAGCATAGGAATGTCATTCCCTATCAGTAATATATCATCAACATATAATACAAGGAATGAAACTGCGCTCCCACTAACCTTCTTGTACACACATGGTTCATCATCATTTTTGATAAAATCAAACTCTTTGATTGTCTCATCGAAACGAATGTTCCATCTACGAGAAGCTTGCTTCAATCCATAAATGGATCGTTGCAGCTTACAGACTTGATTTGTTCCAACCTTTGAAATAAATCCCTCTGGCTGTGTTATATACACATCCTCCTCAAGTTTCCCATTGAGGAAGGCCGTTTTCACGTCCATCTGCCAGATCTCATAGTCGTTATAAGCTGCAATCGCAAGCAAAATCCGAATGGACTTGAGCATAGCTACTGGTGAAAAGGTTTCATCATAGTCAACTCCTTGTCTTTGTTTGAAACCTTTTGCAACCAGTCGGGCCTTATAGGTCTCTATCTTGCCGTCCGCTCCAGTCTTTCTTTTAAAGACCCATTTACACCCAATAGGCTTAATGCCTTCAGGTGGTGAAACCAAAGTCCATACTTTGTTTTCATACATGGAGTCCATTTCGGATTTCATAGCTTCAAGCCATTTTCCTGAGTCTTTATTACTCATAGCCTGTTCGTAATTCAATGAATCATCATCATTCATGATGTGTACCTCATCGTCATCCTCTATAACGAATCTATACCTCTCAGGTATCTTCGGTACTCTTCCAGATTTACGAACAGGGTGTGGTATAGTAGGTTCTTCTACTTGGTCAGGTACCTGACTTTGATCCGTGGTAATTTGTGGTTCTTGAACTTCTTCAAGATATATCTTACTCCCACTGACCCCTTCATGGATAAACTCCTTTTCCAAGAAGGCAGCATGTTTTGCAACAAACACCTTTTGATCAGTTGGATGATAGAAATAATACCCTAAAGTTTCTTTAGGGTATCCCATAAATCTACACTTATCGGATTTAGTCTGTAGCTTATCATTTTCAAACTTTTTGACATAAGCTGGGCAACCCCAAGTCTTAACATGCTTAAGATTTGGTTTCCTCCCCTTCCACATCTCATATGGAGTCTTTGGGGAGGATTTGGTAGGTACCTTGTTGAGTAGGTATGCAGCCGTTTCTAGGGCATATCCCCAGAAAGAAATTGGAAGGTCAGTAAAACTCATCATGGATCGAACCATGTCCAACAGTGTTCGATTTCTCCTTTCAGATACTCCATTTAACTGTGGTGTACCTGGAGGAGTCCATTGTGAGATTATACCATTTTCTTTGAGACAATTGAGAAACTCACCGCTTAAGTATTCTCCACCTCGATCTGATCGAAGTATCTTTATACTCTTGCCCGTTTGTTTGTCTACTTCACTTCTGAACTCTTCGAACTTTTCAAATGATTCTGACTTATATTTCATTAAATACACATATCCAAATCTTGAGTGATCATCAGTGAAAGTAATAAAATAAGAATACCCACCCCGTGCACTTGTTGTCATAGGTCCACAAACGTCTGTGTGAATCAATGACAACAACTCTGTAACTCTTTCTCCTTTTCTACTAAAAGGAGATTTAGTCATTTTACCCATGAGACAAGATTCACAAGTTGGATATGATTCATAATCAGATAACTCAAGGAGCCCATCTTTATGCAACTTGGATAATCTTGTTTCATTGATATGACCGAGTCTACAGTACCACATGTAGGTATAATTAATATCATCTCTTTTCCTTTTCTTAGTTTGTTCAATTTGAAAAATATTTTCTTGTAAGTCAAGTGTATAAAGTCCATTTCGCAAATTTTCAACACCATATAAAACATCGTCTTTAAAAATAGAACAACTATTGTTCTTTATAACAACGTTAAATCCTTCCATATCCAATACAGAAATTAAAATAATGTTTTTAATAATATTCGGAACATAATAACAATTATTAAGATAAATGGACTTGCCCGAAGGCATTGCTAAATAATAAGTTCCTACAGCTAATGCAGCAACCTTTGCTCCATTCCCCACTCGTAGGATCACCTCATCATTGTCCAGCTTTCTACTTCTGACCAGTCCCTTCACATTATTACATATGTGAGAACCAAAGTCGGTATCCAATACCCAAGTAGAATTTTGACTTTCTAAAAAATTAATTTCAATCATGAACAAACCTTGATTGGAAGTCGAAGCTTCTCCAAGCTTCTTCTTTGCCATAAACTTCTTGCAGTTCCTCTTCCAATGACCCGGCTCGTTGCAATGGAAGCACATTCCTTTGCTAGCTGGATCAGATTTCTTTTGTTCCTTTATGTTCACTTTGCCCTTGGTCATCCGAGATCGGAAGAGCTCCTTAGATATCTCATATCTAGCAGTCCTACTTTGTTCACCATACAACTCCTTGAGGTGAATCAACATAGTAGGAGCATCCATGTTTTCGTGCTGACGCTGAAGCTCGTTATTCATGGATGCGAGCATGATGCATTGAGCCACAGATGCATCATCTTGCCACTTTACAATGGTGGCAATCTCTTCCTCAGAAGCTGTTTCTGGAACAGTTCTAGGGACAGGTGAGTTTAGGACATAAGAAATCTTTTCAGCAGTGAGAACTATTCTCAGATTTCTTAGCCAGTCCGTATAATTCGGCCCGGTAAGCTTATTAGCATCAAGTATGCTTCGCAGTGAAATTAGTGATTTTGACATTTTAAAATTCTGTATGTGAAAAACAACATTTTAGCAAACATTCATTTTATTAATTTTGCATACCAAAATAAATTTAGGTCTTTATTTTAAATTGGTATCTCCCACTATTTTTATCAAACTATATTACCCTCACTTATATAGTTCGGCAACATCTAATTAAAGATTTGCTAGTGAGAATAAGGATCCCATTTCAAATGTATATAACCTTGTGGATAGCACAACAAGCGATATACAAATAAATAGGTAGACAACTCTTGTCAATTACATCACTATATAACTCATTTTACTTTGCCTCTTAAATCATAATGGTCAAGTGTGTGCACATCCGAACTAAAATGATTTAAGTTAAGTCTAGCCTAGCACTTCCATAAATTCAAAAAAGAAAAATGCTCATCCTTGTGGATAGCATAACAAGACTAGATCGTTCAATTTTCTTGATAAGCATCAAATGTGATTAATTAACATCTTAAATATACAATACTCGCCTTGTGGATAGCACAACAAGCTCATATTAAATATTTAATACTCTATTAATTTATCATGCTAGAAGGCGACGTTTGATATTCCAAATATTATTTGAACGCTTCGGACTTAATATTATTTCTTTGAGGGGTTTGTTATTATTTGTCTCATCTTGTTTAGCACGCATGCACATATATATATATATATATATATATATATATATATATATATATATATATATATAAAATACGCGTCATTTTATTAAACATGCGAAGCATGTTTGCATAAAATATAATATATATAATATTTAGCATGCAATATAGAATATTATATTCTACCCGGATTGTTTATGGACTTTTATTCTAGTTTGGTTCACTAGAGCCACCAAGTGAACCAAAAGGTCAAACCTAGGAGTGCAAGAATTTAAATTTAAATATAACTATTACATTTCGGGCTCCATATAAACGGGTCTTCACGCGCTCCTTGCTCCTTGGTCTCCAATTTCTGCAAGATAATTCTAACTATTTCTATTACATTAAACTATTTAATTTAAATAGAAACCTTGATCAGCAGTCAAGGGAAAGTACATAGGAGGGAGATAGAATTTTACATCAAGAAAAAAAAAATTAGAGAAGACGAGGTACACAGACCCCATTTAATAAAATCCATTTATTCAAGCATTCAACTAAAATAAAATTCAATCACATTGGTCAAATAGTCCATAATCAATCCCCATTTATTATCATACATATCACCATATATATCAATAAATAAATATTCATCTCATGAATTAAAACATTCCATATATATATGAGTATCATTTAATGGGCAATTTTAAATTGCATGAAATCCAATTTCAAGATTAAAATAAACTCTTTATTTTAATTATAAAATTATTTAGAATATAATATATAAATATATCATATATATATATATATATATATATTTGATATTACCGTATATATTATATATATTTATATAACGAATCAGGTTTTATATATATATATATATAATATAAATTCACATTTATTTTTTTAAAAGAAGTCACATTCTTTTATTAAAAGAGTCCTGCAGGTTTATTAAAAGAGTCATTTCCTGATGGGTCACCTTCTTTTTGGAGTAAAAAAGAGACAACGTCTTTTCTTTGCAGAATTCAAGATTAGCACCCCCAAAAAAAAAATTGTGATTCGTCCCAAAAAAAAAACGTTATTTTTTTTTCTTAAAAAAAAAATTTTATACAATAAAATTATGCCCAATAAATTATTTTAAATACATACCCATATGTATATGAAATCAAAAATAAATTAATAATTGCATAAACGTTTGGCTTTGATATCACTGTTGGGTTTGTACGAAATCGTGATGCAATCAAATTGCAAAAATTAGCGGAAGCATGGTATATCAAAGTTTAAAAAAATTTCTACAAAACCATTACCCGGATCATCATTTATGCAAATTATTAATTTAAAACGATAAATAAGAAGTTATGGAATCATACCCTTGTAAAACGAAGCTTCCACAGGTACGAGTTCAACTCCTTGTTCTTCGTGATCTCCTTGAATTTCCAGGTTAGATTCCTTCCTTTGATCAACGTTAGCCACCCAAGTGTTTGGCCTCTAGAGGTGATCCACCAAAGAAGATGAATTATCAAGAAGGAGGGTGGTTGGCTTAGTTTTCTATCCTCTATAGAAAAGGAGTACTCTCCAATAATTGAAATTGCCTCAACTGATATGTATTATAAGACTCCTCTTATATAGATATTGGTCAACCCTTCTAATCCTATTAGACATGAGATTTCTTTTAATTAATTAAACTCCTTTAATTAATTTAGGCTTCCCACCACATGGGGAATAATTAATTAAATTTATTTAATTAATTTGTCTCCGAATCTTATTAAGAATAAATGAGAGTACTAATATTAAATTAATTACTAAACTCCTTTAGAAATTAAAATAATAATAATTATAATAATATTAATAAGACTCCTCTTATTAATTTATATTTAATATTTCTAAAATATTAAATAATAAACATTAATCTATTTAATTTATTCTATCACTATAGATTAAATTAATTACACTTAATGCATTATTACGATTATGCCATTACCTTCTTAAATAATTATTCTTCCTTTTATGGTGTGACCCTTTAGGTTCTCTATATTAAACCGGTTGTGAATAAATCAATTAGAACAATTCTAATCTTATTTAAATAAATAAATTAAACTAATAATCTATTTAAATAAATAATATTTATTCTACAATAAGGATAAGCCTCCCTAGCGATCAACTACTTTCCAGATAATATAGATTTCAACATTAATCATAAAAGAACTTGTGAGTAAATAGTTACCATACAATTCAATCCTTCCACCATACAATGTCCCAATTAAATATAAGACATGAATTTACTATCAAGTCTTATTTTATTTAATTATATGTATTTCGATTAGAAAATGCACAACTCCAAATAATGCAAATTAGAAACTCCTTTCTAATTTCATTTTACCTTGGCCAAGGATTCTTGGGTTGTCATTTAACGAATCACATAGGACATATCTCCTCTTTTACTAGAGGTGGTAGATTCTTTGTTGATCATTCATTATCTCCATATGTAACTCATTATACCCAAGCATACCCTTTTATATACCCTAAAGGACTTTAAGGAATAAGTCAAAGTATAATTCATTACATACAAGATACTATGATGATCTCAAGTCCAAGGATCACTTGTACTACTATCACATTAGGAATTCCTATTGACAGGCGAGTAAAACTCCATTAGGTATTCCATAGCGAGTCACGTTCAGTGAACTTATTCTCCAATAAGCACCTACATACTTGCTTTAGTGTCTCCACACAAATGATCATAAGATCAATCATCCTCATCCAATGAGCAAGCAACATATGTACCAATCTATCCGGATTTACTAATCCCCTTTTTAGTAATCCCACGATTGGAAACTATTTTAGTTTTAGAGCTTTCTAAGAATTTAGATCTCATTAGCATGATCATCATCATGATTCTAAAAGCATTGCTTAAAACTATGGGTTATTTACATATTATAAAAACAGCACCATGTAGATAATTAAATGCCTTTAATAAATGAATATTTTATTAATAAATAAATAAGATTGTTTACAAAGTACGTGCTTTATCATCATACATGATTGGCTTGTATGCACACTACTATCAACGATATGGCTTTATCTATATGGGTATGGAATCATAACGTGTTTTTCTAACATATAATCATGTTTTAAAGGATCAATTTTATTTAATTTGGCCTTAATTGGGTTTTGAAGAAAATTACAGAGTTTTTATACGTCTTTGTAAAAACTCTCTGTTAAGAATTATTTTGGGAAATTAAAGTATGAGGTTATCATATATGTGACCGTAGATGTTAGTATTATGTGTTAGATCATGTATCCATGATTTACACTGATCATACCAAGTAATTTTGTTAATAAATGGGTTTTATGAAATTGCAGAGTATTGAATATGGGTGAATAACCCATATAGATTAAATTAATGATTGAATCATATGTTTATACTTAAATTGATACATGAATATGATTGTATATGTTAAAACAAAGAAAATGGAATTGAAATGAATGGATTCGGTGTAGTAACGAATCCGTAAGGAGATTTTTTTTTATGTTTTTCATTAAATTCTTGAAAGTTTTGAAGAACAGTGAAAATTAATGTTTTGATTTGTGTAATTACATGACTTGGAATGTTAAGAACATGTTATAAGTGATATATAATGTTCCTGTGAAGTTTATACTTCATGGGTAACATTATAAATCAGTGTATTTGTGTAAAATTTGAGAAAGTGGCCGAATTTTTGTGTTCTTCGCGAACTGGAAATTTTGGGAAAACGTAGCCGCGCGGCCGCGCCGGGTACAAGGCTAAATGGCGCGTGGCCACGCCTGTGCTCGTCTGAAATTTTCGAAAAAATTGCTAAGTGTTGAAATTTGAGAAAAATGTTTTTAATCTAATGAACATGAAAACATGTTGTAAATATGATAGGATGTTGATATGAGTTTAATAAATTTTGTTACGTGATTAATTAATGAATTAATTATGTGACTTAAATTATTATTTATAAACTTTAAATAATGTGATATAAATATAAAGACATTATTTTAAGTCTAATAAACATGAAGACATGTTATGTATGTAATAAGTTGTTAATACAAGTTAATAACTTAAGTTATGTGATTAATTAACAAGTTAATTAATCAACGTGAACCATTATTTGAAAAACCTAATAATGAGTTCAAAGAACACTAATTGTAAATCAATAATCATATCGAACCTGTGATTAATTGATATTGTAAATGTGTGATAGGTAAGAGTAATTAAAGAAGTGAGTAATAACTGTAGCTTGTGCACGAGGCAAGTTTTCTATCCCTAACTTATTATTATTGTTGGGCAGGTTTCCTAAACTAAACTCTTTAAATTAAGCAATTGTTATGCTTAATTACTATTTTGAGCAAATTCTTACTCTTGAATATGCAAGTTTAGAATTTCACATGAGATGTCATGATTCTTTTAAAAGTATCATTTAAGTGTACAGCACTTATTCGATTGTATACCTTGAGAAGTTAATATTCAATTTGAATATCATTTATTGAGTTATCCAAACCAACTTTATTTGGTGCGGATTCTGATGTCAAACTGAGATGAACAACCCTAATATAGGGGATTAATGAAGATGCTTTAAGCGTTAAGATAATGTGCACAGTATCAGTACGAAGGGCTGATCTCCCTAAATACGAGAAGTAAAGTCTATAGTCTTATGACTATTAAAGGTTGGAAAGCTTAATATACTTGACAACCTAAGACTCGGTTTAAGGTCTTAATGACCCTCAGAAGTAATTTGACTCTCAATTAATATTCTTGATTCAAAAGTTGAGAAGTAATTTGACTCTTGATTAATATTCTTGACTCAAATGTTGAGCCTTCTGTTACTCAGAATTCTTTCACTCACATGTTATTATTCTGTCATATTTTTATACTTGCGGGCATTCGTGCTCACTCTTGCATAATAACATTGCAGCTAATAATGAACGAAGTGATGTACCTTCTAGTAGCAAGGGCAAAGGAAAAGCTAACAAGTGTTGAAGACTTGTGTTGATGTTAAGAATGTTAAAGTTCAAGATTTATGTGTGATGACTTAAGACTTATTTATTTACTTTTCCGCAACAGAGATTTAAGGTTAAGTTTAACTTGGGATTTATGATGTATTATTATTTCAGATGATGTAAGATGATGATTTATTTATCTAATAAATGAATTTCATTATTTATGGGTAGATAGTTGTATGATATTGGAACAGTGAACACTAAATCCTGTGAAAATTAAGATACCGGATTTGGGGGTGTCACAGTATCTGTTGACCCAACGAAGATTGAAGCAATACAAAGCTGGGAGCAACCTAAGTCGGTGACCGAAGTACGAAGCTTTCTGGGCTTAGCTGGTTATTATCGGAGGTTCGTAGAGGGATTTCTAGAATCGCTACTCCATGAACTCAGTTGACTTGAAAAGATACAAAATTCGTTTGGAGCGAGGAATGCGAGAAGAGCTTCCAAGAGCTCAAGAGAAGACTTATCTCGGCACCTGTTCTGACAATACCATCTGGTTCAGATGGATTTGTTATTTACAGCGATGCTTCGGGCAAAGGGTTAGGATGTGTTCTCATGCAACATGGGAAAGTCATAGCCTATGCCTCGCGACAACTCAAAGAATATGAGAGGAATTATCCTACTCATGATCTAGAGTTGGCAGCTATCATTTTCGCGTTGAAGATCTGGAGACATTATCTGTACGGGGAGAAAGTGGAGATTTATATGGATCATAAGAGCCTTAAATATTTCTTCACTCAGAAGGAACTCAACATGCGACAACGACGTTGGCTTGAGCTGTTGAAAGATTACGATCATACCATCCAATACCATTCTGGAAAAGTAAACGTGGTAGCTGACGCGTTGAGTAGAAGATCATATGTGGGAACGAGTGCGATGATGTCAAGTATACGCGTAGAACCAGCTTTGATTGATAAAGTTAAAGCTGCTCAAGCTACGGATGCGGAGCTGATGAAGATAAAGAAGAAGGTACCATTCCAGAAGCAAGAATAGATGAAGAGGGAATACTTTGAGTCAACTCCAGACTTTGTGTTCCTAACGATTTTGACTTGAAGCATAGAATTATGATGGAGGCACACAACACACCGTTTGCAATCCATCCTAGGAGTACTAAAATGTATCGTGATCTTCGACAAACATTTTGGTGGAGCAATATGAAAATAGAGATCGCAGAGTTTATTTCGAGATGTTTAACTTGTCAACGTGTAAAGGCGGAGCATCAAGTGCCGAAAGTTCCATTGCAACCACTGGAACTTCTGAAATGGAAGTGGGAGCACATTACGATGGATTTCGTTACGGGTCATCCCAAGGTTTCTCAAGGCATAGATGCGATTTGGGTTATTGTTGATAGATGAAGCAAGTCTGCTCATTTCTTGCCGATACGAAAGACTTATTCCCTTGAACGTCTTGCTCATATATACGTGAATGAGATTGTGAGATTGCATGGCATGCCAGTATCCATAGTTTCATATCGTGACCCCAGATTTACTTCACGATTTTGGATCAGTTTGCAGAAAGCTATGGGCACGAATTTACGATTCAGTTCGGCTTATCATCCTCAAACAGACAGACAATCAGAAAGGACTATTCAAACTCTTGAAGATCTATTGAGACTCTGTGTTCTAGACTTCAAAGGGAATTGGGATAAGTACTTACCATTGGTGGAATTCTCCTACAACAACAGTTATCAGGCAAGTATAGGCGTGGCTTCATTCGAGGCATTGTATGGGAGAAAGTGTTGCTCTCCAGTATGTTGGGATGAGGTGGGTGAAGCGACATTATTGGGACCGAAGTTGGTTCGTATGACTACAGAAAAGATCTAAATGATCCGACAACGTATACAAACGGCACATAATCGACAAAAGAGTTATGCGGATCTTCATCGAAAAGACGTGGAATTTAATGTTGGGGACCATGTATTGTTACGTATTGCTCCATGGAAAGGAGTTACGAGATTCGGGAAGAGAGGAAAGCTCAATCCACGATTCATTGGTCCATTTGAGATCCTTGACCGAGTAGGAAAGGTGGTTTATAGACTCGCTTTACCTCCAAGCATGTCTCGTGTTCATAATGTTTTTTCACATATCCGTGCTGCGTAAATATGTGAAAGATCCAAACCACATTATTGAGTTAGAACCAGACGAGATAGCCGAAGATTTAACGTACGAGGAGGTACCTGTCAAGATCTTGAATAGGAAGGAGCATGTCCTACGCTCGAAAATTATACCTCAAGTTAAAGTTTTGTGGAGAAACCATGCTATTGAGGAATTGACCTGGGAGTTGGAATCAGAAAGAAAAGCGAGGTATCCTCACCTTTTCGACATACCAGGTACGTACGTCAATTTCGAGGACAAAATTTCATAAGGAGGGGAGGTTGTAAGACCCCAACTTTTATGAATAAAGATTTAATTTTCTTTATATATTATTTCGAAATAGTAAGGTGTTGATTTGATAAATGTGAAAAGTTATGGGTGAAATGTGCAAATATTTTAAAATGAGCAAGTGGTTATAAAATATTCTTGTTGTCGGGGAATATTCGTTTGGTCGTGGAATAATCTTGTTGTCGGGGAATATTCGTACGACGGCGCAGCTATTTGTGGGCCCCACAATGGAATAACTGTCGGATATAAAAAGCGACAGAAATAACATTTTTATAAAATAATGGCGTAGTTGTTACCGTTAGTACTGTTGAAATATCCGGTGGTTAAAATATAGTAATACGCGGTGTTGCACACTAGCACACGGTATTGCACAGTATTTTGAATTATTGATTCTTACGTAAGAAGTCACTAGTCAATTATTGTTACAGTAATTACTGTTCAATATTTTATATTATTGAATCAATAATTGCATGATATTTTATTGGTTCAATAATTGCTACGTTGATATTTATATCAATAATTGCTACGTTGCTATATGATTGATTCAGTTGATATTTTGTATTATTGATTCAACAATTGTCACTGCACAGTATTTCACATTATCAACTCAATAATTCATATTATTTGAATAATATTATTAGATAGCATTATTGACAATGTCTAAGGAAGTTTTGTCTAGGAGGGGTTATTTAATTGCGCGCTAGTAAGGAGAAGTCCTTATTGGATGGCCCCCTCTTTCCTAGGAACGACCTGGTTGTCAATATTATAGTTCTGTAATATTATTTGTGAATAATTAATTATTGATTTATATGATAAGGAAATATTTATTTTGTGGATATAAAAGAAGGAATTAGTGCTGATGTGTTTTTATCAGTATTTTGATGTGAAAAATCATCCGTTTATGGATTTCGGATAATTTATGGTTGGAATTTGGAATAACTTCCTTCTACAAAGTTGTAGAGAATTAAATTTTCTATAGAAAGACATATCATTTGTATTTTTCTGACAAAAGGGCTATTTATTATGAATTATTGAAGTTTCAAACAATAAATATTTTTTAAATAAAATGGTGGGCCCCACTTTTGTCATTGCTTGGAAAATGCTGAATTTTTCCCACGAGGCGGCTGAGGCAGCTAGAGATTTTTTTTTAAAAAAAAATATTATTTTATTAAAAAAGTCTACTTTGGCATCCTAAGCTTTTCCTATAAATAGGGTGCTTAGGTTAGAATTGAAAATTACACCAGAATCAGAAGTTTTCTCTCTCTATAATATCGAGCGTATTTTTGTGAGTATTTAGATACTTTGAGTGTTACCATTCAGTGCAAGTTTCCTTCGATATTATATCCAATATTCCAGTCAGAAGTACTATTCTTTTGAGGTAAGGGATGTTATTTTCTTTCGTAAATGTTGTTATTCTTTTCAATATCATTATACCAAAATATTGACATGGATTTTATTTTGAAATTCTTACTTTTTTCGTCGGGGTTACTATTCACGTATACGACACTATTCACGTATACGGCACTATTCACGAAAAAAAATTAAATTTTCTTTTATTTTTCCAAATTGTCTGTTATGGTTACTATCTTTGATTAGATCTAAGTTTTGAGCTTTATTCTTGAATTTTGCTCCACAAAGTATTATTATAGAGTATTCTTGAACTTAGATAAATTAGATTACGAATCCTTAGTCTTTGTCCTTTATCTCATTGGATTCGTTCTTTAAAATATTTTTCATCATCCTTAGTCCTAAAAGGTGATATAACTGAATATCTTTGGCCTGTAGAGCAAAGATGAATGATTACCTGATGAATATCTTTAGTCGTAGTGCAAAGATGGACAGGTGTTGAGATGAACATGACCACTGGTGATACAAATGAATATCTTTGGCCTGTAGTGCAAAGATGAATATTTTATTCGAGATGTATATTGATTGATGTTACATGGATAAAATATTGATCATGGACTTTTAAATCATAGAAGATAGTAGACTTCATTCTCTACTTAACTCTTCTAATGAATTGTTATTTTCGCTACGAATATTGATCTAAAATTGGTTGTCCATTATATTTTATCTGATTTATTGAAGGCTAACGATAATTTATTTTCCATTATCTTAGTCGTAATATTCTTTACTGGGCTAGTTGAGCTCACCCTTTTCATCTATTGTCCTCTTCAGGAAATGAGAATGTTGCAGGAACTAGTCGGGGGACAGAATGATGGTTCGAGTTAGAGCAGTAGTAGTCCTCGCTATTTTTGTAAAATAATGGGATAATAATTGTAATAAATAAAGAATAAATTTGAAAGTTGATATTTCGTATTATATACGATTTGTATTGACACTCGCAGTTGTGTGGTCGTATTTTGCACGACCGTGTGATATAAAAGTTTGTATTTGAATTCTGTACCATGTATTTGGCGATTCAGAATGGGTTGGGTTGACTGGACCTATTCTGGGGGCGTCACATCAAAACTAGGTCGAACAAATGGATATGTGCTTAATAGTGCGGGGTCTTAAATAAAGTAGTGATCAACAAAGAAAATCAAATTTAGATTACCCAATGTCTATCAGTCCTCCCAGAAGTTATCGCAAAGAAATCAAAATTCAATCATTGGTCAAAGATCAAAGTCAAAATTAACTTATTGCTCAAGGGAGACACCTAACACTACTCCGTTTTCGTAGGCAACACGGTTGCACTTAACATGTGCAACAAGCCTTTAAACCCCAAAGTTACCCCAAGTGGACGAGTTTTGTCTCGTGAGGGTTTGTAATGAATATACCCACAAAATTCAAAATAAACAAAAATTAAAAAATTTAAAAAAATATCTAAATGCTTTCCCCCACACTTAAAACTTACATTATCCCCAAGGTAAACTAAAATGCAAAGAAAAGTAGAGAGATACTCCCCTATGGGTTGCCTCCCAAGCAGAGCCTTTGTTTATGGTCGTTGGCTCGACATCTTCCCTCTCATTCTATGTAATTGGACTTGTGAACTTCAAGTGGACTGGTAACGGTTTCAATTCATTAGGGACATCCTTCATATCCTGATTTCGCTCCATTCCAACATTCAAATCCTCCTTGTATATTTGCTCAAGAGATTCCTGCACTATAGAGTCAACAACATTAGCAGAAAAAATAGAATTAATATGACCAAGATACCTTTTAACTTCATATATGCTGAACTGGACATGTGCCTCATCCAATTCCATAGTTAAGGTCCCATGGTATGTATAATGTAGTGTTTTTGTTGTTTGCACCAATGTATCATCTATATTCTCCTTGTAGAAATCTGTAGAAATTATTAAATTATCCTTTTGTTCCTCCTCATCAAATTCCATGTTCACTTCATTGTTACACATAACACTACTGTCTCTTTCTGAAGCAAGCATTGTCTCTTCTCGCTCCTCATCTTCACATCCCAGGGTAATTGCACTTACGTTCTCAATAGTTTGAGAGAGTGACCTCCCTAATCCTTGAGATTCCATCCTCCCTACCGTGGCTACAAGCTGACCCACTTGGTTCCTTAATTCTTGAACAGAAGTCCTTGTATCCTGCTAGAACTGCTGTGTCTGACTCATAAATGCTTTGAACATATCCTCAAGAGATGGTCCAGAATTGGTAAATACTTCTTCGGTATATGTGTGGTACTAAGGTTGAGTCTGTTGAAAATCTTGCTGCATACTTGAAAAGACAGGTTGCATTGGTGGCCTAGTACCTTCATAGCTCAAGTCGGGATGATCTCTCCATCCGGGATTGTGAGTGTCTTCCCAAGGATCACATTGATGTGAATTTTGTCCGGAGAATGTCCCCACCGCATTAACTTGGTGAACAATTACATCATCTTGCACTATGGGACAATCATTTGTCTTATGCCCTGATTTTGAGTAAATTCCATATACTTTTGCAACTTGCATTTTCCCTGTTGTTAATTGTTGCACCACAGCAGTTAAGTTAGAAATCTGCTGTACCAATTCACTCGTGCTTACCTCTCTTACCCTTTGTGGAGCATGATCATTCCTTGTTCCGTATTGTTGTGAATTAGCAGCCATGCTTGCAATCAGATTTCTTGAAGCCTTCGGTGTCTTGTCTACTAATGCTCCTCCACTAGCCGCATCGATCATACTTCTTTCCATTGGTATCAGTCCCTCGTAGAAGTACTGAATCAAGTGTTGCTCATCGATTTAGTGGGGAGGGCAGCTGGAACACAACTTCTTGAACCTTTCCCAATACTCATAGAGATTCTCTCCATTGAACTGCCTGATTCCACATATCTTCTTTCTTATATCGGCAACTCTTGATGCAGGAAAATACCACTCCAAGAATAACCTTTGCATATCAGTCCATGATCGTATTGATCTTGAAGGAAGATAGTATAACCAGTCCTTAGCCAAATCTGCTAATGAGAACGGAAAGAGTCTAAGCTTGATCTGCTCCTCTGTCACTCCTTGTGAATTCATCGTGGAACATACCACATGGAACTCTTTCAGATGCTTATATGGATTTTCACCTTTAAGACCACGAAAAGCAGGGAAAAGATGAATTAGTCCAGAGTTAAGTTCAAAAGAAACGTCTAAAGTAGGATACTCAATACACCAAGATGGTTGATCAAGATCAGGAATAGCCAGTTGTTTCAAAGTCCGGTTGTTGTTCGGCACCACCATCTTTTCTTTTTTAAGTGTTAGAACAAGAGCTTCTTTTGTATCTGCAGTTTTCTCTATCTCTTGAACAAAATTTAAGTAATAAAGTGAGAGGATTGAGTCATAAAATAAAAAGAAAAAGAAAATAATAAAAATAAACGAAAATAAAGAATAAACAAAAGCAAATAAAACTCCCCGGCAACGGCGCCAAAATTTGGGAGCTGTCGTTTACACTCCTAAATTAACATTACTTTCACTTTACAAATTCAAATAATTAGCACAGTAGTCAACAAGGATCGATCCCACAGAGAGTGATTTGTTTTATATTTATCCTATGATTTCTAATGAAAAGGGGGTTTTGAATTGATTAAACTAAATTAACTATAATAAACTAATAAGAATTAATAATGAATAAAAAGCTTCAGTTCTTCAGTTCAGTTCTTCAGTTCAATTAATCAAGTGTAACATTATTTATCCTTCAATGAAACTAATAACCCTAGGTAACAACAAGCTCTGCTACCCGAAACTCCACTTAGATTGTCACTTAATGAAACAAACTCTTCACAAGATTCTAACCATTATATAACCTAGAACAAGCTCTCTAGATTTAATATAACAGCAGTACTAAGAACTAGGGAATTAGACTATTCCAAGCAACAAACACATAAGCTCGAATTGTTTAACTTGTCTTCTGATAATCATAGAAATACTCAAAAGCTTGTCCACAATCAGGTATTACTAATTGCTACTTGTTATTATGAACAATATCAATTACACGTAATACTGTTCCTTGATCTAGCATATGACACAAATTCACTAATTTAATCCTGCAGAATCACGTTAATAAATTGAATAGCATACAAGAAGTTAAAGAAGATTATCAGAATAAATCTCATGTAAGAAAGAATAAATAAAATAAACTTGATCAAACCGTTAATTATGAATAAGGTTCAACATCCCTTCCGAACTGAATTGAAAGAATTAGTTCATGACTCCAAACAATCCTAGATCTAATATGAAAGAGGAAAAGAAAGATTAAAAATACAAGAGAATGGATCCCCTATTTATAACTATTAAAACCTATTTATAATACAAGAAACAACCCTCAATATGCCCTAGTGCTGCTCCCTTTTCTTCTTGCCGAGTCCAAGTCCACGAAAGGAACCCAGCAGCTTGACCCGCCTCCCCGCCCCAGCAGGAGACTTCTTTATTAAATCCCCGCCCCAGCGGGGTATCACACTGTCCGGCTATTCTATTTTGCAAAGCTGCGAATTTCGTTCTCTTGCTTAGCTATATGCGTGGCTATTATGAATCAAGGACTTCACCTGCTTGGAACCATGGGCTGCTGACCTTCATAGTGCATGGGCGTGGCCCACTCGCCTTTGTATGTAGAATTGTGAGCTGCTAATTTCGTGTGGGCCCTCACCTAGCATCCCTTTATTTCCCAAACCCTTATTTGCCAAATCCTTTAATTACTTTGCATGCTACCACCTGCTAACCAATTCTTGACCCACATCTTTGAAACTCTTTCGCCAGCTGCTTCCAACGTGGGCCCATGTTACCGTAAGCTGCTAGATCCTTCTTTGCAAGCTACTTAACTCGTGAGCAACTTTATCAAATTGTAATGCATGAGACCTTGTTGGCCCACCTTTTGCAAGCTGCTGCCCATTCCTTTCCAAGCAGCTTAGCACGTGAGCTGCTATTTAATCTTGCCTTCCTTTAATTTCTAGCCAACGTGATCTACTAATTCATTCCTTTAGTGAGCTGCTTGGAATATGTAAACTCCTCCAATTCAATTCCCAAACCGTGGCCCACTTGCATGGCATGCCGAAAATTCCTCTTTAATTGCTCCTTTTGCTATTCATTTTACTTCCTTGTTCAGTTGTACCTAAAATAAAAATATAAACACAATGAATGTATTTAGGTTCAAAAGAAATATAAAAGATTAAGTATTAAGGGAATAAAATATAACATATTTCATCCTTATCATCTGCCAACCCTGCAATGGGCCCGCCCCGGCGGGCCTATCAAGAGTAAAACCCCCGCCCCGGGGGGGGGGGGGGGGTGCAGAAAGTCAAGATGTGTTATTTCTTTTATGCATTTTGTTGTATCATAAAAGGCTAATTGAAGGTGATAATTTGATGACATGAAAATGAATATTAATATATTATATTAATAAAATATATAATGTGGTTATACTTTTGAATAATTATAATTAGAGTAAAGGTTTAATTTAAATTATAATTTTGTTAAATTATAATGAATATTGTTTAATTTATTTTAATCAAGTAAATGTTAATTTAAATTATAATTTATGTAATTATAATTTAATAAATGCATGATTAATTATAAGTTATAATTTGTGTATTATAATTCAATATTTACATGATTTCAAAGTGCAAACTCAATGAGCCATGTATACTTTAAATTTTGAACTTGAAAACATGATTATATGATTTGATTACATATGTACATAAGCATAAAAGCATGATATAAAATATGTGGACTTACCTTGCATGCTTGAATAGTTTTGATGACCTACTAATTGAAACTTCGAGTTTCAAATACGAACTTGATAAAATATATACACTTTGAGTTAGGAACTTGTGAGCTTGCTTATGTGGTCTAGTTATGTGTATATGAAAGCATGATGTATATAGTAAGTGAAGTAGCTTTGCATGCTTGGTTGGTTAACATGAGATTTTCAAAAGAAACCTTAAGAGTTTGAAAACTAGTTTTGTCAATAACTACGTTACAAGTATTCTGAAATTTGACCATCATGTTAGGGTGTGTTATGTCTATAGACATGATTGACACGAATGCCTAGCTAGTCATATGCATTGTAAACTAGTTGAACATGGATTAGGATGAGTGTTAAAGAAGGTGGAACTTCATAACTCAAAATACATGACTAAACTAACGTGAGCATGTTTGACCTCATAGCATATGTATAACGGCTAAAACGTAAGAGACTTTGTTAATTGAACACTTAAAGCCTTGATTAAATGAGAATGGATAACGAACTATGTTAAAGACAAGATGTAGAGTCGAACTTAGTTATCAATATCCTGACATATATGTTTTGCATAATCCATCATATAAGTACGAATCGTGATGAGCTAGGACTATGCAGGGGCAGCCATGTCTTGGTTTGAACCAGGAGCAGTGCGGCCGCGCCACTCCTTAGTGCAAACCAAGAGCGGCCGCTCCAATATGCAGAATGGGCAGAGCCTGCTTAATTGAAATCCGAACTTGCTACATATTTGTATTGTTATCCTAATCTGTAATATATGTCCAATACAGTATTCAAAGTGTCAATGAGCATGCTAATGATAGAATCATAGATTTGATAAAGTGCTTATAAACTTCAAATGTTAAGTCAAGCGATAGTTACGAACCATGTTATTTGACTTCATAGTGTCTCACAAACTTATTTTGTATTATGTGTATGTAAAGTACGTAATGACTTACGTATAGGAGTATATGACTAAGTTAGAATCGTATACGTGTGTTTAACTTACATATCAAGTATGTATATCATGTGCGTAGCTAATGAATATCCTATATACGTAAATATGTTATAATAGAATTCGAAAAGTGTTGATAAGCTTTACATTGGTAAACTACACAAAAGCCAAGTATCCTAAACCCTTGCATTTACTTTATTCAATGAAATCTTGTAAGCAAGTACTCGAACCCTACTCTTTATTAAGTATTACTTGAGCTTGTACTATTATTGGTTGTACAAGTAAACAATTGAAAGTATGATTATTGTCTTATGACATAATGCTTCATAGTTAGGATAGAGTTGTTTATATTCTTTGAACTTTGATTTCGAGTATTGAACTTATAATTGTTCTTATATACATTTAAAGAGCGGTATTTGCCATTTGATTCGGCTAGACCTAAATCATAATTTGAAAGCGATCCAAACCAATTGATTGATGCGGAATCTTATAATTGACTAAGATGAACAACCATTTTTAAGGGGAAACTATCTTTGTCGGGAGACCGACGTGCGCACCTAAGTACTATTAAACGATATGCATAACGTAGGGTACTTTAGGCTGATCACCCGTTGTACTTGTTTTATTAGATTATCAGCATATTACTGTTAATTCTAGTAGAAGTTCATAGTCCTTTGTGACTGCTCAGTATTCATTATTCTTGAATTGTGAAAAGGTTAAACCTTGAATCTTATTGATATTTTTCTGTCCTTAGCGACTATTGTTGGAAAATTAATGATACTTCTTGCTACCCCTTAACTATCAGTTACTGTCATACCCTTGGGAATTGAAAATTATATTGTCCCCTTATTGCTATATTACTTGCTGAGCAAACTTGTTGCTCATTCTTGCTTTTTCCCAAAAATATTTCAGTCAAGACAGAGCAAGGAGGACCCTCGGGCACTGATAAGGGAAAGGGAAAGGCTACGGAGTAGCTTGTTATTTATGTAGAACCTTTATGTTGATGTAATAAGATTTTATTATACTAGTTAAGTTTAAGTTATGTTTAAACTATGTGTAAGATGTTTAAGTTACGAAACCTTGGGACATGAATGGTTATATTAAATAAATGTAATCTATTCGTATGTGTTATTCCGTTGTGCGAGATATTATTATCGTATTAGTCATTGAATAGTTAGAACGTGATGAACTGAATTTGAGACTGTGACGATCTGAATTTGGGGGCGTCATAGCTGAGGCTGTGGCTGATCCTAGAAGAACTGGAGAAAGCTTGTCAAGAAGATTGTACTTGTCAACGAGGAAGCAATGATGAAGATAAAGGAAGAAGAAAGAAGAATTACAGCTGGGCATGCTGAACATAGAACTAAATCTCCAACATCTGGTTCTCACAATGAGTCCTTGGATCAGACCAGGATCATTGATGAAGTAATAGCTAACATCAACAGTGTAGTGACCCCTACTGTATCTGATTAAGCTATTGTCCATGCTGAGGAGGAGCTGCCAGAAGCTAATGAGGAGAGTACATCTCATGTTAAGGGGGAGTTTCTCGAAGTCCCTAAGCCAGAGTGTGCTCCAGCTTAGGGGGAGCAATCAGAAGCTTCTCATGAAGCCCCCCTCTGCCCCTCAAAAAATCAAAGGTTATGGAAAGTGTTGAAGGAGAAAGGGAAGACAATGAGATGATGGATGTGGTGGAGATTTCCAATAAAGGTGATGAAGAAGATGATAGAGAAGAAGAGGAAGAAGAAGTTGAGATTATAGAAGAGTTTTGGACTGGAGAAAGGAGGGTCAACTACAATCAATTATTTTCCTATCTGCCCATGATGTCCTTTCATAAAGCTCTATTTCTCAACACTTGGGATCACATGTTCTGGGCGTACAAAAAATATCCAGTAATTCATGTGCTAGCCCAGGGATACCTAAGCAACCTCCAGTTTGCTCGAAAGTTGATCACGAACCACTCGTCTTCAAAGACTGAGCAAGAGATACACTTCATTCCTATCTCTTTCAAGGTTAATCACTGTCCTTTACAAAACTTCTATTAGTTTGATGAACTACCAAGGTGGATGGAAGTGGTTCTTAATGCACTGAATTAGTTTCCAGTTAAAGAGTCTCAAAACTCTGTAACTGATGAACCAAATGACCAACTTACTATCATAGCACCTTTTTCATTCAATTCTGTGAACGACTCCATGGTCGTCGAGTAAAAATTCACGATCGTTGAGCAATAACCCGACACCACGACCAACAAGCCACGAACCCAAATCATTGAGCCAAATATCCCAAACACTGAAACAGCCTCCTCACTCATACACCAAATCCAAGCACCACTCACTTAATTCGATATTCCCTCATCCTCAAACAATGAATATTTTGATATGGCACTTGCTCTCACAAGCATGCCCACGGTGCACACTACGACCTCCCCTCTTGATTTTCAAAAAATTATTGATCATCTCTCTATCCTCTCCACCAAAGAGGAGCTTTCTGAAGTCACAACGAGGGTGGTCCAAGAGACAGAAGAGAACATTGAAGCTCATTTCCTGCTGATTCATCAATGCTTCAACAATATGATCGAGTCTGCCAACACTTTACCTGGCAACTTGGGGACTGAGCTCTCAAAGAGACTAAAGGAGATCATAAGGGAGATGATCGATAGTCTGAATAAAAGGGATGAAATTCACTTTCAGGCTTCCAATAAGCACAAGGAAGCAGTTCTCCTCCTCCAGAAGACTCAAGAATCTCAGAATAATGTTATTGCTGATCAAATCCACAAACTGAGTACCTCCCTGAGAGAGTTCAAAGAGTATTCTTTAACTCAAGTAAGGCAGACAGACAATGCCATGATCATGCTGCATCAACAAAGAGCAAATACTGATACTATGGTTGAGGAGAATCATAATGACATTGCCTAGTCACGCTCCCAAATGCACGAGCTGGTGCAAGGAGTAAATTGTCTGTTCGAAGATATTTGAACCCTGAATAGTGACATAAAGGGGGAGAATACAGGGGAAGGGGAGAAAGGAACAAAGAAGAGCAACAAAGGGAAACAAGTAGCATAGTCTTCAAGGAGCAATACTAGGAATTAGCCTCCTACAAGACAGCCTCGCAATCAGCCTCAACGATCTGAACAGCGCCAACCAATTATTATGGTGACCCCTCTGAGGAGCCAAGGTCCATCTTTTAGCTCACAAGGAGTATCTCACACTGGCTTGAACATGCCTATTGGAGATCTTGCCTTTATGAACAGACATGATCAGAATGAAAATCTCAATCTGAGTGAGCTAGAAGAAATTGAAAGGTGAGATGAAGCTAGCAGAAGAAGGAGAGCTGAAGAATATATTAATCCTCCAAGAAGCAAGAGGCCAAGAAGATAGAGTTAAGTTTCTATTTGTTTTTATTGATGTAACTGTTATGAATTGTAATATCTATTTAACATCATCAATAAATTCATGCTTATTCTCTAGAATTTCAGTTGCTCACTAAAACACTAAGTCATATTTACTTTCTAGCATCATTCATTAGAATTTGATGAAATGATGCAAATCTCCTTGGTTATGTAAACATCAAATAGGGGGATATTATTGGGAATTGCATATTCAAATTTGATGTTTAAAGTAAATAAATGTGCATATATTTTCCAATATTGTAAAGTCCTTAAATAGAACATATATACAAGGACTTAGATTGCTGATCAAAATTGTTAAGTTGATCTGAGCAAAACGTTTATCATTCTATAATTGAATGTATAGAAGAAAGATCAAGCTTGTTAGGTTGATCTCTTGAAATATAATAGTTAAGCCTTAACAGATTCATAGTATGTCAAGCCAGCCAAGAGTTTGCAGAAGCCAAGGCAGAATCATGGAGTGTCGAGGATGCCATTCCAGAATCATAGTCTGTCAACGAAGCCACATTCAGAATTATGGAGACAGTCCGAGCGCCTACCGAGCCAAGTCTAGAATCGCAGTCAGCTCTAAGAAACATGGAGTCTGCAAAATGATGCAAGTAGAGATCGTAGTCAATCAAAGCTTAAGCAGAATCGTAGATTTCTCTACGATCAAGACTGAATCGCTTACGAGCACACCAACACACAACGATCGTGGTATGAAGACAACGATCGTGGTGCTTCTTCAGTTAGCATCAGAGTATGAAGATTCGCCTATTTGGTGAAAGAGGATGTCTAAAAAATGAAGAATGGCTTATGATAGTTGACATTTCGGGAATCCCAATGCCCCAACACTTATCCTTAGTTTGAATAGAAGAAACATGTGGAAAAAGATAAGGAAACTGCTTTATGTCTGCTGAAAGCACCTTTACAAGTGTTAGGTGAGAAAGCAGTTTGCTGTGTCAGGCGAGTCAGACAGCAGAACAACATATTCCCAAGAAGTTAACATCAGTGCTCAAAAACTGTTGGAACATTAAATGCTCCAACAGAAGCCTTTCAACGGGAAGATTTCAAAGGCTCCTTCATAAGGAAAATAGATTGAAGATTCAGATTAAGCAAGCAAGAACGTAAAAGCTCAAGTACGCTCAAAGCCAAACTCTACGATCCTGAAAGATAGCTTGCTTCGCTACTCAGTTCTTCAGAACTTATGCTTAACGACAACTGAGTAGCACACCAAAGAGCTAAACTCTCATTACAGTGTATTCCAAGTCTGCTGGACTTGAAGAGATCTCAGCGAACTAGAAGTGCCAAGTCTGTTGGACTTGAAGAGTTCTTAGTGAACTAGAAGTTCCAAGACTGCAGGTCTTGAAGGAATCTCAATGATTCAAAGTTGTAAAGATATCCTTAGTGGATTTCCTACTTGTGGAGTAGAAGAGTGGATTAGGAGTCTTGAGTGCTCTGAACCACTTTAAACAACTGTGTCACTTACATTGTGAATTCATTAACTGCCATATTTGCCATAAATGCTATAACTGCTAATCGAACTATAAACTTGTTTTATCTTAAAGGGGATCAAACAAAATATATTTAGCTGTGGTTAATTAATTTATTTAATTAACAAATCTGATAAGTTATTTTTGAAAAGGACAAGTTTTAAAAATATTTATTCAACCCCCCCTTCTAGATAACTTTTGTGCCTCCGGGAACTAACACTTTGTATGATCAAATAGTTTCATATATTAAAGTGAAAGCATTTTATTTTCAGGACTCCAGGGTTGGATTTGTTTGGCCCTGCTGATGAGATGCCAAATTTTCATATTGACTACAACTTTGATGTAGAACTGGACTTCGACTTGATGGGGATTGATCAAGAGGAGATAGATGACTATGAGATGCCCGAGGAGATCAAAGAATTGGTCGAAGATAAACCAAAACTAGACCTCGACCAAACCATCACTGTCAATATCAGAACCTCAAAAAATTATAAAGAAATCCAGATAGGCATGGCCCTTACCCCAAACCAAAGAAAAGACCTGATTGAACTCTTAACTCAGTTCTAGAATGTGTTTGCATAGTCACATGAAGACATGATTGGTTTGTCTACTGACATTGTCATTCATCGACTGCCCATTAAAGATGGATTCAAGCCAGTCAAGCAAAAGCTTAGGCGATTGAAACCTGAGTGGATTCTAAAAGTCAAAGAAGAAATTATCAACCAATTCAAACCCGGCATCATCATGGTGACAACTTACCTTGACTGGTTCTCCAAAATAGTTACCGTGCCTAAGCCCGGAGGAAATGTACGAGTATGCGTGGATTATCGAGATTTGAACAAGGCTTGTCTCAAGGAAAACTTCCCACTACCTTTTATCCATATACTGATAGAAAACACGCTACAGTATGGCATGTATTCTTTTGTGGATTGTTTTGTCGGGTACCATAAAAGTATGGTTGCTGAAGTGGATAGGGAGAAAACAGCCTTCATCACTCCCTGGGGAACCTTTTGTTATAGACGTTTATCTTTCGGCCTTAGCAATACCTATGCCACATATCAGCGAGCCATGATGGCCCTTTTTTATGACATGATGCACAAAAAAATAGAGGTCTATATGGATGACATCATCGTCAAATCCCAGAAGGAGGATGACCACATCAGCCATCTCAAAAAGCTTTTCAACAGGTTGTGCAAGTACAACCTAAAGCTAAATTCGGCCAAATACGCTTTTGGTGTCAAATCAGGTAAGTTGTTGGGATTTCTAGTGAGCAACAGAGGCATTGAAATGGATCCCACCAAAATTAAAGTAATCACCAAGATGCCTGTGCCCCGAATAGAAAAGGAAATACGGGGGTTCCTGGGGAGAATCAATTTCATAAACAGGTTCATATCTCAACCCACGGTAACTTGTGAACCCATCTTTAAGCTGCTAAGGAAGAATTCCTCCATGAAATGGAATGAATATTGTCAAAAAGCCTTCCATTCTATCAAGAAGCAGTTGATCGAAGCACCAGTCTTGGTACCCCCAAGGGATGAGGTTCCCCTATTTATGTACCTTTTAGTTAATGCCAATGCAATGGGTTGTATGCTGGGGCAGAAGGAAGATAGAAGCAAGGAGAGGGCTATCTATTACCTCATCAAAAGATTCAGTAGCGGTGAGAAAAAGTACACTTTGATTGAAAATGATAGTAGTGTGCATACAAGCCAATCATGTATGATGATAAAGCATATACTTTGTAAACAATCTTATTTATTAATTACTAAAATATTCATTTAAGGCATATAATTATCTACATGGTGCTGTTTTTATAATATGTAAATAACCCATAGTTTTAAGCAATGCTTTTAGAATCATGATGAGATCATGATAATGAGATCTAAATTCTTAGAAAGCTTAAAAACTTAAATCGTTCCCAATTGTGGGATTACTAAAATGGGGATTAGTAAATCCGGATAGATTGATACATATGTTGCTTGCTCATTGGATGAGGATGACTGATCTCATGGTCATTTGTGTGGAGACACTAAAACAAGTATGTAGGTGCTTATTGGAGAATAAATTCACTGAACGTGACTCGCTATGGAATACCTAATGGAGTTTTACTCGCCTGTCAATAGGAATTCCTAATGTGATAGTAGTACATGTGATCCTTGGACTTGAGATCATCATAGTATCTTGTATGTAACAAATTATACTTTGACTAATTCCTTAAGGCCTTTTAAGGCATATATAGGGTATGCTTGGGTGTAATGAGTTACATATGGAGATAATGAATGATCAATAAAGAATCTACCACCTCTAGTAAAAGAGGAGATATGTCCTATGTGATTCGTTAAATGACAACCCAGGAATCCTTGGCCAAGGTAGAATGAAATTAGAAAGAGGTTTCTAATTTGCATTATTTGGAGTTGTGCATTTTCTAATCGAAATACATATGATTAAATAAATTAAGACTTGACAGTAAATCCATGTCTTATATTTAATTGGGACATTGTATGGTGGAAGGATTGAATTGTACGGTAACTATTAACTCACAAGTTCTTTTATGATTAATGTTGAAATCTATATTATCTGGAAAGTCGTTGATCGCTTGGGAGGCTTATCCCTATTGTAGAATAAATGTTATTTATTTAAATAGATTATTAGTTTAATTTATTTATTTAAACAAGATTAGAATTGTTCTAATTGATTTATTCACAACCGGTTTAATATGGAGAACCTAAAGGGTCACACCATAAAAGGAAGAAGAGTTATTTAAGAAGAAAATGGCATGATAGTAATAATGCATTAAGTATAATTAATTTAATCTATGATGATAGAATAAATTAAATAGCTTAATGTTTATTATTTAATATTTTAGAAATATTAAATATAAATTAATAAGAGGAGTCTTATTAATATTATTATTATTATTATTTTAATTCTAAAGGAGTTTAGGAATTAATATAATATCAGTACTCTCTCTCAATCCTAATAAAGATTAAGATATAAATTAATTAAAAGTAATTAATTAATTAATTAAATAAAATCCTATTCTAATTGGATTAGGAGGGTTAACCTAATATCTATATAAGAGAGTCTTATATCAGAAATAAGGTACGTGAATTTTTCAAGCGTTGGGAGTACACATATTCTATAGAGATAGAAACAAGGGTTAAGCCAATAACCCATCTTACTGAGTTCTTCATCTTCCTTGGTGGATCACCGTTAGAGGCCAAACATTTGGGTGGCTGACATTGATCAAGGGAAGGAGCCACTACAGAGGAATCAAAGGAATCAAAGGAGTAGAACTTGTACCTGAGGAAGCTTGGATCTTCAAAGGTATAATTCTATTTTTCTCCTTCTTCATTCACTGATAATTGATGCACAAGAATGATCATGGTAATGGGTTTGTATAAATTTTTGAAAACCTAGTTTTTTACGCTTCCGCACTATTTATGTGATTTGATTGCATGATTGCGTTACGTACAAACCCAACAGTGGTATCAGAGCCAATCTTGTGCTAATTATCAGTCTATGTGATTCCATACATGTATGATATGCGATTGGATCGAGTTCTGGGCAACAAAAATTTTTCAGATTCTGCGAAGCTACGTCGGTACAAGGCAATATTGCTGCGCAGCTGCGCCGGGTGCTGTTCCTGGTTTTCATGCTGCGCCGGTTCCCTTTACATTCTTGGCGCAGCTGCGCCACTGGACAGGAACTGAAATTTTTTTTTGTTTTATTTAATTAAATGAATGGTTTATTTAATTAATAAAGGTTTAAAATAAAGATGTTTATTTTATATGAAATGAGATTTCAAAATTGCTAAAATTAAAGAGTTTAATTTGGAATTCTTTTTGAATGAAATAAAGGAGTTTATTTTTCCAAAAACAAAGTTTAGCAAACTTTTGCCCATTAACTGATATTAATACATATATGGAATGAATTTATTTTCATGAGATGAATAAGTTTTATTGATACGTATGATGATATGTATGGTAATAAAAGGGATTGATTATGGACTATGACCAATGTGATTGGATTTTATTTTGGTTGAATGCTTGAATGAATGGGTTTTATAAAATGGGGTCTGCGTACCTCGTCTTCTCTAGTTTTATTCTCGATGTAAATTCTATCTCCTTTCTATGTACTTCCCCTTGACTGCTGATCAAGGTTTCTATTTAATTTTAAATAGTTAATGTAATAGAGATAGTTAGAATTATTTTGAAGAAATTGGAGACCAAGGAGCAAGGAACGCATGAAGACTCATTTGTATGGAGCCAGGGTTTAAATGTAATAGTTATATTTAAATTTAAATTCTTGCACTCCTAGGTTTGACCTTTTGGTTCACTTGGTGGCTCTAGTGAACCAAACTAGAATAAAAGTCCATAATCAATCCGGGTAGAATATAGTATTCTATATTGCATGCTAAATATTATATATATTATATTTTATACAAACATGCTTCGCATGTTTAATAAAATGACGCGTATTTTATATATATATGTGCATGCGCGCTTAAAAAGATGAGACAAATAATAACAAACCCCTCAAAGAAATAATATTAAGTCTGAAGCGTTCAAATGATATTTGGAATATCGAACGTCGCCTTCTAGCATGATTAGTTAATAGAGTATTAAATATTTAATATGAGTTTGTTGTGCTATCCACAAGGCGAGTATTGAATATTTAAGATGTTAATTAATCACATTTGATGCTTATCAAGAAAATTGAACGATCTAGTCTTGTTGTGCTATCCACAAGGACGAAAATTTTTCTTTTTTGAATTTATGAAAGTGCTAGGCTGGACTTAACTTAAATCATTTTAGTTCGGATGTGCACACACATGACCATTATGATTTAAGAGGCAAAATAAAAGGAGTTACATGGTGATGTAATTGACAAGAGTTGTCTACCTATTTATTTGTATATCGCTTGTTGTGCTATCCACAAGGTTATATACATTTGAAATGGGATCCTTAATCTCACTAGCAAATCTTTAATTAGATGTTGCCGAACTATATGAGTGAGGGTAATATAGTTTGATGAAAATAGTGGGAGATACCAATTTAAAATAAAGACCTAAATTTATTTTGGTATGCAAAGTTAATAAAATGAATGTTTGCTAAAATGTTGTCTTTTCACATGCAGAATTTTAAAAATGTCAAAATCACTAATCTCACTACGAAGCATACTTGATGCAAATAAGCTTACCGGCCCGAATTATGAGGACTGGCTAAGAAATCTGAGAATTGTTCTCACTGCTGAAAAGATTTCTTATGTCCTAAATTCCACTATCCCTGAATCTGTTTCAGAAACAGCCTCTGAGGAAGAGATTGCCACTTTCAATAAGTGGCAAGATGATGCATCTGTGGCTCAATGCATCATGCTCGCATCCATGAATAACGAGCTTCAGCGTCAGCACGAAAAAATGGATGCTCCTGCTATGCTGCTTCACCTCAAGGAGTTGTATGGTGAATAGAGTAGGACTGCTAGATATGAGATATCTAAGGAGCTCTTCCGATCTCGGATGACCGAGGGCACTGCCGTCGAGACTCATGTTCTGAAGGTAATCAATTTGATTGAACGCCTTGGACAGCTTGGGTTCGTCATGGATGGGGAGTTGAGTCAAGACTTGGTCTTGCAGTCACTCCCTGAGACCTTCTCGCAGTTTGTGGTTAATTTTCACATGAATAAGCTAGATGTCAGCTTACCTGAGTTGCTTAACATGCTGAAAACTGCAGAAGGTCACTTCTCATCCAAGAAGAACCATGTCTTGATGGTGGATTCTTCTAATAAAAGGAAGAGGCCCAAGGTGTCTTCTGAAAAGAAGAAATCTAAGAAGGCTAAGGGAAAAGGGAAAGAAAAGGAGCAAAAGAAACCTGAACCAGCTAAAGGAATGTGCTTTCATTGCAATGAGCCGGGACATTGGAAGAGGAACTGCAAGAAGTTTCTAGCAGAGAAGAAACTTGGAGAAGCTTCGACTTCCAATCAAGGTTTGTTTATGATTGAAATTAATTTTTCTAAAAGTCATAATTCTACTTGGGTATTGGATACCGGCTGTGGTTCTCACATATGTAATACTGTGCAGGGACTGGTCAGAAGTAGAAAGCTGAACAAAGATGAGGTGATCCTACGAGTGGAAAATAGAGCAAAAGTTGCTGCATTAGCTGTAGGAACTTATTGTTTAGCAATGCCTTCGGGCAAATCCATTTATCTTAATAATTGTTATTATGTTCCGAATATTATTAAAAACATTATTTCAATTTCTGTATTGGATATGGAAGGTTTTGACGTTATTATAAAGAACAATGGTTGTTCTATTTATAAAGACGATGTTTTATATGGTATTGGAAATTTGCGAAATGGACTTTACACACTTGACTTACAAGAAAATATATTTCAAATTGAACAAATTAAGAAAAAGAAAAGAGATGATATTAATTATACCTATATGTGGCACTGTAGACTCGGTCATATCAATGAAACAAGATTATCCAAGTTGCATAAAGATGGGCTCCTCGAGCTATCTGATTATGAATCATATCCAACTTGTGAATCTTGTCTCATGGGTAAAATGACTAAATCTCCTTTTAGTGGAAAAGGAGAGAGAGTTACAGAGTTATTGGCATTGATTCACACAGACATTTGTGGACCTATGACAACAAGTGCACGGGGTGGGTATTCTTATTTTATTACTTTCACTGATGATCACTCAAGATTTGGATATGTGTATTTAATGAAATACAAATCAGAATCATTTGAAAAGTTCAAAGAGTTCAGAAGTGAAGTAGAGAAACAAACGGGGAAGAGTATTAAGATACTTCTATCAGATCGAGGTGGAGAATACTTAAGCAGTGAGTTTCTCAATTGTCTCAGAGAAAATGGTATAATCTCACAATGGACTCCTCCAGGTACACCACAGTTAAATGGAGTATCTGAAAGGAGAAATCTAACACTGTTGGACATGGTTCGATCCATGATGAGTTTTACCGATCTTCCAATTTCCTTCTGGGGATATGCCCTAGAAACGGCTGCATACCTACTTAACAAGGTACCTACTAAATCCGCCCCAAAGACTCCATATGAGATGTGGAAAGGGAGGAAACCAAATCTTAAGCATGTTAAGACTTGGGGTTGTCCAGCTTATATCAAAAAGTTTGAAAATGATAAGCTACAGACTAAATTCGATAAGTGTAGATTTGTGGGATACCCTAAAGAAACCGTAGGGTATTATTTCTATCATCCAACTGATCAAAAGGTGTTTATTGCGAAACATGCTACCTTCTTGGAGAAAGAGTTTATCCATGAAGGGGTTAGTGGGAGCAAGATATATCTTGAAGAAGTTCAAGAACCACAAGTTACCACGGACCAAAGTCAGGTACCTAACCAAGTAGAAGAACCTACTATACCACACCCTGTTCGTAAATCTGGAAGAGTACCGAAGATACCTGAGAGGTATGGATTCGTTATAGAGGATGACGATGAGGTACGCATCATGAATGATGATGATCCATTGAATTACGAACAGGCTATGAGTAATAAAGACTCAGGGAAATGGCTTGAAGCCATGAAATCCAAAATGGACTCCATGTATGAAAACAAAGTATGGTCTTTGGTTTCACCACCTGAAGGTATTAAACCTATTGGGTGTAAATGGGTTTTTAAGAAAAAGACTGGAGCAGATGAAAGGTAGAGACCTATAAGGCCCGACTGGTTGCAAAAGGTTTCAAACAAAGACAAGGAGTTGACTATGATGAAACCTTCTCACCAGTAGCCATGCTCAAGTCCATTCGGATTTTGCTTGCGATTGCAGCTTACAACGACTATGAGATCTGGCAGATGGACGTGAAAACGGCCTTCCTCAATGGAAAACTTGAGGAGGATGTGTATATGACACAGCCAGAGGGATTTATTTCAAAAGTTGGAACAAATCAAGTCTGTAAGCTACAACGATCCATTTATGGGTTGAAGCAAGCTTCTCGTAGATGGAACATTCGTTTTGATGAGACAATCAAAGAGTTTGATTTTATCAAAAACGAGGATGAACCATGTGTATACAAGAAGGTTAGTGGGAGCGCAGTATCATTCCTTGTATTATATGTTGATGATATATTACTGATAGGGAATGACATTCCTATGTTACAATCCATTAAAATCTGGTTATCTAAAAATTTCTCCATGAAGGAATTGGGTGAAGCATCCTATATTTTGGGGATAAAGATCTATAGAGATGGATCTAAAAGGATGCTCGGCTTATCCCAAGGAACGTACATTGATACGATGCTAAAGAGGTTTAGCATGGAAGATTCCAAAAGAGGTCTCATGCCGATGAGCCATGGAATAAATCTCTCCAAGAAACAGGCCCCAAAGACACTTGAGGAGAGAGACCGTATGAGTAAGATCCCTTATGCTTCTGCAATAGGATCTATCATGTACGGTATGATATGTACTAGACCGGATGTTGCTCTCGCACTTAGTGTAACAAGCAGATACCAGTCGAATCCAGGAGAAGAGCACTGGAAGGCAGTGAAAAATATCCTAAAGTACTTGAGAAGGACTAAAGATATTTTTCTTGTCTACGGTGGGTCTGAATTAAAACTCGAGGGATTCACGGACTCAAGTTTTCAAACAGACCAAGATGACAGTAAATCTATTTCAGGGTATGTGTTTACCTTGAACGGAGGTGCAGTGAGTTGGAAGAGTTCCAAGCAGCAAACGGTTGCTGATTCAGTGACAGAGGTAGAGTATATAACTGTAAGTGAAGCTGCAAGTTGATGTTTCGGATGAAAAGTTCATTACAGAACTAGGAATAGTTTCTAAGTCTCATCTTGAATCTAAACATGTGTTGCGGCACTTTGATTAAAGAAATCATTGAAAGAGGAGAGTGTAGACTCTCAAGACAACATTGCAGATCCATTTACTAAAGCTTTAACACAACAACAGTTTGATCGTCACTTAGAGAAAATGGGTATGAGATACCATGGCAATTGGCTTTAGTGCAAGTGGGAGATTGATAGTAGTGTGCATACAAGCCAATCATGTATGATGATAAAGCATATACTTTGTAAACAATCTTATTTATTTATTAATAAAATATTCATTTAAGGCATATAATTATCTACATGGTGCTGTTTTTATAATATGTAAATAACCCATAGTTTTAAGCAATGCTTTTAGAATCATGATGAGATCATGATAATGAGATCTAAATTCTTAGAAAGCTTAAAAACTTAAATAGTTCCCAATTGTGGGATTACTAAAATGGGGATTAGTAAATCCGGATAGATTGGTACATATGTTGCCTGCTCATTGGATGAGGATGACTGATCTCATGGTCATTTGTGTGGAGACACTAAAACAAGTATGTAGGTGCTTATTGGAGAATAAATTCACTGAACGTGACTCGCTATGGAATACCTAATGGAGTTTTACTCGCCTGTCAATAGGAATTCCTAATGTGATAGTAGTACATGTGATCCTTGGACTTGAGATCATCATAGTATCTTGTATGTAACAAATTATACTTTGACTAATTCCTTAAGGCCTTTTAAGGCATATATAGGGTATGCTTGGGTGTAATGAGTTACATATGGAGATAATGAATGATCAATAAAGAATCTACCACCTCTAGTAAAAGAGGAGATATGTCCTATGTGATTCGTTAAATGACAACCCAGGAATCCTTGGCCAAGGTAGAATGAAATTAGAAAGAGGTTTCTAATTTGCATTATTTGGAGTTGTGCATTTTCTAATCGAAATACATATGATTAAATAAATTAAGACTTGACAGTAAATCCATGTCTTATATTTAATTAGGAAATTATATGGTGGAAGGATTGAATTGTATGGTAACTATTAACTCACAGGTTCTTTTATGATTAATGTTGAAATCTATATTATCTGGAAAGTCGTTGATCGCTTGGGAGGCTTATCCCTATTGTAGAATAAATGTTATTTATTTAAATAGATTATTAGTTTCATTTGTTTATTTAAATAAGATTAGAATTGTTCTAATTGATTTATTCACAACCGGTTTAATATGGAGAACCTAAAGGGTCACACCATAAAAGGAAGAAGAATTATTTAAGAAGAAAATGGCATGATAGTAATAATGCATTAAGTATAATTAATTTAATCTATGATGATAGAATAAATTAAATAGCTTAATGTTTATTATTTAATATTTTAGAAATATTAAATATAAATTAATAAGAGGAGTCTTATTATTATTATTATTATTATTATTATTATTTTAATTCTAAAGGAGTTTAGGAATTAATATAATATCAGTACTCTCTCTCAATCCTAATAAAGATTAAGATGTAAATTAATTAAAAGTATTTAATTAATTAAATAAAACCCTATTCTAATTGGATTAGGAGGGTTAACCTAATATCTATATAAGAGAGTCTTATATCAGAAATAAGGTACGTGAATTTTTCAAGAGTTGGGAGTACACATATTCTATAGAGATAGAAACAAGGGTTAAGCCAATAACCCATCTTACTGAGTTCTTCATCTTCCTTGGTGGATCACCGTTAGAGGCCAAACATTTGGGTGGCTGACATTGATCAAGGGAAGGAGCCACTACAGAGGAATCAAAGGAATCAAAGGAGTAGAACTTGTACCTGAGGAAGATTGGATCTTCAAAGGTATGATTCTGTTTTTCTCCTTCTTCATTCACTGATAATTGATGCACAAGAATGATCATGGTAATGGGTTTGTATAAATTTTTGAAAAACTAGTTTTTTACGCTTCCGCCCTATTTATGTGATTTGATTGCATGATTGCGTTACGTACAAACCCAACAGAAAAGACCTGCTGTGCGTTAGCATAGGCCACCATGGGGTTACAACATTATTTGCATGGGCACATGACCTATCACATATCCCACATGGATCCACTGAAGTACGTATTCAGTAAACCAATGTTGAATTATCGATTATCCAAATGACAGTTGATCCTACAATAGTTTGGCATTATCTACGTGACTCAGAAGTCTATCAAAGGTCAAGGAATTGTGGATCAATTGGCCAAAGCACCGTCAGGGGATTTTGAACCCTTAGAAATTTATTTCCCAGATGATGGGATAATGACAATTCAACAAATCCCTCAAGAGAATACAGTCCAATATTGAAAAATGTATTTTGATGGAGCCGTGAACATCGAAGGTGCCAGAGCTGGGGCAGTTTTTATCTCTTTTACAAGAGAACAGTATCCTGTGCCCATCAAGTTATAGTTTGTCAACACCAACAACACAGCTAAGTATGAGGGCTGTATAATGGGGTTGAAACTGGCCCAATCCATGGGTATCAAACGTTTACTAGTCTTTGGGGATTCTGAGTTGGTTATCAAACAAACCACCGGGGCATATCATACCAAAGAATTGCATTTGCTGCCATATCATCGACAAGTTATCAAGATATCCATGGAGTTTGAAGAAATAACCTTCATCCACATCCCTCGAGGTAGGAATGATTTTGCTGATGCATTGGCAACGTTGGCGTCCTTGATCTACATATCTAATAGGATGGGAATTCTTGATATCAAATTTATAAGCCAAAGTCCCCGACATATGGGAATTACATTGGAGAAACATCAGATGAACTACCTCCTATCAAACAGCCTTGGTACCAAGATATAAAAGAATATCTTCAAGATGGATCTATGCCTACCAGGGAAACTCAAGCTGAAAGAAAGCGGATTCATAAGATGGCTATGAAATTCTATCTGAGCAAAGATGCACTCTATAAAAGGGTTACTGGAATAGGCCTTTTAAGATCCCTAGATAAGGATCAAGCCCAAAGACTGATGGATAAAGTCCACGGTGGAGTCTGTGGCCCTCAAATGAGCGGTCCTTTACTTGCCAGGAAAATTTTGAGAACAGGGCATTACTGGATCTCTCTTAAAGCTGACTGTGATGATCATGTCAGAAGATGCTACCGATGCCAAGTCCATGGAAATGCCATCTACGCTCCTCCAAACGAACTACACATAATGAGTTTGCCATGACCCTTTTCCATGTGGGGAATGGACGTGATTGGGCCAATAAAACTCAAAGCTAGTAATGGTCATCGATTTATCATCACCATGATTGATTATTTCACCAAATGGGTTGAAGCTGCATCCTTTCCCAAAGTCACTAAAGAGGTAATCATTGGTTTCATCAGAAACAATGTAATCTGTCGATATGGACAACCAGAGGTGATCATATTAGACAATGCCAAGAATATAAATAACCAGATGATGAGAGAATTATGCAGCAAGTTTCAAATCAAGCATCTCAATTTCGTCATCTATCATCCCAAGATGAATGGTGCTATCGAGCGGCCAACAAAAATATCAAGAAGATCATGCAAAAAATGTTCGCCAATCACAAAGGATGGCCTGACCTATTGCCTCTGACTCTGCTAGCCTACAGAACATCAATGCGTACTTCTACTGGGGTTACCCCCCTACTCATTAGTCTATGGCATAGAAGAAGTACACCCCATAGAAGTAGAAATGAAGTCCTTAAGGGTGTTAATAGATGCTCAGATGGAAGAAGACCAGTGGTTGCAAGAGCGATACCACCAGTAATCCCTGATAGATGAAAAAAAGGGCTACAACCATATTTTAAGGGCAGTTATATCAGCAAAGAATTGCTCGGTCATACAATAAGAAAGTTCGATTCCGACAATTGAAAGAAAATAACTTGGTATTGAAGAAAGTCATTGCCAATCAAGATGAAGCCAAAGGAAAGTTTGCCCCAAATTGGGAAGGCCCTTTCATTATCAAAGAAGTGTTGACAAGAGGAGCCATCAGATTGCAAGGAATGGATAGGAAAGAATTTCCCCAGCTCATCAATTCAGACACTGTGAAGAGGTACTATGTTTGAAGCACCTGCAAGCCATCATCCTGGTCCTGTGAAAAAATCAATTAAATCAACTCAGGTTTTCACTAGAAGCCAGAATTTTAACTAATGAGAATTATATATATAAATTTTAATATTTATTGAATTAAATAAATATTTTAATTGATTTATTTATTGAGTTAAATAAATAATGTATGTGATTGTTGTGGAGTAATTTAATTAAGTGCAATATATTAATTAAATAAATATTTAATATTTAATTTAATTGATGTGTAATGATTTTATGGTATGGTTCTAATTTAATTGAGATACTTAAATTAGTTGAATTTTATGTGGTAATTGTTACATGAGATTATGATTAGCGAGTGATTATAATTGTTATGTGGCAAATTTTATTGGGTTAATTGATGTTAGCTTTAATTTAATTAAATTAGAATGTTAAGATTTAATTAATTAAAGTGTAACATTGAAAGTATATGTTAAAGGATTTATTAAGTAAATTAAATGGATTTTTAAAATAGTTTTACAAAACAAGGCACTTGCACCTATTTTAACCCTGTTTTACCAAACATAGCGTTAACTATTAAAAAGCTATTTTTTAAAATAATCTATTTTGCCAAACAAGCCTTATGGCTTTTAAAATTCAAAATAAATTGTAACTATTATATGTATTAAGTAGTGTAATTCAGAATTTACAGTTATGTATATTATATGAATTATATGTATAATATATGTCAGTTATATTATATGTATTATACGTTAGTTAAAACAAAGAGTTAGAGCAAAAGAGAAAACAAAGAAAAATATACAGAGAGCTAGAGAGAAAAGAGAGAAGAAGAAGAAAAGAAAGAGGGAGAGGAAAGCTTGTGAATTCTAGAACAAAGCACCATCATCTTCTTCTTCCTAACACAAAAAGGGTACAATCTAAACTCTGTAAATTTTTAGAATTCTGTTTATATGTTCTTCAAGTTTAGTTCTCTATATATGAGAGTTTAGTATGAAATTGATGAAAGCATGAATTTTATATGCAATTTATGTTATAACATGCTTATATGTGATTAGTATAATGATTTAAGTAATTTAATTCATGTAAATATGATGAACATGAAGAAATCATGTTCATCAAAAGTTACAGTGAATTGGTTTTGATGAAAGGCTCTTTTAAAATTAAAATTTATGTTTGATTGTAGGTTATTATATAAATTACTTGTAGATTATGTTAACATGTTAAGAAACAAAATCAATATGCTTTGAATTGTGTGAATTGGATTAAAAACCAACTCACAGTGTTCAATTTCTTCAAGAACGCTTAAAAATGGTGTTTTCTTCAAAATTATGAAATTAAGTATTTTGATTACGTGTTATGGTATTTATGTATGTTAAAAACATGTTAGAAGTTTAAGATTTTGTTTTTATAAAGTTTCATATACATTGTGTTAGTTAAAAACGGGACTTTGGTGCGAAGAAATAAGCCAAATTGGCTTTTTCTCTGCACAGTTCGCGAGCCGGGAATCCTACCAGCAGGGGGACCCGCCCCAGCGGGTCTTTTGGCCTAGAAACAACCACCCCAACTGGTGTGGGTGATTTTCAGAGATTTTATTTTGGTTCCGAGTAGTTTTTATGCATTACATGATTAACTAACTTAATGTGATGACATGTTAGTGTATTAAACAATAAGATAACATATTTTTGACATGTTTAAGATAATTTGAAGTTTTATATTAATATGTTATGTCTGTACATAGATATTATTATCATAGGGTATGATTTTGATAGTTTAAAGTGTTATACACTTGTGATAAGCATGTTGTGAGTTTAGACTCACGTATGTGGTTAGTTAGCGAGTTAAGTTGCAAACCACATTGTTAAGTTGAACTTAAGTAAGAAGTTCAACGATTACACGTAGTGGTTATGAAACTAATTGGTATTATAAACGTAATGTAATATATAAGATAATTGTGGAAGTGATTGTAAATTATAGCTTGCGCTTGCGCTTGAGGCAAGTTTTCTAAACTCAAACTTTACTTGAGCAAGTTTTTCCTATCCTTTCTTTTACGTTTATGCAAGTTTTCTAATGATACTCTTTCGTTGAGCAAGTGTTCTAATACTTTTGTTATTGAACAAGTTCATTATTGAATTGTTGTGACCTTGACTTAATTGTTCAAGCAAGGTCCATATTTTCTTTCAAATGCTTTAAGTTTATTTTTAAAGCATGATTATTAAATATGATGTGTATTATTATGACTTATAGTTATTTCATAATTCTTTTATTATCGAATTCTAAATTATTGTAAGTCGATTCAACTACTCCTTAGTTGATGATAGTTTAACTCTAAACTTCCCTTGAAGTTTATCCAAACCAAACTTTCTTTGGTGTGGACTTGTTATTAAAATACTGAGCTGAACAACCCTATTTAATAGAGGATTATCATGCAAAAGAGTTAAGATGTTTGTGCACAATACATGGTACGGAGGCCTGATCCCCCTAAGTACGAGTTAAAAGTCCATATAGTCTAATGACTGTTAAAGATTTTAAATAAAAATGTTTATAACCTAGGACATAGTTCAAGGTCTTATGACCCTTAGATGATTTCTATATTCGAATTCTAAAAGTTGATGGAAGAATTATTATTCAATTCTTTATTATTGATGAAAGAAAAGTTATTCAAATCTTTTGAAGTTATTCAGATTATGTCATCACTATTATTGTTATTATTCCAAGTGAGCTTTTGTTTGCTCACTCTTGCAATTAAATAACCCTTGCAGCTAAGGTTGAAAGCGTTGGCGTCTCGTCAACAAGTAAAGGCAAGAGCAAGATGAACAAGTGAAGACTTGTTATATTTGTGGTATGATTGTAATAAGACATAAGACTTTTTATGTGATGTTTATTTCTGCACTTATTGTTATGTTAAGGTTAGATAAACTCTAGGATGTTTTGAGCAAAGTTGTAATCCTTTTATGAGGAAGTTTATTATATTTATTTAAGGTTGTAATTTATTTTACATTCTTTATTATGGGTAGTAGTTGTATTTTAGTTATACAGTGAACACCGAATCCTGAGGAAACGAAGTACCCGGATTTAGGAGTGCCACATGAACTACGAATAACTTGATCTCCCTCAACCCAGGAGTACATAAGCAGCCATTTACGGTGTAACAAATGAGATTTTTGTATTTGAATTTTAAATATTTATTGAATTAAATAAATATTTTAGTGGTTTTATTAATTGAGCTGAATAAATAATTGATGTGATTATGTGGTGGAGTAATTTAATTAAGTGCAATATGTTAATTAAATTGATCTTTAATAATTTTATGGTTAAAGTTCTAATTTAATTGAGATAATTAAATTAGATGAATTATTATGTGGTAATTTGGTAGTAATGATTTAATGAATAATTATAGTAATGTCTAATTTAATTTAAATAATTAAATTAGAGAATTACTAATTTGTTACATAAAATTTGTAATTTAATTAAATTGGAATATTAGAATTTAATTAAATAAAGTGTGACATTTAAAACTATGTAGAAAATGGGTTATTAAAATAAATTAAAAGAATTTTAATTTAGTTTTACCAAACAAGGCCCTTAGTTTTTAAAACTCTATTTTAATTCAGTTTTGGCAAACAAGCCTTAGTGGCTTTTGATTTTCAAAAACTAGCAACTGATATATTTATTAAGAGGAATTAAGTTTATCAATTATTATATTATTATATGTATATTGTATTGTATCAGTTTATTTTATACTGCGTAAGTTAGAAAAAAGAAAGAATAGAGAGCTAGAGAGAAAAGAGAGAAGGAAAAGAAAGAAAGAAAGAAAGAAGAAAGCTCTGTGAAATCAAAAACAAGAGTCCATCATCATCTTCTTCTAAAGCTAATCTAAGGTAATAATCTAACTTTATAATTACTAATTTATGTTTGTCCTTGTTCTTCATGAAAAAGATATTTTTACTTCTCAATGTTTGAAGCTTTCATGATAATCATGTAAATATGGTTTATATATGTAATTTGTGTGTATAAACTGTTTATATATGATTTGTATGTGTATTCTAGTTGTGTAATCCATGTAAATATGATGAACATGAAGAAATCATATTCATAGCAATTTATAGTGAAGTATTTTGAAAAAAATAGCTTCTTTGATATTAAAATTTATATCTAATTCATGCTATGTTATCTAAATTGATTATAGATTGTGATAATATGTTAAAAAACGAAAATAACATAATTTGAATTAAGTGATTTGGTTTAAAAACCAAGTCACAGTGTTTATTTTTGTCAAGAACACTTAACAATGGAGTCTTCTTCAAAATCATAAAATTAAAAAGTTTTAAATTGGTTTTTATGATGTTTATATGTGTTAAATCGTCTTAGAAACATTAATTTGTGTTTCTGTAAAGTTTTATATGAATTATGTGAGCTAAAAGTTATGTTTGATAGAAGTTAGTAAGCTAAATTGGCTTTTCCTGCACAGTTCGCGAGGCTGTCTGCGTCCCACTATGTCGTGGCGCCGCAGCGCCAGTCCTGTGAGTAAACAATGCGCAACAGCGCCACAGCGGCATCTGGTGATGTGGCACGGTACCGCAACGCCAGTTCAGAGTGTTAATTGGAGCACTGCAGCGCCAGGTCCGGTTCTGTAGAGCCCTGATGACGTGGCACAGCGCTGCAGCTGTGACGCCCCCAAATTCGGGTCCCTTTAATACCTCGGATCCTGTGCAGTCACGATACTACTATCGTCAAACTATTACATCTTTTATTCATAACTTAAAAAATAAACTTGCTTTATTACAATTTAGAATATAAATTCTTTTCATAATCAGGATCTCATATAATTACTCCAAACTTTTACAAGTTACAATCTTGGTCTTTTACCATTCCTGTCTTATATCATGGTCGATATTATAAAAATGCAGAATAACTTAAACTTTTTTAATCTTATTTGAATATAATCTTTTATTGCTTTCATAACTTGAATCCATTACATTTCCCTGAATCAAACTATATTATGATTCACTATATTCAAATTTCTGTATAACCGTATACATCTTAACTTGATATCCTCTATGTATTAACTAATACAACTTCAAGCACTAACCCTTGTAAACAAATATCAAGTACAACTACTAGAACTTAAACATGGTTCAAACGATAATTTAATAGCATTCTTCGTTGCGATACTATCTAACGTTATCAATCAAGAAGCACAAAATCTTTATCGTATGTCCTCAACCTGCAAAAATGGTTATTTGCAAGAGTGAGCTTGACAGCTCAGCAGTTCTAACAGTTTTCATGCATCACATAGCATATAACATCATGCAGTTCATGCATTTATAATCAGTTTATATTACTAAGCATGTTACTTCTCACATAACAAGCATTTCATCAAAGAACAACTTTCAATCTTATACGTATCTCATATACAGTTCATATATAAGTTCACATCATTGCAGCATAATATAATTCAATTAACAATTATTGAATTCATATATCAGATAGGAACTGAAAGACTTACCTGATTTGTAGTTTAACAATTACGACTTAACTGCTTAAGATATTTGCGCTTCTTGTAATCCTACGCAGTTATATAATCATGGATTCATATCCATTAGTCATACATTCATACATTCTCAATATAATAATAAGTATTACATTATTTTTTATCTTTGTTCTTAGAACTTTGTTTCACTTTCTTATTATACGCTTAATATAGCTAGGTACGTATAGATATATCTCAACCATACATACTTACTATTATCCTTCATATACATGTATCACACACTTAACTAAAGGTGTTTGACATATATTTAAAACTTATATGATCCTTATTATTCATACGTTTCTCAAACCTTAACGGAATTATAGTTTCCGAGTTTTATATAACCATTGTACAAATAAACACTTAATGCATCATTAAGATTCTATTTTATAACTCAGAAATAATAATGTAAACATGTTACTATGTTCATCTCGTATACATGTTTATAAGGGCATTAACTCAAGTTTTAAAACCTAGCATGCTCATTCTATTCCAAGTCAAAATCATATGGTATTCATGCCAAACTTTCATATACCTCAAGTAAATCAAGTTTATGCCTCAAGGGTCAACCACTAACGTCATATTACCACATAAAGAGGCTAAACAATACTAAGTAGGCATGCTCGTGCTTATACTACACATGTCTACTAAATCACATAGTCTATGTTTTAGAAATTCATTTTCTTTAATATTCGTGCATAGGTGAAATCCACGTTTTATCACAGGATGCTCATGTCAACATGTCTATAGGCATAATGAATCCTAATATACAAGCTTGCATGATCATAATGCAACTCACACAGTGTTTGATGCTATTACCTTTTACGTTCTAAGTTTTCATAAAAATCGCACTAAGTCAACAAAGTAACTTAGTACATGCCAAGTGTCTTGTAGCCATGACTCTCATGTATTAGAACACATATACAAGTCACTTATACATGCTCAAACGATCAGAGTGTGGACATCCTATATATATATGTCCAAAAACTCTAAGGTTGTCTTTTGAAATCAATGTAGTCTTCAATCATGTATGTTAGTGTGTGCTCAACACTTTAAACATGCCTTTCATGTCAATATAGGCCGCATGACCACGTTCACAAAATCAGAATATATAAATGCTATGTGAACATCACGGTTCAAATCTGAAACTATAAGTTTTATTTTAAAATCATACGTTTTCCTTCCATAGTACGTACCAACATGGCCATGAATGTACATGTAGTATCAAGAACACATACTATAAGTTAATACCAACTTTCGTGCATGTCTAGACCGTACAAATGCGCTTACAAGTTCAGAACACACATGTATCAAAGTTCATATCGAAAACTATAAGTTTCATTTTAAAACTATAAGTTTTTCATCAATAATGTATATTATCATGCTTATGTCAAGTCATGATACTCATATATACATGTTATTTATGTCTACATGCTTGTTCCAATGATATACCACATGCTAGCACATCACAGCACTTAACATAAATCAAGAAACTAGAATCTAGGACCGGCGCAGCTGCCCCGCTGGACAGTATACAACTGGCGCAGCAGCACAGAGCTTCGGCCAGCGGCAGAAACAGCCTGCTTCGGCAGGATTTTAGCCCAACCACAGAAATCATTCACGAATTCAATTCTAATCAGTTATATAACAGTTTAAACATGCTTACATGGTTATATAACAACTATGTAAACATTTCCCAACTCCATTATCATTTAACTCCACATAATTAAGAAATTGGGAATTCAAGAGTGGAAATTTTGGCAGAAACAAAAATGAAGAACAAGAAGAAACCTTATACATTTGTAATTAGCTCGCTAATTCACACTTCCTCTACTGATGTGTATATAATTACTCACTCTATATATGCTCTCAATTTCACACTTAAGCAATTCTCAGCAATGGAAAAATGGAGAAGGAGAGTCCATATTTATAGAAAAAGGATTACACAGACATTGCAATTTCCCACTAAAACAAACCCATGGATTGAAGAATTGCTTGAAGGTTATTAAAGAGTTGTTAGATGGTAGTTGATTTACACTATTATGCCCACTCCCTTGTTCATCATTCTTATCTAGTTTGCTAGCTTGAGCTTGGGAGAAGAAAAGGGAAATAGGCCTTAGCCTTTTGTTATGCACGTGAAGAGAGAAATGGGTCTTCCAATATTGGCACAAACCAAACAACTCAGCATTCTTGCAACACTTAGGCTATACACTTATACACAATCCCTACTCTTATGTTATATTTTAATGTCACAATATAATTTACATAATTAATATTTCAAGGTAGTAGATGTGATATGGAAATGTAACATACATATAATCCATGCACATTTTATCACACCGGTGTAATCTTCTCAGATACTATTTAATTAAATCCTATTAGTCAACCATTGTTTACAATATATTCATGATATATTATTTTAATGTATACCCAACATACAATTGTCACATACACATTTCATGTAACTCTTACAACTTAATAAACTTTACTATATAGTTTATAACATAGTCACATTGCACTTTACACTTTGTATAATATATAGTTAGTTACTATACGTTATACTTTTAATATTGCATGCATACACATAGGAATTAATAAATTACTTATCTTAATAATAATATTAATTAATCCTTTTCGCATCAATCAATGATGATTAATCTCCATAACAATTAATTATCACAATAAATAAATATAAATCTTATTATATTTATAAATCATTTACTCGTTAATCAACATATTATCAAATAATTACTTGATACTAGTATATTGTCCATATCAATAATTAATATTATAAGACAATATATCTCATTCCTCATCAATACAATTCCGATTATATTTATAATCAATTTCCTTATTATTATACTATTACTAGCCATAATAATAAATTAATATATTATTATAATAACAATTAACAATTAATATAGACTAATTGTTTATTTAATAATTCATCCATCCTTAAATTAAATAATTCATCATCGAATCTATTATTGTGCCACACAAGGCATATCTCACAAGCTCAATCTTAAGCTTATTATCACTACCACCACACTTAATATAATATTTGTGTGACACATGCATTTTAATGCTAAGCTACCTCAGTTAATTATAAGTATAACCTTTACGCTTATAATAATTAATATATACTTTATTAATTATTTAAATAATAATATCCACGATAAAATAATAACTTAAGTTATTTAATATATTAAAATAACTTAGTTTTCTTTCATTAATCAACTCTCTTAAAAATATATTAAAAATTATGTATTTTGCCATAACATAAAATATTATGTTTTCTCCAATTAAAGGCATTCATTATTTAGAAAATAATTTACTTATTGTCTCAAGATATTATTCTTAATATAATATCAAATAATTATACGTACGATACATGTACATCTATTATATATAGAAAATAGATAATAAGTTTATTTTCTATTATAATAAATTGTCTTCATCAATTTATTACATATAACAAATATGTTTTAATATATTTACCATATTAATTAATCATACTTATTACCTCATACAAAAAAAACACATAAGGTAATATTATAACATTCCCCCGTTTGATTAAAATAATTCAATTTTTAGAAATTATTTTAATATCCCTTATTAGAAATATATAGTAATTATTTCTCTTTCTTTTCTTTAAATTGTCCCCAAAATAATTTCTTCAAATATTAATTATTCATTTAAAGATATAATGATTTCCATCTCTCTTTAATAACGTATATATATTTAACGTTATTCGTACATTAGACTTTCTCACATATTACCATTCTAAGTAATATATATAAAAGTATCAACTATAATTACATATTCAACACACATATTAATTTACCCATTTGCTTAAGTAAATTAAACCCTGTACTATATCACCATAGTTAATTAAGGTTCAATACTCACATTATGTTATTCCATAATATAACTTTCAACTTAAATTAACCAATATTTATTCTTATTAGTTAATTACCTTAACTAACTCATGCTTCACTATTCAAACTCATTCATGGATAGCTTAAGTACTATCAATAACTTGTATCACATAAATGTTCTTATTTGAACCCATCTCACACTTTAAGAATTTCATTTATTAAATCCTTATTTAATAATCTCTGAAAATTCTGGTTCTTACAGCAGTGCCGACTGTAGTTCATTATGAGGCGCTGCAGCGCCACCTATGCAGTTTAGCCAGAAAATTCTATTTAAGTGTACAATTCTGTGAGAATGTTAATGTAGTAATTATAAAAGCATGTTAATAAAATTATAGGTTAATTGGAAAGTATGTAATCATATTTTTAATATGAGATGTATGATTTTAAATTATAATTTGATTGATTATTAATAAGTTTAAGTTTGATGTGAATGTATGGTTTGATCATGTTATAAACTAACTAATGATTGAACCTAACGACTAAGAGTTTTAAGTTAACTGGGATTGGTTAACTAATGATGTGACTTAGCTATATATAGTAACTAATTTGTGTTGCTACTGTTAATAACGTGTACTTAGGATAATTGTGGAATGAGTTATTATTTTCTAGCTTACACACGAGGCAAGTTTTCTAACTATACTCTTTAAATTGAGCAAGTTGTTCTATCCTTTCTAGTTTACAATTGAGCAAGTTTTCTTACCCTAACTCGATTATGTTCACGCAAGTTCCCAATTCTTACTTTTTAATTTAGCAAGTTCTTTTATTCCATATTGGACAAGTATCTTATTTAGTTTTGTTATTGAAAATAATGTAACCTTGACTTAATTGTTCAACTAAGGTTTTATTGTACCTTTTAAATGCTTTAAGTTTACTTCTAAAGCATGACTGTTAAATATGATGTCTATTGTTGTGACTCATAGTTGTTTCATAATTCTTTTGTTATCGAACTCTTAAATTATTGTAAGTTTGATTCAACTACTTCTTAGTTGATGATAGTTGAACTCTAAATTACCATTTGAGCTAATCCAAACCAAACTTTCTTTGGTGCAGACTCGTTAATTAAAGCTGAGATGAACAACCCTATTATAGGGGATTACCATGCGAAAACGTTAAGATGTTTGTGTACAGTACATGGTACGAAGGGCTGATCCCCCTAAGTACAAGTTAAAGGTCCATATAGTCTAATGACTGTTAAAGGTTTAAATAGAAATATTTATAACCTGGACATAGTTCAAGGCTTTGTGACCCTCAGATGATATCTAAATCTTATATTAAATTCTTGATTATCTATGATAGAAATGTTATTCAATTTATTTGAACTTATTCAGTGATATGTCATCATTATTGATTGTTATTCCAAGTGAGCTTTTGTTTGCTCACTCTTGCATATATAACCATTGCAGCCAAAGTTGAGAAAGTTGACGAACCTTTAACCAGCAAAGGCAAGGGCAAGATGAACAAGTGAAGACTTGTTTAATTTGATTATATGGTTTTTGTATAAGACTTTAATTGTTATATGATGTTTTATTTTCTGCATTTGATGTTTATTTAAGGTTAGAAACCTGGGAACGTTTTGACAAGGTTGTAATCCTTTTATAAAGAAGATATTGATTATTAAGGCTGTAATTTATTTTGCCTTCCTTATTATGGGAAGTAGTTATGTTTTATTTAGATAGTGAACACCAAATCCTGTGGAAACAAAGTACCCGAATTTGGGGGTGTCACAAGTTGATATCAAAGCTTTAGGTTATGAACCTTAGGTGGGGAACCTTAGGTAGTAGCCTATTAGGAGATCGAAAAGATAGTGATGATAGTCAAGATAATAAACTACCTTATGTGCTATATGCTTATGTTATGTACTCGAGAGTATCGATCGATATCACGTAATAATTAAACCTTTAAATTTTGTTATCAGGATGACGATTGTTGGAAAGTTCAGTCAGGCTAGAGAGGAGTTACCTCAGATTCCTAGGGATGAAGAGCCCGAGATATCCATACTATCTGGGAGCAGTTGGTTCAGAGAGATCCATCTCCACTGATCACAGTAGTGGGTCAGGAGCATGAGCCAGTCTTTGACGGAGATGATGAGGATGAGTTAGAGGAGGAGGAAGATCCTAAGGATGAGTTTCCACCTAACTCTATCAGCGTTGTGATGTACGAGGAAGTCTACGATCGCAACATTAAGGTGTAGGGTAGAGTCAGAGAGCTAGAAGAACTAGTGGATGTGCGTCAGACTACTATACAGCAGAAGAATAAAACGATTCAAGATCTGGATGAACGTCTTGCAAATGTGGAGTGGGATCTAGTTCACGTAGGGGGTGAGAGAGATGATGCACTGGCTGAGCTTGAGAAATTGAAGAGCGACATGAAAGAGGAGTCAGTGAAGCGTGTCAAAGCGGAGGGTGCTTGCTTGAAGTTCTACTCAACGTGAAGATCGTGCTGAAGACGAGGTTCAAGCAAAGAAGGCCAAGATGAAAGAGACAGATTATGCTTTTCATTCGGCTATAGATAGAACCCAGGATCGAGTCTTTTATTACCCAGCTCAGTTCAAGGATTTACCGTGGTATATGGTGGATCGTTGAATAGTGTTTCAGTTAATGGAAGAGAAACTAAGGTGTAATATCTGAGATTATCAAGTAATTTAATAATTTTTAATAAAGGAATTTATGTGAAACTCTTGTGTGATTTCTTTTATTAGATGTTCATGTGTTATACATATGGGTGTTATTTTAAGATATGTGAGGTGAAGTATTTTCATAGTTGGTTTGGTTTGATCTAACTAATTGAATTGGTTAAATAAATAATTAATTCTATTAATTTCATGGGACGGCATTACAATCCGAGTTGGAGTTCAGAGCAAAATTTAGAGACGTGGACTGCGTATTTGAGTCCGAAACATCGAAATTAGTCAGGATAGGCTGTAACCACAAAAATGTGTCACGGTTGAATTTTTGGTCAAAGTCAACCGGTTGACTTTTTCAAGAAAAAAGTCAACCAAAAATTTCGGAGATGAATTTGTTGAAATGGATAGTCCCATGACGTCTGGAACGTCGACTTTAGTAGGAATCGATATAAGTATCGCAACGTTCGGCTACGGAGGGCAAAATGGTTATTTAATTGATTAAATAATTAAATTAATAATATTTTTAGCAAATCAGCAGCTGGAGGGGGCCACGTGACCAGCTTATTGGGACAAGAGGGGAGTATACATATTATCAAGATGATTGAGGGAAATGGAGTTACACTTGTTTTAGTAAACCAAAACCTTTCATTTTTCTAACTCCCCACTCCATAACTAAATGATTGGATTGTTATTAATGTTTGTAACTGATGAATTGTGGACATGGAAGGGCTTGGGAGATCAGTTTTATCAAACTATATATATATACACCAAGTCCAAGTTCTTTTCTCTTTTGGTTAAAAGCTTCCAATATAAAAAAAATCAAGAGAATAAGAGTTTGAGTGTTGTGACGATTTCTGGAGTTTTGGAGAGTCTAAACTAACAAGGGGGAAAGATTATCAGAGTTAAAACAAGGAAGAAATTCGTCCAAAAAGGTAAGCATGAACCATTTTATATGTTTTTGAGGAAGCTAGTAAAGAAAATGCTTCAATAGTCATTGTAAATGTTTTGTTTTGATTTGGTGATGCTATATTAGTGTTGATTACTAATATGTGGTTGTGGAGAACTAAAGTTTTGGACTTAATCATGTTTCAAGTACATTGGGAATTATAAAATTCGAGTATGCATGCTATATGTTTGATTAAATGCCACTAACATGCTAAATTCATCAAAACATGTAAAGTTAGTGTGTTTGATTGTTGTAACATGTGTATATATGTTAGTGGGGGTGGTCTGAACAGTAGGAGTCAATCCCTTGCATGCTAGAATCAAAATCATGATTTTGTCAAAGTTGGTTTAAAAGTGAAATCTGTGATTTTCAGGTTTTTCGGAGCCTTGGAATCATGGTTTCTGTGACTCAATTATGGTATGTAATAATTTTGTAAAATAGTATATAGTATCATGTACAATCTGTCCAAATTTCATAGTAATCGGAGTTATATGGAGTGAGATATGAAATTCGTCAGCATGCATGTTCATAATAAAATATGCAGAATTCTAGAAATTTTTAGAAATTTCTAAGTGTGAAAACCTGTTCTGGCACGCTTTTCAAGGCAGTTGGTTTGTGGTCTTAATATGTTAATTTCTGGGATGTAATATGTAAAATACTATGCTATACGGAGTGTATTGTGTCAAAAGATCAGGTTCATATCATGTATGGTTTAGTCAGAATTAAATCGCAAAGTGGGATGCTCAAAACTGCAAAAAAATTTCTGGGCTGAAGAGCAGCGCAGCTCATAGGGCATAAGACGGCGTAGCTGCGCCGGTCTGGGCAGGTCCGGGCCGGGTCTGATCCGGGTCGGGTCGGGTCAAAAAAAATTCCACAAACTTATTTTTACTCAGATTCTCATATTGAACCACTTTACCTATATGACGCAACATGTTATATGATTGAATTAGCTTGATGATAGCATACGTGATAGTTTAATAATGAAATTAAAATAAAAGGAAATCCTTTTCTTTCGAATTAGAGTTCGAGAACCTAATGGCTTAACGCGACACATATGATTAGGTTACGTGAAGGTTAATTGCTAGCGTTAACAATAGCAGACGTATCAGGCAAGTTTCTTAACTTTATTTTCATTGAGAAATTATTCAATCCTTACTCATTTGATTGCAGCGAGGGTAAGTTTCGGGCTTGTGATTATTTAATTATTTGTACATGTTCCTTTGTCGTAAAATTCTACAACTTCAATTATTTTGCGAAACGTTATTGATGATTATCTAGTTATTAATTCAACTGTTATGCTGTAAAGTTCTTATTCCTTTAACGAACTGTTTCTAAGTATGCTTCCTGGCCTTTTGTTTCGGCTAGTTATTATTAATGAAAAATGATATAATTTAAATCTTTTGAAGCTATTTAATGTTTACCAATCCAAATTGCTTGGGTGCGGTCTCGCATGAATACTAAGATGAACAACCCGAATAATCGGGCAAACAGATATCGGGCATATAGTCCCATTTATGCTTACGCAGCTTAAACTTTATACTTGTGCACAATGTAGGGTACGATGGGCTGATCACCTGGAGTACTTGCAGACACCGTTTGCAATCTATTTGATCGTTAAACCGTCTGATGGTTTTTCTATGAAACAAAGTAATGTTCAGGGTATTTTACACCCCTTAGTATGATATTGAGAATTTTTCAAATCTTATTGTTGATATTCCTGTTTAGCACTTGATATTTCTTTCAACTGTTGAGATTTAGTCATTCAAATGTTTTTACTCCTGATGTATATTTTCAAAGTACTTTATATACTTGCTGGGCAATTTGTGCTCATTCTTGCTTAAACCTTTCAGTTAAGGATGAGAAAGCTGAGGGCTCGGGCAAGGACAAGGGGAAGTCTAAGATGAAATGTTGAGAGTTGTTTATATATTAAGTTTATATTTCCACATATGATGTTATGATGCGATAAATGCTAAGTTAAGTTTCGGTTTATTTAAGGTTGTAAAGATTTGGGATTTTATTTGAATAAGTATGTAAAGTTTTTACTATTATTATTATTTATGGAGTTTATGTAGTTAGACGATTATGTATGTTGTACCGTGAGCACCAAGTTCTGTAATCGATGTTACACAAAATTAGGGGCGTCACAGGTTGGTATCAGAGCTGTAGGTTATAAATCTTAGGTGGGGAACCTTAGACTATAACCTTAGAGAAGTTAGTGGAGATAATAAGGAGATGAACTCACGTAGAGTTCTAAGTGTAGTGTCGAATCTATTTTTCTAAAAACAAAATCAATATCTATTTTAAAATACTAATCGAGTTGGTTGTCTTGATTGTAGGATGTCAGGAGAAGAGGTGGTTAGAGATATTCACGTTGTGAGTGAGCAGTTGGTGGCAGCTGTACCTGAGCCCATAGCTGAGGCAACAGCTGACTTAGACCCGGAGGAGTATCCTGAAGAGGAAGAGGAGGCCGAGGAGGAATCCGAGGAAGCACCTGAGGATGGTCTACTAGATTAGTTGATGGATAGGATTACGGAGTTGGACGACAGAGTCCATGAGTTGGAGGAGCTGTATCAGGGGGAGCAGGAAGCTGCGGCATTGCTTGAGGTATTGGTGCATCACCTGGTGATTAGGAACGGGGATCAGGCTGGCAAGCTGCGAGCAGCAGGCCAGAAGGTGGACAGGCTGAAGGATGAGAAAGAAGCTATCAAGACCCACTTGGGTCATACCATTAATGGGTTGGAGTCAAGGATTCAGAGTCTCCAAACTGACAAGCAAATCATTACCACATTCTAGGGAGATGAGAGGAGAGGCCGTGCTCGGGCTGAGAAACTAACTGCCGAGTTAGAAGGAGAAGTGAGAGATAAGAAGGTTAGGATGGATAGAATGAAGTACGCGTTTAAGTCAGTACATAGGAGGTTCCAGCATAGGGTGTATCACTTTCCACGTGAGGAGTATCGGTCTAGACATGCCATAAGCCGTGGGCTGGTGCTGGAGATAGCGGATGAAGAGCATGAAGACGCCATTAGGCAGGGTCTTTAGTTTATTTGTGTTGCACTTTTGCTACTAGCGTATAGAACGCTTATCTTTGAAATAAAACATGGTTTCCAGTTTTTCCAAGTGTTTTGGGTTAAAGAGATGTAAATGGCATAATGCCATAACATGATGAGATACTTTGTGATTATGGTTTTTTAAAAAAATAAATATGATTTTATTTAAATATGTGATGTGATGATTAAGTTTTATATAAATTATTTATGCTGTAGAATAAGTTATGAGATGATAACATTAAGTTTATTTAAATAGAAGGATGGCTAGAGGAAGACGTCGTAACCAAGTACCAGAAGGGTCAGGCGGTAATGCTGGGGGTCAACCGAACCCCATGCAACAATTCGTAAACATGTTAGTTGGGGCACTTCAGAATCGAACCCCGAATACTAATAACCCTCCAGCGGCCCAAGTGGCACACTTTAAGGACTTCAAGAGCGCGGGACCCCCTGAGTTCAAAGGAACCACCGAACCTATTGAAGCCCAAACTTGGGTCAAGGAAATCGAAAAGGCGTTTGCTATCGCCCGAGTAGGAGATGAGCAGAAAACAATCTTCGCCACATATATGCTGAAGGGTGAAGCCAACTTCTGGTGGGAGGCAAACCAGACCAGGGCTGGAGAAGGTGTGATACCTTGGGAGGGGTTTAAGAAGATCTTCTTCGAAAATTACTTTCCTGTGAGTATGTAGAGTCGCATGGAGATGCAATTCTTAGAGCTGAAGCAAGACGACATGACGGTACCTCAGTACGCCACAAAGTTCAACGAGCTGGCGAGGTTCGCGCCTCATCAGGTCGACACTGAGGAGAGGAAAACGAGGAGGTTTGAGCAGGGTCTCAAACCATGGTTATACAGCAGACTTTCTGTGTTGCAGACGAATAGCTTTGCGACTCTCCTGGAGAAAGCGATAATAGCTGAGGGCGGAAGTGAAGCCCCGATGTAGTTTAACAAGGAGAAAAAGAAGAAGAATGAAGGAGGGAATCGTGGGGAAAGTGGCAGCGGCAGTGGTACAAACAAAAGGAAATGGAACAACAACAGAAGCAGCAACAATTTCAATCCGGGAAAATCTGGGGGAAAAACAGGGGAAGCAAAGAAGAGGACTGAGGCATGCAAGGAGTGTGGGAGGAATCACTCGGGGGCATATCTAAAAGGAAAGAACGTGTGTTTTAATTGTGGGCAAGAGGGACACATCTCTCCCAATTGCTCTGCACCAAAGAGGAATGGATGTTTCAACTGTGGAACATTAGATCATCAGGCACAAAATTGCCCAAAGAAGAATTTAGGATGAGGTAATGGAGGAAGGGGACCAAGCGGTGGAAATCTCACAATTAATGGACCACCAACTCAGAATCGACCAATAGCAAGGACTTTCAACATGACAGTTCAGGATGCGATCGTATCCAAGGATGTGGTTTCAGGTATCATTTCGATCAATGATATATCTGCTTATGTATTATTCGATTCGGGTGCTACTTGTTCCTTTGTGTCGCATGAATTCTCCCAACGATTAAACTTACCCCAGGAAGGATTAGAATATCCGATGAACATAGAAGTTGCTAATAAGGAAATAATTCCCGTTAGCCATGTCCATAGGAATTGTGTTGTAGATATCAGGGGATATAAGTTACCTGTGGATTTAATTCCGATTCAATTAGGGGCATTTGATGTAATTATAGGAATGGATTGGTTATTTAACCATGGAGCGATGATAGATTGCCAGAAGAAGTGTATAAACCTTAAGACTTCAGATCAGTCTAAGGTAGTATTCTACGGGAGTAAGTCATCGAGACACTCGAGTTGTCTGACGATGATGCAAGCGAGGAAGTTGCTAAGGAAGGGATGTATAGGTTATTTGGCCCATATCATCGATACGCAGAAAGTAGGGGTAGGGATGGGACAGATACCAGTAGTGAATGAATTTTCAGATGTATTTTCGGAGGAATTGCCAGGTATTCCACCGGATAAGGTGGTCGAATTTGTTATAGATTTAGTACCAGGAACGGCCCCGATTTTAAAAGCCCCATACAGAATGGCACCGGCAGAGATGAAGGAGCTGATGGTACAGTTGCAGGAATTATTGGATAGAAAGTATATTCATCCGAGTGTGTCTCCTTGGGGAGCACCAGTTTTATTTGTGAAAAAGAAGGACGGGTCGATGAGACTTTGCATCGACTATCGAGAGTTGAACAAGGTGACAATTAAGAACAAGTATCCGTTACCTAGGATGGATGATCTGTTCGATCAATTGAAGGGAGCGAAATATTTTTCCAAGATCGACTTGAGGGCGGGATATCACCAGTTGAAGGTGAGGAAGGAAGATGTACCTAAGACAGCATTCAGGACTCGTTACGAACACTACGAGTTTCTGGTGATGTCATTTGGGTTACAAATGCCCCGGTGGCATTTATGGATATGATGAATCGGGTATTCAAGCAATACTTAGATAAATTCGTGGTTGTGTTCATAGATGATATTCTGATCTATTCCAAGACTCAGGAGGATCATGCTGAACACTTAAGGTTGGTATTGGAGGCATTGAGGAAGGATAAGTTATACGCAAAATTTTTGAAGTGCAAGTTCTGGTTGGAGAAAGTTCAATTTCTGGGTCACGTGATCGACAAGGACGGAATCTCCGTGGATCCAGCAAAGGTGGAAGCGTTACAAAATTGGGAACAACCGAAGACACCGACTGAAGTAAGAAGTTTCCTAGGACTGGCAGGCTATTACAGACGGTTCATTCAAGATTTTTCGAAGATAGCAGGGACGTTGACGAATTTAACGAAGAAGTCGATAAAATTTGTCTTGACAGAGAAGTGTGAAGAAAGTTTTTGGGAACTTAAGAAAAGATTGAGTGCGACACCGGTGTTGTCTTTACCAGACGATACAGGTGACTTCGTGATTCAGTGATACGTCACACAAAGGACTTGGCTGTGTGCTTATGCAACACGGTAAAGTTATTGCGTACGCGTCGCGTCAATTGAAGGATTACAAAAAGGGATATCCTACCCATGACCTGGAATTGGCAGCGGTAGTATTTGCCCTAAAGATATGGAGGCACTATTTATATGGTGTAAAGTGTGAAATATATACAGACCATAAAAGTCTGAAGTATATCTTCACGCAGAAGGAGTTGAATATGAGACAGAGAAGATGGTTGGAACTAATAAAGGATTACGATTGCGACGTTTTGTATCATCTGGGGAAAACTAATGTGCTAGCAAATGCGCTAAGCAGAAAGGGCAGTGGTAGGTTGGCAATGCTAACAGCTCAAGAGGAGTTAATTAAGGAAATGGCCAGTTTGGAACTCGAGGTAAAGAGTCCGAGTGAGTCAGATGAGAAGTTGTTCGCAATGGAGGCTCATCTGACTCTATTGGACAAAATCAAGGAAGCACAAAGCAGCGATGAACAATGTGAGAAGATGAGGAAAAGAATTTCAGATGGAGAGGAGCTTAAGTTCAATGTGGGTGGAGATGGATTATTAAGATTTGAGAAGAGAATTTTGATGCCAGCGGTATCTGAATTAAAGGAAGAAATCTTGCAGGAAACCCATAGTTCAAGTTACTCAATCCACCCGGGAAGCACAAAGATGTATCAGGATCTTCGCCAACATTATTGGTGGCCCAATATGAAGAGAGAAGTGGCAGAGTGCGTCAGCAGGTGTTTGACATGCCAGAGAGTTAAGGCAGAACATCAGAGACCGAGCGGGTTACTTCAACCTTTAGAAATTCTGGAATGGAAATGGGAGCATATCACGATGGACTTTGTGGTAGGACTTCCAACTACACAGAAGGGTTACGATGCAGTATGGGTGATCGTTGATCGATTGACCAAGTCAGCGCATTTCTTGCCAATCAAGATCAGATACAACTTGGATCAATTGGCAAAGCTTTACATCAAAGAGGTCGTTTCCAGGCACGGTGTGCCTGTATCAATTGTGTCAGATCGCGATCAGCGGTTCACAGCAAATTTTTGGAAAAGCTTTCAAGAATGTATGGGAACGCAACTGAGGTTGAGCACTGCGTATCATCCTCAAACAGATGGGCAGAGCAAAAGGACTATTCAAATGTTAGAGGACATGCTGAGAGCATGTGTTATGGACTTCAAAGGAAGCTGGGATGACCATCTACCGTTGATGGAATTCGCATACAACAACAGTTATCACGCGAGTATCGGTATGCCACCTTATGAAGCATTATATGGAAGGAAATACAGAACGCCATTGTGCTAGGATGAAGTGGGAGAACGTCAATTGCTAGGGCCAGAATTAGTGCAGCAAACTACAGATGTGATCAAAACGATACGAGCGAGATTAGTGACAGCTCAGGATCGACAAAAGAAATATGCTGACCAACATCAGCAACAACAAGACTTCGACGTCGGCACTTATGTATTTCTAAAGGTTTCACCTTGGAAAGGGAAAATGAGGTTTGGGAAGAAGGGGAAACTTAGTCCCAGATTCATAGGACCTTTTGGAGTGCTAAGGCGATTCGGTGAGGTGGCTTATGAAATAGCTTTACCTCTGGAGTGTTGGGTTTGTACGTAACGCAATCATGCAATCAAATCACATAAATAGGGCGGAAGCGCAAAAAATAGGTTTTCAAAAATTTATACAAACCCATAACCATGATCATGCTTTGTGCTAGTTATCAATAACAGAAAAGAGAGAACATGGAATTATACCTTTGAAGATCCAAGCTTCCTCAGGTACAAGTTCTACTGCTTTGATTCCTTTGATTCCTCTGTAGTGGCTCCTTCCCTTGATCAATGTCAGCCACCTAATTGTTTGGCCTCTAACGGTGATCCACCAAGGAAGATGAAGAACTCAAGAAGATGGGTTAGTGGCTTAACCCTTGTTTCTATCTCTATAGAATATGTGTACTCCCAACTCTTGAAAAAATTCACGTACCTTATTTCTGATATAAGACTCTCTTATATAGATATTAGGTTAACCCTCCTAATCCAATTAGAATAGGATTTTATTTAATTAATTAATTAAACATTTTTAATTAATTTATATCCTAATCTTATTAGGATTGAAAGAGAGTACTGATATTATATTAATTCCTAAACTCCTTTAGAATTAAGATAATAATAATAATAATAATATTAATAAGACTCCTCTTATTAATTTGTATTTAATATTTCTAAAATATTAAATAATAAACATTAAGCTATTTAATTTATTCTATCACCATAGATTAAATTAATTATACTTAATGCATTATTACTATCATGCCATTTTCTTCTTAAATAATTCTTCTTCCTTTTATGGTGTGACCCTTTAGGTTCTCCATATTAAACCGGTTATGAATAAATCAATTAGAACAATTCTAATCTTATTTAAATAAATAAATTAAACTAATAATCTATTTAAATAAATAATATTTATTCTATAATAGAGATAAGCCTCCCTAGCGATCAACGAATTTCCAGATAATATAGATTTTAACATTAATCATAAAAGAACTTGTGAGTTAATAGTTACCGTACAATTCAATCCTTCCACCATACAATGTCCCAATTAAATATAAGACATGAATTTACTGTCAAGTCTTAATTTATTTAATCATATGTATTTCGATTAGAAAATGCAAAACTCCAAATAATGCAAATTAGAAACCTCTTTCTAATTTCATTCTACCTTGGCCAAGGATTCCTGGGTTGTCATTTAACGAATCACATAGGACATATCTCCTCTTTTACTAGAGGTGGTAGATTCTTTATTGATCATTCATTATCTTCATATGTAACTCGTTATACCCAAGCGTACCCTATATATGCCTTAAAAGGCCTTAAGGAATTAGTCAAAGTATAATTTGTTACATACAAAATACTGTGATGATCTCAAGTCCAAGGATCACTTGTACTACTATCACATTAGGAATTCCTATTGACAGGCGAGTAAAACTCCATTAGGTATTCCATAGCGAGTCACGTTCTGTGAACTTATTCTCTAATAAGCACCTACATACTTGCTTTAGTGTCTCCACACAAATGACCATGAGATCAGTCATCCTCATCCAATGAGCAAGCAACATATGTACCAATCTATCCGGATTTACTAATCCCCATTTTAGTAATTCCACAATTGGGAACTATTTAAGTTTTTAAGCTTTCTAAGAATTTAGATCTCATTATCATGATCTCATCATGATTCTAAAAGCATTGCTTAAAACTATGGGTTATTTACATATTATAAAAACAGCACTATGTAGATAATTATATGCCTTAAATGAATATTTTATTAATAAATAAATAAGATTATTTATAAAGTATGTGCTTTATCATCATACATGATTGGCTTGTATGCACACTACTATCACAGAGTTAGAACATACACACAACGTGTTCGACGTATCAGTTTTACGACCCTATAAACAGGATTACAAGCATGTCATAGAGTATGAACCCATCTAGTTTGAGAAGGACTTAACCTATGAAGAGGTTCATGTACAAATTATTGATAGAAAGGAACAAGTGTTAAGAAATAAGATAATACCTTCTGTTAAGGTAGTATGGAGGAACCACAACGCCGAAGAGGCTACGTGGGAACTCGAGGAGAAAATGATGAAAAATTACCCTAATTTTTTTGTTTAACTTGTAATGATTCCGGGGACGGAATCCTTATAAGGTAGGGTGATTGTAATATTCAAGATTATCAAGTAATTTAATAATTTGCAATAAAGGAATTTATGTGAAACTCTTGTGTGATTTCTTTTATTAGATGTTCATGTGTTATACATATGGGTGTTATTTTAAGATATGTGAGGTGAAGTATTTTCATAGTTGGTTTGGTTTGATCTAACTAATTGAATTGGTTAAATAGATAATTAATTCTATTAATTTTGTGGGATGGCATTACAATCCGAGTTGGAGTTCGGAGCAGAATTTAGAGACGCGGACTGCGTATTTGAGTCCGGAACATTGAAATTAGTCAGGATAGGCTGTAACCAAGAAAATGTGTCACGGTTGAATTTTTGGTCAAAGTCAACCGGTTGACTTTTTTGGGGAAAAAGTCAACCACGAATTTCGGAGATGAATTTGTTGAAATGGATAGTCCCATGACGTTCGGAACGTCGACTTTAGTAGGAATCGATATAAGTATCGCAACGTTCGGCTACGGAGGGCAAAATGGTCAAAATGGTTATTTAATTAATTAAATAATTAAATTAATAATATTTTTAGCAAATCAGCAGCTGGAGGGTGCCACGTGACCAGCTTATTGGGACAATAAGGGAGTATACATATTATCAAGATGATTGAGGGAGAGGGAGTTACACTTGTTTTAGTAAACCAAAACCTTTCATTTTTTTAACTCCCCACTCCATAACTAAATGATTGGATTGCTACTAATGTTTGTAACTGATGAATTGTGGACATGGAAGGGCTTGGGAGATCAGTTCTATCAAACTATATATATATACATACCAAGTCCAAGTTCTTTTCTCTTTTGGTTCAAAGCTTCCAATATAGAAAAAATCAAGAGAATGAGAGTTTGAGTGTTGTGACGATTTCTGGAGTTTTGGAGAGTCTAAACTAACAAGGGGGAAAGATTATCAGAGTTAAAACAAGGAAGAAATTCGTCCAAAAAGGTAAGCATGAACCATTTTATATGTTTTTGAGGAAGCTAGTAAAGAAAATGCTTGAATAGTCATTGTAAATGTTTTGTTTTGATTTAGTGATGCTATATTAGTGTTGATTACTGATATGTGGTTGTGGAGAACTAAAGTTCTGGACTTAATCATGTTTCAAGTACATTGGGAATAATAAAATTCGAGTATGCATGCTATATGTTTGATTAAATGCCACTAACATGCTAAATTCATCGAAACATGTAAAGTTAGTGTGTTTGATTGTTGTAACATGTGTATATATGTTAGTCGGGGTGGTCTGAACAGTAGGAGTCAATCCCTTGCATGCTAGAATCAAAATCATGATTTTGTCAAAGTTGGTTTAAAAGTGAAATATGTGATTTTTGGATTTTTCGGAACCTTGGAATCATGGTTTCTGTGACTCGATTATGGTATGTAATAATTTTATAAAATAGTATGTAGTGAAAACCTGTTCTGGCACGCTTTTCAAGATAGTCGGTTTGTGGTCTTAATATGTTAATTTCTGGGATGTAATATTTTTGTAAAATACTATGCTATATGGAGTGTATTGTGTCAAAAGATCAGGGTCATATCATGTATGGTTTAGTCAGAATTAAATTGCAAAGTGGGCTGCTCAAAACTGCAAAAAAAATTTGGGCTGAAGAGCAGCGCAGCTTATAAGGTATAAGCCGGCGCAGCTGCGCTGGTCTGGGCAGGTCCGGGCCGAGTCTGATCCGGGTCGGGTCGGGTCGAAAAAATTCCAGAAACTTATTTTTACTCAGATTCTCATATTGAACCACTTTACCTATATGACGCAACATGTTATATGATTGAATTAGCTTGATGATAGCATACGTGGTAGTTTAATAATGAAATTAAAATAAAAGGAAATCCTTTTCTTTCGAATTAGAGTTCGAGAACCTAATGGCTTAACGTGACATATATGATTAGGTTACGTGAAGGTTAATTGCTAGCGTTAACGATAGCAGACGTATCAGGCAAGTTTCTTAACTCTATTTTCATTGAGAAATTATTCAATCCTTACTCATTTGATTGCAGCGAGGGTATGTTTCGGGCTTGTGATTATTTAATTATTCGTACAAGTTCCTTTGTCGTAAAATTCTACAACTTCAATTATTTTGCAAAACGTTATTGATGATTATCCAGTTATTAATTCAACTGTTATGCTGTAAAGTTCTTATTCCTTTAACGAACTGTTTCTAAGTATGCTTCCTGACCTTTTGTTTCGGTTAGTTATTATTAATGAAAAATGATATAATTCAAATCTTTTGAAGTTATTTAATGTTTACCAATCCAAATTTCTTTGGTGCGGTCTCGCATGAATACTAAGATGAACAACCTGAATAATCGGGCAAACAGATGTTGGGCATATAGTCCCATTTATGCTTACGCAGCTTAAACTTTATACTTGTGCACAATGTAGGGTACGATAGGCTGATCACCTGGGGTACATGCAGAGACCGTTTGCAATCTATTTGATTGTTAAACCGTCTGATGGTTTTTCGATGAAACAAAGTAATGTTCAGGGTATTTTAACCCCTTAGTATGATATTGAGAATTTTTCAAATCTTATTGTTGATATTCCTGTTTAGCACTTGATATTTCTTTCAACTGTTGAGATTTAGTCATTCAAATGTTTTTACTCCTTATGTATGTTTTCAAACTACTTTATATACTTGCTAGGCAATTTGTGCTCATTCTTGCTTAAACCTTTTAGTTAAGGATGAGAAGGCTGAGGGCTCGGGCAAGGACAAGGGGAAGTCTAAGATGAAATGTTGAGAGTTGTTTATGTAATAAGTTTATATTTCTGCATATGATGTTATGTAGCGATAAACGCTAAGTTAAGTTTTGGTTTATTTAAGGTTGTAAAGATTTGGGATTTTATTTGAATAAGTATGTAAAAGTTATTACTATTATTATTATTTTTGGAGTTTATGTAGTTAAATGATGATGTATGTTGTACCGTGAGCACCAGGTCCTATAATCGATGTTACACAGAATTGGGGGCGTCACATAAGGAGGCTGTACGACGTCTTAACATGCTTAGATAGTAGAATAATAAACTATGTGTTTATTTATGTATTAAATAAATGTAAGTCCCAGAATTTGTGATAAATAATGGGATAAGATGATAATGTAATCATACAACTTTTTTAGTTTAGGAAAGTTGATTTAATTAGCAGAGATGTTATCCTTTCTATGTTTTAAAGCTATGAATGAATAAAATACAGAAGTTTATTGAAGTGTTATGTTTTTAAGTGTGAATTTTGTTAAATGTTTAAGTCTGAACTTAAATATTTAAGAGATGAGTAGGGATCTAATAAGCGTATGTCTTAACAGAAAGATGCCTCCTAGAAGAAGACCAATACATCAACAACAAGAGGGTTCTACAAATAATAACAACGATGAGGCGAATGCCAATCTAGTTCAACAACTGGTGAATTTACTTACGGGAGCACTTGCGAATCAGCTGCAAGTTCAACCTGCGACGTTCAAGGAATTCAAAGAGGTAGGACCGCCAGAATTCAAGGGATCCGTGAACCCGATTGAGGCCCAGGCGTGGGTGATGGAAATGGAAAAAGTCTTCGACGACCAGAAGACGGCTTTTGCTATGTTTATGCTGAAGTCAGAAGCTAGCTACTGGTGGCAAGCTAACAAGGTTCGAGGAGGAGAAAGCGTTATAGCATAAGACATATTCAAAGAGATGTTCTTTGAGATGTATTTTCTAGTAAGCTCGCAGAACCAAATGAAGGTTAAGTTTTTGGAGCTGAAGAAGGGAGCGATGTCGGTGCCGGAGTACACTGCAAAGTTCAATGAGCTTGCAAGGTTTGCGACGTACCATGTCAGTACTGATGAAAGGAAGACAAGAAGGTTCGAGCAGGGATTGAAGCCCTGGTTGTACAATAAGGTCTCCATATTCCAGCTGAATACATTTACTGCAGCGTTAGACAATGCGATCATCGTGAAAGGTGGAAGTGATGCCTTGACCAAATACAACCAAAATCAAAAGAAGAAGAAGAATGAGACTGAGAATAAAGCTGGTGGAAGTGGTGCCAATAACCAGAAGAGGAAGTGGAACGTCAGTATTTCTGCTGGAAGTCAACAGGGAAGTCAGCAGAAGAGAAGGTTTGAAGCTTGAGTTACATGTGGGAAGAATCACACTGGAGTGTGCTTGAGAAAAAGGTGGGTATGTTTCAACTATGGTCAGGAAGGCCACATTGCGCCTAATTGTCTTAACCCAAAGAAGGGAGCTTGCTTTACATGTGGATTGAAGGATCACATGGCTCGTGATTGCCCAAAGAAGCCAGCTGGAGGGTCGAGTGGGGGAACAGGAACCAACAGCGGCAGTACTTTGACTATCGATGGACCACCGCAGACGAGCTGACCCACCGCCAGAACATTCAACATGACCACGCAAGATGCTGTACAGTCAAAGGATGTGGTGTCAGGTATCATTCTGGTCAATAGTATTAATGCTTATGTGTTATTTGATTCGGGTGCTACTTGTTCATTTATATCCGATGACTTTGCTAAGAATTTAGACTTACCTAATGAGGAGTTAATTTACCCTTTGAATATAGAGATTGCGAATAGGGAGGTTATTCCTATTTGGTTTGTACACAAGAACTGTAGATTGGTTATTAAGGGTCATGAGTTGATGGTAGACTTAATTTCGTTAAAACTTAAGGGAATTCGATGTTATACTGGGAATGGATTGATTGTTTAACCATGGGGCGGTAGTTGATTGCCAGAGGAAATCTGTGAACCTTACGACTCCATTGAAGGTAGTATTTTATGGCAACAAATCGCCTAGACAAGCGAGTTATCTGACGATTATGCAAGACAAGAAGTTATTAAAACAAGATTGTGTAGGGTACTTAGCCTACATTGTGGATACTCATAAGGAGAGTCCAAAGTTAGAAAAGACATCAGTTGTTAAGGAGTTTGTGGATGTGTTTTCGAGCGATTTGCTAGGACTTCTGCTAGATAGAGAGATAGAGTTCGTTAACAACTTAGCGCCGGGTACTACTTGTAACGAATGAGATTTTGTATATTTATTGTAAATATTTATTGAATTAAATAAATATTTTAATTGATTTATTTATTGAGTTGAATAAAAAAATTTATGTGGTTATGTTATGGAGTAATTTAATTAACTACAATATGATTAATTAAATTGATGTGTAAGTAATTGTGTGGTGTAGTTCTAATTTAATTAAGAATAATTAAATTAGATGAATATTATGTGGTAATTGTTAATAAAGATTTACTAATTTGTTACATGAATTATGATTAATAAGTGAATTTCAATTGTGTAGCAATTTAGTATTATGTGGCAATTTTAATTAATTAATTAATGTTAACATGTAGTTTATAAAATTAGAATGTTAGGATTTAATTAAATAAAGTATGACATTAAAAACTATGTGTTAAAGGAGTTATTTAAATAAAATAAAAGAGTTTTAAATTAATTTAACCAAACAAGGCCCTTACACCTATTTTAATCCTGTTTTACCAAACTATGCCTTAACTACTAAAAATCTATTTTTGAAAATAAATGGTTTTGGCCAACTAAATCCTTATGGCTTTTTGATTTTTAAAAATATGTAACTGACATTATATTTAATAAGGGCTATTATGTTTATCAGTTATATTATATACAATTATATGCTATATCTATTATATCTATATTATATTGTCAGTTAAGTATAATATAGATATACGTTAAGTTAGAGTTAGAAAAATACCAGTTAGAACAAAGAAAACATACAGAGTTAGAGAGAAGAAGAGAGAAGAAGAAAAAAGAGGAAGAAGTTTTGAGAAATCAAAACAAGGAGTCATCACCATCACCATCATCTTCTTCTCCTAAAACAACAAAGGGTATAATCTAACTCTATTTTAACTTATTAAATTATGTTCTTCATTGTTTTTATAGTTATAAGTTCTCTATAACTTGATTTTTATGAGAATTTGTGTAATATGATTCATATATGTTTAATATGTGTTATAACATACTTATATACGATTCATATGGTTGTGTAAGTAATTAATTTCATGTAAATATGATGAACATGAAGAAATCATGTTCATAGCAATTTATAGTGAACTAGTTTTGAAAAATAGTCTTTAAATTATCAAAATTTGTGGTTTATTGTGATATGTTATGTAAATTGATCATAGATTATGATAATATATCAAGAAACAAAATTAACATGCTTTGAATTGTTTGATTTGGTTTAAAAACAAAGTCACGGTGTTAATTTTCTTCAAAAACGCTTAAAAATTGTGTTTTCTTTAAAATCATAAAATCAAGTGTTTTGATTATGTGGTGTGGTGTTATGTATGTTAAAAACATGTTATAAGTTTAAGATTATGTTTTTATAAAGTTTTATATGCATTTTGTTAGTTAAAATTAGAATTTGGTGCGAAGAAATAAGCTAAATTGACTTTTTCTCTGCAAAGTTCGCGAGCCGGGAATCCCACCAGCAGGGGGACCCGCCCCAGCAAGTCTATCAAGGGCAAAACACCAGCCCCAGCGGGTGTGTAGGCTGTCCGAGAAATTTATTTGGTTTCTGTGTAGTTTTTATGCAGTACATAATTAGCTAACTTAATATGATGACATGTAAAGTGTATTAAACAATAAGATAACATATTGTTGACATGTATAAGACAATTTGAAGTCTCATTTATTAACATGTTATGTGTGAACTTAGATATTGTTATCATAGGGTATTATTATGATAGTTTAAAGTGTTATACACGTATGATATGCATGTTGAGAGTTAGACTCACGTATGTGGTTAGCTAGCAAGTTAAGTTTACAAGCCACGTTGTTAAGTTGAACTTAAGTAAGAAGTTCAACGGTTAAACGTAATGGTTATGAAACTAATTGGTATTGTAAACGTAATGTAATATGTAGGATAATTGTGGAACGTGAGTTGTAGTTTGCTCTTAAGGCAAGTTTCCTAAACCTTTCTTTTACATTGTGCAAGTTTTCTAAACTCAACTTTACTTGAACAAGTTTTCTTATTCTTTCTTGATTATATTTATGCGAGTTGTTTGTGTTATCTATAAATTCCATATTGAGCAAATATCTTATTGAAGTTCATTTTTGAATTGATGCGACCTTGACTTAATTATTCAAGCAAGGTATATATTGTCTTACAAATGCTTTAAGTTTAATTCTAAAGCATAAGTTAATTCGTAATTCTTTATTGTCTAATTATTATTATTGTAAGTTGATTCAACTATTCCTTAGTTGATGAGAGTTGAACTCCAAATTTCCTTTTAAGCTTATCCAAACCAAACCTTCTTCGGTGCGGACTTGTATAAAATACTAAGATGAACAACCCTATTTAATAGGGGAATACCATGAGAAAGCGTTAAGATGTTTGTGCACAATACATGGTACGAAGGGCTGATCCCTCTAAGTACGAGTTAAGAATCCGTATAGTCTAACGAATGTTAAAGGTTTTAAATAGAAATGTTTACAACCTATGACATAGTTCAAGGTCTTAGGACCCTCAGACGAATTCTATATTCCATATTCAACTCTTTATTATTGATGAAAGAAATGTTATTCAAATCATTTGAAGTTATTCAGTTTATATCGCCACTATTGATTGTTATCCAAGTGAGCTTTTGTTTGGTCACTCTTTCATTATATAACCCTTGCAGCTAAAGTCGAAAGAGTTGACGAACTGTCAACTAGTAAAAGCAAGAACAAGATGAACAAGTGAAGACTTGTTCAAATTTAGGCTGTGATTGTAATAAGACTTTACTATGCTATATTTTATTTTCCGCACTTATTTATTGACGTTAAGGTTAGTAAAACCTGAGATATTTCGAGCAAGGTTGTAATCCTTTTGATAAGAAAGATTTTATTATTTATTTAAGGTTGTAATTTATTTTGCATTTCTTATTATGGGTAGTAGTTGTATTTTATTTGGATAGTGAGCACCAAATCCTGTGGAATCGAAGTACCCGGATTTGGGGGTGTCACACTGCTCCGATATCGAAAGCCCCGTGCAGAATAGCTCCAGTAGTGATGAAGGAATTGATGGTTCAACTACAGGAATTGCTGGACAAGAAGTATATTCAGCCGAGCGTATCACCGTGGGGAGCGCCGATGTTGTTCGTTAAGAAGAAGGATGTATCAATGCGACTTTGCATCGATTATAGAGAATTTAACAAAGTCAGTATCAAGAATAAATATCCTTTGCCAAGGATCGATGATTTGTTTGATCAGCTGAAGGGGGCAAGATACTTCTTAAAAATAGATTTGAGAAGCAGGTATCATCAGTTGAAGGTAAGAAGGGAGGATGTACCAAAGACGATATTTAGAACTCGGTATGGACATTATGAGAGGATGTACCAAAGACGATATTTAGAACTCGGTATGGACATTACGAGTTCTTGGTGATGTCATTTGGTCTAACGAATGCACCAACAACATTTATGGACTTAATGAATAGGATGTTTAAGCCATTTTTAGACAAGTTTGTAGTGGTGTTCATAGATGACATTTTGGTGTATTCCAAAACTAAGGAGGAACACACTGAACATTTGAGGCTGACATTGGAATCGCTAAGACGGGAGAAGTTGTATACAAAATTTTTGAAATGCGAATTCTGGTTAGAATGTGTGCAATTTCTTGGCCACGTGATTGACAAAGATGGGATTTCAATAGATCCGTCGAAGGTTGAAGTTGTGATAAATTGGGATCAGCTGAAGACACCGTCAGAAGTTAGGAGTTTCTTAGGATTGGCAGGTTACTACAGGCGATTTATTCAAGACTTTTCCAAAATCGTAACTCCGTTGACGAATTAGACTCTGAAGACATTAAAGTTCGTTTGGACAGAAAAGTGTGAGGAAAGTTTTCAGGAACTGGAGAAGAGATTGACTATTGCCCCTATGTTGTCATTGCCTGATAGTACAGGAAATTTAGTGGTATACAATGATGTGTCACATAAAGGACTAGGATGTGTGCTGATGCAGAATGACAAAGTTATTGCTTATGCATCACGTCAGCTAAAGGATTATGAGAAAGGGTATCCGACCCATAACTTAGAATTGGCGGCAGTAGTGTTTGCTCTGAAGATATGGAGACACTACCTATATGGAGAAAAGTGTGAGATATATACAGACCATAAGAGTCTGAAGTATATCTTAACAGAGAAAGGTTTGAATATGCACCAAAGAATATGGTTGGAACTTATTAAGGATTATGATTACGAGATTTTCTACCATCCGGGTAAAGCGAATGTCGTTACCGACGCCTTAAGCAGAAAGGGTCTGGAGAACTTAATGTTATTAACTGCTCAGGAGTAGTTAGTAAATGAGATGGCTAAGTTGGAGCTGGAAGTTGAATATCCGAAGGAGTCGGATAAGAAACTGTTTCAAGTAACTACTGGTCCAACCTTAGTGGACAAGGTGAAAGAAGCACAACTACATGATGAGGAGTGTGATAAGATCCAGAAGAGAGTAACCGAAGGTGAAGAGATAAATTTCAAGATTGATACTGACGGACTGCTACAGTTTGAAGGGAGAATCTGGGTACCGCCAGTACCAGACGTCAAAGAAGAAATTTTGGGTGAAGCTCACAGCTCAAGATATTCAATTTACCCTGGGAGTACGAAGATGTACCAAGATCTCAAACAGCATTTTTGGTGGCCGAATATAAAGAGAGACGTTGTTGAATGTGTTGCAAAATGTCTAACATGTTAGAAAGTCAAAGCAAAACATCAGAGACCAAGTGGATTGTTACAACCGCTGGAGATTCGAGAATGGAAGTGGGAGCATATCATGATGGATTTCGTGGTTAGTCTTCCAACGACTCAGAGAGATTTTGATGCAGTATGGGTTATCGTGGACCGACTGACGAAGTCAGCACACTTTTTACCAATCAAGATTAGATTCAATTTGGATCAATTGGCGAAGCTGTATGTTAAGGAAATTATTTCTAGACACGGTGTTCCGGTGTCAATTGTATCAGATAGGGATCCACGTTTCACGTTAAATTTTTGGAAACGATTACAAGAATGCTTGGGAACGCAATTGCGAATGTGTACAGCGTACCATCCTCAAACTGATGGCCAGAGCGAGAGAACGATCCAGACTTTAGAGGATATGTTGAGAGCTTGTGTGATGGACTTCAAGGAAAGTTGGAATGATCATCTACCGTTTGTGGAATTTGCATACAACAACAGTTACCATGCAAGTATTAGCATGCCGGCTTACGAAGCATTGTACGACAGGAAATGCAGGACTTAATTATGCTGGGATGAGGTTAGTGAGTGATAACTGTTGGGACCAAAATTGGTGCAACAAACTGCTGAGATCGTTAAGCTGATCAGAACAATGTTGGTAGCTCCTCAGGACAGACAGAAGAAATATGCTGATTATCATCGTCAGAATCGAGAGTGTGAAGTGGGAAGCTTTGTTTTTCTGAAGGTATCTCCCTGAAAGGGGAAGATTTGATTTGGCAAAAAGGGGAAACTAAGTCCTAGATTCATTGGACCTTTTGAGATACTGCGAAGGGTTGGTGAGGTAGCTTACGAGGTTGCGTTGCCTCCGGAATTAGACCATTTTCATAATGTTTTGCATATTTCGGTATTGAGACCGTACAAACACGATTACAATCATGTTATAGAGTATGTGCCATTGCAGTTTGATAAAGATTTAACATATAAAAAAGTTCATGTTCAGATAATTGACAGGAAAGAGTAAGTACTTAGAAATAAAGTGATACCTTCTGTCAAGGTAATCTGGAGGAACCACAATGCTAAAGAAGCTAAGTGAGAACTCGAAGAGGTTATGATGAAAACCTATCATCGGTTATTTGCTTAATTTCTTGTATAACGATTCTGGGGACATAATCTTTTTAAGGGGGAAAGAATATGAAGAATGAGTTTGATGAGTTGTGATTCTAGGGACAAAATCCTTTTAAGGAGGGGAGATTGTAACAAACGAGATTTTTGTATTTTAATTTTAAATATTTATTGAATTAAATAAATATTTTAGTGGTTTTTATTTATTTAACTGAATAAATAATTGATGTGATTATGTGGTGGAGTAATTTATTTAAGTGCAATATGTTAATTAAATTGATGTTTAATAATTTTATGGTTAAAGTTCTAATTTAATTGAGATAATTAAATTAGATGAATTATTATGTGGTAATTTGGTAGTAATAATTTAATGAATAATTATAGTAATGTCTAATTTAACTTAAATAATTAAATTAGAGAATTACTAATTTGTTACATGAAATTATGATTAAATAGGTAAATTATAATTGTGTAGCAATTTAATCTATGTGGCAATTTTATTTAATAAGTTGGTGTTAGCTTTAATTTAATTAAATTGGAATATTAGAATTTAATTAAATAAAGTGTGACATTTAAAACTATGTAGTAAATGGGTTATTAAAATAAATTAAAAAATTTTTAATTTAGTTTTACCAAACAAGGCCCTTAGTTTTAAAACTTTATTTTAATTTAATTTTGCCAAACAAACCTTAGTAGCTTTTGATTTTCAAAAACTAGTAACAGATATATTTATTAAGAGGAATTAAGTTTATCAGTTATTATATTATTATATGTATATTGTATTATATCAGTTTATTTTATACTACGTAAGTTAGAAAAGAGAAAGAACAGAGAGTTAGAGAGAAAAGAGAGAAGGAAAAGAAAGAAATAAAGAACAAAGCTCTTGTGAAATCAAAAACAATAGTCCATCATCATATTCTTCTAAAGCTAATCTAAGGAAATAATCTAACTCTATAATTACTAATTTATGTTCTTCCTTGTTCTTCATGAAAAAAGATATTTTTACTTCTCTATGTTTGAAGTTTTCATGATAACCCTATAAATAAGATTTATATATGTAATTTGTGTTTATAAATTGTTTATATATGATTTGTATGTGTATTCTAGTTGTTGTGACACCCCCAAATCCGAGTACTTCGTTTCCTCGGGATTCGGTGTTCACTGTATCACTAAAATACAACTACTACCCATAATAAGGAATGCAAAATAAATTACAACCTTAAATAAATATAATAATCTTCCTCATAAAAGGATTACAACTTTGCTCAAAACATCCCAGGGTTTATCTAACCTTAACACAACAATAAGTGCGAAAATGAACATCACATAAAAAGTCTTATGTCTTTTTACAATCATATCACAAATATAACAAGTCTTCACTTGTTCATCTTGCTATTGCATTTACTTGTTGACGGTACGTCAACGTTTTCAACCTTAGCTGCAAGGGTTATTTAATTGCAAGAGTGAGCAAACAAAAGCTCACTTGAAATAATAACAATGATAGTGATGATATAATCTGAATAACTTCAAAAGATTTAAATAACTTTTCTTTCATCAATAATAAAGAATTGAATAATAATTCTTCTATCAACTTTTAGAATTCGAATATAGAAATCATCTGAGGGTCATAAGACCTTGAACTATGTCCTAGGTTATAAACATTTCTATTTAAAATCTTTAACAGTTATTAGACTATATGGACTCTTAACTCGTACTTAGGGGGATCAACCCTTCGTACCATGTATTTTGCACAAACATCTTAACGCTTTCGCATGGTAATCCTCTATTAAATAGGGTTGTTCATCTCAGTATTTTAATAACAAATCTGCACCAAAGAAAGTTTGGTTTGGATAAGCTTCAAGGGAAATTTAGAGTTCAACTATCATCAACTAAGGAGTAGTTGAATCGACTTACAATAATTTAGAATTCGATAATGAAAGAATTAATAAATAACTATGAATCATAATTATAGACATCATATTTAATAATCATACTTTAGAACTAAACTTAAAGCATTTGAAAGGCAATATGGACCATGCTTGAACAATTAAATCAAGGTCACAACAATTCAATAATGAACTTGTTCAATAAGATAAGTATTAGAACACTTGCTCAACGAAAGAGTATCATTAGAAGACTTGCATAAACGTAAAAGAAAGTATAGGAAAAATATGCTCAAGTAAAGTTTGAGTTTAGAAAACTTGCCTCAAGCTCAAGCTACAATTTACAATCACTTCCACAATTATCCTACATATTACATTACGTTTGTAGACACTCGAAATTTCGTTTCTCTGTTACTAACACTGTAGGAGGGTAAAATTATCTTTTGACTCAATCCCGGTCTCAATAACGAGCCGTCAAATTAACCCCAGTCTCAATACCGGGCTGCCAATTAAACCCCGGTCTCAATACCGGGCCATCAGTTCAACCCCGGACTCAATATCGGGCCGTCAAATCAACCCCAGTCTCAATACCGGGCAATCAGTTCAACCCCGATCTCAATACCGGGTCATCACATCAACCCCGGTCTCAATATCGGGCCATCAAGTCAGCCCCAGTCTCAACCCGGGAGGTACAGGTCTGCCTCGGTCGCAACCCGGGAGGTACAGGTCTGCTCTGGTCTCAACCCGGGAAGTATAGGTCAGCCCCGATCTCAACCCAAGAAGTACAGGTCAGCCCCAATCTCAACTCGAGAAGTACAGATCAGCCCCGGTCTTAACCCGGGAGGTACAGGTCAGCCCTGGTCTCAACCCGGGAGATACAGGTCAGCCCCGGCAACAACCCAGGAGGTACAGGTCAGCTTCTGGTATCAACCCGGGAGGTACAGATCAGCCCCAATCTCAACCCGAGAGGTACAAGTCAGCCGCGATCTCAACTTGGGAGGTACAGGTCAGCCTCGGTCTCAACCCGGGAGGTATAGGTCAGCCCCGGTCTCAACCCGGGAGGTGCAGGTCATCCCCGGTCTCAACCCGAGAGGTCAGGTTAACTTCGGGAACAAACCTAAAAACTCATAACATCTCCAGAGAAAAACCTGGAGCGACAAAGTTAGCCTCAGAGACAACACTGAGGATAAACAGACTCGAATAGGATCCAAGTCTTGGAAACTGCCCCAGGAAGTCAACCAAAGGCCATGCCGACACTAATGGCAACCTCGAGAGGGGAAAAACAATTATTTTACCAAATATAAGCCGATTCGGTCAAACTCAAGCCGAATTGATGCCACCAAGGTCAGAACGAACCATAACAATGATCACGAGTGCAAACAGCGCAAGACAGCTCAACGGACAAACTGTGGGGAATCGAAGACATAGTTATGAACCCGTTTTCTTGGACCCGAAAAATATTTTATCCCATGTCATTGTGACACTCTCTGCGAGGGCTTTCCGAAAAGGAATCGTACGCCTCAAACGGACGCTCCGATCAAAAGTTAGAAAGTTTTGACTTCGACCTAGCGTTGCTCGGAGTGCACGTACTTCAAGATGACGGGACTAGCCGTGGGGCCCACACCACGTGGAGCTACCTGCGGTAGCAAAAGGTAGAGTGGAGGCTCCCTAGCCTATATATAGAGGTGCACCCGCCCCCCTCTCATTTTTATAATTCAAAAATGCTCCGAACCCCTTCCCGTTGGGTTTTCTATCTATTTTCTTGTCTTCCAAACCCAAATTTTTTCACCCTAACACGTAGATATACCCACATCCTACCACAAATAAAAAAATAACAGGTAGATTCGGACGTTTAAAGCCTACGATTTGGCAAAAAGACCATGTAGCAGTCTATTTTGAGTATTTTTACGATCAGCAAGTCAATACTACTTCTTTGCACTTTTATACACTTGCATATCAAGTTTCGTTTTCTAAATATGCTCGGAACTCAGTTTCATGGCCGTTTTTGTCAATTTTTGGTACATTTTTGTACATAAACACATTTTCTGGCATTTCTACAACTCGGATTGACGATCCATAGCTTCTAGCAGCTTTTAAATACTAATATATGCGTTTTCAACAACATCACCAGATTGGGTTATCTTCCCAGTCCAGGTTTGACTTTTTTATATATATATTTAACTGTATATACACTAACTTTTCAATTTTGTCAAGCCCGGATGTCAAATCTGTTGTAGTTTACTACTTTTATATATAAATATGAATATATAAGCAACCTTCACCACACTGGGTTATCTTCCCAGTGTTGGTTGACTACTTTTCTGTCTATATATATATATATATTTATATTTCAGTTCGGCCTGGATTATTCTATGGCCTTTTTACTGCTTTTATATATAAATACGCATATATAAGCAACCTTCACCACACTGGGTTATCTTCCCAGTCTTGGTTGACTACTTTTCAGTACATTTACATTTATATGACAACCCGAGAATTTACAAGATTAATAAAATCTTAAATGAGTAAATAAAGGTTAAATAATAAGACCTAGATTGGAAATTTGGTATGAATTTAAAATTTTGTGAATGACTTATAGCATTTTGTGATTATATGTGTGTACAGTATGTGGTTAAGGGTTAAGTATGAATCAGTTAAGTTATAACATTGGAAAACCCTAATGTTATATTAAGAACTTTAATATTCAGATAAGAAACCCTAACTATTGATTTGAAACCCTAGTTTAGTGGATGAAAACCCTAACCCTAATTAGGAATAGGGATTTGATAGTTAATACTGTTATTATAATTGTGTCTGTGATTATGTGTTTGTATAGTAAGGGATTCATGATCAAATGTTGATCAGATAACGTATAACCTTAGTAAACCCTAATGGTAGGTTAGAAACCCTAATTTGCAGTTAGGAAATTCTAATTTCTTATTCGGGAATCCTAAACCCTAATTAAAAAACCTTAATGGTGATTATTAAACCCTAAGGGTTAAGAGTTATGTGATATATGTGAAATTACCAAATTACACTTCGAATTGTTGGGGAAATGACCAAAATACCCTTAGTAGGTGCGAAATGACCAAAATATCCTTTTACTTAATTTTTAAGTAAGAAATATAATCAAATCTTGTCAAATCTTGGTGAATCTATACTTGAGATATGTCATGTGCTCCAAATCTCTCAAATCAGCCGGATTTGGACACTAGCAACTTTGAGGTTCATTAAATCAAAAGATAGAAAAATTAAAGTAAGAAATATCTTACTTTTATGTGCATAAGCTTAGCCAGTCTTTCTCTCTCTAGACCCACGAATTTTGGAGAGAAACTAAGTCCAAAATAAAGCCAATAACACCTCTTATCTATCCAAGAACAGATCAAAGGAACAGAAATCAAAGATTGGACCAAATCGGTATAAACCCTAAAGCCATGCTAGATCCTTAAGAATTTTGTAATTTTATGATTTGAATGTTTATATATGTGCTATGACATGTTATATAGTGATCTATGATGATAAAACAATGACCCATAACATCGAAGTGAATGAAAATTAAGATTTTAGCAAAATTGCCGAATTTTAAAATCAGGGTCTGACAGTGAATGTCAGCCCTCGTAGATCGCTGTCTGTTTGATGTTTATGTATTTTTAAGGTTTGTACTTGTAGTATGTAATGTTGTTAGTAGCCTGGAAGTGGTAGAATAGAAATGGGATTAACAGAATGGTAGATATGAACGGTCAAAACCTGTTGACCGATCACAGGAAAGGTTTTCTGGGTAACCCAGGAAACGGTTCTCTGGGTAACCTAGAAAACCTGAAGAACACCTTCTGACAGTCACTTTGACCGCCTTGATCTCGCTACTGACAGTATGTTAGGATGATAGATTGTGTTTAGGTTATACTCTGACATGAGTACTACACAACTAAAGCACTCTCAAACCATATCAATACACGGATCGAAAGTTATAGATGGTCAAAGGTCGTTGACCGTCCAGAAATGATTTATGGGTAACCCAGAAAAAAAAAACCGAGCTCTAACAGATTGTTTGAAAGCCTAGACCTTGCTGGCTGTTGTTAGTTAGACTCCGTTAGTTCTCCCACATCGTACCCTGTTAGTTACTTTACAAAGCCCGACGTCTAGACCACCAAAAACATGAACAGATTTCAAGATATTAGGCCAGAGATACCGTTGACCGGCATTGACTTCAAATTCTGGGCAGCCCAGAAAATGAAGAACAACTCTGACATGATTTTTGATGGCTTATAATTTCATGCTATGATGTAGTTTGACCCTGAAATTGGTTTGTACTTGTAGTATTACATCAATACTACATAACCAATACACCATTAAGCCCAGAAACATCAAGAACAAGGAATTAAAGCCTGTCAAACTAGGTATCCTGAACACTAACTTGGAATGCTCAAGAAAACCTTTAGCGACGGTTTTAAATAAAAATTAATTATAATAAATAGAAAATAATTATGAAAAATTCATAAAATTATTTTAAGTTATAAAAATTAACTTTTAATAATTTAAGAAATATTTCATAAATAATATAATTTATTTAAATATTATTGATATTAAATTTATTTAATAATTGTATTAAATAAATTACTTAAAAATGATTTTAATATTTTAAAAATCATTTAAAATTATATTAAAATGTTAAAAAATATTTTAAGTTATATTGAATAACTTTTAATATTTTGGGATGGAAATTCATTTAATAATTTTATATTAATGATAATAATTTATTTAATAATTATATTAAATAAATTATGTAAAAATAGTTTTAATGTTCTAACAATCATTTAAAAATGATTTAAAGGTTTTAAAAATGTTTTAAAGTTATAATATATAACTTTTAATATATGGAAATGAAATACATTAATATTTTAATATTGATGACAATTATTAAAGAAGGATTTTAACTGTTTTAAAAATTATTTAAAGGTAATAATAAGGTATTAAAAATATTATGAGTTATAATAAATAACTTTTAATATTATAATATGTATTTCATTAATATTTGATATTAATTAAATATTAATGATGATGAAATTATTTGTAATCTAAATCATTTAAAAATAATATTAATGATTGAAAAATCATTATAAATAATAATAATTAATTAAAAATTATTATGAGTTACTGAAAAATGTTATGACTAATGACTGAATTATCTAAATATAATTGTGAAGCAGTTAAGTAGAGTTTAATTGAAAATAAACTCGATAATTATCCGATAGGGCAATCGGGACGTCGAAATAAGATTGAACTCCAATGAGACAAAAATAATTTGATTTGACACTAGGTCTTATGTGTTTTAGTGACTGTTAGGGATATGTGATTATGTGTTTAAGATATATTATGACTGTAATTACCAGTTGTATATGTGATGATATTATTCTAATTAAGAGATCGATATTATCAATATTAGGTCTTTCAGATAAAGCTAAAATAGATTGCGTAACAGTAATCGACGGTTTAGGCAAGTTCTTGAACTATACTTTTAATTAAGCAAGTTCCTAAACTATAAATCTTTTATTGTGCAAATTTTCTAACTTCATTTAATTTCTATATTAAATGAAAGTCATATATATTGATATACGAACTTGTTATAAACAATATTCGTGATATCTGTGATTTGAAAAGAGTTATTGCTTATTGTTCAAGCATAACAAAACTATATGAACTGTTGTTTGCGTAAAATGTGTTTGATTTGATATCAAAGCATAGACCGTGGTAAAACCAATGTTGTTTGGTACAGATATATATATACGAATAATATTGTACAGGCAGTTATAATACTGACCGGTGGTTACAGGCAGTTATAATACTGACCGTTGGTTATAGGGAGTTATAGCATTGACCTTTTTGAGATATGCATATGATGTCCGATTGAACATATCAATCTTGGGGTTCTAAGTCTGTATGACTGATAGAAGCCAGAATGATGATAATGCTTCTACGTCTAATGACCTATGGAAGTGATTATTATGTCTGATTGAACAGATCAATCTCGAGGTTCTAAGTCTTTATGACTGATAGAGGCCAGAATGAGGTATATATATGTGGAAAAACTCTGAACAATATGTTCATTCAAATCATATTTAGTGTGAGTATAATATTCAACTTGTTTAAAACTTGATGAGCTTTCTGTAGCTCATCCTTACAATTATTCTTTTCCTTTACAGCTTTAGCTGAAATGTCAAAGGTTCTGGAGTTCAATAATGTGGATGGAAAAACTCAGTCAATGTAAATTTGTTTATATCCTTGGGAACTCTACTTTGATGTAATAGTAGGTTGGGATTTTTTGTAATCCAATTTAAGAATATATAATGTATTATTATCTTTAACAATTGCTTAGTGTTTACCTTTCTAGAACATAGGAAGAAGTACAATATCTATATGAACCATACATCTGAATTGGGAGTATTAAAAGATATTGTGGTTCTCTGATGCACTGAGGTTGGTCGCACCCCTCAGATTCTAAAAACAACCTTAATATTAATACTACGAATGTCAGATAGATGGGAATTATTGATATGAAAGAAATATCCGTGAGATTATAAACCTATTCATCCAAGTGAGGGTATCCCAACACAGTAAATGTTTTAACGAGAACTACTGTTCGTTGTGGAATACTATGAATCTTGGATTGATACGAATTATTATCTTATGAAATATTTACGTGAGCACCAAATCTGCTACAGAGAATGTATAGAATTTGGGGGCGTCACAATTTGGTATCATAGATGTAGGTTATATACCATAGGTATGGTTACCTTAGGCTATAACCTTTGAGGAATAGGAGTGGCAGAAAAGTTAATGAAAACATAAACTCAAAATAAGTTTATAGGAAATGAATTGAGGAAATTCATCGTATAATAAGATAAAAACTAACTTAAAGAAAATTATTGTTTGCAATGTGTATATAATGTATAATTGGTACTAGACAAGTTTATATAATTGATAAGAAACAAAGAATTTAAGGATATTCACAAAAGTGAGTGAGGAACTGGTCGTTCCGTTTGAGCTGATATCTGAACCAGAATCAGTTAGGCCAATAGAAAATGATCTAGAGGGTAGGATATGAGAAGTGCTAACTGAAGTAGCTTATAAAATAGTATTTGAAACTGAAAAAGGAAAACTTTTGATAGATTTAGAAGGTAACTATGAAGAGTAACAAGAGTTGGAACTAAGTGAAGAGGGAGACTCAAATCCTAACGAGGCTTATATAGAGGCGGGAGAAGGGATATGTATATAGCAGCAGCTATAAGATGAATTTTGATATATAAATATTACATTATTCCCAATATGTCATAAGAATAAGGGAATCCTTGTGTGTAACTGGTGAAGTATATCATTAGTCGGTTATGTATTTTATTTTGTGTATCAGGTGATATGACATAAATCACTATTTAAATATGTAATCTCCTATATGTGAAATACACATTACTATTTACTAAAACAAATTGTTCACCTATTATACGATATTTATACTTAGTTATTTGTTATATTTAGATAAATGGAACCTAAAAGAAGAACTCGTGGAGAACTTGAGCAAGAACAGGCAGAGGAAAACCCCACACAAACCCTGGTCAATATTCTGGTGGGAGCTTTGCAAGGAAGACAAGTCAACGCATTACCAGCTGCACCCAATAACCCAATCACAACTCAGTTTAACGATTTTAAACTAGTGGGACCACCGAAATTTAGGGAAACGGATGAGCCAATAAAGGCTCAAACTTGGATTACCGAGATGGAAAAGATGTTTAAAGTAACCTAGGTGAACGACGACCAAAAGGTAGATTTTGCCACTTTTTTTTAAAGGAGGAAGCTAACCACTGGTGGGAAGCGAACAAGGGGAGAGCTGGAGAAGGTGCCACTAATTGGGACAAGTTCAAAGAATTTTTCTTTGCCAATTACTTTCCAACTTCGATGCAGGATCGTATGGAGGTTCAATTCTTAGAATTGAAACAAGGGGAAATGCCGGTATCACAATACGCAGCCAAATTCAACGAGTGGGCTAGGTTCGCATCACATCAGGTAGATACCGAGGTAAGAAAAACAAGAAGATTTAAAGAGGGGCCCAAACCCCAAATTAGGGGCAGAATATCGGTGTTTCAGGTGAAGACTTTCGCGGAGATCTTGGAAAAGGCTATTATAACAGAGAAGGAAGGAGAGGCTTTATTCCAGTTCCAAAAGGAAAAGAGGGTTATTACGGTAAAGGGACACACAAGTGGGAGTTATAACAACAACAACAACAACAACAATAACAACAATAAAAGAAGATGGGAGGTAGCTTTTCCATACAACTCTGGAAAAGGAGGCTGTAACCCTAACAATAATGCCAACAAAGGAGGGAACAACAACAACAATCAAAGAAATGAGCATTGTCAGGTTTGTGGGAGAAATCACGGCGGAGTATGCTGAAAGTAGTATGCATACAAGCCAATCATGTATGATGATAAAGTATATACTTTGGAGACAATCTTATTTATTTATTAATAAAAATATTTATTTATTAAAGGCATTTAATTATATACATGGTGCTATTTTTATAATATGTAAATAACCCATAGTTTTAAGCAATGCTTTTAGAATCATGATGTTGATCATGCTAATGAGATTTAAATTCTTAGAAAGCTTAAAACTAAAATAGTTCCCAATCGTGGGATTACCAAAAAAGGGGATTAGTAAATCAGGATATATTGATACATATGTTGCTTGCTCATTGGATGAGGATGATTGATCTCATGATCATTTGTGTGGAGACACTAAAGCAAGTATGTAGGTGCTTATTGGATAATAAGTTCATTGAACGTGACTCGCTATGGAATACCTAATGGAGTTTTACTCGTCTGTCAATAGGAATTCCTAATGTGATAGTAGTACAAGTGATCCTTGGACTTGAGATCATCATAGTATCTTGTATGTAATGAATTATACTTTGACTTATCCCTTAAAGCCCTTTAGGGTATATAAAAGGGTATGCTTGGGTATAATGAGTTACATATGGAGATAATGAATGATTAATAAAGAATCTACCACCTCTAGTAAAAGAGGAGATATGTCCTACGTGATTCGTTAAATGACAACCCAGGAATCCTTGGCCAAGGTAGAATGAAATTAGAAAGGAGTTTCTAAATTGCAATATTTAGAGTTGTGCATTTTCTAAGCGAAATACATATAATTAAATAAAATAAGACTTGAGAGTAAATTCATGTCTTATATTTAATTGGGACATTGTATGGTGGAAGGATTGAATTGTACGGTAACTATTTACTCACAGGTTCTTTTATGATTAATGTTGAAATCTATATTATCTGAAAAGTCGTTGATCGTTAGGGAGGCTTATCCCTATTGTAGAATAAATATTATTTTTTTAAATAGATTATTAGTTTAATTTATTTATTTAAATAAGATTAGAATTGTTCTAATTGATTTATTCACAACCGGTTTAATATGGAGAACCTAAAGGGTCACACCATAAAAGGAAGAATAATTATTTAAGAAGGTAATGACATAATCGTAATAATGCATTTAAGTGTAATTAATTTAATCTATGGTGATAGAATAAATTAAATAGCTTAATGTTTATTATTTAATATTTTGGAAATATTAAATATAAATTAATAAGAGATGTCTTATTAATATTATTACAACTATTAATATTTTAATTTCTAAAGGAGTTTAGTAATTAATTTAATATTAGTACTCTCATTTATTCCTAATAAGATTAGGAGACAAATTAATTAAATGAATTTAATTAATTATTCCCAATGTGGTGGGAGGCCTAAATTAATTAAAGGAGTTTAATTAATTAAATGAAATCCCATGTGTAATAGGATTAGAAGGGTTGACCAATATCTATATAAGAGGAGCCTTATAAATAGATATCAGTTGATGCAATTCCAATTATTGGAGAGTACTCCTTTTTTATAGAGAATAGAAAACTAAGCCAACCTCCCTCCTTCCTGATAATTCATCTTCCTTGATGGATCACCTCTAGAGGCCAAACACTTGGGTGGCTAACGTTGATCAAAAGAATGAATCTAACCCGATAATTCAAGGAGATTGCGAAGAACAAGGAGTTGAACTTGTACCTGTGGAAGCTTCGTTCTACAAGGGTATGATTTCATAACTTCTTATTTATCGTTTTAAATTATTAATTTGCATAAAGGACGATCCGGGTAATGGTTTTGTAAAAAATTTTAAACTCTGATATACCATGCTTCCGCTAATTTTTGCAATTTGATTGCGTCACGATTTTGTACAAACCCAACAGTTGCATCAGAGCCAAACCTTTATGCAATTATTAATTATTTTGATTTCATATACATATTGGTATGTATTTAGAATAATTTATTGGGCATGATTAGTTGTATAAAATTATTTTTTTATGAGAGAAAGAAAAAAAAATTAACGAAAACAATTTTTTTTTTATCTTGGTTCGCTGTTCCTCGAATTGATCACAAAATGGTAACTGTCGATTTTTTTTTAAAAGACAACCTGCCGATTTTGTTTTTTAAAAGCTGGCTCACGTTGCCTTAGAAAATGATATTAATTGTTTTAAATGAAAAGTTATTCAATTCAAAACAAAAAGATTTCTACAAGCTTTTTAAAACGTGCAGGAAGTTTTAAAAGAAAGGTAGCCCATGATTACCTTAATATATTATAATATATATATATATATATATATATATATATATATATATATTAAGGTTATATTATATATATACATATATTATTAATAATTTTATAATTAAAATAAAGAGTTTATTTTAATCTTGAAATTGGATTTCATGCAATTTAAAATTGCCCATTAAATGATACTCATATATATATGGAATGTTTTAATTCATGAGATGGATATTTATTTATTGATATATATGGTGATATGTATGATAATAAATAGGTATTGATTATGAACTATTTGACCAATGTGATTAAATTTTATTTTGGTTGAATGCTTGAATGAATGGATTTTATTAAATGGGGTCTGCGTACCTCGTCTTCTCTAGTTTTTTCTTGATGTAAAATTATATCTCCCTCCTATGTACTTCCCCTTTACTGCTAATCAAGGTTTCTATTTAAATTAAATAGTTTAATGTAATAGAAATAATTAGAATTATCTTTAAAAAAATTGGAGACCAATGAGCAAGGAGCGCGTGAAGACCCGTTTGAATGGAGTCCGGGTTTAAATGTAATAGTTACGTTTAAATTTAAATTCTTGCACTCATAGGTTTGACCTTTTGGTTCACTTGGTGGTTCTAGTGAACCAAACTAGAATAAAAGTCCATAATCAATCTTTGTAGAATATAATATTCTATATGTGCATGCTAACTATTATATATATTATATTTTATGCAAACATGCTTCGCATGTTTAATAAAATGACGCGTATTATATATATATATATATATATATATATATATATATGTGTGTGTGTGTGTGTGTGTGTGTGTGTGTGTGTGTGTGTGTGTGTGTGTGTGTGCAAGCGCGCTAAACAAGATTAGACAAATAATAACAAACCCCTCAAAGAAATTATATTAAGTTCGAAGCGTTCAATGATATTTGGAATATCGAACGTTGCCTTCTAGCATGATAAATTAATAGAGTATTAAATATTTAATATGAGTTTGTTGTGCTATCCACAAGGCGAGTATTGCGTATTTAAGATATTAATTAATCACATTTGATGCTTATCAAGAAAATTGAACGATCTAGTCTTGTTGTGCTATCCACAAGGACGAATATTTTTCTTTTTTGAATTTATGGAAGTGCTAAGCTGGACTTAACTTAAATTATTTTAGTTCGGATGTGCACACACTTGACCATTATGATTTAAGAGGCAAAATAAAATGAGTTGCATGGTGATGTAATTAACAAGAGTTGTCTACCTATTTATTTGTATATCGCTTGTTGTGCTATCCACAAGGTTATATACATTCAAAATGGGATCCTTATTCTCACTAGCAAATCTTTAATTAGATGTTGCCGAACTATATAAGTGAGGGTAATATAGTTTGATGAAAATAGTGGGAGATACCAATTTAAAATAAAGACCTAAATTTATTTTGGTATGCAAAAATTAATAAAAATGAATGTTTGCTAAAATATTGTCTTTTCACATGCAGAATTTTAAAAATGTCAAAATCACTAATTTCACTGCGAAGCATACTTGATGCTAATAAGCTTACCAGGCCGAATTATACGGATTGGCTAAGGAATCTGAGAATAGTTCTCACTGCTGAAAAGATTTCTTATGTCCTAAATTCACCTGTCTCTGGAACTGTTCTAGAATCAGCATCTGAGGAAGAAATTGCCACCAATGTAAAGTGGTAAAATGACACATCTGTGGCTCAATGCATCATGCTCACATCCATGAATAACGAGCGTCAGCGTCAGCATGAAAACATGGATGCTCCTACTATGTTGCTTCACCTCAAGGAGTTTTATGATGAACAAAGTAGGACTGCTAGATATGAGATATCTAAGGAGCTCTTCCGATCTCGGATGACCAAGGGCAAGGTGAACATAAATGAACAAAAGAAACCTGATCCAGCTAGCAAAGGAATGTGCTTCCATTGCAACGAGTCGGGTCATTGGAAGAGGAACTGCACGAATTTTTTTGGCAGAGAAGAAGCTTGGAGAAGCTTCGACTTCCAATCAAAGTTTGTTCATGATTGAAATTAATTTTTTAGAAAGTCAAAATTCTACTTGGGTATTGGATACCGGTTGTGGTTCTCACATATGTAATAATGTGAAGGGACTGGTCAGAAGTAGAAAGCTGAACAAGGATGAGGTTGTCCTACAAGTGGGAAATGGAGCAAAGGTTGCTGCATTAACTGTAGGCACTTATTATTTAGCACTGTCCACAGGCAAGTCCATTTATTTAAATAATTGTTATTTTGTTCCGAATATTATTAGAAATATTATTTCAAATTCTGTATTAGATATGGATGGATTTGAAATTATAATAAAGAACAACAGTTGTTCAATTTATAAAAAATAATGTTTTATATGGTATTGGAAATCTGCGAAATGGACTTTATATACTTTACTTGCATAAAAATATACTTCAAATAGAACAAACTAAGAAAGAAAAAGAGATGATATTAATTATACCTATATGTGGCACTGTAGACTCGGTCATATCAATGAAACGAGATTATCCAAGTTGCATAAGGATGGGCTCTTAGAGCTATCTTATTATGAATCATATCCAACTTGTGAATCTTGTCTCATGGGTAAAATGACAAAATCTCCTTTTAGTGGAAAAAGGAGAAAAAGTTACAGAGTTGTTAACGTTGGTTCACACAGACCTTTGTGGACCTATGACAATGAATGCACGGGGTGGGTATTCTTATTTTATTACTTCCACTGATGATCACTCAAGATTTGGATATGTGTATTTAATGAAATACAAATCAGAATCATTTGAAAAGTTCAAAAAGTTCATAAGTGAAGTTGAGAAACAAACGGGCAAGAGTATTAAGATTCTTCGATCAGATCGAGGTGGTGAATACTTAAGCGGTGAGTTTATCGATTGTCTTAAAGAAAATGGTATAATCTCACAATGGACTCCACCAGGTACACCACAGTTAAATGGAGTATCTGAAAGGAGAAATTGAATACTGTTGGACATGGTTCGATCCATGATGAGTTTTACCGACCTTTCAATTTTCTTCTGTGGTTATGTCCTAGAAACGGCTGAATACCTACTTAACAAGGTACGTGCCAAATCCGCCCCAAAGACTCCATATGAGATGTGGAAGGGGAGGAAACCAAATCTTAAGCGTGTTAAGACTTGGGGTTGTCCAGCTTATGTCAAAAAGTTTGAACATGATAAGCTACAGAAAAAATCCGACAAGTGTAGATTTGTGGATACCCTAAAGAAACTGTAGGGTATTATTTATATCATTTAACTGATCAAAAGGTGTTTGTTGCGAAACATGCTGCCTTCTTGGAAAAGGAGTTTATCCATGAAGGGGTCAGTGGGAGTACGATATATCTTGAAGAAGTTCAAGAACCACAAATTACTACAGGTCAGAGTCAGGTACCTGACCAAGTGGAAGAACATACTGTATCACACCCTATTCGTAAATTTGAAAGAGTACCGAAGATACCTGAGAGATATGGATTCGTCATAGAGGATGATGATAAGGTACACATCATGAATGATGATGATCCATTGAATTACGAACAGGCTATGAGTAATAAAGACTCAGAGAAATGGTTGATGACCATAAAATCTAAAATGGATTTTGAAGCTATGCTTAAGTCCATTTGGATTTTACTTGCAATTGCAGCTTATTATTACTATATCTCGCAAAATGGACGTGGAGACGCCCTTCCTCAAATATACATTATTAGAGGAGAATGTATGTATTATACAACTAGATGGATTTGTTTCAATAGTTGAAGCAAATCATATATATGAGCTACAACAATCCATTTATGGATTGAAGCAAGCTTCTCGTAGATGGAACATTTGTTTTGATGAGACAATCAAATAGTTTGATTTTATCAAAAACAAGGATGAACCATATGTGAACAAGAAGGTTAGTGGGAGCGCTGTTTCATTCCATGTATTATATGTTGATGATATATTACTGATAGAGAATGAAATTCCTATGATAAAATCGATCAAACTAAAGTTGTCTAAACATTCCTCCATGAATGATTTGGGTAGAACATCCCGCATTGGGGATATTAATCTGTATTAATAGATTTAAAAGGATGTTCGGCATAACCCAAGGAAACATATATTCATTAGATTCTAAAGGCGTTTAGCATGGCAAACTCCAAACGGTGCCTCATGATGATAAGCCGGAGTGTATTTCTCTAAAATTGTCCTCAGTAAAAGAGAGATCGCATGAGTTACTATCATGTATGCAATGAAATATACGAGACTTGATGTTGATCAATCATATTCTGGAGAAGATCACTGTGAGACAGTAATATACATCTTAAAGTACTTAACTGACACTAAAGATGTCATTATATCACATGATGAGTCTGAATTACACTAGAGGGCTAAACAGACTCAAGTTTTCAAACTGACCAAGACGATAACAAATCCACTTTAGGGTAAGTCATTACCTTAAAAGATGGTGCAGTGAATTGGAAAGGTTCCAAACAACAAAAGGTTGTTGCTTTAGTGACAAAGACAAAGTATATAACTGTAAGTGAAGCTGCAAGTTGATATTTCGGATGAAAAGTTCATTACAAAACTAGGAATAGTTCCTAAGTCTCATCTTGAATCTAAACATATGTTGCGGCACCTTGATTAAAGAAATCATTGAAAGAGGAGCATATAGACTCTCAAGACAACATTGCAGATCTATTTACTAAAGCTTTAACACAACAGCAGTTTGATCGTCACTTAGAGAAGATGGGTATGAGATACTAAGGCGATTGGCTTTAGTGCAAGTGGGAGATTGAAAGTAGTATGCATACAAGCCAATCATGTATGATGATAAAATATATACTTTGGAGACAATCTTATTTATTTATTAATAAAAATATTTATTTATTAAATGCATTTAATTATCTATATGGTGCTGTTTTTATAATATGTAAATAATCCATAGTTTTAAGCAATGCTTTTAGAATCATGATGTTGATCATGCTAATGAGATTTAAATTCTTAGAAAGCTTAAAACTAAAATAATTCCCAATCGTGGGATTACTAAAAAAGGGGATTAGTAAATTCGGATAGATTGGTACATATGTTGCTTGCTCATTGGATGAGGATGATTGATCTCATGATCATTTGTGTGGAGACACTAAAGCAAGTATGTAGGTGCTTATTGGATAATAAGTTCATTGAACGTGGCTCGCTATGGAATACCTAATGGAGTTTTACTCGTCTGTCAATAGGAATTCCTAATGTGATAGTAGTACAAGTGATCCTTGGACTTGAGATCATCATAGTATCTTGTATGTAATGAATTATACTTTGACTTATTCCTTAAAGCCCTTTAGGGTATATAAAAGGGTATGCTTGGGTATAATGAGTTACATATGGAGATAATGAATGATCAATAAAGAATCTACCACCTCTAGTAAAAGAGGAGATATGTCCTATGTGATTCATTAAATGACAACCCAGGAATCCTTGGCCAAGGTGGAATGAAATTAAAAAGGAGTTTCTAATTTGCAATATTTGGAGTTGTGCATTTTCTAATCGAAATACATATAATTAAATAAAATAAGACTTGACAGTAAATCCATGTCTTATATTTAATTGGGACATTGTATGGTGGAATGATTGAATTGTACGGTAACTATTTACTCACAGGTTCTTTTATGATTAATGTTGAAATCTATATTATCTGAAAAGTCGTTGATCGCTAGGGAGACTTATCCCTATTGTAGAATAAATATTATTTATTTCAATAGATTATTAGTTTAATTTATTTATTTAAATAAGATTAGAATTGTTCTAATTGATTTATTCACAACCGGTTTAATATGGAGAACCTAAAGGGTCACACCATAAAAGGAAGAATAATTATTTAAGAAGGTAATGGCATAATCGTAATAATGCATTAAGTGTAATTAATTTAATCTATGGTGATAGAATTAATTAAATAGCTTAATGTTTATTATTTAATATTTTGAAAATATTAAATATAAATTAATATGAGATATCTTATTAATATTATTACAATTATTATTATTTTAATTTCTAAAGGAGTTTAGTAAGTAATTTAATATTAGTACTCTCATTTATTCCTAATAAGATTAGGAGACAAATTAATTAAATGAATTTAATTAATTATTCCCAATGTGGTGGGAAGCCTAAATTAATTAAAGGCGTTTAATTAATTAAATAAAATCACATGTCTAATAGGTTTAGAAGGGTTGACCAATATCTATATAAGAGGAGCCTTATAATAGATATCAGTTGATGCAATTCCAATTATTGGAGAGTACTCCTTTTCTATAGAGGATAGAAAACTAAGCCAACCTCCCTCCTTCTTGATAATTCATCTTCCTTGGTGGATCACCTCTAGAGGCCAAACACTTGGGTGGCTAACGTTGATCAAAGGAAGGAATCTAACCCGATAATTCAAGGAGATTGCGAATAACAAGGAGTTGAACTTGTACCTGTGGAAGCTTCGTTCTACAAGGGTATGATTTCATTATTTCTTATTTATCGTTTTAAATTAATAATTTGCATAAAGGATGATCTGGGTAATGGTTTTGTAGAAATTTTTAAACTCTGATATACCATGCTTCCGCTATTTTTTGCAATTTGATTGCGTCATGATTTCGTACAAACCTAACATATGCAAATTGAGTGGGATTTAATGTTTTATTTGTGGAAAAGAGAGGCCCTACTCAAATGTGTGTCCACAAAAGAAGAACGATAATAATAATCGGACCAAACATAATAAATGTTTCAACTGCAGGGTGGAGGGACACATTGCTATGTTCTGTCCAAAACCCAGAAATCCAAACAAAGGGGGAAACCAAAACTTCAAATCAGCAGTAGCCGGAGAAGTTGGTTAGAGTCGTCCGGAAGAGTTAGAATCTTTAACATAATGATGAGGGATGCTGTTCCACAAGACGTAGTAACAGGTATTATCCCAAATCGATATTTTAAATTCTCTTGAGATATTTGACTTTGGTACGAATTATTCATTCACATCTAGTGGTTTACTAAAGATATAGAAAGATGTTATGTGAAAACATCAATATAAAATTTTTTCATAATGAAGTAGTTGTTGTTAAAGATAATATAAAATTTTGTAATAATTAAATGATATAAAGTTTCAGATAAGAGAGTTTAATGGAATTTAGGGATAAATTGGTTAATCATAAATTAATGATTGACTGCAATTAGAAATAAACAAAATTGTAAAATACAACATTAGTGTGCAACGGGGATTGTTCACTAAAAACAACTCTAGGGTATAACAGTTATCAACAGAGAAATTTCTAAGAAAAACTAAAAGAGTCTTTTGTCGAGGTAAAGGGATAGAAAAGAATTTGACTGAAAAATCTTATATTAATCCATTAATAATCAATATCACTATAGACGTTTTAAAAGTCGAAAGAATCAAGAAAAGTTAGAAGTAGTAATAAAACAACGAGGTACTGATAAAAGATTTTAATAAATTTGAGATTTAGATAAGAGTTTCAACTAACTCTACCTAGGGATGATAGTTCAAACTTATTTAACAGAGTCAAAGAAATACAGGAGGTGGTTAAAGATTGTTCAAAGTATAAAACTAGATAACTTATAAAATGAATATTGAATTCAGAGTAGATAAAGATAGGACACTAAAATATAAAGAAAGTATTACATGGCACTGAATCAATATCAGTAGGAAAAATTCAGATTCGTGGAAATAGTGTCAGACCCAAGGGTTGCGAAGGCCTTTAGTGCATAAGGGGTCTAGGTATCGTTGCAGAAATGGTGAAACCAACTCTTAAGGAACTTTTGAAATTATATAACAGAAATTAGGAGCTTATTGAAGTAGATAACTATCACCACTCTCGAGAGGTAGGTAGTTTTAGTGTTAGGTTCGAGATATACGGTTTATTTCAAACTCTAGGAGATGAGTTATTAAATACATTTAGGGACATAGTGAAGGGTAAATATAGTATACCACCCATAAGCAGATGAATAAAGTAAGAGAACTGTTCAGACCTTAAAGAATATATTAAGGATTTATGATTTAGACTTCAAAGAAAAGGGAAGCCTTTTCAAAAGTTGCATACCATAGTTACCATGCTAGCATAAGAACGAAGCCTTGAACGATATAAAATGTACAACACATTAGTATTGGGATTATTTGTATTTGGAAATACAAATACGTATTTATATGAAAAGAAAATCGAGTCCACGATTTGTTGAACCATGTTAGCTATTAAAAAGAATGAATGATGAGATAGTATTACCTTCTAAATTAAAATACATTCATAGTTTCTTGCATATGTTGTATTACGTAGTTATAAATCTGATTATAAACATGTTATAATCTTTGAACCTGTACCGATAGAGAAAGATTTATATTATATAGAAATTCCAGTACAAGTAGTTGGTCGGATGGAATGCGTGCTGAGAAATAAAGTTTTATCGGCACATTAAGTGATCTGGAAAAATCATGATATTGAGGAGGCTATGTGGGAGTTGGAGGATAAATACGTGGAGGTTTTCCAAACCTATTTTCGTAGAATGTATTTGTAATTTCGAGGACAAAATTCTTAGAAGAAGGGGTGAATGTGACAACCCGAGAATTTATAAGATTAATAAAATCTTAAATGAGTAAATAAAGTTTAAATAATAAGACCTAGATTGGAAATTTGGTATGAATTTAAAATTTTGCGAATGACTTATAGGATTTTGTGATCATGTGTGTACAGTATGTGGTTAAGGGTCATTTCAGTTATAACATTGGAAAACCCTAATGTTATATTAAGAACTTTAATATTCAGATAAAAAACCCTAACTATTGATTTGAAACCCTAGTTTAGTGGATGAAAACCCTAACCCTAATTAGGAATAGGGATTTGATAGTTAATACAGTTATTATAATTGTATCTATGATTATGTGTTTGTATAGTAAGGGATTCATGATCAAATGTTGATCAGATAAGGTATAACCTTAGTAAACCCTAATGGTAGGTTAGAAACTCTAATCTGCAGTTAGAAAATCCTAATTTCTTATTTGGAAACCCTAAACCCTAATTAGCAAACCTTAATGGTGATTATTAAACCCTAATGGTAAGAGTTATGTGATATATGTGAAATTACCAAATTACCCTTCTAATTATTAGAGAAATGACCAAAATACCCTTTGTAGGTGCGAAATGACCAAAATGCCCTTTTATTTAATTTTTAAGTAAGAGATATAATCAAATCTTGCCAAATCTTGGTGAATCTATACTTGAGATATGCCATATGCTCCAAATCTCTCAAACCAGCTGAATTTGGACACTAGCAACTTTGAGGTTCATTGAATCAAAAGTTAGAAAAATTAAAGTAAGAAATATCTTACTTTTATGTGCATAAGCTTAGCCAATATTTCTCTCTCTAGACCCACGAATTTTGGAGAGAAACTAAGTCCAAAATAAAGCCAATTACACCTTTTATCTATCCAAGAACAGATCAAAGGAACATAAATTAAAGATTGGACCAAAAAGGTATAAACCCTAAAACCATGCTAGATCCTTAAGATTTTTGTAATTTTATGATTTGAATGTTTATATATGTACTATGACATGTTATATAGTGATATATGACGCTAAAACAATGACCCATAACATCAAAGTGAATGAAAATTAAGATTTTAGCAAAACTGCCTAATTTTAAAATCAGGGTCTGACAGTGAATGTCAGCCCTCGTAGATTGCTGTCTTTTTGATGTTTATGTATGTTTAAGGTTTGTACTTGTAGTATGAAATGTTGTTAGTATCTTGGAAGTGGTAGAATGGTAATGGGACTAACAGATTGGTAGATATGAACGGTCAAAACCCGTTGACCAATCACAGGAAACGGTTTTCTGGGTAACCCATAAAACCTGAAGAACACCTTCTAAAAGTCACTTTGACCGCCTTGATCTCTCTACTGACAGTCTGTTGGGATGATAGATTGTGTTTAGGTTATACTCTGACATGAGTACTACACAACTAAAGCACTCTCAAACCATATTAATACACGGATCGAAAGTTATAGATGGTCAAAGGTCGTTGACCGTCCAGAAATGATTTCTGGGTAACCCAGAAAAAAAAAACCGAGCTCTGACAGATTGTTTGAAGGCCTAGATCTTGCTGGTTGTTGTTAGTTAGACTCTGTTAGTGCTCCCACATCGTACCCTGTTAGTTACTCTACAAAGCCCGACGTCTAGACCACCAAAAACATGAATGGATTGCAAGATATAAGGCCATAGATACCGTTGACCGGCATTAACTTCAAATTCTGGGTAGCCCAGAAAATGAAGAACAGCTCTGACATGATTTTTGATGGCTTATAATTTCATGTTATGATGTAGTTTGACCTTGAAATTAGTTTGTGCTTGTAGTATTACATTAATACTACATAACCAATACACCATTAAGCCCAGAAACATCAAGAACAAGGAATTAAAGTCGGTCAAACTAGGTACCCTGAACACTGACTTGGAATGCTCAAGAACACCTTTAGCGACGGTTTTAAATAAAAATTAATTATAATAATTATAATAAATAGAAAATAATAGAAAATAATTATGAAAAATTTATAAAATAATTTTAAGTTATAAAAATTAACTTTTAATAATTTAAGAAATATTTCATTAATAATTTAATTTAATTAAATATTAATGATATTAAATTTATTTAATAATTATATTAAATAAATTACTTTAAAATAATTTTAATATTTTAAAAATCATTTCAAATTATATTAAAATGTTAGAAAATATTTTAAGTTATATTGAATAACTTTTAATATTTTGGGATGGAAATTCATTTAATAATTTAATATTAATGATAATAATTTATTTAATAATTATATTAAATAAATTATGTTAAAAAAGTTTTAATGTTCTAACAATCATTTAAAAATGATTTAAAAGTTTTTAAAATATTTTAAAGTTATAATATATAACTTTTAATATATGGACATGAAATACATTAATATTTTAATATGACAATTATTAAAGAAGGATTTTAAATATTTTAAAAATTATTTAAAGGTAATAATAAGGTATTAAAAATATTATGAGTTATAATAAATAACTTTTAATATTATGACATGTACTTCATTAATATTTGATATTAATTAAATATTAATGATAATGGAATTATTTGTTATCTAAATCATTTAAAAATGATATTAATGATTAAAAAATCATTATAAATGATAATAATTAATTGAAAATTATTATGAGTTACTAAAAAATGTTATGACCAGTGATTGAATTATCTTAATATAATTGTGAAGCAGTTGAGTCGACTTTAATTGAAAATAAACTCGATAATTATCCGATAGGGCAATCGGGACGTCGAAATAGGACCGAACTCCAATCAGACTGAAATAATTTAACTTGATACTAGGTCTTATGTGTTTTAGTGATTGTTAAGGATATGTGCTTATGTGTTTAAGCTATATTATGACTGTAATTAACAGTAGTATATGTGATGATATTATTCTAATTGAGAGATCGATATTATCAATATTAGATCTTTTAGATAAAGCTAAAATAGATTGCGTAACAGTAATCGACGGTTCAGGCAAGTTCTTGATCTATACTTTTAATTAAGCAAGCTCCTAAACTATAAATCTTTTATTGTGCAAATTTTCTAACTTTATTTAATTTCTATATTAAATGAAAGTCATATGTATTGATATACGAACTTGTTATAAACATTATTCGTGATATCTGTGATTTGAAAAGAGTTATTGCTTATTGTTCAAGCATAACAAAACTATATGAACTGTTGTTTGCGTAAAATGTGTTTGATTTGATATCAAAGCATAGACCGTGGTAAAACCAATGTTATTTGGTATAGATATATTTACGGATAATATTGTACAGGCAGTTATAATACTGACCGGTGGTTACAGGAAGTTATAATACTGACCGTTGGTTGTAGGCAGTTATAGCGCTGACCTTTTTGAGATATGCATATGATGTCCGATTGAACAGATCAATCTCGAGGTTCTAATTCTATATGACTGATAGAAGCCAGAATGATGATAATGCTTCTAAGTCTAATGACCTATAGAAGTGATTATTATGTCTGATTGAACGTATCAATCTCGAGGTTCTAAGTCTTTATGACTGATAGAGGCCAAAATGAGGTATATATATGTGGAAAAACTCTAAACAATATGTTCATTAAATTCAGATTTAGTGTGAGTATAATATTTAACTTGTTTAAAACTTGCTGAGCTTTTTGTAGCTCATCCTTGCAATTATTCTTTTTCTTTGCAGCTTTGGCTGGAATGTCAAAGGTTCTGGAGTTCAATAATGTGGATGGAAAAACTCAGTCAATGTAAACTTGTTTATATCCTTGGGAACTCTACTTTGATGTAATAGTAGGTTGGAATTTTTTGTAAGCCAATTTAAGAATATATAATGTATTATCATCTTTAACAATTGCTTAGTGTTTACCTTTCTAGAACATAGGAAGAAGTACCGTATCTATATGAACCATACATCTGAATTGGGAGTATTAAAGATATTGTGGTTCTCTAATGCACTGAGGTTGGTTGCACCCCTCAGATTCCAAGAACGACCCTAACATTAATACTACGAATGTCAGATAGATGGGAATTATTGATATGGAAGAAATATCTGTGAGATTATAAATTTATTCATCCAAGTGAGGGTACCCAACACAGTAAATATTTTGACGAGAACTACTATTCGTTGTGCAATACTGTGAATCTTGGATTGATACGAATTATTATATTATGGAATATTTACGTAAGCACCAAATCTGCTATAGGGAATGTATAGAATTTGCGGGCGTCACAATTTCAGTTTTTCCTGGATCATTCTGTGGCCTTTTTACTATTTTTGCACCATTCACCATACTGGGTTAGCTTCCCAGTCTTGGTTAACTACGTTTCTGTATATATTTATATTTTAGTCTGTGCACAGGCGTGAAAACCCATCGTCTTTTTTACTGTTTTTCTATATATATTTCAATTCTGTTCAGCCTGGATTATTCCGTGGTTTTTATACAGCTTTTATAAATATATGTATTTCAATTCCTGTCCGGGCACCGGTGTGAAAACCCATCGCCCTTTACAGTTTTTGTATATATATATATATATATATATATTGCTTTACTCGCTTTTATTAAATTGTTGCTTTAAATATTCATTTTATAAGAATCGGCACTGACATATCTGCGGGCGAACTAGATTTATTTAAATCTTGCCAACTCTAGCTTTCAAACGGTTCAAAATCGGTACAGACAGAACCAGGAAGCTTGAATGGCTGAGATTTATTTAAATATAGCTTTTTTTCTAGTTTCAGTTATAAAAGCAACCTCGCGGCCCTTAGATTGCTATCTAGTGGGAACGAGACGCTTCGGCCAGGTGCGAACCAGGATTTACTGAATGAATCCTCGGTTCTGGCGACATTTGGGATATATCTCTTTTCCTGTACAAATTTGAGATGTGCAGGTTTATTGGCTACTCATATGTGAGCCTAGGAATCGTGGGATTCATGATTAAAATTATCAGAATCTGATTTCCACGATGGACAAACTCCACTTTACAAATGTACCTTGCCAGTTTTTTTGTAAAAAAATATACATACAAAAGACCTTAAAACGGTTATCCGGATTTAAGGTCTCAACATAGTGAAAAATATGGTTTGTCGTGTCAGAGTCCCTCCGATGGCTATCATGTCCATGAGGAGATCGACACTTGTATATATATATATATATATATATATATATATATATATATATATATATTGTGGTCGAGGATGCTTCGCAGCCCTACAATCACCATTTCAATTGAGTCTTAAGGCTGAAAAGATAAAACTAAAGTATCAATATGCTTCAATTCCTATGTTAGCGTAAGGGTTTGGAAACTTTCTTTCAAAACATCATTTCAATAATCTTTTCGAAAAAAGAAGCTTTTACAAATTAAATCAAATACTTTTGCAAATCAAATCAAAGACTTTATGCAAATCAAATCAAACCTTCGTATATAGGTTCAACGATGCATAGACATGCTTTCCATCAAACATAGGCCCAATTTTCAAACAGCATCCACACACACATTTCAATATTTTTTAAGGAAAATATTAAAAAGATGAGGTACCGTGTTTACACGGGAGTTGTGGGGTGCCTAACACCTTCCCCACACTTAACCAAGCCCCCGAACTCAAACTTTGTTTTCAAAGATTATGTTTCGACAGTGTCTAGTAATTGGGTCTCTTTCAAACAAACTTCGGTTGAGTTGGTATAACCATTTTAAATCTACCAACTGACGACTCTGTAAAACGTTCAAATTCTCGACATGATACATGTTGGCCTTTTCCTAAAAAAACCTTCAAAACTTTTTTCGCAATAAAAAGAGTAAGGGTAGAGATAACTTAGGAAGAGAGAAAGATCCGGGTTGTGACCCGACCCGCTGATTTTTTCCCGACGTTGACAACATTTACAATACCAATTAGTTTTATAATCACTACGTTTAATCGTTGAACTTCTTACTTGAGTTCAACTTAACAACGTGGTTTGCAACTTAACTCGCTAACTAACCACATACGTGAGTCTAAACTCACAACATGCAGATCACACGTGTATAACACTTTAAACTATCAAAATCATACCCTATGATAACAATATCTATGTACACACATAGTATATTAATATGAGACTTCAAATTATCTTTAACATGTTAAAAATATGTTATTTTATTATTTAATACACTTAACATGTCATCACATTAAGTTAGCTAATCATGTAATACATAAAAACTACTCGGAACCAAAATAAAATCTCTGGATTGCACCCACACCCGCTATGTAAGACACCAACTTTTATGAATAAAATTAAATTTCTTCTATATATTATTTCAAAATAGTAAGGGGTTGATTTGATGAATGTGATAAGTTATGGGGTGATTTGTACAAATTTTACAAAGTAAGCAAGTGGCCAAAAAATATTCATTGTGTCGGGGAATATTCGTTTGGTCGTGAATATTCTTTTTGTCAGGGAATATTCGTACGACGACGCAATCATTTGTTGGCCCCATAACAGAAAATTGTCGGATGAAGAAAACGACAAGAATAAGTTTTTCTAAACATAACGGCGTGGTTGTTACCGTTAAAACTGTTGAAATACCCGGTGGTTAACATACAGTAATGCGCGGTGTTGCACAGTAATTCTAATTATTGATTCTTACGTAAGAAGTCACTACTCAATAATTGTTACAGTAATTACTGTTCAATATTTTATATTATTGATTCAATAATTGCTACATTGATAATTAAATAATATTTTATTGATTCAATAATTGTCATTGCACAGTATTTCACATTATCAAATCAATAATTCATATTATTTGAATAATATTTTTAGATAGCAGTATTGGCAATATCTAAGGAAGTTCTGTCTATGAGGGGTTATTTAATTGTGCGTCAGTAAGGAGAAATCCTTATCGGAAGGGCCCTCTCTTTCCTGAGAACGACCTGGTTGTCAATTTTGTAGTTCTGTAATATTATTTGTGAATAATTAATTATTAATTTATATGATAAAGAAATATTTATTTTTGTGGATATAAAAGAAGGAATTAGTGCTGAGGTATTTTTATCAATATTTGTTGTAAATTTGACTTATTATTTGGACCCCCCACTTACTCATTTTTCAAAATAATCTGTAAAAAGTTATAAAAGTATATATATATATATATATATATATATATATATATATATATAAATATGTGTGTGTGTGTGTGTGTGTGGAGTGTGTGTGAGGGTGTGTGTGGGGTGTGTGTGTGGAGTGTGTGTTAGGGTGTGTGTGGTGGATGGTGATGTGTGTGAATATATATATATATATATATATATATATATAATAGAATATATTATATTTTATTTAAAGTTTTCATTTTATTAGAATATTTTATTGCACAGTAATGAATAGTAAATCAAATTTTTTTCGCCAGTTGTAGTGCCTGTGAAAAATTTACTGTTGGTCCGTGATTTCTAAAATTCAAATGTACCCTTCCATTCTCCTATAAATAGGATGCTTAGTTTAGAAATGAAAATCACACCAAAATCAGAGAATTCTTCTTCTATAATATTGAGCGTATTTCTTTTGAGTTTAAGGAAGCTTTGAGTGTAGAAAACATTATAAGTTTTCTTCAAGAATATCCCCGCCATACCAGTCAGAAATACTCTCCTTTTAAGGTAAGGGATATTATTTTTCTCGTAAATGATGTTACTTTCTTTCCATATTCATAAAGAATATTATTTTCTTTCATATTCAATATTATGAAAGCAATAATATTTTATTTTATATACCCAAATTAAAACTTACTACGGCAAGTATTGCTTCTATAATTCCTGAAATGATCAGAAATTCTTCGAATTTTGCGTTTCATCTAGTATCATTTCACCGGAATATTAGTATAAACTTTCTTATGAAATTTTTACCTTTTCATGTCGGGGTTACTATTCACGTATATGGCACTATTCACGAATACGGTACTATTCATAGAAAAATTAAATTTTCTTTTATTTGTCCAAGTTGTCTGTTATGGTTACTATCTTTGATTGTATCCATGTTTTGAATTTCATTCTTGAATTTTGCTCCATAATTGATTATTATGGAGTAATTTTGAACTTGGATAAACTAAATTACGAATCCCTAATCTTTGTCCTTTATCTCACTAGATTCATAATTTATATTATTTTTTTCATCATCCTTAGTCCTAAATGATGATATAACTGAATATCTTTGGCCTGTAGAGCAAAGATGAATGATTACCTGATGAATATGTTTGGCCCGTAGTGCAAAGATAGACAGGTGTTGAGATGAACATGACCAACTGGTGATACAAATGAATATCTTTGGCCTGTGGTGCAAAGATGAATATTTGATTCGAGATGTATTTTAATTGATGTTACAGGGATAAAATATTGATGATGGACTATTAAATCATAGAAGATAGTAGACTTCATTCTCTACTTAACTCTTCTAATGAATTGTTATTTCCGCTACGAATATTGATCTAAAACTTGTTGTCCATAATATTTTATCTGATTTATTGAAGGCTAACGATAATTTGTTTTTCATTATCTTAGTCATAATATTCTTTACTGGGCTAGTTGAGCTCACCCTTTTCATCTATTGTCCTCTTCAGGAAATTAGAATGTTGCGGGAACTAGCCGGGGATCAGTGTGATGGTCAGAATAGAGCAGTAGTAGTCCTCACTATTTTTGTAAAATAGTGTGATAATAATTATAACGAGGACTTAGTTTGAGTGTTTATATTTTTTACATGTTTGTATTGACACTCACAGTTGTATGGTCGTATTTCTTACGACCTTTTGTTATAAAAGTTTTGTATTTGAAATTATGTACCATGTATTTGGCGACTCAGAATGGGTTGGTATTGAACCTATTTTGGGGGCGTCACACGCTGGGGCGGGTGTTTCTAGGCCAAAATACCAGCTGGGGTGGGTCCCCCTGCTGGTGGGATTCCCGGCTCGCGAATTGTGCAGGAAAAAAGCCAATTTGGCTTATTTTTCGAACCAAAGTCCGTTTTTAACTAACACAATGCATATGGAACTTTATAAAACAAAATCTTAAACTTCTAAATTTTTTTTAATATACATAAACACCATAACACGCAATCAAAACACTTAATTTCATGATTTTGAAAAAAACACCATTTTAAGCATTTTTGAAGAAATTGAACACTATGAGTTGGTTTTTAATCCAATTCACACATTTCAAAGCATATTGATCTTGTTTCTTAACATGTTAACATAATCTATAAGCAATTTATACAATAACTTACAATCAAACATAAATTTTGATTTTAAAAGAGCCTTCCATCAAAACCAATTCACTGTAACTTTTGATAAACATGATTTCTTTAAGTTCATCATATTTACATGAATTAAATTACTTAAATCATTATACTAATCACATATAAGCATGTTATAACATAAACTGCATATAAAATTCATGATTTCATCAATTTCATACTAAACTCTCATAAAAAGAGAACTAAACTTGAAGAACATATAAACAAAATTCTAAATATTTACCGAGTTTAGATTATACCCTTTTTGTGTTAGGAAGAGGAAGATGATGGTGCTTTGTTCTAGAATTCACAAGCTTTCTTCTCCCGCTTTCTCTTCTTCTTCTTCTCTTTTTCTCTCTAACTCTCTGTATATTTTTCTTTGTTTTCTCTTTTGCTCTAACTTTTTCTTTTAACTAACGTATAATACATATAATATTACTGACATATATTATACATATAATTCATATATAATATACATAACTGTAAATTTTTAATTACCCTACTTAATACATATAACAGTTATAATTTATTTTGAATTTTTAAAGCCATAAGACTTGTTTGGCAAAACTGATTATTTAAAAAATATCTTTTTAATAGTTAAGGCCATGTTTGGTAAAACAAGATTAAAATAGGTACAAGGGCTTTGTTTGGTAAAACTAATTTAAAAACCCTTTTAATTTATTTAATAAATCCTTTAACATATACTTTCAATGTTACACATTAATTAATTAAATCTTAACATTCTAATTTAATTAAATTAAAGTTGACATCAATTAACCCAATAAAATTTACCACATAACAGTTATAATTACTCGCTAATCATAATCTCATGTAACAATTATCACATAAAATTCATCTAATTTAATTATCTCAATTAAATTAGAACTATACCATAAAATCATTAAACATCAATTAAATTAAATATTAAATATTCATTTAATTAATATATTGCACTTAATTAAATTACTCCACAACAATCGCATACATTATTTATTTAACTCAATAAATAAATAAATTAAAATATTTTTTAATTCAATAAATATTAAAATTTATATATAAAATTCTCATTCGTTACAATCTTCACTCCTTAAAAGGATTCTGTCCCCAGAATCACAACACAAAAATTTTCATCCATTACATTTTTCCCCCCTTAAAAAGATTTTGTCCCCAGAATCGACATTCAAGGAATTATATAAATAAATGTGAATAAGTTTTCTTCATTACATCCTCGAGTTCCCACATCGCTTCTTCAGCACTGTGGTTCCTCCAGATTACCTTAACAGAAGGTATCACTTTATTTCTTAGTACTTGTTCTTTTCTGTCAACTATCTGAACAGGAACCTCTTCATATGTTAGGTCTTTATCGAGTTGTAAAGGCTCGTATTCTATCACGTGCTTGTAATCGTGTTTGTATGGTCGCAATACGAAAATATGGAACACTTTGTGTATATTATCTAGCTCCGGTGGTAACGCAACCTCGTAAGCCACTTCACCAACCCTCCGTAATATCTCGAAAGGTCCAATTAATTGGGGACTCTGCTTCCCTTTCTTGCCAAATTAAATCTTTCCCTTCCAGGGAGATACTTTTAGGAAAACGAAGCTTCCCATTGCAAATTCTCGATTCTGACGATGATAATCGACATACTTCTTCTGTCTGTCTTGAGCAGCAACCAATCTCGTGTTGATTACCTTGACAATCTCAGCAGCTTTTTGCACCAATTCTGGTCCCAACAGTTGTCGTTCACCAACCTCATCCCAGCACCATGGAGTCCTGCATTTTTTACCGTACAATGCTTCGTAAAGCGGCATACCAATACTTGCATGATAACTGTAGTTGTAGGAGAACTCCACCAACGGTAGATGATCATCCCAACTTCCTTTGAAGTCCATAACGCAAGCTATCAGCATGTCCTCTAGCGTCTGAATCATTCTCTCACTTTGACCATCAGTCTGAGGATGGTACGCCGTACTCATTTGTAATTGTGTTCCCAAGCACTCCTATAGTCGCTTCCAGAAATTCGACGTGAAATGCAGATCTCTGTCGCATACAATCAACACTTGAACACCGTGTCTAGAAATAATTTCCTTCACGTACATCTTCGTTAACTGATCCAAGTTGTATCTAATCTTGATCGATAAGAAATGTGCTGACTTCGTCAGTCGATCCACTATCACCCATATCGCATCAAAACCTTTCTGAGTCGTTGGAACACCAACCACGAAATCCATCGTGATATGCTCCCATTTCCATTCCGAAATATCTAGCGGTTTTAGTAATCCACTCGGTCGCTGGTGTTCTACTTTGACTTTCTGGTATGTTAGACATTTTGCAACGCATTCAGCCACGTCTCTCTTCATATTCGGCCACCAGAAAATGTTGTTTGAGATCCTAGTACATCTTCGTACTCCCAAGGAGAATCGAATATCTCGAACTGTGAGCCTCGCTCAAAATCTCCACTTTAACGTCCGGTACTGGCGGTACCCAGATTCTCCCTTCAAATCGTAGCAGTCCTTCATTGTCGATCTTGAACTTGATTTCTTCCCCATCGGTTACTCTCTTCTGGATCTTCTCGCACTCCTTGTCGTGAAGTTGTGCCTCTTTCACCTTGTCCACCAAGGTTGAATAAGTAATTACTTGAAACAACTTCTCATCCGATTCCTTCGGATACTTAACTTCCAGTTCCAATTTAGCCATCTCTTCTATTAACTGATCCTGATCAGTTAATATATTTAACTTCTCCCGAACTTTCCTTCTTAAGGCATAGGCAACAATGTTAGCTTTATCCGGATGGTAAAAAATCTCGCAGTCGTAGTCTTTGATAAGTTCCAACCATCTCCTTTGGCGCATATTCAAATCTATCTATGTAAAGATGTACTTCAGACTCTTGTGATCTGTGTATATCTCACACTTTTCTCCATAAAGGTAGTGTCTCCAAATCTTCAGAGCAACACTACTACCGCCAATTCCAAATCATGCGTTAGATACCCTTTCTCCTAGTCCTTCAGTTGGCGTGATGCATATGCAATAACCTTGTTGCTTTGCATCAGTACACAGCCTAATACCTTATGTGAGGCATCACTGTATACTATAAAATTTCCTGTACTGTCAGGAAATGATAACACAGGCGCAATACTCAACCTCTTCTTCAGTTCTTGAAAACTTTCCTCACAGTTTTCCGTCCAAACAAACTTAACTGTTTTACGAGTCAAATTCGTCAACGGAGATGCGATCTTGAAAAAGTCTTGAATAAATCTTCGGTAATAACCTGCCAATCCCAAGAAACTCCTCACTTCAGACGGTTTCTTCGGCTGATCCCAATTCATTACAGCTTCAACCTTCGATGGATCCACTGAAATCCCATCTTTGTCATTCATGTGGCCAAGAAATTGCACACGTTCTAACCAGAAATCGCACTTCAAGAATTTTGCATAAAGCTTTTCCCGTCTTAGCGATTCTAATGTCAGCCTTAGATGTTTAGTGTGTTCCTCCTCAGTTTTGGAATATACCAAAATATCATCTATGAACACCACTACAAACTTCTCTAGGAATGACTTAAACACCCTATTCATTAAGTCCATAAATGTCGCTGGTGCATTCGATAGACCAAATGACATCACTAAGAACTCGTAATGTCCATACCGAGTTCTAAAAGCCGTCTTCGGTATATCTTCTCTTCTCACCTTCAACTGATGATACCCACTTCTCAAATCAATTTTTGAGAAGTATCTAACACCCTTCAGTTGATCGAACAAGTCATCGATCCTAGGTAAAGGATACCTATTCTTGATTGTAACTTTGTTTAACTCCCTATAATTAATGCAAAGCCGCATCGATCCATCCTTCTTCTTCACGAACAATACTGGCGCTCCCCACGGTGAAACGCTCGGCTGAATATACTTCTTATCCAGTAATTCTTGTAGTTGAGCCATCAACTCCTTCACCTCTACTAGAGCCATTCTGTACGGAGCTTTTGAAATCAGAGCAGTTCCCGGTGCTAAGTCGATCACGAACTTTCTTTCTCTATCTGGCGGAAGTCCTGGCAAGTCGTTCAAAAATACGTCCATAAACTCCCTAACCACTGATATCTTTTCTAGCTTTGGACTTTCCTTATGAGTATCCACTATGTAGGCTAAGTATCGTACACAACCTTATTTCAAAAGCTTCTGTGCCTGTATAATCGTCAGACAACTCGCTTGTCTAGGGGAATTGCTACCATAAAATACTATCTTCGACGGAGTCGTAAGGTTTACAGACTTCTTCTGATAATCGATTACCGCCCCATGGTTGAACAACCAGTCCATACCCAATATTACATCAAACTCCCCATGTTTAATTGGAATCAAATCTACTCTCAATTCATGACCCTTAATGTCCAATCTACAGTTCTTGTAAACAAACCTAACAGAAAAAATAACCTCCCTATTCGCAATCTCTATGCTCAAGGGGTAAACTAATTCCTCTTTAGGTAAGTCTAAGGTCTTAGCAAAGTCATTAGATATGAACGAACAAGTAGCACCCGAATCAAATAATACATATGCATTTATATTTTAAATGAAATAATACCTGACAACACATCTTTTGACTGCACAGCATCCTGCACCATTATATTGAACATTCTGGCAGTTGGTCGAACTGCCTGCAGTGGTCCAGCGATAGTCAGAGTGTTGTTGCTACCATTTCCTCCATTTCTTGTTGACCCTCCAGCTGGCTTCCTCGGGCAACATCGAGCCACGTGATCCTTAGATCCACATGTGTAGCAAGATCCCTTCTTCGGGTTCGGGTAATTCGGCGTAATGTGGCCTTCCTGACCACAGTTGAAGCATACTCACTTCCCCCTCAGACACACTCCAGTGTGATTCTTCCCGTGTGTAGCACGTGCTTCATTCTTTTTCTTCTGTTGGCTTCCCTGTTGACTTCCAGCAGAAGTGTTGTCGTTCAACTTCCTTTTCTGGTTGATAGCCCCGCTACCACCAGCCTTGTTCTTTGTCTCATTCTTCTTCTTCTTCAGGTCCTGATTATACTTGGTCACCGCGTCGCTTCCACCTTCAGCAAGAATGGCCTTTTCTAACACAGCTACAAATGTCCTTAGCTAGAACATGGAGACCTTGCTGTAGAGCCAGGGCTTCAATCCCTGCTCAAACCTTCTTGCCTTCCTCTCGTCAATACTGACCTGGTATGTAGGAAATCTGGTCAGCTCGTTGAATTTTGTAGCGTATTCTGGCACCGTCATTGTTCCTTGCTTTAGTTCTAGAAACTGAACCTCCATCTGGTTTTGCGAGCTAATGGGGAAATATATTTCAAAGAACATCTCTTTGAAACGGTCCAAGGGTATAACACCTTCTCCCTCAATAGTCTTATTGGCTTGCCAACAGAAGCTAGCTTCCGACTTCAACATGAATGTCGCAAAAGCCGTCTTCTGGTCTTTTTTAACTCTGGCCACATCGAAGAGCTTCTCCATTTCCATTATCTACGTTTGGGTCTCTATCGGATTCACCGATCCCTAAAATTTCGGCGGTCCTACTACCTTAAATTCCTTAAATGTCGTGCCTTGGACTTGCGACTGATTTGCAAGCGCTCCTGTCAGCAGGTTCACCAATTGTTGAACCGAATTGGGATTCGTCCCGTCGTTATTATTGTCGTTGTTATTTGTCAAACCCTCTGGGTGTAGACGTGTAGGTTTTCTTCTAAGAGGCATCTTTCTGTTAAGAAATATTCTTATTAGATCATTTACTCATTTCTTAGATATTCAAGTTCATACTTAAACATTTAAAATATCTTAATTCACATTTGAACATATAGCACGTTAATAAACTTCGATATTTTATTCATTCATAGTTTTAAAACATAGAATAGATAACATCTCTACTATTTACATCATCTTTCCTGAACTGAAAAAGTTATAGGACTACATCATTATCTTATCCCATTATTAACTCAAATTCTAGGATTTACATTTATTTATTACATAAGGAAACTTATAATTAATGACCCTACTATCTAGTCATGTTAAGACGTCGCACAGCCTCTCTACGCTCTTCTTCCATCACCCGGAACACCGTTCTGCTATCCACCATGTACCACGGTAAATCTTTGAACTATGCTGGGTAATAAAAGATACGATCATGGACCCTATCTATAGCCGCATGGAAGGCATAGTCTATCTCCCTCAGCTTAGCCTTCTTCACTTGAACCTCGTCTTCAGCTCGATCTGCACGTTGAGTAGCCCTCAAGTTTGTTTCCTCCGCTCTGGCACGCTTCGCTGACTCCTCCTAGATGTCGTTCTTCAGCTTTGCTAGTTCGGCCAGAGCATCATCTCTGTCGCTCTTTGCATGAACTAGATCCCACTTCGCGTTTCCAAGCTCACTATCCAGCTCTTCAATGGTCTTGTCTCGCTGTTGAATGGTCGTTCGACTCTCGTCTACTAGCTCCTCCAGTTCTCCGACTAAACCATGAAGTTCTACGTTGCGGTCTTAGATCTCTTCGTACATCTCAGCGCTAGTCGAGTGAGGTGGAAATTCCTCTTCAGGATCCTCCTCCTCTTCCTCTGACTCATCCTCGTCATCTCAGTCCATAACTGGTTCATGTTCCTGACCAACTACTGTGATCAATGGAGATGACTCTCTCTGAACCAACTGCTCCCAGATAACATAAATGTCTTGGGGCTCCTCGTCCCTAGGCATCTGGGGTAACTCCTCCCTAGCCTAACTGGACTCTCTAACGTTCGTCATCCTGATAAAAAATTTTAAAGTTTAATTATTACGTGATATCGATCGATACTCTTCGTGTACATAAACGTAAACACATAACACGTAAGGTAGTGTATTATCTTTATCTATCATCACTATCTCTTTGATCTCCTAAAAGGCTACTACCTAAGGTTTCCCCCACCTAAGGTTCATAACCTAAAGCTCTGATACCAACCTGTGACACCCTCAAATCCGGGTACTTCGTTTCCTTGGGATTCGGTGTTCACTGTATAACTAAAATACAACTACTGCCCATAATAAGGAATGTAAAATAAATTACAAACTTAAATAAATATAATAATCTTTCTCATAAAAGGATTACAACTTTGCTCAAAACATCCCAGGGTTTATCTAACCTTAACATAACAATAAGTACGAAAATAAACATCACATAAAAAGTCTTATGTCTTATTACAATCATATCACAAATATAACAAGTCTTCACTTGTTCATCTTGCTCTTGCTTTTAGTTGTTGACGGTACGTCAACGCTTTCAACCTTAGCTGCAAGGGTTATTTAGTTGCAATAGTTGAGCAAATAAAAGCTTACTTGGAATAATAACAATAATAGTGATGATATAACCTGAATAACTTCAAAAGATTTGAATAACTTTTCTTTCATCAATAATAAAGAATTGAATAATAATTCTCTCATCAACTTTTAGAATTCGAATATAGAAATCATCTGAGGGTCATAAGACCTTGAACTATGTCCTAGGTTATAAACATTTCTATTTAAAACCTTTAACAATTATTAGACTATATGGACTCTTAACTCGTACTTAGGGGGATCAGCCCTTCGTACCATGTATTGTGCACAAACATCTTAACGCTTTCACATGGTAATCCTTTATTAAATAGGGTTGTTCATCTCAGTATTTTAATAACGAGTCCGCACCAAAGAAAGTTTGGTTTGGATAAGCTTCAAGGGAAATTTAGAGTTCAACTATCATCAACTAAGGAGTAGTTGAATCGACTTACAATAATTTAGAATTCGATAATAAAAGAATTAAGAAATAACTATGAGCCATAATAATAGACATCATATTTAATAATCATGCTTTAGAAATAAACTTAAAACATTTGAAAGACTATGGACCATGCCTGAACAATTAAGTCAAGGTCACAACAATTCAATAATGAACTTGCTCAATAAGATAAGTATTAGAACACTTGCTCAACGAAAGAGTATCATTAGAAGACTTGCATAAACGTAAAAGAAGAGTAGGAAAAACTTGCTCAAGTAAAGTTTGAGTTTAGAAAACTTACCTCAAGCACAAGCTACAATTTACAATCACTTCCACAATTATCCTACATATTACATTATGCTTACAATACCAATTAGTTTCATAACCACTACGTTTAATCATTGAACTTCATACTCAAGTTCAACTTAACAACGTGGTTTGCAACTTAACTCGCTAACTAACCACATATGTGAGTCTAAACTCACAACATGTATATCACACGTGTATAACACTTTAAACTATCAAAATCATACCCTATGATAACAATATCAATGTACACACATAACATATTAATATGAGACTTCAAATTATCTTAAACATGTCAAAAATATGTTATCTTATTGTTTAATACTCTTAACATATCATCACATTAAGTTTGCTAATCATGTAATGCATAAAAACTACTCGGAACCAAAATAAAATCTTCGGACAGCACCCACACCCGCTAAGGCTGGTGTTTCTAGGCCAAAAGACCCGCTGGGGCAGGTCCCCCTGTTGGTGGGATTCCCGGCTCGCGAACTGTGCAGAGAAAAATCCAATTCGGCTTATTTCTTCGCACCAAAGTCCGTTTTTAACTAAACAATGAATATGAAACTTCATAAAAACAAAATCTTAAACTTCTAAAATGTTTTTAACATACATAAACACCATAACACGTAACCAAAATACTTAATTTCATGATTTTGAAGAAAACACCATTTTTAAGCATTCTTGAAGAAATTGAACACTTTGAGTTGGTTTTTAATCCAATTCACACAATTCAAAGCATATTGATCTTATTTCTTAACATGTTAACATAATCTATAAGTAATTTCTATAATAACCTACAATCAAATATAAATTTTGATTTTAAAAGAGCCTTTCATCAAAATCAATTCACTGTAACTTTTGATGAACATAATTTCTTCATGTTCATCATATTTACATGAATTAAATTACTTAAATCATTATACTAATCACATATAAGCATTTTATAATATAAACTGCATATAAAATTCATGATTTCATCAATTTCATACTAAACTCTTATAAAAAGAGAACTAAACTTGAAGAACATATAAACAAAATTCTAAAAATTTACAGAGTTTAGATTATACCCTTTTTGTGTTAGGAAGAAGAAGATGATGGTGCTTTGTTCTAGAATTCACAAGCTTTCTACTTCATTTTTCTCTTCTTATTCTTCTCTCTTTTCTCTCTAACTCTCTGTATATTTTTCTTTGTTTTCTCTTTTGCTCTAACTTTTTCTTTTAACTAACGTATAATACATATAATATTACTGACATATAGTATACATATAATTCATATATAATATACATAACTGCATGTAAATTCTTAATTACCTACTTAATACATATAACAGTTACAATTTAATTTGAATTTTAAAAGCCATAAGGCTTGTTTGGCAAAACAGATTATTTAAAAAAATAACTTTTTAATAGTTAAGTCCATGTTTGGTAAAATAAGATTAAAATAGGTGCAAGGGCCTTGTTTGGTAAAATTAATTTAAAAACCCTTTTAGTTTACTTAATAAATCCTTTAACATATACTTTCAATGTTACATTTTAATTAATTAAATCTTAACATTCTAATTTAATTAAATTAAAGCTAACTTCAATTAACCCAATAAAATTTGCCACATAACAATTATAATTACTCGCTAATCATAATCTCATGTAACAATTACCACATAAAACTCATCTAATTTAATTATCTCAATTAAATTAGAACTATAACATAAAATCATTACACATTAATTAAATTAAATATTAAATATTTATTTAATTAATATATTGAACTTAATTAAATTACTCCACAACAATTACAAGCATTATTTATTTAACTCAATAAATAAATCAATTAAAATATTTATTTAATTTAATAAATATTAAAATTTATATATAAAATTCTCATTCGTTACAGTTTTGATAGTAGTGTGCATACAAGCCAATCATGTATGATGACAAAGCACATACTTTGTAAATAATCTTATTTATTTATTAATAAAATATTCATTTAAGGCATATAATTATCTACATGGTGATGTTTTTATAATATATAAATAACCCATAGTTTTAAGCAATGCTTTTAGAATCATGATGAGATCATGATAATGAGATCTAAATTCTTAAAAAGCTTAAAAACTAAAATAGTTCCCAATTGTGGGATTACTAAAATGGGGATTAGTAAATCCGGATAGATTGATACATATGTTGCTTGCTCATTGGATGAGGATGACTGATCTCATGGTCATTTGTGTGGAGACACTAAAGCAAGTATGTAGGTGCTTATTGGAGAATAAGTTCACTGAACGTGACTCGCTATGGAATACCTAATGGAGTTTTACTCGCCTGTCAATAGGAATTCCTAATGTGATAGTAGTACATGTGATCCTTGGACTTGAGATCATCATAGTATCTTGTATGTAACAAATTATACTTTGACTAATTCCTTAAGGCCTTTTAAGGCATGTATAGGGTATGCTTGGGTGTAATGAGTTACATATGGAGATAATGAATGATCAATAAAGAATCTACCACGTTTAGTAAAAGAGGAGATATGTCCTATGTGATTCGTTAAATGACAACCCAGGAATCCTTGGCCAAGGTAGAATGAAATTAGAAAGAGGTTTCTAATTTGCATTATTTGGAGTTGTGCATTTTCTAATCGAAATGCATATGATTAAATAAATTAAGACTTGACAGTAAATCCATGTCTTATATTTAATTGGGACATTGTATGGTGGAAGGATTAAATTGTACGGTAACTATTAACTCACAGGTTCTTTTATGATTATTGTTGAAATCTATATTATCTGAAAAGTCGTTGATCGCTAGGGAGGCTTATCCCTATTGTAGAATAAATGTTATTTATTTAAATAGATTATTAGTTTAATTTGTTTATTTAAATAACATTAGAATTGTTCTAATTGATTTATTCACAACCGGTTTAATATGGAGAACCTAAAGGGTCACACCATAAAAGGAAGAATAATTATTTAAGAAAAAAATGGCATGATAGTAATAATGCATTAAGTATAATTAATTTAATCTATGATGATAGAATAAATTAAATAGCTTAATGTTTATTATTTAATATTTTAGAAATATTAAATATAAATTAATAAGAGGAGTCTTATTAATATTATTATTATTATTATTATTTTAATTCTAAAGGAGTTTAGGAATTAATATAATATCAGTACTCTCTCTCAATCCTAATAAAGATTAGGATATAAATTAATTAAAAGTACTTAATTAATTAAATAAATAAAACCCTATTCTAATTGGATTAGGAGGGTTAACCTAATATCTATATAAGAGAGTCTTATATCAGAAATAAGGTACGTGAATTTTTCAAGAGTTGGGAGTACACATATTCTATAGAGATAGAAACAAGGGTTAAGCCAATAACCCATCTTACTGAGTTCTTCATCTTCCTTGGTGGATCACCGTTAGAGGCCAAACATTTGGGTGGCTGACATTGATCAAGGGAAGGAGCCACTACAGAGGAATCAAAGGAGTAGAACTTGTACCTGAGGAAGCTTGGATCTTTAAAGGTATAATTCTGTTTTTTCTCCTTCCTCATTCACTGATAGTTGATGCATAAGAATGATCATGGTAATGGGTTTGTATAAATTTTTAAAAACCTAGTTTTTTACGCTTCCGCCCTATTTATGTGATTTGATTGCATGATTGCGTTACGTACAAACCCAACAGTGGTATCAGAGCCAATCTTGTGCTAATTATCAGTCTATGTGATTCCATACATGTATAATATGCGATTGGATCGAGTTCTGGGCAACAAAATTTTTTCTGATTCTGCGAAGCTGCGCAGCTGCGCCGATTCCTGGCCTTCTTGCTGCGCAGCTGCGCCAGTGTCTTGGCCTGGTTTTCATGCTGCGCAGCTGCGCCGGTTCCCTTTATATTCCTGGCGCAGCTGCGCCACTAACAGAATCTGAATTTTTTTTGTTTTATTTAATTAAATGAATGATTTATTTACTTAATAAAGTTTTAAAATAAAGATGTTTATTTTATATGAAATGAGATTTCAGAATTGCTAAAATTAAAGAGTTTAATTTGGAATTATTTTTGAATGAAATAAAGGAGTTTATTTTTCCAAAAACAAAGTTTAGCAAACTTTTGCCCATTAACTGATATTAATACATATATGGAATGAATTTACTTTCATGAGATGAATAAGTTTTATCGATACGTATGATGATATGTATGGTAATAAAAGGGATTGATTATGGACTATGACCAATGTGATTGGATTTTATTTTGGATGAATGCTTAAATGTATGGGTTTTATAAAATGGGGTCTGCGTATCTCGTCTTCTCTGATTTTATTCTCGGTGTAAAATTCTATCTCCCTTTTATGTACTTCCCCTTGACTGCTGATCAAGGTTTCTATTTAAAAATAATTTATGTAATAGAGATAGTTAGAATTATATTGAAGAAACTGGAGACCAAGGAGCAAGGAGCGCGTGAAGACCCGTTTGTATGGAGCCCGGGTTTAAATGTAACAGTTACGTTTAAATTTAAATTTTTGCACTCCTAGGTTTGACCTTTTGGTTCACTTGGTGGCTCTAGTGAACCAAACTAGAATAAAAGTCCATAATCAATCTGGGTAGAATATAGTATTCTATATTGCATGCTAAATATTATATATCTTATATTTTATACAAACATGCTTCGCATGTTTAATAAAATGACGCGTATTTTATATATATATGTGCAAATAATAACAAACCCCTCAAAGAAATATTATTAAGTCTGAAGCGTTCAAATGATATTTGAAAAATCGAACGTCACCTTCTAGCATGATTAGTTAATAGAGTATTAAATATTTAATATGAGTTTGTTGTGCTATCCACAAGGCGAGTATTGAATATTTAAGATGTTAATTAATCACATTTGATGCTTATCAAGAAAATTGAACGATCTAGTCTTGTTGTGCTATCCACAAGGACGAAAATTTTTCTTTTTTGAATTTATGGAACTGCTAGGCTGGACTTAACTTAAATCATTTTAGTTCGGATGTGCACACACATGACCATTATGATTTAAGAGGCAAAATAAAAGGAGTTACATGGTGATGTAATTGACAAGAGTTGTCTACCTATTTATTTGTATATCGCTTGTTGTGCTATCCACAAGGTTATATACATTTGAAATGGGATCCTTAATCTCACTAGCAAATCTTTAATTAGATGTTGCCGAACTATATGAGTGAGGGTAATATAGTTTGATGAAAATAGTCGGAGATACCAATTTAAAATAAAGACCTAAATTTATTTTGGTATGCAAAGTTAATAAAATGAATGTTTGCTAAAATGTTGTCTTTTCACATGCAGAATTTTAAAAAATGTCAAAATCACTAATCTCACTACGAAGCATACTTGATGCAAATAAGCTTACCGGCCCGAATTATGAGGACTGGCTAAGAAATCTGAGAATTGTTCTCACTGCTGAAAAGATTTCCTATGTCCTAAATTCCACTATCCCTGAATCTGTTTCAGAAACAGCCTCTGAGGAAGAGATTGCCACTTTCAATAAGTGGCAAGATGATGCACCTGTGGCTCAATGCATCATGCTCGCATCCATGAATAACGAGCTTCAGCGTCAGCACGAAAAAATGGATGCTCCTGCTATGCTGCTTCACCTCAAGGAGTTGTATGGTGAACAGAGTAGGACTGCTAGATATGAGATATCTAAGGAGCTCTTCCGATCTCGGATGGCCGAGGGCACTGCCGTCGAGACTCATGTTCTGAAGGTAATCAATTTGATTGAATGCCTTGGACAGCTTGGGTTCGTCATGGATGGGGAGTTGAGTCAAGACTTGGTCTTGCAGTCACTCCCTAAGACCTTCTCGCAGTTTGTGGTTAATTTTCACATGAATAAGCTAGATGTCAGCTTACCTGAGCTGCTTAACATGCTGAAAACTGCAGAAGGTCACTTCTCATCCAAGAAGAACCATGTCTTGATGGTGGATTCTTCCAATAAAAGGAAGAGGCCCAAGGTGTCTTCTGAAAAGAAGAAATCTAAGACGGCCAAGGGAAAAGGGAAAGAAAAGGAGCAAAAGAAACCTGAACCAGCTAAAGAAATGTGCTTTCATTGCAATGAGCCGGGACATTGGAAGAGGAACTGCAAGAAGTTTCTAGCAGAGAAGAAGCTTGGAGAAGCTTCGACTTCCAATCAAGGTTTGTTTATGATTGAAATTAATTTTTCTGAAAGTCATAATTCTACTTGGGTATTGGATACCGGCTGTGGTTCTCACATATGTAATACTGTGCAGGGACTGGTCAGAAGTAGAAAGCTGAACAAAGATGAGGTGATCCTACGAGTGGGAAATGGAGCAAAAGTTGCTGCATTAGCTGTAGGAACTTATTGTTTAGCAATGCCTTCGGGCAAATCCATTTATCTTAATAATTGTTATTATGTTCCGAATATTATTAAAAACATTATTTCAATTTCTGTATTGGATATGGAAGGTTTTGACGTTATTATAAAGAACAATGGTTGTTCTATTTATAAAGACGATGTTTTATATGGTATTGGAAATTTGCGAAATGGACTTTATACACTTGACTTACAAGAAAATATATTTCAAATTGAACAAATTAAGAAAAGGAAAAGAGATGATATTAATTATACCTATATGTGGCACTGTAGACTCGGTCATATCAATGAAACAAGATTATCCAAGTTGCATAAAGATGGGCTCCTCGAGCTATCTGATTATGAATCATATCCAACTTGTGAATCTTGTCTCATGGGTAAAATGACTAAATCTCCTTTTAGTGGAAAAGGAGAGAGAGTTACAGAGTTGTTGGCATTGATTCACACAGACGTTTGTGGACCTATGACAACAAGTGCACGGGGTGGGTATTCTTATTTTATTACTTTCACTGATGATCACTTAAGATTTGGATATGTGTATTTAATGAAATACAAATCAGAATCATTTGAAAAGTTCAAAGAGTTCAGAAGTGAAGTAGAGAAACAAACGGGCAAGAGTATTAAGATACTTCGATCAGATCGAGGTGGAGAATACTTAAGCAGTGAGTTTCTCAATTGTCTCAGAGAAAATGGTATAATCTCACAATGGACTCCTCCAGGTACACCACAGTTAAACGGAGTATCTGAAAGGAGAAATCGAACACTGTTGGACATGGTTCGATCCATGATGAGTTTTATCGACCTTCCAATTTCCTTCTGGGGATATTCCCTAGAAACGGCTGCATACCTACTTAACAAGGTACCTACCAAATCCGCCCCAAAGACTCCATATGAGATGTGGAAAGGTAGGAAACCAAATCTTAAGCATGTTAAGACTTGGGGTTGTCCAGCTTATGTCAAAAAGTTTGAAAATGATAAGCTACAGACTAAATCCGATAAGTGTAGATTTGTGGGATACCCTAAAGAAACCGTAGGGTATTATTTCTATCATCCAACTGATCAAAAGGTGTTTGTTGCGAAACATGCTACCTTCTTGGAGAAAGAGTTTATCCATGAAGGGGTCAGTGGGAGCAAGATATATCTTGAAGAAGTTCAAGAACCACAAGTTACCACGGACCAAAGTCAGGTACCTAACCAAGTAGAAGAACCTACTGTACCACACCCTGTTCGTAAATCTGGAAGAGTACCGAAGATACCTGAGAGGTATGGATTCATTATAGAGGATGACGATGAGGTACACATCATGAATGATGATGATCCATTGAATTACGAACAGGCTATGAGTAATAAAGACTCAGGGAAATGGCTTGAAGCCATGAAATCCGAAATGGACTCCATGTATGAAAACAAAGTATGGTCTTTGGTTTCACCACCTGAAGGTATTAAACCTATTGGGTGTAAATGGGTTTTTAAGAAAAAGACTGGAGCAGACGGAAAGGTAGAGACCTATAAGGCCCAACTGGTTGCAAAAGGTTTCAAACAAAGACAAGGAGTTAACTATGATGAAACCTTCTCACCAGTAGCCATGCTCAAGTCCATTCGGATTTTGCTTGCTATTGCAGCTTACAACGACTATGAGATCTGGCAGATGGACGTGAAAATGGCCTTCCTCAATGGGAAACTTGATGAGGATGTGTATATGACACAGCCAGAGGGATTTATTTCAAAAGTTGGAACAAATCAAGCTGTAAGCTACAACGATCCATTTATGGGTTGAAGCAAGCTTCTCGTAGATGGAACATTCGTTTTGATGAGACAATCAAAGAGTTTGATTTTATCAAAAATGAGGATGAACCATGTGTATACAAGAAGGTTAGTGGGAGCGCAGTATCATTCCTTGTATTATATGTTGATGATATATTACTGATAGGGAATGACATTCCTATGTTACAATCCATTAAAATCTGGTTATCTAAAAACTTCTCCATGAAGGACTTGGGTGAAGCATCCTATATTTTGGGGATAAAGATCTATAGAGATAGATCTAAAAGGATGCTCGGCTTATCCCAAGGAACGTACATTGATACGATGCTAAAGAGGTTTAGCATGGAAGATTCCAAAAGAGGTCTCATGCCGATGAGCCATGGAATAAATCTCTCCAAGAAACAGGCCCCAAAGACACCTGAGGAGAGAGACCGTATGAGTAAGATCCCTTATGCTTCTGCAATAGGATCTATCATGTACGGTATGATATGTACTAGACCGGATGTTGCTCACGCACTTAGTGTAACAAGCAGATACCAGTCGAATCCAGGAGAAGAGCACTGGAAGGCAGTGAAAAATATCCTAAAGTACTTGAGAAGGACTAAAGATATTTTTCTTGTCTACGGTGGGTCTGAATTAAAACTCGAGGGATTCACGGACTCAAGTTTTCAAACAGACCAAGATAACAGTAAATCTGTTTCAGGGTATGTGTTTACCTTGAACGGAGGTGCAGTAAATTGGAAGAGTTCCAAGCAGCAAACGGTTGCTGATTCAGTGACAGAGGCAGAGTATATAGCTGCAAATGAAGCTGCAAAGGAAGCTGTTTGGATGAAGAAGTTCATAACTAAACTTGGTGTGGTTCCTAGCATTGGAGAAGCAGTTCCCGTATACTGTGACAACACCGGAGCGGTTGCACAGGCTAAGGAACCCAGGTCTCATCAGAAATCTAAACACGTGTTGCGGCGATTTCACTTGATCAGGGAGATCATTGAAAGAGGAGACGTCACCTTGGAGCGTGTAGACTCTCAAGACAGCATTGCAGATCCATTTACTAAAGCTTTAACACAACAGCAGTTTGATCGTCACTTAGAGAAGATGGGTATGAGATACCATGGCGATTGGCTTTAGTGCAAGTGGGAGATTGATAGTAGTGTGCATACAAGCCAATCATATATGATAACAAAGCACATACTTTGTAAACAATATTATTTATTTATTAATAAAATATGCATTTAAGGCATATAATTATCTACATGGTGCTGTTTTTATAATATGCAAATAACCCATAGTTTTAAGCAATGCTTTTAGAATCATGATGAGATCATGATAATGAGATCTAAATTCTTAGAAAGCTTAAAAACAAAAATAGTTCCCAATTGTGGGATTACTAAAATGGGGGTTAGTAAATCCGGATATATTGGTACATATGTTGCTTGCTCATTGGATGAGGATGACTGATCTCATGGTCATTTGTGTGGAGACACTAAAGCAAGTATGTAGGTGCTTATTGGAGAACAAGTTCACTGAACGTGACTCGCTATGGAATACCTAATGGAGTTTTACTCGCCTGTCAATAGGAATTCCTAATGTGATAGTAGTACATGTGATCCTTGAACTTGAGATCATCATAATATCTTGTATGTAACAAATTATACTTTGACTAATTCCTTAAGGCCTTTTAAGGCATATATAGGGTTTGCTTGGGTGTAATGAGTTACATATGGAGATAATAAATGATTAATAAAGAATCTACCACCTCTAGTAAAAGAGGAGATATGTCCTATGTGATTCGTTAAATGACAACCCAGGAATCGTTGGCCAAAGTAGAATGAAATTAGAAAGAGGTTTCTAATTTGCATTATTTGGAGTTGTGCATTTTCTAATCGAAATACATATGATTAAATAAATTAAGACTTGACAGTAAATCCATGTCTTATATTTAATTGGGACATTGTATGGTGGAAGGATTGAATTGTACGGTAACTATTAACTCATAGGTTCTTTTATGATTAATGTTGAAATCTATATTATCTGGAAAGTCGTTGATCGCTAGGGAGGCTTATCCCTATTGTAGAATAAATGTTATTTATTTAAATAGATTATTAGTTTAATTTGTTTATTTAAATAAGATTAGAATTATTCTAATTGATTTATTCACAACCGGTTTAATATGGAGAACCTAAAGGGTCACACCATAAAAGAAAGAAGAATTATTTAAGAAGAAAATGGCATGATAGTAATAATGCATTAAGTATAATTAATTTAATCTATGATGATAGAATAAATTAAATAGCTTAATGTTTATTATTTAATATTTTAAAAATATTAAATATAAATTAATAAGAGGAGTCTTATTAATATTATTATTATTATTATTATTTTAATTCTAAAGGAGTTTAGGAATTAATATAATATCAGTACTCCCTCTCAATCCTAATAAAGATTAGGCTATAAATTAATTAAAAGTATTTAATTAATTAATTAAATAAAACCCTATTCTAATTGGATTGGGAGGGTTAACCTAATATCTATATAAGAGAGTCTTATATCAGAAATAAGGTACGTGAATTTTTCAAGAGTTGGGAGTACACATATTCTATAGAGATAGAAACAAGGGTTAAGCCAATAACCCATCTTACTGAGTTCTTCATCTTCCTTGGTGGATCACCGTTAGAGGCCAAACATTTGGGTGGCTGACATTGATCAAGGGAAGGAGCCACTACAGAGGAATCAAAGGAGTAGAACTTGTACCTGAGGAAGCTTGGATCTTCAAAGGTATAATTCTGTTTTTTCTCCTTCCTCATTCACTGATAATTGATGCATAAGAATGATCATGGTAATGGGTTTGTATAAATTTTTGAAAACCTAGTTTTTTACGCTTCCGCCCTATTTATGTGATTTGATTGCATGATTGCGTTACGTACAAACCCAACAAGTTTAATCCATATAAATATGATGAACATGAAGAAATCATGTCCATAATAATTTATAGTGAAGTATTTTGAAAAAAAATTGGCTTCTTTGATATTAAAATTGATGTCTAATTCATGCTATGTTATGTAAATTGATTATATATTATGATAATATGTTAAGAAACGAAAATAACATGATTTGAATTAAGTGATTTGGTTTAAAAACAAAGTCACAGTGTTTATTTTTATCAAGAACACTTAACAATGGAGTCTTCTTCAAAATCATGAAATTAAAAGGTTTTAAATTGGTTGTTATTTTGTTTATATATGTTTAATCATGTTAGAAACATTAATTTGTGTTTCTGTAAAGTTTTATATGAATTATGTGAGTTAAAAGTTATGTTTGATCGAAGTTTAAAAGCCAAATTGGTTTTTTCTGCACAGTTCACGAGGCTGTCGACGTCCTATTGTGTCGTGGCGCCACAGCGCCAGTCTTGTGAGTAAACAAGGCGCTGCAGTGCCACAGTAACATTTGGTGATGTGGCACGGCTCCGCAACGCCAGTTCAGAGGGTTAACTGGAGCGCTGCAGCGCTAGGTCCGGTTCTGCAAAGCCCTATTGACGTGGCACGGCGCTGTAGCGCTGACTGTAGTTCATTATGTGGTGCTGCAGCGCCACCTATACAGTTTAGCCAGAAAATTCTATGTAAGTGTACAATTCTATGAGAATGTTAATGTAATAATTATAAAAGCATGTTAATAAAATTATAGGTTAATTGGACAGTGTGTAATCATATTTTTAATATGAGATGTATGATTTTAAATTATAATTTGATTGATTATTAATAAGTTTAAGTTTGATGTGAATCTATGGTTTGATCATGTTATGAACTAACTAATGATTGAACCTAATGACTAAGAGTTTTAAGTTAACTGAGATTGGTTAACTAATGATGTGACTTAGCTATATATAGTAACTAATTTGTGTTGCTACTATTAATAACGTGTACATAGGATAATTGTGGAACGAGTTTTTATTTTCTACCTTATGCACGAGGCAAGTTTGTTGGGAATTGCATATTCAAATTTGATATTGAAAGTAAATATAAATGCTTAAATGTAAAGTTCTTCATGGATCATATGTACAAGGACATAGATGATAGATCAAAATTATTAGGTAGACCTGTGCTTTAATGTTTATCATTCTTTAAATGAATGTATAGAAGAGAGATCAAATCTGTTAGGTTGATCTATTTTGAGATGTAACTGTTAAACCTTGACAAAATCATAGTCTGTCAAAGGCAGTCTGCAGAAGCCAAGGCAGAATCGTGGAGCTTAAATGAAGATGTCCAGAAATTGTAGTCTACCCTTAGAAGCCACACTGAGAATCGTGGAGAAGATTCTAGTGAATGCCGAGCTAAGTCAAGAATCGCAGTGTGCTCTTGCAAGCATGGAGTCTGTAAGACAAGCAAGAAGGAATCGTAGTCTACCAAAGAGCTTAAGAGAAATCGTAGTGTTCTCAACGATTAAGACTGAGTCCAGCCTGTGCAAGCCAACACACAACTCTTATGGTACAAAGACCACGATCGTGGTGACCCTCCTATCAGCATTAAAGTTCGTCTATCTAATGAAAGAGGAAGAGCAACAAATGAAGAAAGGCTAAGAGATTGACAATTGATAGTCCCAATGATTCTACAATTATCCTTAGTATATATCGAAGAAGCATATTGAAGAAGCTAAGGAAAGGACTACACACGCCTGCTGAAAACACCTTTTCAGGTGTTAGGTGAGAATGCAGTGTACTGTGTCAGTGGGCTAGTCAGCTGTGCAGTAGGAAAGCAGGAAGTCAACATCAAAGTGCACAGAACTGTCTAATACATTTAATACTACAACGGACGCCTTCAACGGATAGATTTCAAAGGCTCTTTATCAAGTAAATCAGATAAGGATTCAGATTAAGCAAGCAAGCAAAGAAACAATAAAGAAAAAATAGCTCAGAACGCTCAAGAGCACTCAACGATAATACACTACGATCCTGAAAGAAGGAAAGCTTGCTTCACTACTCAGTTCTTCAGAACTGATGCTTAATTGCAACTTAGTAACACACTCCAGAATCCAACTCTCAATCAAAAGTGTACCAAGTCAGAAGAACTTGAAGAGTTCTAAGTGAACTAAGAGAAATTCCAAGATTGTTGATCTTGAAGAGTTCTAAGTGAACTAGAGAAGTTCTAAGGCTGCTGGCCTTGAAGGAATCTAAGTGATTCAACTTGTAAGAGACATCCTTAGTGGATTATCTACTCGTGGAGTAGAAGAGTGGACTAGGAGCCTTACGTTCTCTGAACCACTTAAAACCTTTGTGTCTCATTGTCTCTCATTAACTGCTATAACTGCTTATCAAACTATCATTGCATTATCTTAAAGGGGAACAAACATATACTCCGCTGTTGTCAGTATATTCAATACTGACAAGTATTTTAAAACAAAGAAAATTGTAAAATATCTATTCAACCCCCCCCCCTAGATAACTATTGTGCCTTTGGGAACTAACAAAGTTTTCTAACTATACTCTTTAAATTGAGCAAGTTGTTCTATCCTTTCTAGTTTACAATTGAGCAAGTTTTCTTACCCTAACTCGATTATGTTCACTCAAGTTCCCAATTCTTACATTTTAATTGAGCAAGTTCTTTTATTCCACATTGGACAAGTATCTTATTTAGTTTCCTTATTGAAAAAAATGTAACCTTGACTTAATTGTTAAAGCAAGGTTTTATTGTATCTTTCAAATGCTTTAAGTGTACTTCTAAAGCATGAGTGTTAAATATGATGTCTATTGTTGTGACTCATAGTTGTTTCATAATTCTTTTGTTATCGAACTCTTAAATTATTGTAAGTTTGATTCAACTACTTCTTAGTTGATGATAGTTGAACTCTAAATTACCATTTGAGCTAATCCAAACCAAACTTTCTTTGGTGCAGACTCGTTAATTAAAGCTGAGATGAACAACCCTATTATAGGGGATTACCATGCGAAAGCGTTAAGATGTTTGTGTACAGTACATGGTACGAAGGGTTGATCCCCCTAAGTACAAGTTAAAGGTCCATATAGTCTAATGACTGTTAAAGGTTTAAATAGAAATGTTAATAACCTGGGACATAGTTCAAGGTCTTGTGACCCTCAGATTAATTCTAAATCTTATATTAAATTCTTAATTATCGATGATAGAAATGTTATTTAATTTAGTTGAACTTATTTAGTGATATGTCATAATTATTGATTGTTATTCCAAGTAAACTTTTGTTTGCTCACTCTTGCATATATAACCATTGCAGCTAAAGTTGAGAAAGTTGACGAACCGTCAACCAAAAAAGGCAAGGGCAAGATGAACAAGTGAAGACTTATTTAATTTGATTATATGGTTTTTGTATAAGACTTTAATTGTTATATGATGTTTTATTTTTCGCATTTGATGTTTGTTTAAGGTTAGAAACCTGGGATCATTTTGATAAGGTTGTAATCCTTTTATAAGGAAGATGTTGATTATTAAGGTTGTAATTTATTTTGCATTCCTTATTATGGGTAGTATTTATGTTTTATTTAGATAGTGAACACCAAATCCTGTGGAAACAAAGTACTCGGATTTGGGGGTGTCACAAACGGTGCGGTCAAACAAAACAAAAAATTCAAAAACCCCTCCAACCAAGCTCAAACCCAAAATAAACACTTCTTAAACCTTTCAGACCAAGCCTGAACTACGAATGACCTGATCTCCCTCAATTCGGGAGTACGTAGGCAGCCATTTATGGTGCGGTCTAACCTTTAAAAAAAAACTCAAACCCTATTGAAAACTAGTTACAAGACACCAAAACCCTTATAAAACCCAAATACTATCAAGTCTCCCTGATCAACAGGCCCTTCTGAGGTACGTTCTGAATTCTCATTGTCAATCCATCAAGGAAAAGCTCATGACACATCAAGACAGCAAGTCATGAAAAAGGTGGTAATCACTCAGCAATGACAATACATATCCAAAAGGGAAGTGAATCAAAATATATTTCCCTGTCATATAATAGTATTTAATATATACAATGTATCTTGTACATGACAAAAATGGCTGACCTAGTCTGTGCAGGAAAATGAATGCTAGTCTATAAACCCGCTGATAAACAGGATAGCAAGTCCAACATGGCATCCCTCTCAGAAGATGGAGGTGCATCTGTAAGCTCATGTCCTAAGGTCTCCATGCAAGCTAAAAGATCCACAACCATCTGCATAGTGCTACTATGATCATCTATAAAGGCACTCATATCTGCAATGATGCTATGTGTATAGGACCTGAGTGCAGTACTATCAGTGATGTAAACATCCCGGGTAGCTAGAACCTCATCCCGCTCAATGAAAGCTGCATCCCGGGAAACCAGAGCCACCTCTATCTCAACAAAAGCTGCATCCCGAGTAGCTCGAGCATCGTCCCTATTGATAAAAGCAGCATCCCTACCAAAAAGGGCTGTCAACATCAGTGCTCTCGCCTGATCCCTCTCAAAGGTCATACGGGCTAACAAATCTATAAGAGATGGATCCATAGCAGTAGATATACTCGGGGGGTCACTGACCAAGGCTTCTGTCAAACTAGCAAATAGCTCATCCTCGGTAGGAGAATCAGGGTCCTCCATAGGCTCCTCATCAGAATCAATACTCGGCTCTGAGTGAACAAACACAACTGATGCAATGTCTGCCTCCAACCATGCAGAATACTTTAGAGAACGACCAAGATGACTAGTCGAAAAATCAGCCCTCTCACGATGAGTCCAGCAGTCATAAATCCTGGTCAAGTCAGCCGATGACAAAGACGAAGTGGATAGTCGTTGATCCAAGGCCCCCTCAATGTAGTGAATATCCTGAAACTGATCAAACTGTCTCATAACAGCCAGTAGATGATATGTGGTCACCCCTCTCAAACCCGCCATGGGTAGATAATCCATGCCAACTGCATGAGTAATGAAGCTAAAAGGGGAGTTGAGCCCTGAACAGGGCAAGATCGCAAATGGATGCTCGATCACCGTCAGGAAGGCCAACCACGATGTCATAACTGTACACTCAGCTGGCTGAAAGGAGTAGGACATGGCTATCTCATGAGTAAAACAGTACCCATGATGTCTAAAAGTGTCGATGGGTCTCAAGTGTGTCATATACAACACGTACAATAAAACGGCACTACCCCTGAAGAACCCCACAAGATGGGTATGGCAGAATGTAGCCGACCTCAAGGTCTCTGCTAGTATTATGGGCAGGATAGTACAACCCTATCTAAGAGCGCGAATCACTGTGATCAGACCGATATCCAAGTGATCCATATATAGCAGCATATGCAGGTAGGTTGTGACATACATCAACAAAATATCTACGCGTGCAGTCTGCCAATCCCCCACAGGGATAGTAAAATCTCCTGAATATTGTGCATAGATGTCCAGCCAGCCAAATCGATCAAGCAGGAAGTCCAGGGACACCACATGCCCAAAGTAATCTCATCTGTGATGACTTTGTGCCTCAAACCAGTTATGGTCATGAACTGTCGTCTCATATCACTAAGGGTCATCCTAGCACAAGGCCGATCCAATGGCAAACCAGTGATGCGCTCATACTCCTCCAACGTAGGAGTCAGCTCATGGATGCCAAATCTAAAAACATGTCGCTTTCGTATCTAGCAAGATATTATGTTGTCCACAAAGCCTAGTGGAACCTGGAAAATCAAGATGGCCATAGAATGCCCCAGCATCTGATCAACCGTTGCCCTGTCTGTTTGAGGCAAACTGTCATACCAGGATCTTAAAGAAGATGCTATCAATGAAGAGGGCATGTGCTCAATACGGCTAACGGTAGATGAAGACATCTGTAGAACCGTATCATAAGACCATCCAAAGGTCAATGCTATACTCACCTATCTGAATACATATCCATGACATAATGCATGCATCATGATAGATGATAATGATAAATGATAATAGGATGCAATAGATAGGAAATATCATGCATTTCTAAATATACTGTCTACTGAAAGAATCATCTCTGTCTGCTAATAAAATGCAAAATAAAAAGTATAGGGAAATGGGGCACAACCACCCAATGACTAACAAAGGCGTATCAAAAGAGATAACGAGAAATGGGGGCACAGCCGCCCAATATCTAACAGAGGCCTATCAAAAGATATAGCGAGAAGCATATCAGAAGAAATCTATGATATCTATATCACCCAACTGATCAACATGTTGTAACTCCTCCTAAGTCACTGAATCTCTGCCAGTAGGAATGTATGGTAGATAGAGGGGAGGATATGCACCAGTATAACTGCCAGAATATGGACCTCCTAAGGGGCCAGCTCAGTAGCTGGAAGGATCAAACGAATTTGCCTCTGAAGGATCCCTGCCAAAGTGCCGGATAAAGAACTGTGCCCGGTCCAACCGCTAGGTCAAACTAGAAATTTGCTCCAAATAAGTAGGCTCTCGCAGACAAGCTATCCAGTTTGTCATCATAACAGACCTAGGCACCATGTCTGCTATGAACTGAGTGGCATGAGTCTGAGCCCCAATAGTATGAGGACTCCACCAGCGATAAAAGGCCTCCTGAGTATGTGGACCCTCTGATAGGGTGAAGCCATCTAAGCCCACCAAGGGAATGTCTGTGACTAACTGGATAAGGGCCAATGATGCCTAGTAGGAGGAGGGAATGGAATGTGAATCTCTCCTGTGATGCTCCTGATAGCTCGCTCTCCTAAATAGAGCTCCCAGTCTCCATCGGTCAAAAGGGGAATCCGACGAATGGCCAATGTAAATAGTAATCCAGTCGAGAATTGTGACGCCTCTAAATTCAGACCACTCGTATCTCAAATTTGGTGCATCACAATCTATTTCTAATAACATACTAAAATCTCATGCAACGGTATAATAGAATAATTTACATTATTATAACATAAATATTCTTATCCCAAGGTCTCGTGACCGTTACTACATCATTTCAATAATTAAACTCAAAGCATAATTTAAACATAATTTAATCCCCTTAATATATTATAATAATATTAATAATAGTTCTGCAAATTTTAAAGGACTAAATCTATTCCGAAGCCTTGCCCTTCCATTTGTCCTTCCCCGAGGTACCGCCTTGCTCTGCCTTAACTGTAATATTTTTGGGGAAGCAAGAATGAGCAACAAATTTGCCCAGCAAGTAATATAACAATAAGGATGAACACTATGAAATTCGAATCTCAAGGGTATAACAGTAAATGATAATTCAAGAATATCAAGAAGTATCAATAGTTCTCAATAAGTGTCGCTATGGACTGAAAGATATCAACAAGATTCAAAGGTTTAATCATTTCAAGGTTCAAGAATAATGAACACTGAGCAGTAGCTAAGGACTATGAACTCCTACTAGAATTAACAGTATTATGTTGAAAATCCAATATAAACAAGTACAATAGGTGATTAACCTAAAGTACCCTACGTTATGCATAACATTTAAACATGCTTGTATGTGCACATGTCGGTTCCCCGACAGTTACATAATTTCCCCTTCAATGATGGTTGTTCATCTTAGTAGATTTATAGGAGTCCGTACCAAGACAATTGGTTTGGATAGCTTTCTAACACATGATAATAGTCTAGCCGAATCAAATGACTTTAGATGACTTTTAGGAATAATAAGTTCACTTCTCGTAACATGAGTCAAGATATGAAATCAATTTTACGATTATGAATAGTAATCATATGAATGTAGATATTTGATCAATATAAGTATGTTTAATATAACAATAATTCAAAGTTTCTCAATAAGAATTAAGATCTAGATACTTGCATTCAATAATAAGAATGAAGTTAGGGAACTTGCATTTAATATCAAAATCAAATGAAGTTAGGAAACTTGTCTTTTGCGTAGATTACAAACCTAAAGCTTAACATCACCGCAAGGTCTTATAGTATCCTATTTATGTATATATATATATATATACACATTAGCTATGCAAACTTAATACATAAGCTGACGATCCTACACACATTCCATTACACACATTACATAATTAGTTCATACATTACAACATAATCAGTCAACATAGCTTTTTAATCGTCGTTGACTTAACGTTTATGAAAGTTTTAGAAATACTTATCAATTCTTGTATTCCTATAGTCAACATATACATTAACACTTGTACGTCCTATTAATTATGTATTGCAATTTTAGGATATCAATATAAGTATGCATTAAGAGTGCAAATAACATGAACCGACTATATTGCAGGGTGGTGCGGCCGCGCTGGGTTTAGACTAGGGAGTGGCGCGGTCGCGCTGCTCCCTATCAAAACCAGAAGCAACTTTAAGCCTGCAGGAATCTAACTCACTTACTAGCATACTTAGGAATCAAAACATAAAATATTCACATACTAAGGGGATCCTTCTTCAAGTTTGCATTCAAATCATTTAGTTTTATTTTTATTTCAATCAACAAGATTTCAACAACAATCAAAGGATCAAGTATATAAGTCCTTAAATCTTATCTTGCTACCCATAAGTATTTAATACGCATGTTCGTATATATACCACTTGTTTACATCTAGGTTGAATAGCTTAACACTTGAAATGTCATTTTACATTATTTTTGACAAGTCTAAGTCATGCTTATCTATATGGTGAACGTATCGATCATGTCTAGATGCATAACATATCCTATCATGGTGGCCCCAAATTTCAGAATACAACATAGGGTAGTTATCAACAAAGTTAGTTTTCAAACTCTTAACTTTTATTGAAAATCTCATGTGAAATCAACCAAACATGCAAGATACATTGGATTCATGTATCATACTATTATATACCAAACCAAGACATATAAGAATGTTCAAGGTCAGAACTTAAAGTATTCCAAGTCCGTCAAGTTTCTTTTTCGAACGTTATCTTTCTTTTAGAATTTAAGCTCACGTAATTCATATCATGCAAAGGGCTTTGGATCACATGTTATACTCATTCACATACATTTATAAGTTACTTATGTTAGCATGTCTAGAATCAAGTTAAACTATCATGCTCATCATCACAAAAAGCAACAAAATTGGATTGCATGACTGCCAGCCGGCGCGCCCGCGCTGTGTTTGTACTCGGAAGTGGCGCGGTCGCGCCACTCCGGTGCAGACACAGACTTGGCTTCTGTTTCTGCAGAACACAAAACCCAACTCAAAAATCCTTTATTTAACATGCTTGTATTCAATCACATTGTCTTCAAACATGCATGTAACCTTAACTAATCAACATGTTAACAACTTCCAAGCTAATTCACAAAGATTTTAGTATAATTACATAAATTTACCAACTTGGAAATTAAGGACATAGAACATGATTATTACCTCTTGAAGCTTGCAATTGCTAAACTTGCTTTCAATTTTCAGATTCCTCCCCAATTCAATATTCTCACACTCTATATCAACTTAGCAGAAAACTTAGCAAAGTGAAATGGAGAATAGGAGAGCTTAATTTATAGAAAATTAAAAACCCATACAAAAGTTTTGCCCTAGAGTTCTAACCAGTAAGAAGAAGAAGAAGATGGTGGAAAATAATGATTTTGTATAATAGTTTCCCAATCACTGTTGTACCGCATCTTATTGATTTTCTTATGCAAAAAGTGTGTGTGTGTGTGTGTGTTTTTGATTTTGAAAGCTTTATTAGTAGGTTTCTAAGTCTTTTTGGTGACTTGAAAGTAGTGTTTTACCACTTTTGCGCCTAGGTACGAAGGATTTGATTTAATCAAAAGTACATTTTTATCAAGATATATGAATTAAAATGAGGTTTTAGAAAGTAAGGTTTTCAATTCCTTTGCCCGACTAGGAATCGAGGACTTCGATACTTCCTTTTATTCTTTACTTTAATTACGTGATCTACCCCGAATCGCTTTATTTTTCATCAAAAGCTCTTTGTGGTTTTCTTTGAGAAATCATTTTGATGATATGTATGCTAAAGCGTTAAGAAGGTTCGGATCATCATCAGGCATAAAAGCCATCACGATGAACCGAGCTCCCGTAATGAAGGTTTTCACTATCACGGGGTCTTGAATTCGAGCTCTCGAGACTAACCCCTCGAGTTCATTTTCAAGATCCAAATATTACATGTACATCGATATTTACAGTATTTAAAGCATTTACAACGTAAAAACCGGTCCATCGTGGGAATCAAGTCAGATCCGTTCGGGGATCTCGACACCGAGATTCCTAGGCTCATAATATTTGTACCATTTCATATATACATAACGTCCACGGCTTCATTAATAAGTGATTTCATCGGTTGAAATCACCGTTCACGCCGATTCGGCCCCCTTTTCACCTCTAAATATATATTTAGGGCTATACGGGTAAGCCAGGACAATTTACAAGTAAATATATCCATAGATATACCACAGATCTAAGCCGTTCTAGCTCCTGGGTTGAAGCATCATGCTAACAACCTCTCGGGAACTAGCTTAAGCTTAGCTTGAGGTATATCTAGCTTCCGAAGCTATATACAACGTATTAAAGCAATAAATAACCGATAGAAACATTAAAACTACCAACTATTACACAATATGCTTATAATACAACAAATATAGCTAGATTCAAATATGATCCTTCATTAATCTATCATTTGAACATAGTTTACAAAGAAAACGAAGCTAGAAGTGCGTTATTTCACCTTGAGGGACGCGTGAACAAGCGTTTTGACTCCCGGGATGAAGTAAGAACACTAAGATGGCTTCAATGAGATGCTAGATGGAAGAAATAATCTTTAAGTTGCTATATTGATGTCCAACCCGAGCATTTTTCTCTCTAAAAATGTCCTCTCTCTATATCTATCTCTTCTTTTCTTTTAAAATGAACTAAGTGGGGGGTTATAACCTGTCCGGGGCAGCCGCACACATGTATGCGGCTAGTCGCATACATGGTGGAGGCTACCCAGGTGGGACCCCCCGACTTGGTTATGGCTCCTTCGGTCTCGATTAGGCAAAAGTTGACGTCTGCCGTTTGATCTTTCGGACCATATTTGACGAACGCAGCGAGATACGACCAAGTCTGACTGAGTTAGGGTTCGAGAAATTGATACTCGTAGCCGAGATACCTTCCAATTCCATATATCAGTCTGCAGGCTTATCTCTCGATGGCACGTCGTTCGAGGTTTGCTGAGGTGGTTTTCGATGATCACTGTCTCAGCTCATCGATCTTCAATCGGGTTGCGGTATGTTCGAACTTCATTGGTCCTCTTCATCATTCCCGGGGTTGTCTCCGAGATGATCGGGATCTTTTACCCTACTTCGGGGTTGTCTCCGAAGTAAAATGACGCTTTTACCCTCCTGCAGTGTTAGTACGACAAAAGTAAAATTTTGAGTGTCTACAAATGCCCCTCTTTGTCATATTCATGCAATGTAATGGAATGAACATGACAAAGATTTAATAGACACGAAGAATGCATGACAAGGTATATCTAATGATACAATGTTATGTATGATCGATGCAATGATATATGAGATGTATAAAAGGGTTACTTCCCCGGCTGGGGAAGTTAAGGATTACGTTATCGGGGTTGAATTGACCTACGTTGAATTTTAGTCAACAGATTGCACCATCGGGGTCATGCCGATGCCTTCACTAGTTTGTTACCAACGGATCACACCATCAGGGTTGAGCTGACGCCTTCACTGGGTGGTAGCCAACGGATTACATCATCGGTGATTTGCCGACCTGCGTAGGGTTGTAGCCAACGGATTACACCATCGGGGATTTTTCGATCTGCATGGGGTTGTAGCCAATAGATTACATTCATCGAGGATTTACCGATCTACGTAGGGTTGTAGCCAATGGATTACATCATCGGGGATTTATCGATCTGCGTAAGGTTGTAGCCAACGGATTACATCATCAGGGATTTGCCGACCTGCGTAGGGTTGTAGCCAACGGATTATATCATCGGGGATTTACCGACCTGCGTAGGCTTGTAGCCAATGGATTACACCATCGGGGATTTGCCGACCTTCACTGGTTTGTAGCCAACGAATTACACTATCAGGGATTTGTCAACCTTCACTGGTTTGTAGCCAACGGATTACATTCATCGGGGATTTGCCGACCTGCGTAGGGTTGTAGCCAACGGATTACATCATCAGGGATTTGTCGACCTGCGTAGGGTTGTAGCCAACGAATTACATTCATCGGGGATTTACCGACCTTCATTGGTTTGTAGCAAACGAATTACATTCATTGAGGATTTGCCGATTTGCGTAGGGTTGTAGCCAACGGATTACATCATCGGGGATTTACCGACCTGCGTAGGGTTGTAGCCAATGGATTACATCATCGGGGATTTGCCGACCTGCGTAGGGTTGTAGCCAACGAATTACACCATCGGGGATTTGCTGACCTTCACTGGTTTGTAGCCAATGGATTACATTCATCGGGGATTTGCCGACCTTCACTGGTTTGTAGCCAACGGATTATATTCATCCAGGATTTTCCTACCTTCAATGGTTTGTAGCCAACAGATTACATTCATCTGGGATTTGCCGATCTGCATAGGGTTGTGGCCAATGGATTACACCATCAGGGATTTATCGACCTTCACTGATTCATTGTCGGTGGATTACATCGTCGGGGTCAAGCCGATGCCTTCACTGATTTATTGTCGGTGGATTACATCGTTGGGGTCAAGTCGACGCCCTCACTGATTCATTGTAGATGGATTACATCGTCGGCGTCAAGTCGATGCCTTCACTGATTTGTTGTCGGTGGATTACATCGTCAGGGTTAAGTTAACGCCTTCACTGATTCGTTGTCGGTGGATTACATCGTCGGGGTCAAGCCGACGCCTTCATTGATTCGTTGTCTGTGGATTACATCGTCGTGGTCAAGCTGATGCCTTCACTGATTTATTGTCAGTGGATTACATCGTCGGGGTCAAGCCGACGCCTTCACTGATTCATTGTCAGTGGATTACATCGTCGGGATCAAGCCGATGCCTTCACTAATTCATTGTCTATGGATTACATCGTCGGGGTTAAGTTGACGCCTTCACTGATTCGTTGTCGGTGGATTACATCGTCAGGGTCAAGCCGATGCCTTCACTGATTCGTTGTTAGTGGATTACATCGTCGAGGTCATGAGGCTGAACCGTCAGGCAGTGGTGGCTCCCATGGTGCTGGACCCTCAGGTTTTGGTGGCTTCCAGGATGGAGATGTTCCCTTCACCATTCCCTCGGATACGCAGGAGACACCTTATCGGCCAGATCAGCAGGATGCACCCACTCCAGGTCGACGACCTTAGGTTGATCAGTTTGATGAGACCCTCACCTTCTTGGATGATTTTGATGAGGGGGCGAGTCCATAGGTCCTCTGTTAGTCATTGGGCATTTGTGCCCCAATATCCTGTAATTTTTATTTTTAGTTTTCACATGTATCATAGGTATGACAGTGATGTTTATGAAACTAATGTACTTGGCAGATATTTATATATGATGTTCTTATTTATTCATCACACATGTTGTTTTATCATTAGTATGATGCATGCTTCAGATATATTTAAATGATTGGATAGAGATTAACCCCTGTATGGTTTTATTGACACAGGTTTTACAGATGTCGTCCTCTGCAGTGGTACGTTTGGACCATCTTCCTGCTAGCCATATAGCTACCAGCTTGAGGGTTTGGTATGACCAGCTGCCATCCATCGATCGTATCGATGTCAGCCGCATGCTGGGCCACTCCATGTCTTTACTGTCCTTCCAGCTTCCGAAGGGATTTGTTATCAGGATACTCAGGTATTGGACTCTTGAGCGTCATGTCTTCCGATTCGGTTCAGCCGCATTGACTCCTACATTGGAGGAGTATAGTCGCATTTCAGGACTATCGATAGAAGGGCCATGTGCTTGAGTGGCTTTGGGCCATATGCGCCACCAGTTCATGACAATGACTGGATTGAGGAGAGCATTTATGATGGATGAGGTGGGTGGTAGCCACATCATCTCCATGGACTTTATGTTTAGGCATTTTGCTTTCACGGATAGTTTCGCTGTTTATCACGGAGACTTCGCCATTTCGGAGGAGCGCTGGTACATTGCCAGAGTGGATGCCTTGGTTATGTGCCTCATAGCTTATCTATACATGCCATTTTATACCGATCATCTGGATGTGGCGATGTCGGTGGCTGTTAGGGCTCTTCGAGAGGACTTTACTATATTGCCCCTTATCCTGGCAGAGACCTTGATTTTAGCCTCTATCTTCAATAACGCTGATGATCAGGAGTTCAGAGGTAGTCCAGTGATTTTATACATCTGGTTGATGACGCACATCTGACCGATAGGGTGGCTTCGCCGTCATGGTTTCTATTTTGGGCATGGCCTGTCTCAGGTTTATTCATATCGCCCGACTACTTGCGTCAATGAGGCGTTCTGGACTTCATTTCTGGGTGCCATGGAGGAGCCTTTTGCTATAGTCATGTATTCTGGGTACTGCTCCTTTATGAGTTTCACCACCCATGTCGCTGACCAGGATTTCCTCCCCTTAGCGGGTTTGAGGCGTGTGACGACCTATCATTCTCTGGCGGTGATGGGTCAGTTTGATCAGTACCTGGAGGTCCATACATTTGAGGGGATTGAGCATTATCGATTCCTCATTTGCTCAGTTACCGAGGTTGATTTGGCTCGGGTTTATGGGTTCTGGTCTCATCGACAGACAGCAGAGTTTAGAGATTGCCATCCAGGCCGCTCTGTAGAGTATTCAGGTTGGTACAGGATTTTTATCTGATGACGATGGTTGGTCCACAGATGTGGCAGAACCGATGGAGGATTCTATATCTCCGACTGAGGATGTGTTATTTGCAGAGTTTACAGCTTCTTTAGTGAGCACTGTCCCTCGTTTGACCTCAGTTTCCATGGAGGCGATGGATAGACAGCTTCAGCTGGTAACATTTGAGAGAGATCAGGTCGGGCTCTATTGTTGACCACCGTAGCTGGTAGGGATACTGCTATCACTGGGAGAGATACAGCCCATGCTTCCAGAGATCAGGCCATCATTAATAGAGATGCAGCTGAGACTTTCTCAGATGGACTCATCGATCACGTACAAGGTGTAGTGCAGAGTCGAGAGGAGATTTTCCGCATGACGGCGGAGATGCTGAGGCGGGTTGATATGTTGGAGCACGAGCTCAAAGCTGCGCCCCCGACAACAAAGACTGCTGGATATTTGGTGATGTTGGCTCGTCTTACCACTGATTTATAGCTCTATTTTATTTTCATGTAGAGACTTTGTTATTATCACTTGTCATAGGTTAGAATCAACTTTTGTATTCTAAACAGTTGTATATATTAAAAAGAAGAAAGTTTAGTTCACTTCCCTTGTTTGCGCATGTCTAACCATGTCCATTGTTGTCATTTTCACTTCATGATTTATTATGTCAACATGGAACTAGTCTCGTCATGTGGCATCAGATTTAGCAGGAATGATGATGAGATGTCGCTAGGTCATCTCCGCATGAGCCGTCGATGGGTTTGGGCTTGATGGATAGGTTTTGGATTTCTGTATAGGTTAGGAAAGTGTTTGACTTTTTTGAAGGTTAGACCGCACCATAAATGGCTGCCTACATACTCCCACAGATAGGAGATCAGGTCTTTCGTAGTTCAAGCTCAGACCTGAAAAGTTTAAAAGGGGTTTATTTGGGGTTTGAGTTTGATTTGATAAGATTTTGATGTTTTTTTTTTAGTTTGATGAGGTTTTTGATGTTTTTCCAGGGTTAGACCGCACCATAAATGGCTGCCTACGTACTCCCATAGATAGGAGGTCAGGTCTTTCGTAGTTCAGGCTTAGACCTGAAAAACTAGACTTGATATATTTTTTTCTTTTCTTTTTTTTATCAAGACATAGCAGTCCAGTCAGAAAGTGAAAAGGGGTCTCAGATATAATACCGTTTCACCAAGTCGGAATTGATCAGTTGTGAGAATTCCTCACCGTCCATCTCTTCCAATTTCAAAGCTCCACCTGATAGGATTGCTTTGACAAGAAAGGGTCCTTCCCAGTTTAGGGCAAATTTTCCCTTAGCTGCATCCTGGCCCGGAATGATCTTCTTCAGTACCAAATCATGTTCTTTGAATTCTCGAGGTCGCACCTTCTTGTTATAAGATCGAGACATTCGTTGTTGATAGAGTTGACCGTGAAATATAGCAACATTCTTCTTTCATTTATCAGGGATAACTGATCGTATCGATCTTGTATCCACTGACTCTCCTCTATCTGGGCATCAAGGATCACTCTTAGTGATTCCATCTCCACTTCTACAGGAAGTACAGCCTCCATACCATATACCAATGAGTAGGGTGTTGCTCCAGTTGAGGTTCGAGTCGACGTCCGATATGCAAGTAGGGTTAACAAAAATAGCTCAGGCCATCCCCGGTGATTTGTTGACATCTTCATCATTATCTTCTTGATGTTTCTGTTAGCCGCTTCCACCGCGTCGTTCATCTTTGTACGATAAATAACCAAATTGAGGTGTTTGATATTGAACTTACTACACAGTTCCCTCATCATCTCGTTATTCAGATTCTTCGCATTGTCTGATATGATAACCTCGGGTTGTCCATACCGGCAGGTGACGTTGTTTCTAATGAAACCAACGATGACCTCTTTGGTGACCCTGGGGAAAGAAGCTGCTTCCACCCACTTGGTAAAGTAGTCAATCATAGTGAAGATGAATCGATGATCGTTACTGGCTTTAGGCTCAACTGGTCCTATCACATCCATTCCCCACATGAAAAAAGGCCATGGTGATGCAATACAATGCAGTTGATTCGGAGGCGCATGAATAATGTTGGCGTGGATCTGGCATTGATAGCAACGCTTGGCATGATCATCGCAATACGCTTTGAGGGATATCAAGTAGTGTCCTGTCCTCTGAATCTTTTTGGCAAGCAGAGATCCACTCATATGTGCTCCGCATATTACACTATGTACTTCATTCATAAGTCGCTGGGCTTGTTCCTGGTCTAGACATCTCAGAAAGCCTACACCTGGATCTCTCTTATAGAGAACATCTCCACTTAGGTAAAAATTCATAGCCATTTTCTGTATTCACTTCTTCGCGGCTTGACTCATCCCTTTCGGGGTTGACTGATCTCGCAGATATTCTTTTATATGGTGGTACCAAGATGGTCCCGCAGTTAGTATCTCATTTGATATCTCCCCTACATTGTTCCCATATGACGTTGTCTTCTGCACAGTGAAAGTGATGACAGGCATTCCCCTTATTGCTGACAGGTTCACCAGTGAAGCTAATGTGGCCAATGCATCGGCGAAATCATTTCGGTTTCGGTGGATATGCATGAAGGAAATGTCTTCAAATTCCTCTGCCAATCTAAGAACATGTCGATGATACGGCAGTAGATGCAGTTCTTTGGTGGTGTATGCCCCAGTAGACTGTTTGATGACTAGTTCCAAAATCTCCAAACACCGCTAAATGTTTCACTCCCATGGACTGAGCCAGCTTCAACCCCACAATGCACACTTCATATTCTGTGGTATTGTTGGAGTTGTTGAAATGCAACTTGGTTGCCACTAGGTATTGATCTCCCATGATAGATACCAGGACTGCCCTGGCTCCGGCGCCCTCAGCTTTTGATGCACCGTCAAAATATATTTTCCAGAATTGACCTGGATGCTCCTTATCAATCAGGATAACAGTCAACACCTCCTCCTCGGGGAAATACATTTCTAGAGGCTAAAAACCACCTGTTGGTGCAGCCGACAGGTGATCCGCAATCGCTTGCCCTTTAATGGACTTTTGGGTGACATATATGATGTCGAACTGTTGAAGGATTAACTGCCACTTGCATAGACGGTAGTTATGCTGAAAATGTATTTCAAAGGATCCATCCTCGATATGAGATAAGTGGTATGGCCATGAAGATAATGCTGTATCCTGGTGGCTGCCCAAGCTAATACAGAGCAGGTTCTTTCGATCAGAGTATATTTTTGTTCTCCACTACTGAAGCGCTTACTGAGATAATAGATTGCTCTTTCTTTCCCCATGTCATCCTTCTGTCCTAGTAGACAACCCATAGCATTGGAGTTGACCGAGATATATATGAACAACGGAATCCCATCCTTTGGGGGAACCAAAATAGGTGCTTCAATCAACCTCTTCTGGATGATATGAAAGGCTTTCCGGCAGTCTTCATTCCATTTCCCCCAAGAGTTCTTCCTTAATAGTTTGAAAATGGGTTCACAGGTTGCTGTCAACTGCGATATGAACCGGCTGATGAAGTTGATTCTTCCCAGGAAACCTCGGATTTCCTTCTCGGTCTTTGGTTCAGGCATTTTCGTGATGGCTTGGATTTTGCCAGGATCCAACTCAATGCCCTGTTGCTCACCAAAAATCCCAGTAGTTTGCCGGATTTCACCCCAAAAGCACATTTTGCTGGGTTTAACTTCAAATTAAACTTGCGAAGTCGTTCAAATAACCTCCGAAGATGGGTACAATGGTCATCAGCCTGCCGGGACTTTACGATGATATCATCCACATATACCTCAATTTTTTTGTGCATCATATCATGGAATAAAGTTATCATGGCTCTTTGATAAGTAGCCCCAACGTTGGTATGGCCAAAAGCTAGTCTTCGATAACAGAAGGTTCCCCACGGGGTAATGAAGGCGGTCTTTTCCCTGTCTTCTTCAGCAACCATGATCTGGTGATATCCAGCAAAGCAATCAGCGAAAGAATACATCTCGAATTACGCAGTGTTATCGATTAATACGTGGATGAACGGCACTGGGAAGTCATCCTTAAGGCTGGCTTTGTTGAGATCTCGATAATCTACACAAACTCGCACCTTTCCTCCAGATTTTGGCACTGGGACTACATTAGACAAATATTCAGGGTATGTTGACACCATAATGATTCCCGCTTTGAACTGTTTGATAATTTCTTCTTTGACCTTCAGGCTCCATTCTGGTTTCAACCGTTTCAATTTCTGCTTGATTGGTTTGAACCCTTCTTTAATTGGTAGTCGATGGATGATGATATCAGTGGATAGACCTATCATGTCTTCATGAGACCAGGTAAAAACATCATTAAATTTGGTTAAGAGTTAGATTAGTTCTTTTTCTTGGTTAGAGGGAAGGTTTGTTCCGATCTGTATTTCTTTGGAATCGTTGGGGGTTCCGATATTTATGGTGGTGGTTTGATCGAGGTTGGGTTTAGGTTTATCTTCGACCCATGCATTGATTTCCTTAGGCACCTCGTCATCATCCCCTTCCTCCTGCTCGATTCCCATCAAGTCAAAGTCCAATTCTATGTCAAAATTATAATCATTACTCAAATTCGGCAAACCATGGACGTGGCTAGAGACATGCAAATTTGGAAACCTGATCAAAAACTTGATTGCTAAATATATACAAGTAGTCGTCAATTACAAAAATATTCATCAGTTAATATGACAATTGGCAATAACAAGCTATAGATAAAATAAAACAGACATAAATATAGATAAAGGAGGAGCTCCCTGTCAGCGGTCGCTTCTCAATTTTTACCCTTTTCAGACGATTTGTGGAGTGATCGTACAATTGCTGGTCTGCAGTTCTTGGGGAGTCGTTGAGATAGATGCGCTACTGGAGTCGCAGTCTTCCAAGATGGCCATAACTGGTTTGGAACCGGTCCCTGGATCACTGCTTGGGATGTTTACATTTCCCCAGTTAAGTGTCGGGAGGTCAGGTTGATCACTTGACAGATCTGCCCCGTCGGACTTCTTCAGGTCCTCTTCAGAGAGGCAAAAATTGCTCATGAATTACAACTGGACCTCTTCCAGAAACTTTTGGTCTTTGGCCTTCCGGGCCGCATCCTTAAGAGGCTTTTCATCCCCGTCCGTATGATGTCCTCTTTGATCGACTTTAGGAATCAGAAGGTTTGAAATAATGAGGGGGATCTTCTTGAGTGGCTCTTTAAATTCGGTTTTACCCAGGTTTGGCTTGAGGTGAATTAACTGATTAACTGGTTGACGCCTGTGAGGATTCTGATGCTTGGATCCACCATGGTATCCGAGTCCAGCCTTTCCTAACTGCGTGGGTATACGGATTGGGTTCTTGATTCCTTGGCCATTCTTACCCAATCCTCAGCCTAGTCGATGTCCTCAGGACAGCATCTCTTGGCCAACTGCCATCACCTCTGTAGATATCTGAGGAATTAAGACCGGGGCTCCCACAGAGTTATATCGCGAATTACTAATTTTGAAGGCTTAAAAACTGGCGGGCTCGACCCCTTCATTCACACCGATCAGGGGCATATCTCCCAGGTCATGAATAGGATAATCGGGTTCTGCACTGACAATCACCAGATTGTTGTTGACGATATATTTCAGTTATTGGTGAAGAGTTAAAGGGACGGTGCCAACCATATGGATCCATGGTCGTCCTAACAACAAATTATACCCGGTAATGATCTTCAGGATCTGAAAAGGTATGTTGAAAGTGAAAGGACCAATTTCCATAGGAAGTTCAATCTCCCCCACGGTATCCCTTCTTGATCCGTCGAAAGCCCGTACCACGACATGGCTGTCCCGAATTCGATTCAGGTTGATCTTCATCTTCTCCAGAGTATCTTATGGACAGATGTTTAAAGATGACCTTCCGTCAATTAGCACGCCACCTACCATATATCCTGATGAAACGACAGCGATATGCAATGGTTTGTGATGCCCAGTTCCTTCGGCTGGTATATCGTCGTCAGTGAAGGATATCACGTTACTGTCCAATACATGGCTAATCAAGTGCTGGAATTTCTCATTATCGATAGTCTTGGGTAAGTGTGCTTCTTCCAATACTTGGATCAGAATATGACGATGGTCATCAGATTCTAAAACCAAATCCAATATGAAGATTTGATGTGGTTCAGCCTCCATTTGCCTCACCGTCCTGGCTTCACCGTGTCCCATCTTGTGGAGGAACTCTGTGATCTTTCTAGTAGATACCTTCCCCAATACCTTGGTTACCGATTTCGCCAAACGCCCTGGGAGGTAACATGTATTCTCCCTAGGTATGATGGCGGTACAGTCAGGTGCCAATTTTATACCTTCTCCGTAATTCCATGGTACCTTCTTCAAGCTGAGAATTGGGAGTTATGGCCAAGGGGCCAACATCAGGGTTTTAGGCGCTGGTATCTTGAGAGTGGCTTTATTTCTCTGCTCATGTACCCCTTGGATGGTTATGGGTCCGCCGGATATCCTTCCATGCAAAGGATAATGGCTATCATGCCTTCTACATTCCTCGGTCTCCGAGGGTAGTATATTTCTTCCTCAGGGAAGATCTCAGCTTTGGTTATTGAGTCCAGCTTTCCGGATTCAATCAAGTTCTGGATTAGATGTCGCAAAGCCCAACATTCTTTTATGGCATGTCCAGGAGCATTAGAATGGTAAAGGCAGGATGTGGAAGGATCGAAACACTTCAATCTCATATCTGGGGGTGGCAGAAATTCTGTAATCTTCCCCTCCTTGATCAAGGTACAGAGAATCTCCTCCCTAGATTGCCTCAACGGGGTGAATTTCCGTTTGGCAGCAAAATCTCAACGGCTCTGCAATCTAGCTTCTTGACCCATCTTTTTAGTCCATTTGTTCTGCTCTGGGCAACGGATTCGATCCCTTCTGGAGGTGGAAACATCTTGGATAGATATGGGGTCATTTGGCTTTGATAAGACCTGGTCAATGAGCTGTCGGGTCAACTGGTGTTGGTATACCACCAATTCTGCTAGCTGATCCACCTGTGCTCTGATTGAAGCCAATTCTTTCCCTACCCTATAATTTTCTTTTGGGTATCCCCATATTACAAGGTCATGTGCTGAGGGTAACTCTCCCATCTTCCTCAGGTATTTACGGTTTTCCCTGCTTCCGGCACTGATCATGTTGACTCCTTCCTCCACATGCTGAGGCAGAGGGTTGTTGTTGACAATCGGCTGCTCAGTCGTTTTGACTATAATCTCCCCGCTGTCAATCAAGTTTTGAATTTTGTGCTTCAGAGTCCAACATTCCTGAGTACCATGCCCCGATGAGTTGGAATGGTGGGCGCATTTCTTGCTGGAATTGAATTGCCTTCCATTTGGATTGGAAGGTGGAGCGAGCTCAACAATCTTCTTCTGGGCGATTAGTAGGGCTAATATGTTTTCCAAGGAGTCTCATAAAGGAGTGAATATCCTTCTTCGCTTGTTTTCCCCAACTTTCATTGCTGTAGGATTTCAAAAATTCACTGGATGAGGGTTCTGCCTTGTTAGGGCTCTTGTTAGCCGATTGTCCTTGCAATACTAACGAGACATCTTCTTCCTTCCTCTTTGATCCTCTCTTGGGAGCGCTTGCATAATTTCTCGACTGTATGTGCTCGGCTACGGCTTCCAAAGCAGCAAGGTCTTTGATTTTTCCAAACTTCAAACCCATTTATGCCATTTCCCCTTGTTTGAAAGGGGCTTCTTCTATATCAATGAAGGTGGTCACCATCTCACCCTCATCCATTGGTGGGTTGACTTGGGCCGCCATTCGCCTCCACCGCTGTGCGTATTTTTTGAACGATTCATTGCCTAGCTTTCTGACTTTGGTAACCTGGTAGCAATCAGGTGCCATCTGGGATTGAAAACTGTATTGGTTGAGGAAAGCATGGGCCAAATCTTCCCAACCTCTGACTTTGGAATTGTCTATCCGTGTGTACCACATGCGGGCTTCACCGGTAAGGCTCTTCTAAAACAGTTGCATCCTGAGGTTTTCATCCTCAGCGTAAGTTCCAAGTTCACCTATGTAGACTTTCAAGTGAGTGTACGGGTCTCCCAATTCATTGTATTTCTCAAACTCGGGGACTTGAAACTTATTCAGGTATCTCGCCTTTGGGAAAATACACAGATTCGAGTAATTCACGCTCCCATAGGATCCCGTCCCTTTCATAGACCGGATTACGTCTTCCATTTGTCTAACTTTCTTCCTAATGTCTCCAGTATCTTTGTCCTCCCAGAGGTTTGTGATATCCCGTGTCGTCTTCTAGATCGGGGCCTCCTTGGGTACTTCAACATAAAGGGGATATATAGGTGTGGACGTTTGGGTATAACCTTCTTTTTCGGGTACTTTCATGTCTCCTTGAACAGAGGATTCAGTCGAACTCTTGTGTTTAGATTCCTGAGATAGTTTGCACTGTTCTTTTAACAGGGTCGTCATCTCGGCCATTTACTTCTTAAACTCCTTGAATTCATCTCGAGATACTGGGATGGGTTCTGATGAACTTGCTTCAGCCATCTAGACTGGTGAAAGGGCCTTTTTGGCTGGAGATCGGGTTTTAGGACCAATCTGCACAACAACCGATATCTAGTTTAGACTGTATACTGGTGGATAGGGATGCACGATATACTATGCATCAGTTTAATGATTTTTTAATCTTTTCCTCCAATACAACGAGTTAGTCGAATTGATGACAGGGTGTGAAAGATGTATGTATGACAGTTCAAGATAACGGTCATTTATATACGTGAAAGATTTAAATAGAGCATGAAGAAGCACACCGCGCATTTGGTTTATCAGAGGCTGACCTATCTTAGGGTTACTCTCACGGGCTGTTTGAAATTGGTTCCCAGATCTTCGCAATCTACTTGATGAAAACATCCATGTTTCGATTGGAGCGGATCTGAGTGGTGCCTTTCCTGAGCCTCATAATGGAAACATCCATAGGAGTCCAGTAATAAACAACCGACGGGATTACCCCCTAATGGAGGTACCACACAACATACATTCACATACATTCACGTCCTCACCGCATGTATTATGATGACATTGTGCAAAGCACTAATATATTGTGCGAGGCACTAATACAAAATGCTAAAAGATTGACACACACAAGGATCATTCACACAAATGCATATGCAGAATGAAAATCAAAAAGTTTGATCGCGGCTTAAGCCCTCTTTGATCCCGAGCAGAGTCACCACCTGTCGACGTCAGGCGGAAAATCAAGTCCTCGGTCTCCCTTTTGTTAAAGGAGGAGGTCTCTTTTTTCTCTTTTGGAGTTGTTTGCCCTCGTCTCTTGTCCGTGGGACGAGAGAGGAGTGCCTCGATTTCCTTATTTTATTCTTTTCCCTTTCGCTTTTGCTTTGTCTTTGGGGTTCCGTTTTAAAGGGTGAATTTTGTAGGAAATCGGTACCGACATATGTGTCGATGATTTTGAAAGATTGATTTTATTGATTGGACCGATTGAGATAAAGTCGCTAATTGGTATTTTGGAAATGGATATACCAACTCATCCGGGTTTTAATAGTTTTTCGCAAGATGGTCCAATGCTTGACTCTTTGATTTGGTCTTGAAACCCGAGATTCGTGGAATCCGGGGGCTAGGTTAAGTGGGGGGAAGGTGTTAGGCACCCCCCGACTCCCGTGCAAGCACGATACCGCATCTTATTGATTTTCTTATGCAAAAAGTGTGTGTGTGTGTGTGTGTGTTTTTTTTTGATTTTGAAAGCTTTATTAGTAGGTTTCTAAATCTTTTTGGTGACTTGAAAGTAGTGTTGTACCACTTTTGCGCCTAGGTACGAAGGATTTGATTTAATCAAAAGTACATTTTTATCAAGATATATGAATTAAAATGAGGTTTTAGAAAGTAAGGTTTTCAAATCCTTTGCCCGACTAAGAATCGAGGACTTCGATACTTCCTTTTATTCTTTACATTAATTACGTGATCTACCCCGAATCACTTTATTTTTCATCAAAAGAACTTTGTGGTTTTCTTTGAGAAATCATTTTGATGATATATATGCTAAAGCGTTAAGAAGGTTCGGATCATCATCAGGCATAAAAGCCATCTCGATGAACCGAGCTCCCGTAATGAAGGTTTTCACTATTACGGGGTCTTGAATCCGAGCTCTCGAGACTAACCCCTCGAGTTCGTTTTCAAGATCCAAATATTACATGTACATCGATATTTACGGTATTTAAAGCATTTACAACGTAAAAACCGATCCATCGTAGGAATCAAGTCGGATTCATTCGGGGATGTCGACACCGTGATTCCTAGGCTCACAATATTTGTACCATTTCATCTATACATAACGTCCACGGCTTCATTACTAAGTGATTTCATCTGTTGAAATCACCGTTCACGCCGATTCGGCCCCCCTTTCACCTCTAAATATATATTTAGGGCTATACGGGTTAGCCGGGACCATTTACAAGTAAATACATCCATAGATATACCACGGATCTAAGCCGTTCTAGCTCTTGGGTTGAAGCATCATGCTTACAACCTCTCGGGAACAAGCTTAAGCTTAGCTTAAGGTATATCTAGCTTCCGAAGCTATATACAACGTATTAAAGCAATAAATAACCGATAGAAACGTTAAAACTACCAACTATTACACAATATGCTTATAATAAAACAAATATAGCTAGATTCAAACAAGATTCTTCATTAATCTATCATTTGAACATATTTTACAAAGAAAACGAAGCTAGAAGTGCATTATTTCACCTTGGGGGACGCGTGAACAAGCGTTTTGACTCCCGGGATGAAGTAAGAACACTAAGATGGCTTCAATGAGATGCTAGATGGAAGAAATAAGCTTCAAGTTGCTATGTTGATGTCCAACCCGAGCCTTTCTCTCTCTAAAAATGTCTTTCTCTCTCTATATCTACCTCTTCTTTTCTTTTAAAATGAACTAAGTGGGGGGTTATAACCTGTCTGGGGCAGCCGCACATATGTATGTGGCTAGCCGCATACATGGTCGAGGCTACACAGGTGGGACCCCCCGGCTTGGTTATGGCTCCTTCGATCTCGATTCGGCAGAAGTTGACGTCTGCCGTTTGATCTTTCGGACCGTATTTGACGAACGCAGCGAGATACGACCTAGTCCGACTGAGTTAGGGTTCGAGAAGTTGATACTCATAGCCGAGATACCTTCCAAGTCCATTTATCAGTCTGCAGGCTTATCTCTCGATGGCACGTCGTTCGAGGTTTGCTGAGGTGGTTTTCGATGATCTTTGTCTCAGCTCATCAATCTTCGATCGGGTTGCGGTATGTTCGGACTTCATTGGTCCTCTTCATCATTCCCAGGGTTGTCTCCGAGATGACCGGGATCTTTTTCCCTACTTCGTGGTTGTCTCTGAAGTAAAATGACGCTTTTACCCTCCTGCAGGGTTAGTACGACAAAAGTAAAATTTCGAGTGTCTACAATAGCAATAATTTAATAATAATAAATATTAGTCTATCATACCATTTACTCATTAATATGTTATTACTCCTAACAATAATTAATTAAAGAATATAATATTAATTAATCCTTCACTTATTTAAATCATTCCTTCTTTAATTTAATTGAACCATCACTAAGTCCATCATCGTGCCACACAAGGCATTTCATAAGCTCATCTTAAATTCTCCACATTTCTCAATTATCATAAATTTAATTTAATTTAATTGATTTATCCCATCTCATGCCACATAACCATTTATATTAAAATAAATATTCACACATTTATTAATATTAATATTAATATTATTTATAAAATCCACTAGTATTACATCCTCCCCCCTTTATAAAAATTTTGCCCTTGAAATTGGTACAAGGTTACACAAAAAGATGGGGATAGTCTCTCCTCATCTTATCTTTTAATTCCCACGTGGCCTCCTCGACATCGTGGTTTCGCCAAACTACTTTTACAGAGGATATAAGTTTATTTCTTAATGTTTGTTCTTTCCTATCTACTATCTGGACAAGAACTTCTTCATGCATCAGATTCTTTTCTACTTGAATGGACTCATAGGAGATCACGTGCTTAAAGTCGGTCTTGTATGAACGATGTCGACGTTGGAAAATTTAAGAATCTCGCGGGTCGGTTTGTAACCCGGGTTTTCTCAAATCGATCTTTCTAAGTTCTCTCTACCCTTATTCTTTTTATTTAGGAAATAGGTTTTGAAGGGTTTTTTAGGAAAGAGGCCAACATGTATTTATGTTGACGATTTGAATGTTTTAATAGAGTCGCCAGTTGGTAAATTTGAAAATGGTTGTACCAACTCTACCGAGTTTGATTTGAAAAAGAGGCCCAATTGCTGGACACTGTCGAAACTTGATATTTGAAATCAGAGTTTTGAGTTCGGGGGCTTGGTTAAGTGTGGGGAAGGTGTTAGGCACCCCACGATCCCCGTGTAAATACGGTACCGCATCTTTTTAATATTTCTCTTAAAATTGTGAATGCGTGAGTGAATGCTGTTTGAACATTGGGCCTATTGATTTGATTGATTTGAAAGTAATGCTTCGTTTCGTTGAACCTATATACGAAGGGTTTGATTTGATTTGCAAAAGCATTTTGATTAGATTTGCAAAATCTTTGAAATTGAATTGACAGTGATGTTTTGAAAGCTGCTTATCAAACCCCTACGCTGACATAGGAATTGAAGCCTTTTGATACTTCCAAATGTTATCTTTTATAGCCTTAAGGCTGCATGCAAATGGTGATTTTTCGGGCTGCAAAGCATCCTCGACCACAGAAATATACTAGTGTCGGTCTCCTCATGGGTATGAAAACCATCGGAGGGACGCTGACACGACAATTAATCTTTTTTCATTATATTGAGACCTTAAATTCGGATAACCATTTTAAGGTCTGTGCATGTACATTTTAGAGAAAAATTGGCAGGGTACATCTGTAACTAGAGTTTGTCCATCATGGGAATCAGATCCCGATCGATTTGATCGTGAAACCCACGATTCCTAGGCTCATATATGAGTAGCCAATAAACCTGCACAGTTCAAATTTGCACAGAAATGGACATATATGCATAATCACGTCACAATGGAACCAAGGATTCATCAATAAATCCAGGCTGCGAATGGCCAAAGCGTCTCGTTCCCACTAGATAGTGATCTAAGGGACACGAGTTTACTTTCAAAGATGAAACTATAAAAATAACTAGATTTAAAGAAATCTCAGCCCTTATAGCTTCCAGGTTTTGTCGGGACATGTTTGAACCGTTGAAAGCTAGAATTTGCGAGATTTGGATAAATCTAGTCCGGTTGCAGATATGTCAGTGCAGATTCATATACAAATGAATATTAAATGCAACAGTTGAATAAATTGAATAAAGTAATATATATATATATATATATATATAATTATATATACAAAAGCTGTAAAAGGGCGATGGGTTTTCACTCGCAAGCCCGGACTGAAATTAAAATATATATATATAAACTATAAATAGCCAGGCTGTGACAGAAAATATATAAATATATAGAAAAATAGTAAAAAGGGCGATGGGTTTTCATGTCGATACTGTTGCCTATTTTATTAACAGCAATTAAACACGCAAGTATACGTGTTCGTTTGTAACATTTAGCAAGCAAGGATATCGTTCCCATGAGGAAATAGATTAATATTACCAAATATCAATTTCAATTCAATTAATCATAAATTAAACTACGAATAATGATTATGATTTTGAGAATTCTAATTAACAACTAAAATATATCGTCACAAGAATGAATGCAGATGGAATAGGTTAAGATCACAACTTCCCTTAGTATTTCATTTAAACCAATACACTCCTCATTTAATTATTTAATCACTATGAATCGCTAACCAAGAATTCTTTATAATATTCAAGTACTTCTTCCAAAGACACATAAACGAATCCTTATACATCCAACAGTTACGTAACAGATTTATAAGGAACACCCTAACTAATTAATCCACTATATTCCTATGTGAATTAAGATAATTGGGGTTTTCAAGCACAGATTCTTTTAACGGTTGCAAAAGACATATAGATATATTCCTATCCTATATGGTAAACATATTAACCTTATTCAGATTATATGAACATATGCTATCATATATAGATCTAACTCAGACTCCATTTTCCAATTTTGTATAAATTCTCCCGGTAATTGTTGATCAGACAATTAATCAATTAAAAAAAGATATGATAAACGATTCAAGAGTAATTAACTTAAATCAAATAAGGAGCATCAAATTCAAATTACATACTATGTTCTGTTGCGATCTTAATAAAAAGTTAGTTCATAATGATAGAGGAAAACATCATCCAAATTAAGAATCCAAACATCCCAAAGATTACAAAATTAAAGATAGATGAAAGGAATAGAAGAAACTATTAAGCAGCTCCAAATCTCTAACTTGATCTTCAACCTTTTGTAAATCTCCTTCGTGTTCTCCTTCAATCTATCTCTACAAATCCTTGTTACGTTGTATCTCCCTCTGTCCCTTACTTTTAAAACCCTAATATCCAGTCTAATTGGCCTCCATTGTACTCAGCCGCATAAATTAGCATCTAGAAACGTGCATGAGCACCTAGGCACTTGTCCTAGGGAAAATCCAAGCGCCTAGGCTCTTGACCAGGACCAAGTAATTACAAAAATGCCATTAAGCCTATTTTTGACTTCTTTTTAATTCTTTTCTTTTCCAAAATAACATATCTGCCCTTCCAGCTCCACCTACAAGAAATAAACATAATAAATAAATAAATAGATCCTAAAAACACTTAAAATAATAATAAGTAAGCTTAAACAATATCTAATTCATAGGTATGAAACCTACTCATCAGATACCCGTACTGGAATTGAAATTGACAGAAAAGTAGTCAACCAGTGACTGGGGAGAGCACCCAGTATGGCGAAGTGTGCAAAAGCAGTAAAATGGCCACGAAGTAATCTAGGCTGGACTAAAAATATATAAATATATATATATATATATTGGCATAAATGTAGTAAACCAGGACTAATATGAGACTAGTGCTTATATATGCGTAAATATATATAAAAGCAATAAACTACCACGGATTTGACATCCGGGCTTGATAGAATTGAAATGTTAGTACATTTGCATTTAAATATATACAAAAAAGGGCCAAAACCGGACTGGGAAGACAACCCAGTCCGACGGAGTTGCCAAAAATGTGTGTGCTAGTTTATTGAAGCTGCTGGAGCTGACGGATCGTCAATCCGAGTTGTAGAAATGCAAAAAACCTTCGTTATAAAAATGTACTAAATTTTGACAAAAACAGACACGGAACTAAATTCCGGCCATATTTAGAAGATGAAACTTCATGCGTAAGTGGAAAACAGTGCAAAGTAGTAGTATTGACTTTCTGATCGTAAAAATACTTACAATGGACTGCGATACTGGCTTTTTGCCAAATCGGAGTCTTTAAATGCCCAAATGTACCGGTGGTTTTTTTATATGTGGTACTATATGGGTTTGTCTACGTGTTGGAGTAAAAATATTTGGGTTTGGAAGAGATGTAAAAGTCAAAAAATCAGACAGGCAGAGCTTCGCTACGTTTCTGAATTATGAAAATAAAGGGGGGGTGAACATTTATTTATAGGCCAGGGAGCCTTAGCTCTACCTGCGGCTATCGCAGGTAGAAATACGGCTCCCCAGGTGGAGCCTGCGATGCTGTGTTTGGTCATCTCGAACTACGTCCACTTCGGTCAATGCACAGTTAAAGTCAAAACTTTCAAACTTTTGATCGGAACGTCCATTTGAGGCGTACGATACTTTTTCGGAAAGCCCTCGCCGAGAGTGTCGTAATGACATGGGATAAAACATTTTTTGGGTCCAAAAAGACGGGTTCATAACCAGGTCTTCAATTCCCGCAGTTTGTCCGTTGAGCTGTCTTGCGCTGTTGGCACTCGGGATCGTTGTTGTGGTTCATTCTGACTTCGATGGCATCAATTCGGCTTGAGTTTGACCGAATCAGTTGAGAGTTGAATAAAATGACCGTTTTACCCCTTCCGGGGTTGCCTGTGGTGTCGGCACGGCCTTTGATGGATCTGGCTTCCCAGGGTTGTCTCTGGAACTGAATTGTACTTCCCAGGCTAAGACCGAGGATGACTTGACATGTCTTGGGTTGATGTCCAGGTTAACCTATACATCCCTGGTTGAGAGCACAGATTCCCCAACCATTCCTATGGGGATAGATCCGGCTTTAGCAAAATCACTATTCAGGATGACCTTTGAGCAAGACTCGTCTAGAGCACAGATGTTGGCTGCCTTGTCTGGAAAAGATTTAGCTTTTGCTGAGAAGGATGGTCTCAGGGATGCTTTGGATGCTGGATTAATTGAGCTGGAGGAGCTCCGCTCTGCTCTAGATACTGCAGTTGTAGAGCGAGACTAGATCCACTCGACTAGGGATGCAGGATATGTTGAGATCGAGGAGACTTTGATTGCTCGAGACGCAACTTTTGCAGAGAGAGATGAGGCTATAGCTTCTCGTGATTTCTATATTGCTGATAGTACTGCTCTTCGATCTTACACCCATGGTTTGCTCATAGAGATGAGTGCTCATATTGATAACCACAGTGCCACCTTACAGATGACTGTGGATGTTCTGGGCCTTATGGAGGCTGAGTGGACTGCACTTACGGCTGCTCCAAGAAAAAATATATAAAAGACCAGTTCCAATACACCAAAGACAAATAAAAGCTAAATTTTATCAATCCTATCCTAGTCAACAGGCCTATCTGAGATACTCCCTGACATCTCAACTGTCAGTCCATCAAGGAGAAGCTCAAGATACATCAACAACTGCGAGTCATGAAAGAAGTGGTAATCACTCAGCAATGACAATACATCTCCAGTCAGGGAAGTGCATCAAAAATATATTTCTCTTATATATAAAACTGCTTTATATATATAATGCCATGTACATGAAAAAAATGGCTGATCTAGTCTGTGCAGGAAAAATAAAGCTAGTCTATGGACCCAGGGACAAGCGGGTCAGCAATGCCAGCATAGCATCTCTCTCCAAAGATGGAAGGTCAAACCGCACCGTAGATGGCTGCCTACATACTCCCGTGTTGAGGGAGATCAGGCTATTCGTAGTTCCTACTAGTTTGGTTGGAGTGGTTTAAAAAGAGTTTATCTTGGATTTTGAGTCTAGTTTGATGAGTTTTTGAGTTTTTATTTGGTTTGACCGCACCAAAAATGGCTGCCTACGTACTCCCGGGTTGAGGGAGATCAGGTCATTCGTAGTTCTGGCTTTGTAGTGAAAAATTGAACCTGATTTAATTTGTAGGACCCGGATGCGGGTATGCATGTGCTTCAGATGTAATATCTTTTCACGGTGTCTGAATTGATGATTTGGGGAAACTCGGTCACATCCATCTCTTACAGTTTGATAGCACCCCCAGTCAACACTTCTTTGACAATGAAAGGGCTTTCCCAGTTTGGGATAAATTTTCCTTTGTCTTCATCCTGATAGGCAAGGATTATCTTTACCACCAAGTCATTTTCTTTGAATTGCCGAATTCGGACCTTTTTGTTTAGGATCTGGCGATCCTTTGCTGATATAACTATCCATGGAAAATAGTCGTAGCTATCTTTTCATCTATTGGGGATAGCTGATGATATTGGTCTTGCAACCATTGATCTTCATCTATTTGAGTGTTAATCAACACTCGCAAAGATTCCATCTCTACTTCTATGGGAAGGAGTGCTTCCATGCTATAGACCAACGAGTAGGGGGTAGCCCCAGTAGAGGTGCGCATTGACGTCATGTATGCTAACAGAGTTAGAGGCAGCAGGTCAGGTCAGTCCTTGTGATTGGCGGATATTTTCTACATGCGTTTTTTGATGTTTTTGTTAGCCGCTTCAACAGCACCATTCATCTTGGGCCGATAGATGACGAAATTGAGATGCTTGATGTGGAACTTACTGCACAGATCCACCATCATTTGATTGTTCAGGTTTTTGGCGTTGTCTGATACGATCACCTCCGGTTGTCCATATCGACAGACGACATTATTTCTGATGAAACTGATGATGACATCTTTTGTGACTTTGGGAAAAAAGGGTGATTCAACCCATTTGGTGAAGTAATCGATCATAGTAAAGATGAATCGATGACCATTGCTAGCTTTAGGTTCCACTAGACCTATTATATCCATTCCCGACATAAAGAAAGGCCATAGTGAACTCATGTTATGCAGCTCATTTGGAAGAGCATGAATGTCATTTCCATGTATTTGGCATTGAAACCATCTCTTGACGTGATCATCACAATCAGTTTTGAGCGAGATCCAGTAATGTCCTGTTCTGATTATCTTCTTGGCCAGCAGATGGCCGCTCATGTGTGGGCCACAGGCTCCTCCATAGATTTCATCCTAGTCTTTGGGCTTGCTCATTGTCAAGGCATCTTAACAGGCCTATTCCAGCATCCCTTTTATAATGTGCATCTCCGCTCAGATAGAACTTTATGGCCATTCTGAGAATCCATTTCTGCTCTGATTGGCTTGCACCAGCGGATATGGATCCATTATGGAGATATTCCTTGATGTCTTGACATCAAGGCTGCTTGACAGGAGGTATTTCATCTAACACTTCTCCCACATAATTCCCATATGTCGAGGCTTTCTGAATCGTGAAATGAATGTTGGGAAATCCACTCTTATCAAACATGCGGATTAATGAAGCCAACGTTGCTAATGCATCAGCAAAGTCATTCCGACCCTGAGGAATGTGAACGAAGGTTGCTGCTTCGAATTCCTGAGATATTTTAAGGACTTGCCGATGGTAGGGCAGCAAATGCAGTTCTTTGGTGAGATAAGCACCGGTAGTTTGTCTGATGACCAGCTCAGAATCTCCGAAGACGAGTAGGTGTTTGATAGACATGGATTGGGCTAGCTTCAACCCCATGATACAGCCTTCATACTCGGCCGTGTTATTATTGTTGCCAAATTAAAGTTTGGTAGCCACAGGATATTGACCACCTGTACCAGATATGAGGACTGCCCCAGCTCCGGCACCTTCCATGTTTATCGCTCCGTTAAAATACATTTTATATGGTTGGACTGTATTCTCAGACTGGAGTTGTTGAATTGTCATGATCCCATCATCCGGGAAATATGTCTCCAAGGGCTCGAACCTTCCTGAAGGTGCTTCTGCTAATTGATCTGCAATGCCTTGACCCTTGATTGACTTCTGAGTCACGTAGACAATGTCGAATTGCTGTAGGATTAACTGCCATTTGGACAGTCGGCAATTCAGCATTGGTTTGTTGAATATATATTTGAGCAGATCCATGCGGGATATGAGGTAGGTCGTGTGCCCATGCAAATAGTGTTGCAACCTCATAGCGGCCCATGCTAATGCACAGCATGTCTTTTCGATCAGGGTGTATTTCTGTTCCCCACTGCTGAATCTTTTACTGATGTAGTAGATGGATCTTTCCTTGCTTCTATCATCCTTCTGTCCTAACATACAGCCCATTGCATTGGCATTGACGGACAGGTACATGAACAAAGGGACTCCCTCCCTTGGGGGTATCGGAACAGGAGCTTTAGTCAGCTGTTTCTTGATGGCAAAGAAGGCTTGTTGACAATCCTCATTCCATGTGGTGGAGGAATTCTTCCTTAACAGCTTGAAGATGAGCTCACAGGTTGCTGTGAGCTGGGAAATGAATCTACTTATGAAGTTGATCATTCCCAGGAATCCCCGTATCTCCTTCTCTGTACGAGGTACGGGCATTTCAGTAATGGCTTTAATTTTGGCGGGGTTGAGTTCAATGCCCCGATTGCTCACAAGGAAACCTAAAAGTTTGCCTGCTTTGACTCCAAAAACACATTTGGCGGGATTTAGCTTGAGGTTGTACTTACGTAACCTGTTGAACAGCTTCCTGAGATGGTCTATGTGATCATCCTCACTCCGGGATTTGATGATGATGTCATCAATATAGACTTCTATTTCTTTGTGCATCATATCATGAAAGAGGGCCATCATGGCTCACTGATACGTTGCTCCGGCATTGATGAGGCCTAAGGATAGTCGTCGGTAGATGAAAGTTCCCCAGGGAGTGATAAAATGCTATTTTCTCCCGGTCTTCCTGAGCAACCATAATTTGATGGTAACTAGCAAAGCAATCCACGAAGGAATACATGCTATACTGTGCAGTATTGTCGATTAGAATGTGGATGAAAGGTACTGGGAAGTTATCCTTGAGGCAGGCTTTGTTCAAATCCAGGTAATCCATGCATACTCGTGCATTCCCTCCCGGTATAGGTACGGGGACTATATTTGATAGCCATTCGGGGTAGGTTGATACCATAATGATTCCGGCTTTGAATTGCTTAACGACTTCTTCTTTGACTTTGAGACTCCACTCAGGTTTCAATCGCCTGAGTTTTTGTTTGACTAGTTTGAACTATTCTTTGATGGGCATTCGATGGATGACAATGTCTGTGGATAGACCGATCATGTCTTTATGTGACCATGCAAACACTTCCTGATACTGTGTTAGGAGTTCAATCAGGTCAGCTTTTTGATTTGGTGTAAGGTCTGAACCTATTTGGATTTCTTTGATGTTTTCGGAGGTTCCTATGTTGATGGTGAGGGTTTGGTCGAGGTTTGGTTTGGGTTTATCTTTGACCCATTCCTTGATCTCCTCTGGCACCTCATAGTCATCTTCCTCCTCTTGATTAATATCCATCAAGTCAAAGTTCAATTCTACATCCAAGTCGAAGTCATCTTGACAGGTTGGCATCTCATCAACAAAGACACACACATCCAATGCTTGGGTCCTGAAAACAAAAATGCTTTCATTAATATATACAACTGCTTAAATACACATGGCATTTGCAAAGCATGACAAAAGTTACTGCTCTAGCTGTGCAATCAAAAGTAAGCAGTAAATGAAAGCATGATTAAGGGCAAATGTACTCTTCGCCCCTTTATCCTTTTCAACTTAGGCAAGGGACACTGTTCCATTTGTCCAGTGTCAGATTCTCATGAATTGGGAGAATCAAGGAATTGTTCTCGTCCACCTCATCCTGGATGATGACTGAGACATCCTTGAGATTAAGGCCAAGGCTTTTCTGTGGATTATTCCTCTTCTTGATGTGAGGAATTTGGACATGGTCGTCGTCACTGTCGGGGAGTTCATCATTCATACCCTCATAGTTGAGAATGACTCTCATATTAGCAAATGGGTCTCGTCCTTCGTACAGGATCTTTTCTTTTCCATTTTAGCTGTTTGCATCAGGCTTGAGGGCTTTTCTTTCATGGACAGGTATGATTGGAGGAAATAGTATGGCTGATACCGCAGTCGGGACTTTCCTCGTAGGTTTCACCCACCCGGCATTTGTGAGGTTTGGGAGCAGAATCGTGGAGGCATGAGCCTTGGGATGTTTGTGTGGATTCCGATGGCTTGACCCGGATAAATATCCCAATCCTATTCTTCCCATCAGACTTGGGATTTGGACTGGCATCTTGATACCTTGCTTATCTTTTCCCAACCCTTCTCTAGGTTGGAAACCCGAAGATACCATTTCTTGGCCTACGGTCATTACTTTAGTGGAGACTTTAGGCTTGAGGGCTGGTGCCCCAATTGGTAGATATTGAGTATCGCTCACCTCAAAAGCTTAAAAACTTGCAGGTTCAATCCCCGCATCCAGGCTAATCACTGTCATATCCCCATGTATGTAGGTAGGGTATTCTGGTTTGGCATTGACCGTGATGAGGTTGCCGTTAATGATGTACTTGAGTTGCTGATGGAGGGTGAATGGCACTGCCCCTGTCATGTGGATCCATGGTCTGCCCAACAGCAAATTGTATCCAGTGGCGATGTTGAGCACTTGGAAGGATACGTAGAAGGTGTGTGGACCAATTTATAGAGGAAGCTCGATTTCCCCCATAGCCTGGCGGAGAGATCCATCGAAAGCCCGGATAACCACATGACTGGCTTTGATTCAGTTTGGATTGATCTTCATTCTTTCCAACGTGTCGCATGGACAAATGTTGACGGAAGATCCTCCATCAATAAGCACTCCTCCGATCACGTATCCGGAGGACATTATGGTTATATGCAGGCACTTGTGGTGGCCCCTTCCCTATGCCGGGATATCATCGTCTGTGAAGGAAATCACATTGCTGTTGAAGATGTGTTCTATCACATGATGGAATTTCTCTGTGTCTACCGTGTGTGGCAGATGGGCTTCTTCTAGTACCTTCACTAGAATGTTACGATGGTCTTCTAATGATAAGACCAGGTCAAGGATAGGCACTTGCTTGGGTGCGTCTTTCAAGCTTTGCACTATCTTGATTTCATTGTGTCCCATTTTGTTGAGGAACTTTCTGATCTTTTCTTCAGCCACCATTTCTTTTGATTTGGTAACTGGTTTAATCACCCGCTGAGGAAGGTACAATGGATTATCCTTTGACATGATGGAAATGTTGTTTGAAGTAGAGCTTTTAATGTCCCCGTAGTTTTATGGGTCCTTCTTCAGACTGATGATTAGATACTGAGGTCTGAAGGGCAAGATTAGAGGATGAGGTGCAGCCACCTTCACAGGATTTTGGACTTCTTGGACCCCTTTCCCAGTCAGTACCAAGGGTGTGAGGATTGATTCCTTATCGCAGGATATGAAATCCACTGTGTCCTGGTACCATGCATTGGGGAACCAGAGGCTATTTTTGTTTAAAATATCGAGGATTTGATCTCCTCTGATTAGGTCACCTTTATCATTTACGTCTTGAATTAGATACGAAGTGCCCAACATTCTTCTCTATTATGGCCGGGAGAGTTGGAATGGTACTGACATATCTGGTTAGGTTTGAATTTTCTGGATTGAAGGTTTAATGGGGGTAATAGATCTACAACCATCCCCTCGTTGATCATCATTTGGAGGATTTCTTCCATTGACTGATTCAGATTGGTGAAGCTCCTTTGAAATAAGAATTTTCTACCTTCTCGAATATACTCATTTTTTACCATTGGTTGTTCGTACAATTGGCAATGATCCCTATTGGGGATGGAATTGACTTCCGCCGGAGGAGAATGACTGCCAATGGATTGATAAATTTTCTTCATCATCTTCCTGGTGAGTTGATGCTGGTAGACGACCAGTTCAACCAACTGCTAGATTTGTTCCTGGAGAGACTTGATATCTTGCTCCATCAGGAATCGCTTCTCAAAAGTTTCCCAACTCTCTGGGCTGCTGAGATTGGATTGACTTGGTTCCCCAATGTAGCAGAGGTACTTAGATCCTTCTCCATTTGAGGTACTGATCATGTTGACATTTTCCTCTCTGTGCTGTGGGAGAGGATTGTCTTGGACATGGGGTTGGTCATGTTTTGTTACCACAATTTCCCCGCTGTCAATCAAGTCTTGAATTTTATGCTTGAGAGACCAACAGTCTTGGGTGTCATGGCCTGGAGATCCAGAATGATAAGCACATTTCTTGTTAGGGTCGAAGTTCCTTCCGTTAGTGTTGGTTGGTGGAAGAAGTTGAACAATCTTCTTCTGAGCTGTCAGAAGTTTGAACACATTCTCGAGGGAATCCCCTAGTGGGGTGAAATTTTTTCGACGCCTGACTTCCATTTTTTTCTGGAATTGAGGGTTTGCAGGCTGTGCTGAAGCTTGGAAAGGGGTATAGCTCCTCCTTTGAACGGGCATGTGGTTTGATTCGCCCCTTGAATTTTGTCCTTGTAAGACCAAGGAGACTTCTTTGTCTTTCTTTTTATGTACCCTTTGAGGATTACTCCCGTAATTTCCGAATTGGATATGTTCGGCAACAGCTTCGAGGGCGGTTAGATCTTTTATCTGCCCGAATTTGAGCCCCATTTCCACCATCTCGCCATGCTTGATCATTTCAGAGAATGGTTTTCCTATTCCCACTAGGACCCTCTCATAATAAGGCGATTCTTGGATATCGATGAAGGTCATGACTATTTCAGATTCAGTCATGGCTGGGGTAACTTGTATTGCGACCCGTCTCCATCACTGGGCATATTCTCTAAATGATTCAGTGTTCTTTTTCTTGATTTTAGTTATTTGATATCTGTCAGGAGCCAGCTGTGATTGAAAACTATACTGGCTGAGGAAGGCATGGGCCAGTTCTTCTCAACTATGAATTTTGGAGTTATCCAAGCGGGCATACCAAACTTTGGCTTCTCCGGTTAGACTCTTCTAGAATAGTTACATTAGCAGCTTCTCATCCTCAGCATAGGATTCGAGTTCTCCGATGAAGACTTTCAAGTGTGTGTAAGGATCCCCTATTCCATCATATTTCTTAAAATTGGGGACTTAAAATTTTTTGGGATAATGAGCCCCGGGGAATATGCAAAGGTCATTGTAATTGACATTGCCGAATACTCTAATTCCTTTGATAGATCGAAGGGTTTCTTCCATCTGTTGCATTTTCTTGAGAATGTCACCAACTTCTTGCTCTTTAACGAGGGGGGTGATCTCAGGAGTCTTGTTGGTGGTATCCTGGTTTTGTGGTCCAGGAATCTGAGTTTCGGCCTTTTCTGCATCTTGACTGCCAGCATCGTTACCAGATGCTCCTGGTTCTAGATGAGCTTGAGATTATTTCTCTTTAAAGGCCTTACTTTGTTCTCGCAGAAAACCGGCTAGCTCGGCTATCTGATTTTTCAGTTCTTTGAATTCTTCCTTGGAGACATAGGTGGATTCTGGTGGAGCACTTGAAGCCATGTCCGCGGATGGACTGAGTGCTTTCTTGAATTTAGATCTGGTGACAGGACCAATTTTTACACCTACAACAAAACTTAGGCATGTCAATTTCCTAAGGTAGGTAAGGATTAGATGCATGATGTGTTTTTTAGTGTTTATCTTGCAAAACCGAGGTTAGTTTTTTTGATGGCAGGATAACATGTATTTGACAGGGAAAGTAGATCTTTCATTTTTGATATTTACATTGTGCTCCTCAGTAATTGAAGACTTGACATGGAATTGAAGAGGAAGGTATGCAGAAGCTTCCCTCTTGATTTGGTTAACCAAAGGCTGACCTATCTTAGGTTGCTATCGCGGCTTTTGTTTTGGCATAAAGGCTCCCATATCATCACAATCTACTATAAGGGAAGTTAATCTGATCGTTCAACTGGAGCGAATCTGAGTGGTGTATTTTCATGAGGCACCCCCAAAGACTTAATCGTCCCCAGAGTAATTACTTAACACCGACCGGGTTATCCTCCTTGTGAGAGGGACACACAACATACATTCTCATACAACGTGCCTTACCGTTTATGCATGCAATGACAGTTCGTGCGAAGCACTAATATTGGTGCAAAGTACTAAAGCAGGAAAGCCTTCATTCATATTCATTCAATGTAAAGACGCAGCATTCACTCATCCATTGACTGTGGAGATGCAGGATTTCACGCATTCCATAGTTTTAAAAGGGAAATGTTTGAAAAGATTAGAAAGCGACCCAAGTCCTCTACTGTCCCCAGCAGAGTCGCCACCTGTCGATATTGGAATATTTAAAAATCTCGCGGGTCAGTTCATAACCCGGGTTTCCTGAAATCGATCTTCCTAAGTTCTCTCAACCCTTATTCTTTTTATTTAGGAAAAAGGTTTTGAATGGTTTTTTAGGAAAGAGGCCAACATGTATTTATATCGACGATTTGAATGTTTTAACAGAGTCGTCAGTTGGTAAATTTGAAAATAGTTGTACCAACTCAACCGAGTTTGATTTGAAAAAGAGGCCCAATTGCTGGACACTGTCGAAACTTGATCTTTGAAATTAGAGTTTTGAGTTCGGGGGCTTGGTTAAGTGTGGGAAGGTGTTAAGCACCCCACGACTCCCGTGTAAACACGATACCGCATCTTTTCAATATTTCCCTTAAAACTGTGAATGCGTGAGTGAATGCTATTTGAAAATTAGGCCTATTGATTTGATTGATTTGAAAGTAATGCTTCGCTTCGTTGAACCTATATACGAAGGGTTTGATATGATTTTGAAAATTAGTCTTTGATTTGATTTGCAAAAGCATTTTGATTAGATTTACAAAATCTTTGAAATTGAATTGACAGTGATGTTTTGAAAGCTGTTTATCAAACCCCTACGCTGACATAGGAATTGAAGCCTTTTGATACTTCCAAATTTTATCTTTTATAGCCTTCAGGCTGCACGCAAATGGTGATTTGTCGGGCTGCGAAGCATCCTCGACCACATAAATATACTAATGTCGGTCTCCTCATGGGTATGAAAACCATCGGAGGGACGCTGACACGACAATTGACCTTTTTTCATTATATTGAGACCTTAAATCCGGATAACCGTTTTAAGGTCTGTGTATGTACATTTTACAAAAAACTGGCAAGGTACATCTGTAAACTAAAGTTTGTCCATCGTGGGAATCAGATCCCGATCGATTTGATTGTGAATCCCACGATTCCTAGGCTCACATATAAGTAGCCAATCAACCTGCATAGTTCAAATTTCCACGAAAATGGACATATATGCATCATCACGTCGAAATGGAACCAAGGATTCATCAATAAATCCTGGCTGCGAATGGCCAAAGCGTCTCGTTCCCACTAGATAGTGATCTAAGGGACGCGAGTTTGCTTTCAAAGCTGAAACTATAAAAATAACTAGATTTAAATAAATCTCAGCCCTTATAGCTTCCAGGTTCTGTCGGGACATGTCTGAACCGTTGAAAGCTAGAATTGGCAAGATTTCTAATCCGCCTGCAGATATGTCAGTGCAGATTCATATACAAATGAATATTAAATGAAACAGTTGAATAAATTGAATAAAGCAATATATATATATATATATACAAAAGCTGTAAAAGGGCGATGGGTTTTCACTCGCAAGCACGGACTGGAATTGAAATATATATATATATTTATAAAAAAAAACTATAAATAGCCACGAAATAATCCAGGCTGTGACAGAAAATATATAAATATATAGAAAAATAGTAAAAAGGGCGATGGGTTTTCACGCCGGTACCCGTACTGGAATTGAAATTGACAGAAAAGTAGTCAACCAGTGACTGGGGAGAGCACCCAGTATGGCGAAGTGTGCAAAAGCAGTAAAATGGCCATGAAGTAATCCAGGCCGGACTGAAAATATATATATATATATATATATATATATATATATATATATATATATATATATATATATATATATATATATATATTGACAGAAATGTAGTCAACCAGGACTGATATAAGTACCAGTAATGGTGAAATTCGCTTATATATGCGTAAATATATATAAAAGAGGTAATCTACCACGGATTAGACATCCGGTCTTGACAGAATTAAAATGTTAGTACATTTGCATTTAAATATATACAAAAAAGGGCCAAACCCGGACTGGGAAGACAACCCAGTCCGACAGAGTTGCCAAAAATGTGTGTGCTAGTGCATTGAAGCTGCTGGAGCTGACGGATCGTCAATCCGAGTTGTAGAAATGCAAAAAAACTACGTTTATGTACAAAAATGTAGCAAATTTTGGCAAAAACGGCCACGGACCTAAAATTTGAGCATATTTAGAAGATGAAACTTCATGCGTAAGTGGAAAATAGTGGAAAGTAGTAGTATTGACTTTCTGATCGTAAAAATACTTACAATGGACTGCGATACGGGCTTTTTGCCAAATCGTAGGCTTTAAACGTTCAAATCTAACGGAGGTTTTTTGATATGTGATAGTATATGGGTTTGTCTATGTGTTGGAGTAAAAATATTTGGGTTTGGAAGAGATGTAAAAGTCGAAAAATCAGACGGGCAGAGCTTCGCTGCGTTTCTGAATTATGAAAATGAAGGGGGGGTGCACATTTATTTATAGGCCAGAGAGCCTTAGCTCTACTTGGGCTACCGCAGGTAGAGATGCGGCTCCCCAGGTGGGGCCCACAGTGTTGGGTTTCGTCGTCTCAAAGTACGTGCACTTCGATCAACGCGTAGTTAAAGTCAGAACTATCAAACTTTTGATCGGAGCGTCCGTTTGAGGCGTGCGATACCTTTTCAAAAAGCCCTTTCCGAGACTGTCTCAATGACATGGGATAAAACATTTTTCGGGTCCGAGAAGACGGGTTCATAACCAGGTCTTCGATTCCCCGCAGTTTATCCATTGAGCTGTCTTGCGCTGTTGGCACTCGGGATCGTTGTTGTTGTTCATTCTGACTTTGATGGCATCAATTCGACTTGAGTTTGATAGAATCGGTTGAGAGTTGAATAAAATGACCATTTTCCCCCTTCTGAGGTTGCCTGTGGTGTCAGCACGGCCTCTGATGGATCTAGCTTCCCAGGGTTGTCTCTAGGGCTGAACTATACTTCCCGAGCTGAGACCGGGGATGACTTGACATGTCTTGGGTTGATGTCCAGGTTGACCTGTACATCCCGGGTTGAGATCGAGGCTAACTTAAAGGACCGATATTGAGATCGGGGTTGATCTGACGATTTGATTGTAGATCGAAATTGGATGGACCGTCTGATTAGAGATCAGAGCTGGATAGACGGTCTGATTGACTATCGGACCTGGATAGATGGTCCGATTGACTATCAAAGCTGGATAGATGGTCTGATTGGTGATCGGAGCTGGATAGACGGTTCGATTGATTATCGGAGCTAGATTGACGGTCCGATTGACTATCGGAGCTGGATTGACGGTCCGATTGACTATCGGAGCTGGATTGACGGTTCGATTGACTATCGGAGATGGATTGAGTACCGACATTGGTGATCGGATTTGGCTGATTTATTGATATTGGGGATCGAATTTGGTTGGAGTACCGATATTGGGGATCGGATTTAGGTTACCGATATTTGGGATCGGATTTAAGCTTAAGGACCGGCATTGGCTACCGAATTTGAATTGAAGGACCGACATTCGTGGCCGGATTTGAATTGAAGGACCGTTTTGCCCTACTACAGTGTTAGTATTGGGGCAAGGAAAATTTTGAATGTCTACAGACGCAACACAGAAATATGAAACACGTTGTGGATGTGTTCCAGCTCGGGTGGTAAGGCTACTTTTATGCCACTTCGCCCACTCGCTTCAATACCTCAAATGGTCCTATGAACCTCGGACTTAATTTTTCCTTCTTATCGAATCGTATCTTTCCTTTCCAAGGAGATAATTTCAAAAATACGAAACTACCGACTTCAAAGTCTCGGTCCTGACGATGCAAATCTGCGTACCTTTTTTGGCAATCTTGAGCTGCTACCAATCTGGCTCTTATTGTTGTCACCACATCTGCTGTTTGTTGTACTAATTCTGGTCCCAAAATTCATCGTTCTTCGACTTTGTCCCAACACAACTGTGTCTTGCATTTTCTCCCATAAAGAACTTCGTACGGTGGCATACCGATACTCGCATGATAACTATTATTGTAAGCAAACTCTACTAAGGGTAGGTGATCATCCCAATTCCCTCTAAAGTCCATCACGCAAGTTAAGCATGTCCTCTAGCATTTTTATTATTCGCTCACTCTGTCCGTCTGTCCGTCTGTCTGAGGATGATAAGCAGTACTTAATCTTAACTGTGTTCCCATTCTCTCTTGCAAGCTTTTCCAAAAATTTGACGTGAAGCACGGATCTCGATTAGAGACAATTGAGACCGGCACTCCATATCGTGAAATAATTTCCTTTACGTAAAGACTCGCTAACTGATTTAGATTAAATCGGATTTTGTTGGGTAGAAAATGAGCTGTCTTCGTAAGTCTAGCCACGATAACCCAAATGGCATCATAACCCTTCTGCGTGACTGGAAGTCCCACCACGAAGTCCATCTTAATGTGCTCCCATTTCCACTTTGGTATTTCTAAAGGTTGAAGTAGACCACTCGGCCTTTGGTACTCTGCTTTGACTCGTTGACAAGTGAGACATCTATTGACGCACTCTGCGACTTCCAGTTTCAGATTGGGCCACCAAAAGTGCTGTCGAAGATCTCGATACATTTTCGTGCCTCCTGGATGAACATAATACGTTGTATTGTGTGCTTCGTGCAAGATTTCCTCTCCCAGTTCAGTTAAAGCTGGCACCCATACTCGTCCTTCGAATCTAAATATATCGTCTCTATCTATCTTTAACTTCTCTTCTTCATTTTCTAATATTCTTGTTCTTATCTTCTCACATTCTTCGTCCTTCTCTTGCAATTCCTTTACTCTATCCAATAATGTAGGATGAGCTTCCATCATAAATACTTTTTCTTAAGACCTTCTAGGTCCCTTCACTTCTATTTCCAATTTCTCCATTTCTCTTATTAACTCCTCCTGAGTTGTCAATTGGAACAATTTGTCCCTTCTATTTTGTGACGCCCCCAAATTCGGGTACTTGAAACCCGTACTTGGTGCTACACGATATCCATTCATTCGAACTGCTTAATATATTATAAACTTAAAACTTATAACAAAGTTGACTAATCCCCAGGTACGGCGACCCTTAAGTACTTTATTACATGATAGATAACATATAATATCACAATACATAACTCCAGTTATTACAATCAACACCTTATAACTATTCCTTCAACTTCCCCTTCTATTTGTCATTGTCAAAACCTTCTGGTCGATCACGCTTAGCTGAAAATATTTAATTTAAAGCAAGAATGAGCATTTAATTGCTCAGCAAGTAATAGCAGATAATAAACATCAGCTGAAAGAAATAAATATTTTCTTTGAAGTATACTTCTACAACAAATCAATAGTTGTGAAGCCATTTGAAACAATTCATAACAACATATCAAACCGTTTACAATTTTGAAACGACGTAGTGACAATAACAGCTGAGCGGTCAATAGACCTTGAACTATTGTCTTAAAATTTTGAAAATGTTTGTACAGAAATTCATCTGCAAATAATCATGACTTACGGACACGTTGGGTGATCAGCCCGTATGCCCTGTATTGATCAACACTACATGCTGGAATGACATTCGCGTTCATCATAACCGCCTTTGGAGCATAAAAATTTCCCAATTTCAGGATGTTCATACTCAGTCTGGAGTCCAAACTAAAGCAATTCAGTTGGACGACTTTATCATAAACAATAATATTCAACAATACATTTCAAACTTGGTCTAACCGAGTCAAATAGCTTAGACAACTTTTAAACCATGTAATCATACCAATATTGAATAGTATGCATCAAAACTTGTCAAGTCAAAGAATTTTGAGTTCAAGAATACTTGTTCAAATACAATAATTTATACAAGTGAGGACACTTGCCCAACCAAAACTTAGCTTAAGAACAGAACAGTTTTGATTATATAGAAATCATATGAAGACAGTAGTAAGATACTGGTGAACAATAAACGAATCGAATGAAATTCGAGAGTCTGCTTGAATATAAATGAATTAAGAATACTTTTTCAACAATAAACAAGTTTGAGATACTTGCTCAATAATAAACAAGTTAGAGATACTTGTTCAATAATAAACAAGTTAGAGATACTTGCTTACACAAAGAACCATTGCATAAAGTAAATGCAAATGTTAGAATACTTGCATAGTTATAGATCTCTTGCATAAAGTAAATGCATAGTGTAGGGATACTTGCATAAACGAATAACAAAAATCATTATGGATGTAAATAATTAACAATAATTATTCACGAATATGCTTTGAAATTAATAACTCATGTTTAAGTTAAGGAAAACTTGTAATAAATGCGAATATTCAATAATAATCTTAGATGTGGAATAATCAACAATAATTATCCACTACCATGCTTGAAAAATAATAACTTGAGTTTGAATTAGGGAACTTGCATAACATATACCTGTTTGCACAAAATAAAAGTAGTGCGTAGGGTTTAGATACTTGCCTTTATCGCTGCTTACTGCTACGCAATATAGTTTTATCTTTAATACAAAGACCTATCATTAATAAGATTATTCTTGCAATCATATATCACATTATACTTCATATTACTACTACTTTATAAGTAAATTATCTAACATGTAATCACATAATTAAATATTAGATAACACCTTAATACCATACGTATTCACCATTCTAAACTTAGCACATATCGAGTCTTTAACAATGTTCAATATAGTATGCTGAGACGTGGTTTCCCACAACAACCATCAAACTAGTTTCCCGTCTCGTCTACACTGTTTTTACACAGCGAGTTAGATGGGTAGCTAGTTCGTATATACCTCCGCTCCCTGAAGAAATTGTTTAGCCCAGATACTATACAACAACTATTAAAGAGTACGACAACACTACTTTCGATTTAACACTTACTCTTTTATTTATAAGTTCTTATTTATAACTAGTAAGCCATATAACCAATTATAAATAAAACTCCTTGTACTATACATGAAATAATTTTAGCATTATAATAAAAAAAATTATAAAATGAATATTCATCAACTATGTTTAAAATAAATTGAGCATTATAACTGCTTGTAAAATGAATATTCGTTTATTATGTTTGAACTAAATCGAGCATTATAACTGCTTATAAAATGAATATTCAACTATTCTATTTGAGATAATTTCAGCATTATAACTGCTTATAAAATAATATTCTTACTAAATACTTGAAAAAAATCGGACATAATAACTGCTTATAAAAGTATATTTTCTTCTTTATAAGAGAAATAAATCGAACATTATAACTGCTTGTAAATAGGACTTTTGTACTATATACTTCAAATAATTTGGGCATTATAACTAATTGTAAAAGTATATTTTTACTAAATATATAAAGAAGAATGAAAATAATAACCACTAGAGTAAATACCTTTTGAAGTTGTAAGTTTTAACTAATCCTTTGAAATCTAGAAATTAATCTAACTCACAAGAATTCTCTCTTTCTAATCCTGGATTATAACTTAGCTTTATAAATTGGTGAAAAAAATGAAGAGAATGGCTTGCTATTTATAGTAAAACATAGTTTCGATAATTGCACGTTAGGGGCCCGGCTTATTACAGTTTGGTACCTAGGTTAATTACACTTTAGTGCCTCACTAATTGCACCTTAGTCCCTCAAAATATCCACCATGTGACATCATGATGACATCATTATAATGACATCATCTTTGTGTTTCTTTAATGCTGATTTCATGTTTACATCATGCTTGCATCATCTGTGTTTCTTTAAGGATGATGTCATGCTTACATCACGCTTGCATCATCTCTTCTCTGATTGGTCAATTTCAGTTCACATAGATTGGTTTTAATTTAGAAAAAAGGGTATTTTGGTCATTTCACAAATAATTTTAAGGGTAATTTAGTCATTTCACATATTTTACTTAAATTGTAACCCTTAACATTTGCTAATTAGCATTCGAGTTTGCAAATCAGGGTTAGGATTTTCAAATCTTAAATTAGGGTTTTTAACTGCACATTAGGGATTCTAACTGCACATTAGGGTTTCCTAATTAGGTTTGCATAATAGCATTCCATCTAATCAGTACTTAACATTAATCACATAATGTACATACAAATAATCTTAAATATAATTATAATAATAATTGTATTAATATACAAAAGCCCTATTCAAATTAGGGTTTTGATCCGCTATTCACCTTTACCTCCTTGACATTTCTTAGTCAATAAATAAATTAACTAACTTACTATATTCATATCACGCATGTTCAAAATATTACTGATAACAATAATGATAATAATTAATAAAATAATATATATATATATATATATATATAATCATTCATAAAATTATAGTCGTATAAAATTTTCAGTCCTTACATTCTCCCCTCCTTATAAGGATTCCGTCCCCGGAATCACCATTACCTTACGCTTAATTTTATGTCTATCTTTAGATTTTATTAAAAAAATAAAAAAAGTTATTGAACTACTACATTCTTCCCTCCTTATAAGTTTTCGTATTACGAGTTCGGAACTGCTGCGCGTCTTGATCCATTGCTTGCAGTTTGCTTGCACCAATTATGGTAGTTCCCAACGGAACTCAAATTCCTCCTTCAAAATCCTTTTATTAACGAGTTAATATTATAATATATATCATTTCCTGAAATTGTCTTTCGTATGTCTATATTCAAGGGTTCCTAACATTCACAAGGGTAAACGTACTTATCTTAACAATCTCACGGTATATAAGAATTCTGTTATATTCGAATAAAGTTTATATATTGATATCATTGATCGAAATCATACTTGGAACTCCATCTCCGGTTGCTACTGTATCTTGGACCGTTATGTTGAAGGTCCTTGCAGTCGATTTATTTGGTGGAGTTGGACCAGTTATTGCTAACGTTTGGCTGCTTTTTCCTGCCTTCGCATTTCCCCCGTCGGTTCTCTTTTTTGGACAATCCCTCACCATATGATCTGTTAATCCAAAATGAAACACCCAATATTCTTCCTAGGATTGTAGCAGTTAGGAGAGATGTGTCCTTCCTGTCCTTATTTAAAACACACAAACTTCCCCTTCAGACACTCACCCGAGTGATTTTTCCCACAATTACCACACTGCTCAGCCTGCTTCCTTATGCATCCCTGCCTATTTTTGATATTTCCAAAATTATTTCACTTCCTTTTTTTCCCATCTCCACTTCCACTGCTTCCTTCAACTTTAATAGCTCCCTCGATTTTAACCTTATCCTTCCTTTCCTTATTGTAGAGGCTCATGGCCTCACTTTCTCCTTCAGCTATAATAGCCTTTTCCAAGAGTGATCCAAAAGAATTAATCTGCAACACTGCAATCTTATTGTAGAGCTAGGGTTTTAGGCCCTACTAAAACCTTCTTGTCTTCCTTGCCTCCGTATCCACTTGGTGTGTAACGAATCTAGCTAACTCATTAAACTTAGCTGCGTATTCCGAAACGGTCATATTTTCCTGCTTTAATTCTAAAACCTAACCTCCATCCTAGCCTTCATACTGGACGAGAAATAATTCTCGAAGAACAGTTCCTTGAACTTAGTCCACACTATCACTCCTTCCCTGACCCTAGTTTGATTTGCCTCCCACCAGAAATTCGTCTCCCCCTTCATCATATAGGTAGCAAAAGTTATCTTTTGCTCCTCCGCTACCCTAGCAATAACAAATGCTTTCTCCATCTCCTTCACCCAAGTTTGGTCTTCTATGGGGGTCAGTTGTCCCTCTAAATTCTGGAGGTCCTACTGCCTTGAAGTCTTTAAAGTTCGCCAATAGATTGTTCGTTCGATTCCTTGCTGCTGATGCTCCATTTTGCATGACTTGTGCCAACATATTCGCAAGATTATGCATTAGGTTTGCTTGACCTTCTGTGTTATTAATAGATTCTTCTGCTTTTTGGTTTTGATTTCGTCTCCTTAGTGGCATTATTTGGGTAAACAAAACCTTAAATTATTCTTTTTTATTTTACATTTTATGCACCATCGTATAAGTGTTAACATTTTAAAATGTAACGCGAGATCTTAAACTCAGACAAACATATAATCAGATAGACACTTACTATCTTATTTCTGAAAACGTATTTACTTAATCAAAAATATATTCATATTCATTCAACGAGTTCATAGTACTCCCTATCATATAGCACAAATATTGCTATAAACATCTATCATTCCCTGGTGACAACAAAAGTAGGGAATCCCTGCTACAACTTATACAAAAGTTGGGGGTAATACATTACACACATATACATATCACACACATATTTCCTACCATACATAATTATATAATATTTATCCTAGTTGTTTCCTACACCCTCCCTTGATCCTGGACAAACTTTCGACTGGTGACCTACCTGATAGTAGTGTGCATACAAGCCAATCATGTATGATGATAAAGCACATACTTTGTAAACAATCTTATTTATTTATTACTAAAAGTATTCATTTATTAAAGGCATTTAATTATCTACATGATGCTGTTTTTATAATATGTAAATAACCCATAGTTTTAAGCAATGCTTTTAGAATCATGATGTTGATCATGCTAATGAGATTTAAATTCTTAGAAATCTTAAAACTAAAATAGCTCCCAATCGTGAGATTACTAAAAAGGAGATTAGTAAATCCGGATAGATTGGTACATATGTTGCTTGCTCATTGGATGATGATGATTGATCTCATGATCATTTGTGTGGAGACACTAAAGCAAGTATGTAAGTGCTTATTGGAGAATAAGTTCACTGAACGTGACTCGCTATGGAATACCTAATGGAGTTTTACTCGCCTGTCAATAGGAATTCCTAATGTGATAGTAGTGCAAGTGATCCTTGGACTTGAGATCATCATAGTATCTTGTATGAAATGAATTATACTTTGACTTATTCCTTAAGGCCCTTTAGGGTATATAAAAAGGTATGCTTTGGTATAATGAGTTACATATGGAGATAATGAATGATCAATAAACAATCTACGACTTCTAGTAAAAGAAGAGATATGTCCTACGTGATTCGTTAAATGACAACCCAAGAATCCTTGGCCAGTGTGGAATGAAATTAGAAAGGAGTTTCTAATTTGCATTATATGGAGTTGTGCATTTTCTAATCAAAATACATATAATTAAATAAAATAAGACTTGACAGTAAATCCATGTCTTATATTTAATTGGGACATTGTATGGTAGAAGAATTGAATTGTACGGTAACTATTAACTCACAGGTTCTTTTATGATTAATGTTAAAATCTATATTATCTGAAAAGTCATTGATCGCTAGGGAGGCTTATCCTTATTGTAGAATAAATGTTATTTATTTAAATAGAATATTAGTTTAATTTATTTATTTAAATAAGATTAGAATTGTTCTAATTGATTTATTCACAATCGGTTTAATATGGAGAACCTAAAGGGTCACACCATAAAAGAAAGAAGAATTATTTAAGAAGATAATTACATAATCGTAATAGTGAATTAAGTATAATTAATTTAATCTATGGTGATAGTATAAATTAAATAGCTTAATGTTTATTATTTAATATTTTAAAAATATTAAATATAAATTAATAAGAGGGGTCTTATTAATATTATTATTATTATTATTATTATTATTATTATTATTTTAATTCTAAAGGAGTTTAGGAATTAATTTAATATAAGTACTCTCACTCATTCCTAATGAGATTAGGAGGTAAATTAATTAAAGAGTTTAATTAATAAATCCCAATATGTTGGGAAGCCAAATTAATTAAAAGAGTTTAATTAATTAATAAATGAAACCCTATTATAATTAGATTAGTAGGGTTCATCAAATATCTATATAAGAGAGTCTTATATCAGATATAAGATATACGTGATTCCAAGAGTTGGAGAGTACCACATATTTTCTACAGAGATTAGAAAAATGGTTTAGCCAATCATCCATCTTCCTGGGTTATTCCTCTTCCTTGATGGATCACCTCTAGAGGCCAAACACTTGGGTGGCTAACGTTGATCAAAGGAAGGAGCAACTACAGAAAATTCAAGGAGATCAAAGGAGAGCAAGGAGTAGAACTCGTACCTGTGGAAGCTAGATTCTACAAGGGTATATTCTGATTCATCCTTACTTTTCTGTTATTGATAATTGAGCACAAAGTATGACATGGTACGGGTTTGTTTAAAAATTTTAAAAACCTATGTTTCGCGCTTCCGCCCTTTAATTGTGTAATTTGATTGCATGTATGAGTTACGTACAAACCCAACAGTGGTATCCGAGCCTAACTTTGTGCTAATTATTAATATTATGATTCTATGTACGAATTGATGTAAGATTGGATCGAATTTTTTGAACAAAAATCGAATTCTGCAGATTCTGCAATGAGCAGTGCAGCTGCGCCGCTTCCCAGTTCATTCTAGGCGCAGCTGCGCCATTCAGCAGAATTATTCTATTCAGAAAGGCAGCGCAGCTGCGCCGAGCCCCAGTTCATTCTGGGCGCAGCTGCGCCATCCCCTGGACAGAAACTGAAATTCTAATTTTTCATTCAATTGAAATAAATGATTTTTTTATTTGATAAAAGTTTAAAATAAAGGAATTTATTTTATTTGAAATATGATTTCAAATTGCTAAAACTAAAGGAGTTTAATTTGGATTTGGTTTTTGATTAAAAAATAAAAGAGTTTATTTTGTTTCAAAACTAAATTTAGCAAAACTTTTTGTCCATTAAATGACATCAATCTATATATGGAATGATTTTATTATTCATGAGATGAATGATTATTCATTGATGCATATGTTGATGTGTATGAATATAAATGGGTTGATTATGGACTATTGCCCAATGTGATTGGATTTTATTTTAGTTGAATGCTTGAATGAATGTGTTTTATTAAATGGGGTCTGCGTACCTCGTCTTCTCTAGTTTTTTTTTCGATGTAAATTCTATCTCCCTCCTATGTACTTCCCCTTGACTGTTGATAAAGGTTTCTATTTAATTTAAATAGTTTATGTAACAGAGATAGTTAGAATTATCTTGAAAAAATTGGAGACTAAGGAGCAAGGAGCACGTGAAGACCCGTTTGTATGGAGCCCGGGTTTAAATGTAATAGTTACGTTTAAATTTAAATTCTTGCACTCCTAGGTTTGACCTCTTGGTTCACTTGGTGGCTCTAGTGGACCAAACTAGAATAAGAGTTTATAATCAATTCGGGTAGAATATAGTATTCTATATGTGCATACTAAGTATTATATATATTATATTTTATGCAAACATGCTTCGCATGTTTAATAAAATAACGCGTGTTTTATATATATATATATATATGTGTGTGTGTGTGTGTGTGTGTGTGTGTGTGTGTGTGCATGCGCGCTAAACAAGATAAGACAAATAATAGCAAATCCCTCAAAGAAATTATGTTAAGTCCAAAGCGTTCAATGATATTTGGAATATCGAACGCCGCCTTCTAGCATGATAAATTAATAGAGTATTAAATATTTAACACAAGTTTGTTGTGCTATCCACAAGGCGAGTATTGCGTATTTAAGAAATTAATTTAATCACATTTGATGCTTATTAAGAAAACAGAACAATATTGTTTTGTTGTGCTATCCACAAGGAACAATATTTTTCTTTTTTGAATTTAAGAAAGTGCTAGGCTGGACTTAACTTAAATCATTTTAGTTCGGATGTGCACACACTTGACCATTATGATTTAAGAGGCAAAACAAAAAGAAGTTACATGTTAATGTAATTGACAAGAGTTGTCTACCTATTTATTTATATATCGTTTGTTGTGATATCCACAAGGCTATATACATTTGAAATGAGATCCTTATTCTCACTAGCAAATCTTTAATTAGATGTTGCCGAACTATATAAGTGAGGGTAATATAGTTTGATGAAAATAGTGGGAGATACTAATTTAAAATAAAGACCTAAATTTATTTTGGTATGTAAGATTAATTAAATGAATGTTTGCTAAAATGTTATCTTTTCACATGTAGAATTTTAAAAATGTCAAAATCACTTATTTCACTGCGTAGTATACTTGATGCTAATAAATTAATCGGGCCGAATTATACGGACTGATTAAGAAATCTGAGAATAGTTCTCACTACTGAAAAGATTTCTTATGTCCTAAATTCACCTGTCCCTGGAACTGTTTCAGAAACAGCCTCTGAGGAAGAAATTGCCACTATTGTAAAGTGGTAAGATGATGCATCTATGGCTCAATGCATCATGCTCGCATCCATGAGTAACGAGCTTCAGCGTCAGCACGAAAACATAGATGCTCCTACTATGTTGCTTCACCTCAAGGAGTTGTATGGTGAACAAAATAGGACTGCTAGGTATGAGATATCTAAGGAGCTCTTCCGATCTCAGATGACCGAGGGCACCGTTGTCGAGACTCATGTCCTTAGGGTGATCAATCTGATTGAACGCCTTGGATAGCTTGGGTTCGTCATGAATGGGGAGTTGAGTCAAGACTTGGTCTTTCAGTCACTCCCTGAGACCTTCTCGCAGTTCGTTGTGAATTTTCACATGAATAAGTTAGATACCAGCGTGCCTGAACTACTTAACATGTTGAAAACTGCAGAAGGTCACTTCCCATCCAAGAAGAACCATGTCTTGATGGTGGATTCTTCCAATAAAAGGAAGAGGCCCAAGGTGTCTTCTGAAAAAATAAATCTTAGAAGGCTAAGGGAAAGGTGAACTTAAAGGAATAAAAGAAACCTGATCTAGCTGGCAAAGGAATGTGCTTCCATTGTAACGAGCCGGGACACTGGAAGAGGAACTGCACGAAGTTTCTAGCAGAGAAGAAACTTGGAGAAGCTTCGACTTCCAATCAAGGCTTGTTCATGATTGAAATTAATTTTTTTGAAAGTTATAATTTTACTTGGGTATTGGATGCCGGCTGTGCTTCTCATATATATAATACTGTGCAGTGACTGATCAGAAGTAGAAAGCTGAGCAATGATGAGGTCATCCTACCAGTGGGAAATAGAGCAAAAGTTGATGCATTAGCTGTAGGGACTTATTGTTTAGCAATGCCTTCGAGCAAGTCCATTTATTTAAATAATTGTTATTTTGTTCCGAATATCATTAGAAAAATTATTTCTAATTCCGTATTAGATATGGAAGGATTTGACATTATAATAAAGAACAACAGTTGTTTTATTTATCAAGATAATGTTTTATATGGTGTTGGTAATCTGCGAAATGGACTTTATATACTTGACTTGCATGAAAATATACTTCAAATAGAACAAACTAAGAAAAGGAAAAGAGATAATGTTAATTATACCTATATGTGGCATTGTAGACTCGGTCATATCAATGAAACAAGATTATCCAAGTTGCATAAGAATGGGCTCATAGAGCTATTTGATTTTGAATCATATCCAACTTGTGAATCATATCTCATAGGTAAAATGACTAAATCTCCCTTTAGTGGAAAAGGAGAAGGAGTTACAGAGTTGTTAGCGTTGGTTCACACAGACGTTTGTGGACCTATGACAACGAATGCACGGGGAGGGTATTCTTATTTTATTACTTTCACTGATGATCACTCAAGATTTAGATATGTGTATTTAATGAAATACAAATCAGAATCATTTAAAAAGTTCAAACAGTTCAGAAGTGAAGTAGAGAAAGAAACGGGAAAGAGTATTAAGATTCTTCAATCAGATCGAGGTGGAGAATACTTAAGCGGTGAGTTTGTCAATTGTCTCAAAGATAATGGTATAATCTCACAATGGACTCCACCAGGTAAACCACAGTTGAATGGAGTATCTGAAAGGAGAAATCGAACATTATTGGACATGGTTCAATCTATTATGATGAGTTTTACCGATCTTCTAATTTTATTCTGGGGTTATGCCCTAGAAATGACTGCATACCTGCTTAATAAAGTACCTACCAAATCCGCCCCAAAGACTCCATATGAGATGTGGAAAGGGAGAAAACCATATCTTAAGCATGTTAAGACTTGGGGTGGTCCAGCTTATGTCAAAAAGTTTAAAAATGATAAGCTACAGACTAAATCCGACAAGTGTAGATTTGTTGGATACCCTAAAGAAACCGTAGGGAATTATTTCTATCATCCATCTGATCAAAAGGTGTTTGTTGCAAAACATGCTGCCCTCTTGGAAAAGGAGTTTATCCATGAAGGGGTCAGTGGGATTAAGATATATCTTGAATAAGTCCAAGAACCACAAATTACTACGGATCAAAGTCAGATACCTGACCAAGTGGAAGAACCTACTATACCATACCCTATTCGTAAATCTGAAAGAGTACCAAAGATACCTGAGAGGTATGAATTTGTCATACAGGATGACGATGAGGTACACATCATGAATGATGATGATCCATTGAATTACGAACAGGCTATGAGTAATAAAGACTCAGGGAAATGGCTTGAAGCCATGAAATCCAAAATGGACTCCATGGATGAAAACCAAGTATGGGCTTTGGTTTCACCACCTGAAGGCATTAAGCCTATTGGGTGCAAATGGATCTTTAAAAGAAAAACTGGAGTGGACGGCAAGGTAGAGACCTATAAAGCCCGACTGGTTGCAAAAAATATCAAACAAAGACAAGGAGTTGACTATGATGAAACCTTCTCACCAGTAGCTATGCTCAAGTCCATTCGGATTTTGATTGCGATTGCAGCTTATAACGACTATGAGATCTGGCAGATGAACGTGAAAACGGCCTTCCTCAATGGAAAACTTGAGGAGGATGTTTATATGACACAACTAGAGGGATTTGTTTCAAATGTTGGAACAAATCAAGTCTGTAAGCTGCAACGATCCATTTATGGATTGAAGCAAGCTTCTCGTAGATGGAACATTCATTTTGATGAGACAATCAAAGAGTTTGATTTTATCAAAAATGAGAATGACCAATGTGTGTACAAGAAGGTTAGTGGGAGTGCAGTTTTATTCCTTGTATTATATGTTGATGATATATTATTGATAGGGAATGACATTCCTATGCTATAATCGATTAAAATCTGGCTATCTAAACACTTCTCCATGAAGGACTTGGGAGAATCATCGTATATTTTGGGAATAAAGATCTATAGAGATAGATCTAAAAGGATGCTTGGTTTATCCCAAGGAACGTACATTGATACGATGCTAAAGAGGATTAGCATGGAAGATTCCAAAAGAGGTCTCATGTCGATGAGCCATGGAATAAATCACTCCAAGAAATAGGCCCCAAAGACACTTGAGGAGAGAAACCGAATGAGTAAGATCCCTTATGCTTCTGTAATAGGATCTATCATGTACGGTATGATATGTACTAGACCGGATGTCGCTCATGCACTTAGTGTAACGAGCAGATATTAGTCGAATCCAGGAGAAGAGCACTGGAAGGCAGTGAAGAATATCCTAAAGTAGTTATGAAGGACTAAGGATATATTTCTTATCTACGGTGGGTCTGAATTAAAACTCGAGGGCTTCACGGACTCAAGTTTTCAAACGGACCAAGATGACAGTAAATCTATTTCGGGGTATATTTTTACTTTAAACGGAGGCGCAGTGAGTTGGAAGAGTTTCAAGCAGCAAACAGTTGCTGATTCAATAACAGAGGCAGATTATATAGCTGCAAGTGAAGCTGCAAAGGAAGCTGTTTGGATGAAAAAGTTTATAACAGAACTTGTTGTGGTTCCTAGCATTGGAGAAGCAGTTCCCGTATACTGTGACAACACCGGAGCAGTTGCACAGGCTAAGGAACCCAGGTCTCATCAGAAATCCAAACACATATTGCAGTGATTTCACTTGATCAAGGAGATCATTGAAAGAGGAGACGTCACCGTGGAGCGTGTGGACTCTCAAGACAACATTGCAGATCCATTTACTAAAGCTTTAACACAACAGTAGTTTGATCGTCACTTAGAGAAGATTGGTATGAGATACCATGGCGATTGGCTTTAGTGCAAGTGGGAGATATATAGTAGTGTGCATACAAGCCAATCATGTATGATGATAAAGCACATACTTTGTAAACAATCTTATTTATTTATTAATAAAAGTATTCATTTATTAAAGGCATTTAATTATCTACATGATGCTATTTTTATAATATGTAAATAACCCATAGTTTTAAGCAATGCTTTTAAAATCATGATGTTGATCATGCTAATGACATTTAAATTCTTAGAAAGCTTAAAACTAAAATAGCTCCCAATCGTGAGATTACTAAAAAGGGGATTAGTAAATCCGGATAGATTGGTACATATGTTGCTTGCTCATTGGATGAGGATGATTGATCTCATGATCATTTGTGTGGAGACACTAAAGCAAGTATGTAAGTGCTTATTGGAGATTAAGTTTACTGAACGTGACTCGCTATGGAATACCTAATGGAGTTTTACTCGCCTGTCAATAGGAATTCCTAATGTGATAGTAGTACAAGTGATTCTTGGACTTGAGATTATCATAGTATCTTGTATGTAATGAATTATACTTTGACTTATTCCTTTAGGCCCTTTAGGGTATATAAAAAGGTATGCTTGGGTATATTAAGTTACATATGGAGATAATGAATGATCAATAAGGAATTTACCACTTTTAGTAAAAGAGGAGATATGTCCTATGTGATTCGTTAAATGATAACCCAGGAATTCTTGGCCAATGTGGAATGAAATTAGAAAAGAGTTTCTAATTTGCATTATATGGAGTTGTGCATTTTCTAATCAAAATACATATAATTAAATAAAACAAGACTTGACAGTAAATCTATATCTTATATTTAATTGGAACATTGTATGGTGAAAGGATTGAATTGTACGGTAACTATTAACTCACAAGTTCTTTTATGATTAATGTTGAAATCTATATTATCTGGAAAAGTCGTTGATCGCTAGAGAGGCTTATCCCTATTGTAGAATAAATATTATTTATTTAAATAAATTATTAGTTTAATTTATTTATTTAAATAAGATTTGAATTGTTATAATTGATTTATTCACAACCGGTTTAATATGGAGAACCTAAAGGGTCACACCATAAAAGAAAGAAGAATTATTTAAGAAGATAATGGCATAATCGTTATAATGCATTAAGTATACTTTATTTAATCTATGGTGATAGAATAAATTAAATAGCTTAATATTTATCATTTAATATTTTAAAAATATTAAATATAAATTAATAAGAGGAGTCTTATTATTACTATTTTAATTGTAAAGGAGTTTAGGAATTAATTTAATATAAGTACTCTCACTCATTCCTAATGAGATTAGGAGGCAAATTAATTAAAGAGTTTAATTAATTAATGTTAGGAAGCCAAATTAATTAAAAGAGTTTAATTAATTAATAAATAAAACCCTATTATAATTAGATTAGTAGGGTTAACCTAATATCTATATAAGAGAGTCTTATATCAGATATAAGATATACGTGATTCCAAGAGTTGGAGAGTACCACATATTTTCTACAGAGATTAGAAAAAGGGTTTAGCCAACCACCCATATTCCTGAGTTCTTCCTCTTCCTTAGCGGATCACCTCTAGAGGCCAAACACTTGGGTGGCTAACATTGATCAAAGGAAGGAGTCACTACAGGAAATTCAAGGAGATCAAAGGAGAGCAAGGAGTAAAACTCGTACCTGTGGAAGCTAGATTCTACAAGGGTATGTTTCTGATTCATCCTTACTTTTCTGTTATTGATAATTGAGCACAAAGTATGATCATGGTATGGATTTGTATAAAAATTTTAAAAACCTATGTTTCATGCTTCCGCCCTTTAATTGTGTAATTTGATTGCATGTATGCGTTACGTACAAACCCAACACTACCAACCCACATATAAAACATACACCTTGCTTCAGAGTGGGACAATGAGGAGAGATATGTCCCTCATGTCTGCAATTGTAGCATATGTTTTGCCCTTTCCAGTATACGCCTTCATGTTTCCTTTTACAGTTTGTACACTTTCCTATTTTTTTAAAGTTCCCTTAGTTATAATCAGAATTTTCTAGATCACGGTCATTCAACTTTCTTTTCCCCTTCTGCTTTGGAGCTGCATACGATATGTTGCATTTGGCTCACATCTTTTCAATTTGGATCTTCAACTTATCTTGTTCTTCCATTATTTCGATTAAAGCCTTTTGGAATTGACTATTTAGTAACTTTTCTATTTCCCACAACTTTTTCAGAGAAGAAACCTTATTCTTCAAATTCTGCACTTCAGTTGATGCCTGATCAGCTCCAACTTCCATTTTTGAATCACTATCTGTCAATACCACCCTTACTGGTTCCGGTACTATGTTTTTCAAAATGATTACCTCATCAGGTTTGCTTTCAATGTGAGCCTTTATTTCAGCTATTGGCTTAAATATTGGCTCGGGTAGAGTGATTTGCCCTTTCTTCACATTATGAGAGTCTCCTAATCCTTTTCCGCCTGATATCTACACATAATTTTATCTTGATTAGTACATATTATATACACATAACAAATAATAGTTTCATATAAGTTACTTTTATTTCATTTTACTATGCATTTCGTTAACTCATCTCCTTTAAACTTTATTTGAGTTATTTATTTTTCAACGCTTCTATCTATCCTAAGGTTATAGCTTAAGGTATCCCCACCTAAGGTTTCTAACCTAAATCTTTGATACTAACCTGTGTCACCCCCAAATCCGTGTACTTGAAACCCGTACTAGGTGCTACACGATATCCATTCATTCGAACAGCTTAATATATTATAAATTTAAAAATTATATCAAAGTTTACTAATCCACAGGTACGGGGACCCTTAAGTACTTTATTACATGATAGATAACATAAAATATCACAATACATAACTACAGTTATTACAATCAACACCTTATAACTATTCCTTCAGCTTCCCCTTCCCTTTGTCCTTGCCAGAACCTTCTGGTCGATCACGCTTAGCTGAAAGCATTTAATTTAAAGCAAGAATGAGCATTTAATTGCTCAGCGAGTAATAGCAGATAATAAACATCAGCTGAAAGAAATAAATATTTTCTTTGAAGTATACTTCTACAACAAATCAATAGTTGTGAAGCCATTTGAAACAATTCATAACAACATATCAAACCGTTTACAATTTTGAAACGACGTAGTGACTATAACTGCTGAGCGGTCAATAGACCTTGAACTATTGTCTTAAAATTTTGAAAATGTTTGTACAGAAATTCATCATAACCGCCTTTGGCGCATAAAAATTTCCCAATTTCGGGATGTTCATACTCAGTCTGGAGTCCGAACTAAAGCAATTCAGTTGGACGACTTTATCATAAACAATAATATTCAACAATACATTTCAAACTATGTCTAACCAAGTCAAATAGCTTAGAAAACTTTTAAACCATGTAATCATACCAATATTGAATAGTATGCATCAAAACTTGTCAAGTTAAAGAATTTTGAGTTCAAGAATACTTGTTCAAATATAACAATTTATACAAGTGAGAACACTTGCACAACCAAACTTAGCTTAAGAACAAAACAATTTTGATTATATAGAAATCATATAAAGACAGTAATAAGATACTGGTAAACAATAAATGAATCGAATGAAATTCTAGAGTTTACTTGAATATAAATAAATTAAGAAAACTTTTTCAACAATAAACAAGTTAGAGATACTTGCTCAATAGTAAACAAGTTAGAGATGCTTGCTCAATAATAAACAAGTTAGAGATACTTGCTTACACAAAGAACCATTGCATAAAGTAAATGAAAATGTTAGAATACTTGTATAGTTATAATTCTCTTACATAAAGTAAATGCATAGAGTATGTATACTTGCATAAACGAATAACAAAAATTATTATGGATGTGAATATTTAACAATAATTATTCACGAACATGTTTTGAAATTAATAACCCATTTTTGAGTTAAGGAAAACTGGCAATAAATGCAAATATTCAATAATAATCTTAGATATGGAATAATCAACAATAATTATCCACTACCATGCTTGAAAAATAATAACTCGAGTATGAGTTAGGAAACTTGCATAACATATACCTGTTTGCACAAAATAAAAGTAGTGCGTAGGGTTAGATACTTGCCTTTATTGTTGCTTACTACTACGCAATATAGTTTTATCTTTAATACAAAGACCTATCATTAATAAGATTATTCTTGCAATCATAATATCACATTATACTTCATAATACTACTACTTTATAAGTAAATTATCTAACATGTAATCACATAATCAAACATTAGATAACACCTTAATACCATACGTATTCACCATTCTAAACTTAGCACATATCGAGTCTTTAACAGTGTTCAATATAGTACGTAGAGACGTGGTTTCCCACAAATAACCAACAAACTAGTTTCACGTCTCGTCTACACTGTTTTTACACAGCGAGTTAGTGATAGTAGTGTGCATACAAGCCAATCATGTATGATGATAAAGCACATACTTTGTAAATAATCTTATTTATTTATTAATAAAATATTCATTTAAGGCATTTAATTATCTACATGGTGCTGTTTTTATAATATATAAATAACCCATAGTTTTAAGCAATGATTTTAGAATCATGATGAGATCATGCTAATGAGATTTAAATTCTTAGAAAGCTTAAAAACTAAAATAGTTTCCAATTGTGGAATTACTAATATGGGGATTAGTAAATCTGGATAGATTAGTACATATGTTGCTTGCTCATTGGATGAGGATGACTGATCTCATGATCATTTGTGTGGAGATACTAAAACAAGTATGTAAGTGCTCATTGGAGAATAAGTTCACTAAACGTGACTCGCTATGGAATACCTAATGGAGTTTTACTCGCCTGTCAATAGGAATTCCTAATGTGATAGTAGTACAAGTGATCCTTGGACTTGAGATCATCATAGTATCTTGTATGTAACAAATTATACTTTGACTTATTCCTTAAGGTCTTTTAAGGCATATATAGGGTATGCTTGGGTATAATGAGTTACATATAGAGATAATGTATGATCAATAAAGAATCTACCCCCTCTAGTAAAAGAGAAGATATGTCTTATGTGATTCGTTAAATGACAACCCAGGAATCCTTGGCCAAGGTAGAATGAAATTAGAAAGAGGTTTCTAATTTGCATTATTTGGAGTTGTGCGTTTTTTAATCGAAATATATATGATTAAATAAATTAAGACTTGACAGTAAATCCATGTCTTATATTTAATTGGGACATTGTATGGTGGAAGGATTGAATTGTATGATAACTATTAACTCACAAGTTCTTTTATGATTAATGTTGAGATCTATATTATCTGGAAAGCCGTTGATCGCTAGGGAGGCTTATCCCTATTGTAGAATAAATGTAATTTATTTAAATAGATTATTAGTTTAATTTATTTATTTAAATAAGATTAGAATTGTTCTAATTGATTTATTCACAACCGGTTTAATATGGAGAACCTAAAGGGTCACACCATAAAAAGAAGATGAATTATTTAAGAAGAAAATGGCATGATAGTAATAATGCATTAAGTATAATTAATTTAATCTATGGTGATAGAATAAATTAAATAACTTAATGTTTATTATTTAATATTTTAAAAATATTAAATATAAATTAATAAGAGGAGTCTTATTATTATTATTATTATTATTATTATTATTATTTTAATTCTAAAGGAGTTTAGGAATTAATATAATATCAGTACTCTCTCTCTCTCTCAATCCTAATAAGATTAGGATATAAATTAATTAAAAGTGTTTAATCAATTAATTAAATAAAACCCTATTCTAATTGGATTAGGAGGGTTAACCTAATATCTATATAAGAGAGTCTTATATCAGAAATAAGGTACGTGAATTTTTCAAAAGGTTGGGAGTACACATATTCTATAGAGATAGAAACAAGGGTTAAGTCAATAACCCATCTTCCTGAGTTCTTCATCTTCCTTGGTGGATCATCGTTAGAGGCCAAACATTTGAGTGGCTGACATTGATCAAGGGAAAGAGCCACTACAGAGGAATCAAAGGAATCGAAGGAGTAGAACTTGTACCTGAGGAAGCTTGGATCTTCAAAGGTATAATTCCACATCCTCTCCTTCTATGTATTGACTGATAATTGATGCACAAGAAAGATCATGGTTAAGGGTTTGTAAGAAAATTTTAAAATCTGATTTTTCATCCCTTCCACTGCGTTTATGTAATTTGATTGCATGTTTATGTTTCTAGCAAACCCAACAGTTAGATCGGTAGCTAGTTTATGACGCCCCCAAATTCGGGTCCCTTGAACCTCGGCGACGTTATGATACTTCATCAGCGTACATATTCTATAACTATTATGGAATATTCATACATACATTGTTCATTTTTAAATAATTCTATCTCATCTCCCAAGATTTCTAACCTTAACTTACATACATACCTTTAGATTCACAAAAAGGTTTACATAAATAACTTACATCAGATAACTAAATAGTTAACTTGCATAACACTCTAATCTTGTTCTTTGCTTGTGACTCTGTCTTTTTCCTGGAACATTCGTCTTAATCTAAAATTTTATATCATGATATAGCAAGAGTGAGCAACTACTTTGCTCAGCAAATTTAAATACAATAAAGATATATTATGATTGAAGAAAATAATATAGCTTTCTGAATTTTCAACAATATATAACAATTGTGAAAGATTGAGAATCAAATTTCAATAATTGAATAACTGAATCAATAATGCTGGGTGGTCAACAATGACCATAAACAAATTTAACTGATCCTTATGGTAATGAAGATGATCAGTCTTTCATACCTGATGAACATATGCAATTTGCACTAAGTGCGAATCAATAATCAGATATGTGGAATAATTATAAATAATTAAACCACTAGCATGCTTGAAGCATAATAACTCGAGTTTGAGTTAGGAAACTTGCCTGTTCTACGAGCTACAACTAACTAGCTTTAATTAGAACTCTTTGAACGACCTAACATTGACAATGTTGGTCTATTAATTAGTACTGCGTATAATTGTATGTCTATACGCTTAATTATGCTATTATCTGACAAATAATTCAATCACAAGGTATACATAATATAATGTACTATCATTAATCCTATAAGACATATAATTGATCTTAGGTTAATGATTTAATTAATTAATAATATTTTTCTTAAGGGATAAACACTTATTAGATCTTTAAATAATTTATTATAATTGTTTAATTAATGAGTTATTTAAATTCTCTTCATTTATTAACTTTATCTTCATTTAATTACTATTTAATATTAGTTAAATAGTAATTAATTAATTAATTACCTTTAGTTATTATTTAATAATAAATAATAACTAATAAAAATCTATTTATTATTTAATTTTAATTAAATTATTAATCTTATTTGTCTTTAATTATTATTTAACATTATTTAAATAATAATTATTTATTTATTTATCCTTGAATAATAAATAATTAATTCACTTCATAAATCTTTAATTATTCTTTCTTATTATTTTAAGAATAATTAATTATTATTTATTCTTATTTATTATTTAATATTAATTAAATAATAAATAATTATTTTATAAGTTTTTATGTCTATGTAAGTAAGTAATTTCATTATTATTACTTAATCTTACTTAAACATTCTTTAATTATTATTTAATATTAATTAAACAATAATTAATTAATGATTTAACTCTATTTATTATTTAATCTTAATTAAATAACCAATAGTTAGTTTATTAATACTAACTCTACTTAATTATCACTTAATGTCACTTAAATAATAATTAAATAATTAATTACATTTAAATTGTATGCTAATTAGTTTAATAATTATTAATTACTCCCTCCGTCCCATAATAAGTGATATTTTAGGTAATTTTATTTGTCCCAAATTATTTGATGTTTTAGAAAATCTAGGAGCATTAATTACAATATTTTCAAAATTATCCCTAATTACTCCTACTTCAATACCCAGATGCTTTTCACTCTATCTCTCTCTTTATTAACACAAAGGGTATTATAGACAAATGATACTATATTTAATGCTATACAATTATTTTCTTAATGGTTGTGCCCAACTCTAAAACATCACTTATTATGGGACGGAGGGAGTAGTAAGTTTTAAATGATTTAAATGAGTTTAAACCATTAATTACTTAACAATTACATAACTGTCCAGAAAAATTCTGAATTAAATATCTTAATATTCTTCACAATTTTAGAAAATTTTCGAACCTGGAACCACAACCAGAATCGACCGGAAAGTGGGTGAACCAGCCGTCGAAAAGTTCCGCCGGTTCAACTGAAAACTAAACCGGTCAAAATTCTTTAATTTTTCTAACATTTTGATTTTATTTTTAGTTTTGGGGTCCTTCACTAAAACCTTCATAAAACAAAATCTACAACTCCGATTGAGGTCCAATCGGTCTCGTTGGATTCGTATCTTCCCGAACTATAGTTTTCATTTATCAAACATCAAATTTGAATCTGTTTTAGTTACTGAAAATGGGCCAGAAGTGGACCATTCTTGTAAGGTTCCAACAGTTTAAGGTGTTTTGGTACAAAATTCATATCTTGCACATTTTAAAACATTTTGAGTGATTCCAAAGAGATTTTCTCCTTAACTCATAGATATAGCATACCAAGAAAGAAAATCACAAAAACTATTTGTAAATTTCAAAATGAAAAGCATAGATCACACTTTTAAAATAAATTTTTCGGAAAAACTCTTTTTCATGTATTTTACCAAACTTTTCAACATGAACACATATCAATAAATAAGTTAAACCCATTAAACTCTATATATATCATTCTAGCATGCTTCTAACCATTTAAAGATTGAACTCCATAGATCTTACATAAAAATATACCAAACATACAAGATTAGGATTTTTCTTAACGTTTTGAACATAGTTCCTTTTACTTCTTCTTTATCATCTTTCTAGCACTTAAATAGGTTAGATCTAAACATAAAATACTTTAAATCATATAGATTTATAGTTTTTAAGTTGGAAAACACAAACTTCATATCCAATTTCTCTATCAAAAGATATGGATCAAAAGTTCAAAAATTAAGGTTTATACCTTGATTTGCCAGCTATCTTCCTTTTCCAACCAAAATATGTTATGAATCTAGGATGCATCAAAATAGAACTCTTCTTCTTTCTTCTTTCTTCTTTCTTCTTTCTTTTTTCTTTCCTACCGAACCTCTCTCTCTCTCTCTCTCTTTCCTTTCTCTAGCTCTTGCTTGGTTAGTTACGAAAAATAGAATGAAATGTAGATAAAAACAAGTCAGCTTTTTTATTATTATTTTTTTTGCTAGTAAAATTTATAGATATAACTTGTATATCTAAATCATTCTCCCACATTCTTTCTCTATTTCTCTCTCTTATTTATTAAGCTTTTGCTTGCAAGTTTGTATAAGGTGTGGGTGAATAAATAAGTGACACCTATTAGGGAGTTGCTCACCTAATAAAGTGAAGTACTCATTACTTACATCCCCTCCTTTGCTTCTCCTTTTTGGCCGGATTCTACCCCTTCTTCCCACAATTTTTTTTTGTTTAGTTAGTATAAAAAAATTAAGACCAAGGGCAAAGTAGTCTTTAACAATTACTAGGAATGGGAAAAATAGTCTTTAAGTCATCTCAAGGAAATTTCCTATAAATTTTCTCATAGGACATAGTGGTCATAAATAATTTTCTTTAAGGACAAAATGGTCATCTTACTTCAATTAGAAAATTTCCTTGAAGGATGCCATGGTCATTAACAAATTTCTCTTGGGGCAAAATGGTCATTCCCCTATTACTAGGAAACTTCCTAGCAATTTCCTTCATAAGGCACAAAAGTCATTAATAATTTTTTTTTAGGGCAAAATAGTGTTTTGCCACTTCAAGAAAATTTTCTAGAAAATTTTCTAACAATCATCACCAGTCATTACTAGTGGGTCCCACCCTTATATACCAACACTTTTCCAACATTTAACTTAAGTATGGATAATTCCTAACCATAGTTATTTTGCTAGCACATATTCCATTATTTTGGGTTACTAAATAAATCTTCATTGGGCTAAGATTGGGCCAGACATTTAATTCTTTTTGGGCTTCCTAAATAATTGTTTGGGCTAGGTAAACTAACATGGCTCAATGCTTTAATTAGCTTACTAAAGGTCCAAAATATCCCATCTCCCATTGGGCTAAAGGATTAGGCTTTAACTAATTTATTTTGGGCTTGTAAATTAATCCCTTTGGCAATGAATTTCACATAGTTCAATACTTTTAATTTTTATCTTACCCTAATCATTTAGTTAGCGTTTCCATTACACATTTATAATTTAAATTCATACTCATGTATCTTTAATTTCATAACCCAATTAGACTTGTTTTACTTAGGTTATAAAATTAATTAATTGAGATGTATAAACTAAATCTCTAAGGGTTAGTATATATTTTAAATACTATTATTCTCCCATACCATAACACTTAAGTTATTCAATTTTTCATTCCTAATATATAATTAGGTTATATTAGTTTCTTTTATTTGTTTATATAATAAACAAATATAACCATCACATAATATTCATACAAAATAATTTAATAGGTTGAGACATGTTCCACGTAAGTCCTAATATATTTATCCTTGTCATCATACATATTCATAACTCTATACTCAGCACAGATCAAGTCTCTAACAGTGTTCAATATAGTAGGTTGAGTGGTTTTCCACAAATAACCAACAATCTAGTTTCCCGTCTCGTCTACACTGTTTTCACAGTGAGTTAGATCGGTAGCTAGTTCGTATATACCTCCGCTCCCTGAAGGAATCGTTTAGCCCAGATACTATACTTCACCCATTAAAGAGTACGATTATACCACAACTTAAACTTAACTTCTTATTCTTTTCAAAATTTCCATCATTCTCGTTTAATTTCTTTACATTGCTTAAAATTCAGATTAAACCATATAGGTTCTTTAAAATTTTTAATTAATCCTCAAATTTTCATCTAGGTTTTATTCCTTAACCTTTATTTTAATCACTCAAGATCTTATAAATTTTCGGGTTGTCACATAGTTCGTATATACCTCCGCTCCCTGAAGGAATTGTTTAGCCCAGATACTATACATCAACTATTAAAGAGTACGAATGTACTGCTTAAGATTTAACACTTATTCTTTTATTTATAAGTTCTTATTTATAACTAGTAAACCATATAACCAATTATAAATAAAACTCCTTGTACTATACATGAAATAATTTCAGCATCATCTCTTCTCTGATTGGTCAATTTAAGTTCACATGGATTGGTTTTAATTTAGAAAAAAGGGTATTTTGGTCATTTCATAAATAATTTTAAGGGTAATTTAGTTATTTCACATATTTTTCTTAAATTGTAACCCTTAACATTTGCTAATTAGCATTAGAGTTTGCAAATTAGAGTTAGGGTTTTCAAATCTTAAATTAGGGTTTCTAACTACACATTAGGGATTCTAACTGCACATTAGGGTTTCCTAATTAAACCTTAGGGTTTCCTAATTAGGTTTACATAATTGCATTCCATCTAATCAGTACTTAACATTAATTACATAATGTACATACACATAATCTTAAATACAATTATAATAATAATTGTAATAATATACAAAGCCCTATTCAAATTAGGGTTTTGATCCGCTATTCACCTTTACCTCCTTGACATTTCTTAGTCAATAAATAAATTGACTAACTTGCTAAATTCATATCACACATGCTCAAAATATTACTAATAACAATAATGATAATAATTAATAAAATAATATATATATATATATATATATATATATATATAATTCATTCATAAAATTATAGTTGTATAAAATTTTTGGTCCTTACACCTTTCTACTCAATGCGTCGGCAACTACGTTTGCCTTTACCGGGTGATAAAGAATCTCGCAATCATAATCCTTGATCAGTTCCAATCACCTCCTCTGTCGCATGTTCAACTCCTTCTGTATGAATATATATTTCAGACTCTTGTGGTCCGTGTATATCTCACATTTTTCTCCATACAGATAATGTCTTCATATTTTTAACGCAAAAACTACTGTCGCTAACTCTAAGTCATGAGTAGGGTATCGTTTTTCGTATTCCTTCAATTTTCGTGATGCATACGCAATGACCTTGCAATGTTGCATTAGCACACAGCCAAGTCTCTTTTGCGATGCATCACTATATACCACGAAACCTCCCGCATCGTCTGGCAATGATAATACATGCACTTCGCTTAATCTCTTCTTTAACTCCTGAAAACTATCTTCGCATTTCTCCGTCCATACGAACTTTATTGTCTTCCTTGTTAGATTGGTCAATGGGGTTGCTATCTTAGAAAAATCTTGGATAAATCTTCGATAGTACCCAGCTAACCCTAAGAAACTTCTTACCTCCGTTGGTGTCTTTGGCTGCTCCAAATTACTCACTGCCTCCACCTTTGCAGGGTCTACTGAAATTCCATCCTTGTCGATCACGTGTCCTGGAAACTGGACTCACTCCATCTAAAATTCACACTTTGAAAACTTTGCATACATTTTCTCTCTCCTTAGCGCTTGTAAAACTATCTTCAGATGTTCGGCGTGCTCTTCCTTGGTCTTTGAGTAAATCAAGATATCATCGATGAGAACTACTACGAATTTATCCAAGTATGGCTTGAAAACTCGGTTTATCAAGTCCATAAATGCTGCTGGAGCATTAGTCAATCTGAATGACATTACCAAAAACTCGTAGTGCCCATAACGGGTTCAAAATGTCATTTTTGGTATGTCCTCCTTCCATACCTTCAACTAGTAATGGATATCCATTCTTGATCGTTACTCTGTTTAATTCTCGATAATCGATACAGAGCCTCATCGATCCGTCCTTCTTCTTAACAAACAACAGTGGTGCTCCCCAAGGAGACACACTCGGCCGTATGTAACCCTTATCTAGTCATTCTTGTAATTATATCATCAATTCCTTCATTTCTACTGGCGCCATACAATATGGAGCTTTCAAAATCGGTGCAGTTCCTGGTGCTAAGTCTATTACGAATTCAATTTCTCTGTCTGGCAGAAGACCAGGTAAATCGTTCTGAAATACGTCTTGAAATTCCCTCACTACGGATATATCCTTCATTTCTACTCCTTTTTTATGAGTATCTATAATGTAAGCTAAGTAACCTATATATCCTTTTCTTAACAATTTCTTAGCCTGCATCATCGTAAGACAACATGATTGCTTAAGCAATGAGCTACTATAAAACACCACCTTAGACTAATTCGGGGTCTGAAGGTTCACACTTTTGTTATGACAGTCAATTATTGCCGCATGATTATACAACCAATCCATTCCCAGTATCACGTCAAATTCTCCCAATCTAATCGGAATTAAGTCTACGCTTAGTTCGTGATCTCTAATATTTGCACAACAATTTTGGTATACGAACTCTACAGAGATTACTTCCTTATTTGCAACTTCTATGTTCAACATATTTTCTAAGCGTTCTTGGGGTATGTTTAGTCGACTAGCAAATTCTTCAGACATAAATGAACAGGTAGCACCCGAATCAAATAATATATAAGCATTTATATTATTGATTGGGATAATACCTGACACCACGTGCTTCGCAGCTACTGCGTCCTAGACAGTCATGTTAAAGGTTCTGGCAGTTGGTCGGTTGGATTGTGTCGGTCCGCCAATCATCATCTTACTGTCTTCCCCTTGTTGGCCGCTTCCTCCGCTGCTCCCCTTCTTTGGACAATTCTTGATTTGATGCTCGGTTGAGCCACAAGCCAAACATCCCTTAATCTTCTTTGGCTTTGGGCAGTTGGGTGAAATGGGTCCCTCTTGGCCACAATTATAAAAGGTACTGCGCCCCTTCCAGCACTCTCCCTGGTGGTTCTTTCCACACCTCGGGCATCCCTCAGCTTTCTTCTTAAACCCTCCATGAAAACTTCCCGACTAATTGTTATTTTTTTTTTTTGTTGTTATCCCATTTTTACCTCCCCAGATTGCTTCCTCCGCTGCTACTTCCTCCACGACTCTCTCCTCCGGTATTCTTGCGTGTCTTCTTCTTGTTGTACTGACTCAAGGCCTCACTACCTCCCTCCGCAATGATGGCTTTTTCCAACAGCGTGGCAAATGAGTCGATCTGGAGAACTGACACCTTGTTGAACAACCAAGGTTTCAGTCCTTGTTCAAAACGTCTGGCTTTCCTTTCTTCGTCCCCTACCTGTTGTGCTGCAAATCGGGCGAGCTCATTGAACTTAGCCGCATATTGTGCCACCGTCATCTTCCATTGCTTAAGTTCTAGGAACTTCACCTCCATCCTATTCTTCATGCTCTTCGAGAAATAATTCTCGAAGAATAAGGTTATAAATCTTTCCCAGGTTATAGTCCCTTCTCCCGCTCTCTGTTGATTGGCCTCCCACCAATAATTTGCTTCACCCCTCATCATGTACGTAGCAAAAATGGTCTTCTGATCTTCACCCACACGAACAATGGTGAAGGCTTACTCCATCTCTTTGATCCATGTCTGCGCCACGATAGGATCGGTAGTACCCTCAAATTTCGGAGGTCCTACGCTCCTAAAGTCTTTAAAGTTCGTAACTGGAACCGCTTGGGGATTGGGGTGAACGGGTTCATTATTCCTTCCCCGAAGGGCTTCTCCTAACAAGTCAACTAGTCGTTTTATATGATCTACTTGCTCCCTCTCATTGTTAACCGACTACTCTGGTGCAGTTAGTCTATGTCTGGGCGCCATTATCTGCATCACAAAATTTCATTCTTATTATCTAATTCTATTTCTTAAGTATTTCTTTAATGCAAAGGAATAAAATTTTATAACACATTTTCTGAAATAAGAACATTTATATTCATATGTCAAATCATTACATCGATATGATCATTCCTAGCATACTTCTATAAATGTCAACATCTATCCCCTAATATCACAAAAGATGAGGAAACACTATCATACTACCCCTCTAACATGAGCCTACTCGGGTTTTACATAACTATCCCATATCTTACACAAAAGATTAGGATTAGATCACAATATATACATTACATAAAAGTAACTAAACTACCAAACTAATGGGTCTCATCCTAACATCTCGCGCTCCACGGTGCTCTTGTACTCCACCTGTGATATGTGTTCCATCAAATCCCTGATCATGGTGTGTCGGGTTTGTCCCTGCTCCGTCGGGTAGTGGTATACACCATCAATCACTCTCTCTACGGCTGTGCAAAAAACATAGCCCATCTTGTTCATCTTCCTCTTCTTGTATCTCACCTCATCCTCTAAATCTTCTACCCTATTATTAGCTCCTTCCCACTTCTCCTCGAAGTAGATCTTCTCCATCACTTCTAGCTTGAGCTGAGTGCGGAGAGCCTTCTTCTCAGCTTTCTCACACAACTACCTCTGCTCAAACTCCTCCAGTTTTCCTGCCAAGTCTACATTACTAGATATCGAATGATGGAAAAGAGTTCCCATCTGAATTCTCGCTTCCTTGAAATAAGCAGTCTCCACCTCCATATCTTGCATCACCAACTTCCTTTGGTGGTCTTCGTCCCTCAGTTTCTGCAACTCAGTCTCTCTCTCCTGAGCCTCAGCCTCTATTTCCTGAACTCAACAGTCTAACTCCAAGATCCGCTCCTCATACTCTCCTAACATCCTATCCTCGATCGTAGCCTCGTCAGAATCTTCTGTGGGTTCTTCCTCCATAGGTTCCTCCTCGGGATCTGACTCCACCTCTATCTTATCCTCGTCGTCAAACTCGGATGGTGCTACTGCCTGCACAGGTTCGGCTACCAAAGGAGCCTCATACACTATGTGTATATCACGTGGCTCCTCCTCTACTACTCTACTAGGTCCTCCCAAGTCTGTCATCCTACAACCACAAACATAAGATAACAAACAACAAACTCCATTAGAATGTTAAATAAAACATAAGTTCATTGTATAGAATGAAACTATATTTCATAACATACTAAGTCTCTAGGAAAACTCTATATGAGTTTTATCTCCTTCTATATTCTAAATTCTTTTAAGGTTATAGTCTAAGGGTTTTCGCTCCTAAGGTTTATAACCTAACGCTTTAATACCAACCTGTGACGCCCCCAAATTCAGACCACTCGTATCTTGAATTCGGTGCATCACGATCTATTTTTAATAACATACTAAAATCTCATGCAACAGAATAGCAGAATATTTTACATTGTTATAACATAAATATTCTTGTCCCAAGGTCTCGTGACAGTTACTACATCATTTCAATAATTAAACTTAAAGCATAACTTAAACATAATCATCCCTTAATACATTATCATAATATTAATAATAGTTCTCCTAATCTTAAAGGACTAAAGCTATTCCGAAGCCTTGCCCTTCCCTTTGTCCTTCCCCGACGTACCGCCTTGCTCTACCTTAACTGTAATATTTTTGGGGAAGCAAGAATGAGCAACAGATTTGCCCATCAAGTAATATAGAAATAAGGATGAACAATATGAAATTCGAATCTCAAGGGTATAACAGTAAATGATTGTTTAAGAATAACAAGAAGTATCAATAGTTCTCAATAAGTGTCGCTATGGACTGAAAGATATCAACAAGATTCAAAGGTTTAATCATTTCAAGGTTCAAGAATAATGAACACTGAGCAGTCGCTAAGAAGTATGAACTCCTACTAAAATTAACAGTATTATGCTGAAAATCCAATATAAACAAGTACAATAGGTGATCAGCCTAAAGTACCCTACGTTATGCATAACAATTAAACATGCCTGTATGTGCGCACGTCGGTTCCCCGACAGTTATATAATTTCTCCTTCACTGAGGGTTGTTCATCTCAGTAGATTTATAAGAGTCCGCACCAAGACAATTGGTTTGGATAGCATTCTAACACATGATAATAGTCTAGCCGAATCAAATGGCTTTAGAAGACTTTTAGGAACAATAAGTTCACTTCTCGTAACATGAGTAAAGATATGAAATCAATTTTACAATTATGAATAGTAATCATACGAATGTAGATATTTGCTCAATATAAGTATGTTTGATATAACAATAATTCGAAGTTTCTCAATAAGAATTAAGATCTAGATACTTGCATTCAATTATAAGAATGAAGTTAGGGAACTTGCATTTATATCAAAATCAAATGAAGTTAGAAAACTTACCTTTTGCATAGATTACAAACCTAAAGCTTAAAGTCACCGCAAGGTCTTATAGTATCCTATTTATGTATATATATATATATATATACACACATTAGCTATGCAAACTCAATACATAAGCTGACGATCCTACACGCATTCCATTACACACATTACATAATTAGTTCATACTTTACTACATAATCAGACAACATAGCTTTGTAATCGTCGTTGACTAAAAGTTTTTGAAAGTTTTAGAAACACTTATCAATTCTTGGTTTCCTATAGTCAACATATACATTAACACTTGTACAACCTAATAATCATGTATTGCAGTTTTAGGATATCAATATAAGCATGCATTAAGAGTGCAAATAACATGAACCGACTTCATTGCAGGGTGGCACGGCCGCGCTGGGTTTAGACTAGGGAGTGGCACGGTCGCGCTGCTCCTTGTCAAAACTAGAAGCAACTTTGAGCCTGCAAGAATCTAGCTCACTTACTAGCATACTTAGGAATCAACACATAAAATATTCGCATACTAAGGGGATCCTTCTTCAAGTTTGCATTCAAATCATTTTGTTTTATTTTTATTTCGATCAACAAGATTTCAACAACAATCAAAGGATCAAGTATATAAGTCCTTAAATCTTATCTTGTTACCCATAAGTCTTTAATACGCATGTCCGTATGTATACCACTTGTTTACATCTAGGTTGAATAGCTTAACACTTGAAATGTCATTTTACATTATTTTTGACAAGTCTAAGTCATGCTTAGCTAGATGATGAACGTATCGATCATGTCTAGATGCATAACATATCCTATCATGGTGGACCCAAATTTCAGAATACAACATAGGGTAGTTATCAACAAAGTTAGTTTTCAAACTCTTAACTTTTATTGAAAATCTCATGTTAAATCAACCAAACATGAAAGATACATTGGATTCATATATCATACTATTATATACCAAACCAAGCCATATAAGCATGCTAAAGGTCAGAACTTAAAGTATACCAAGTCCGTCAAGTTTTATTTTCGAACGTTATGTTTCTTTTAGAATTTAAGCTAGCGTAATTCATATCATGCAAAAGGCTTTGGATCACTTGTTATACTCATTCACATACATTTATAAGTTACTTATGTTAGCATGTCTAGAATCAAGTTAAACTATCATTCTCATCATCACAGAAAGTAACAGAATTGGATTGCATGACTACCAGCCGGCGAGCCCGCGCTGTGTTTGTACTGGGAAGTGATGCGGCCGCGCCACTCTGGTACAGACACAGACTTGGCTTCTGCTTCTTCTTATGCTTCTGCAGAACTCAAAACCCAACTCAAAAATCCTTCATTTAACATGCTCGTATCCAATCACATTGTCTTCAAACATGCATGTAACCTTAACTAATCAACATGTTAACAACTTCCAAGCTAATTCACAAAGATTTCAGTATAATTACAGAAATTTACCAACTTGGAAATTAAGGACATAGAACATGATTAGTACCTCTTGAAGATTGCAATTGCTAAACTTGCTTTCAATTTTCAAATTCCTCCCCAATTCAATATACTCACACTCTATATCAACTTAGCAGAAAACTTAGCAAAGTGAAATGGAGAAGAGGAGAGCTCAATTTATAAAAAATCAAAAACCCATACAAAAGCTTTGCCCTAGCGTTCTAACCCAGTAGGAAGAAGAAGAAGATGGTTGACAACAATGATTTAGTAGAATAGTTTCCCAATCACTATTGAGACCACTTCTTCCTTCATCATTTGAATGCCTGATAAATTGCAACGAGGAAAAAGGCTAAGCTTAGGCCAATGGCGTATTACACGTGAATGAATAAAAGGGACACAGAATATGGGACAACCTCTTTTAAACTCAGCATTTGCAAAACAATGATGCTAACATACTTAGGTTTATTTTGTTTTGGACTCACAAGTATAATTGTAATGAGTTAATATTATTAAATTGTAGTAAGTTGGGGGTATATATATACACATAATTATATAATCCATGTACATTTGGTTAGTCCAGATAATACCGAAATATAATTTAGATGAGCATTATCAACCCATATTTTCATAAAACTTTATTATTTCAATTACACATAATTATTGAAATAAATATTTAATAATAAATATTTATTTAATCAAATTTAATTTTCTCCCATAACATTAAAGTACACATTTAATTTACCCACCACTCATCATGTTGTCACATAAGCTTATTTATGTATCTCTAATGGAATTATATTATTCTCCTAATTTTATCATATAGTTTTATATATCATATAATCACCTTGTAATGTTATACCTTATTTTATTTTAAATAGATGTAGCCACTTTATAACATATGATCACACATTACACATTATTGTACATAGAAATAATTTAATAATAATAAATATTAGTCTATCATACCATTTACTCATTAATATGTTATTACTCCTAACAAAAATTAATTAAATAATATAATATTAATTAATCCTTCACTTATTTAAATCATTCCTTCTTTAATTTAATTAAACCATCACTAAGTCCATCATCGTGCCACACAAGGCATTTCATAAGCTCATCTTAAATTCTTCACATTTCTCAATTATCATAAATTCAATTTAATTTAATTGAGTTATCCCATGCCACATAACCATTTATATTAAAATAAATATTCACACGTTTATTAATATCAATATTAATATTATTTATAAAATTCATGGGTATTACAGGAATCCATCCTCAAATCCAACTGTCAGATAATCTGGGGTGTAGAGAACCCACGTGATAGAGTCGGCAGTCAATAGCTCTAACTGCAAGCGAGAATGGGTGAACCCCTCTGATACAGGGACCTCTGTCAAAGTAGAATGATGCCAATGACGTCCCCGTGGATATGTCTCTAAGCCCAAAGTAATGGTCGGGCATAGGCAAGGGAGCCTCTCATATGCCCAAAACTGGAAGTGCAAAAAATCAAATGTCCCAATGATAAAGATTGACAAACACGAATGAGGGAGATTGAAAGGTGAAAGAGAAATTACTCACCAGCAAAAAGGGATAAAAACCCAGCCAGGCCTCTGTCACACCCTAAGAGCGTAGGCGCAACCCACGAAGAAAATAGGCAAAGGTGTAGGTGCCCCAGTCAAATCCCTTATGCGTTCCACATCTCAAGTAGCACTCACCAAAGAAAAAGAGATCGTCGGGGAGTTATCTGCTATGAAACAACCCCTGATGATGATCAAGAACAGTTACCGAAGAATGCGATCTCTAACCCTCTGATCATCAGGCAGAGGCTCAGTCAAAGCCCCACTATGGGCATCCACACTCAAAGGCTCTGAACGGACAGTCCGACCCTTGATGGCCATCGCAAGAACTCCCAAAAGGGATAGAAACAGCAGCAAGTGAAATGTAAGCCACCAAAGGCACTGGCTCCCCTGTAAACTTTAACCCTGTGATGAACCGCCAATCCATTGGTGTCATCATAATCTTGCAGTCCAACAAATAGAGAGACTGGGTCTGGTGGAACCAGTGCTCAGATAAAGCCCACAGATAACCCCAAGGGAAACGACGGGGAGGAATAGAGAAGAAGGCCTCGAAACCCCAAGTGTTGACGATGGCCTGGTACTCCGAATGCAGAGTATGATACAAAGAATGGACGCTAAACCAGTTCCCCTGGGCTGAGTAAAGCTGGGAACCTGCATCAAATTGCAAATCTAGATTAAACCTTTGCCCTAAAATGGCAAAAGAAAGAAATGTCCATAATAGAAACTTCAGTCACCTCAGTGGCATGAAGATAAATCGAAGGATGGTGTGTCAAATCGTCCAAAACCTCCAGAATCGGCACAAAGATGGTTGTAAGCTCCCTACGTGGAGCAGGATCTGGATCAAAATCCACAAAGGGGACATCCTCCTCATCGTCCACATCATCTGGCCTCTTAGCCTGGATCAGACGAATCACTGGCTCAGCCAACCGGTGAGGCTGCCGGGCTGGACGAGGTTGAGGGACATCAGAAGATCTCGTCCGTCTCACACCTGCAGAGACCCTACTAGAACTGCCTAGTTTATCAGAATCCATAACCTGAACAAAATCTCCAAATCACCTCAGAAAGGGTGAGGTAAGCCTTAAACTTGCTGCCTATTAAAATTAAATCATTGTTTTATGCATATTCTAAGCTATAAAGCATGCATCAGTTAACATAAATCTCCAATAGAGTTAAAATTACATGTTCATTAAATGCTCAGGCTTTTGAAAAAATTTCTCCAGAGTTTCCTTTGTAAAATGGACTATCAGCATACACATAGGCATTACTAGGTCGCCATTTAGTAGCACACCTACCCAAAATCATGAACATTTTATATATATGAAAAACATCAAAATCAAACTCCCCATGGCAGCTAAATTATCATGTGTATTTTTAGTTGAAAATCCAGGCTCATTTGTCCTCAAATAGGATGAGTAAACTGGCCAAAAAGGACGCCAAATGACTGTCTTAGAAATCAACTTTTTTCACGTCAACATGTTCAGCATGGTAAAACATACACATTTACTAAGTCTAAAATTTTTTTATCAAGCCATATAAGCATGCATATTTAATATATTGTGTTTAGAAGCATTCTATATGAAATTTAATGTTCTAATGGTCAAAACTTGAAAAGAAAGGATGTAAACGTTACCAGATTTGTGCAGAACAATTGTACGATGACGAATTTTGAAAAAAGCGGCCCGAACTCAGTAGATCTGAAGAGGAATTTTTAGATTTTCTATATCGTTCAACTTGAAAATGGCTTATGAAAGTCACGGGGGGACCAAATTATACCCGTAAAGGGCCGCACCTCTACCTGCCGCAGCAGCAAGTAGACCTACGGCACCCTAGGGTGGGTCCCACCCCCTCTGGTTTGGTCCAATTGAAGTTAAAGCGAAGTTTACGGAAGTTGAAAAGTCAAATCAGGGAAAAAAGTGCTACGCGATTGAGCAGAACAGGCCCGAAACCCTGAATCCGAGTGTCAAACTCCTGAAGAAAGAAAATCTTTATGTAAGCCATTGGTATGGACCTTTTTGTGGTATTCGGAATGCCGATGATGAAAATTGCTAAAAACTGCCTTTGTCAAAGCATCGGGAAGGTCCAGCATTGTAAACAGGGGGTTTTAAATGCGTCAAAGTATCCAGATTTTTCTGAGGGTATGATTCATCAGAAAGATTCCCCCAACATCGAGATCATATAGGTCTGACATTGCAAACCATTGGCGACAACTCCAGCGTAGCATAGGTAAAGAGCCGGTGATGAAAGCCGTTGAGAACTGCTTTAACGAAGATCAGATTGTCTGATGTTACAAGCTTTTGGCGACAACTCCAGCGTAACTTCAGGAAAGATCCGATGATGAAAATCATGGAAAGCTATCCTTCCCGGGGAGAACCGATGATGGAATCTATTATATAAATTCCCAGCCAAGGAATCAGATTAGTTCAACTGACCGTTGTAAACTACCGTTCGAGTAGGCATAGAGGAGGTTCGATGATGGTATAACTCTGCAAACTACCGTTCGAGTAGGAATCAAATCAGTTCAACCGACCGTTGCAAACTACCGTTCGAGTAGGCACCAAGGTGGTTCGGTGATGGTCTAAGTCTACAAACTACCGTTCGAGTAGGCATCAAATCAGTTCAGTCAACCGTTGTAAACTACCATTCAGGTAGGCATTGAGGAGGTTTGATGATGGTCAAATCATTGTCAACTATAATTCGAGTAGATAGTGAGACTTCTATCCCCAACAAAAATGTCGGCACCAATCGAACAGCAATCCAAATTGTTGGCGACAACCCCAACGTAGCGTCAAAAAAGTCGATAATGTAAACTGGTGTAAGCTATCATCTAGGATAGACATCAGGAATCCCCAATGAGGTCACTCGTCAAAAGATGAACATCTCTAGAGGAGGAAAAGTCAGAAAGCGTATCTGAAGATAGAGAATGTTGGTGACAACCCCAACGTCGATTTTAAAAATGTTCAATGGCATCAGCCAAGGAAGAATCTTCCCCACAGAGATCTTGAAAACATCTCTACAACATGTCATAAAATTAGTCTTGGTAGCACCGACGAACGTGGTAAACCATTGGCTTCAACCCAATGTAGCATCAAAAAAGATCTAGTGATGAAAGCTTTGAAAACTTCCGTTCAAGTAGGCATCAAGAGAGTTCAGTGAAAACCATCGTGGACAACTCCATCCCCAACAGAAGTGGCGGGAGCGGTCAGTGATGGAACACCGTGGCAACTAAACCCACAAGAGCATATAGCATGCATGACATAGCATATCGTGCATTGCATTACATTTGCATGTGTCATTTTCCAGTGTCTAGCAGCCTTTATCCTGTTTATTCCATTGCATTGCATAAACATGATAAAGAGGGGCATATGTAGACACTCAAAATTTTGTATTCCTGTTACTAACCCTGCAGGAGGGTAAAACCTTCTTTTACCTTCTAGAGACAACCCTGGAAGTCCAGATCAAGTCAAACCCTAGGAGAGCAAGCCAACCCTCAGAGACGATCCCGAAGCATCAAATCAAACCCCCGCGACAACACTGGGAGATCAAGTCAAACCCCGGCGACAACACCGGGAGAACAAGCCAAACACTAGCGACAACACCGGGAGAACAAGTCAAACCTCGGAGCATCAAATCATCCCCAGAGACAACCCTGGGATATCAAGTCTACCTTGGAGATGACCCTGAGGAAGAACAGAGTCGGGTGGGATCAAACCTCGAAGACAATCCAAAGAAACAGTCAAAAACCCTGTCAATCCCGGAGACAACCCCCAGAAGGGCAAAATGGTCATTTCACCAACTCGACATCAAATTAAGTTAAAATCAAGCCAAATTAATGCCATGAGGGTCATGAAGAACCATAACATCAATCCCGAGTGAAAACAGCACAAGACAGCTCAACGGACGGACTACGAAAACTCAAAGATCTGGTCATAGACCCATCTTTTTGGAGTCAGAAAAGGTCAAATCCTATGTCATTGCGTAGCTCTTAGAATGTGCTTTCCAGAAAGGTATAGCACGTCTCAATCGAACTTTCGGATTGAAAGTTATGAAGGTCTGAAGTAGACAGTGTGTTGGTTGGAGTGCACGAACTTCGAGACAATGGGATCCACAGAATCAGGGCCCACTCGGGGACCCTCAAATAGACTCCCGGCTTCCGCGAGTAGACCCGCGGCTATTTTGGTCTATAAATAGGGACCCCCACCAGCTAAAAAGAAAAAAGAGGAAATTCCGCCCATTTCAGCTCTTAACCCTACCTACAGTGCTCCAAACTTCAATTTTATTCTTTCAATACATTTGTATACGTATATATACTAATATATCAAATTTTAACAACTGCAAACAGAGTTTTCAAGCTCTCCAAGTGGTTTAAAGCCTCTAGCACTATATACTGTAAGATTTCTTGTGATCTGAAACTTTTTACTACTTTATCATATATATATATGAGCGTATATATATATTTATAGCTTTTGTTTTCGCCTGAATTTCAAATTCGTGGCCTTTTTGGCATACGTTTATGTATATATAAGTATATATATACATTTTTAATTGCTTTTGCAGCCTGAATTTTAAGTTTGTGGCTTTTATCGCTATAATATATATATATATAAGTATATATATATATATATATATATATATATTTATGCTAACTTGTTTTGCCTGGATTTTTAATCTGTGGCCTTTTCAGCTTTAATATATATATAACTATATATATATTCACATTTAATTCAGTTATGCCTGGATTATAAATCTGTGGCTTTTTCTACTTTAATATATATATATATATATATATATATTTATACTAACTTCATTAACCTTGATTGTCAATCCGTGGCTTTTTCTCGCTTTAATATATATATAACTATATATATATATATATATATATATATATATATATTTTATACTAACTCGTTTGGCCTGGATTGCTAATCAGTGGCCTTTTCAGCTTCTATATATATATATAAGCATATATATATATATATATATATATATATTTACATTAATCATTCAAGCCTGGATTGGAAATCTGTGGCTCTTTCCAGCTTTAATATATATATATATAATTGTGTATATTATTTATTCAATGTGATTAAATGTTTGTTTTAACTGTTCATTTGATATAATTCTGTGCTGATGTAAAGTTTGTGGACTAGGTTTATCTGAATCTAGCAATTTCTAACTTTCAACCGGTTCAAAAGCTGTCAAACGGGAACCGTTGAGCTAGAATGGCTAAGATTTATTTAAATCTAGTTTTCTTTCTAATTTTGTAAATATTAAAGCGACTACGTGACCCTAGATCCATATCTAGAGGGAAAGGAAAGCTTTGGCTACGCGTATGCAAGGATTTAACGGATGAATCCTTTGTCTTGCGACGTCTAGATTTTAATTTGCATTTTATTTCAATATCTCTGTTGTGCAGGCTTTTTGATAATATTCTGTGAGCCTAGGAATCACGGAATCTACGATTAATCACATGAATCTAGATCCGATTCCCATGATGGATAAAGTTGCACTGTAAATACAGCATGTCTGTCTTCTTGTAAATGTAAATCAAAGGGACCTTCAAATGGTTATCCGAATTTAAGGTCTCAGCATAGTAAATTGTGGTTTGTAGTACTCGGGTCACTTCGATGGCTTTTATGCCCATAAGGAGCCCGACACTTGTATATATATTATTTGGTTGAGGATGCTTCGCAATCCGACAATAAAATCAAAAATTAGCCGAATATAGAATAAAATGAAAGTATCAAAAGGCTTCAATTTCCAAAACATCACTTTCATATCTTGTCTAAAAATGGACTTTTCATTAAATCAAAAACTTCGTATATAGGTCCAACGAAGCACAACACTACTTCTAAATAAAGCACGTAGACCCAATTACTGCATGCAAACACACACACACACAACAAATAAAATAGGGAAATTTAAAAGACGCGGTAACCGTGTTTCACGGAAGTCGGGGGGTGCCTAACAGTTTCCCTCTGCTTAATCAAGCCCCCGAACTCTATGAATCTCGGTTTCCAATGCCAAGTTAAATAGAATACAGTAATTGGGCCTACTTGCAAACTTTTCAAACAAAACTCGGTTGAGTTGGTACAACCATTTCAAAACATACCAACTCGCGACTCTGTAAAATCAAACTTTTCAAATCGTCGACATTATATGTATGCTTTTCCTCAAAATTCACCCTTCAAATCAAACAAATGGAAAACAAACAAGGGTAAAAATACATAGAGAAAGGGGGATCGCCAAAGATTTTTTCCAAAGTCGACAGTCACGATATAGTAACTCATATTATTTAAAATGATATTATTAGTTAGCATTATTGGCAATGTCTAGAAGTTCTGTCGAGGAAATGAGTTACTTAATTGTGCGCCGTTTATACGGAAGGCCCCCTCTTTCATAGGAACGATCTGGTTGTCAGTATTGTAAGTCTATAATGATGGACATTTATTTTTTTATATATTTTGATGATAACAATAATTGGAAAATAGGGTAATTTAAATAGAATCCTCTCCATATGTTTTATTTTATATGTGTCTTATTTATTGAACCAAAATTGATTTCTAACTTAAACTATCAAAAATGTTTTCTAAATTGAATTAATATTTATCTAACCTTGATAATCTAATATCAAGTGTTAAGAATATTATTTCACAAAATAACATTTCTCCAAGGCAAGGAGTATTCCTATTTTCTTTCAAAAATTATTAATACTCAAGCTCTCAAAAATTATTTTACAAAATAGACAAAAAGATTTTTATGCTACTTACATCATTTTCGGATATGGGCATGCATTCAAGTTTAATGGAAAAGAGAAAAAGCTTATTAAATGCCCAAGAGTCACTCATTTTGGGACAAAAATTATATGTTAGTATACATGTATGTATATCCGTATGCATGATGAAAGGCTTGCATTGAAAATAATTAATGATACTCATGTTGGTCAAATTGAAAGTTTCGTGTATGCACAAAATTGAAAAGACAAAAGGCATGTAATCATAAAGCATTAATTGCAAAATATTTGACAAGCTTTTTAGAAATCTAAAGTCTTCAAATTCGGATGATGTGCTGACTGAGCAATTCGTGTGTTTTTAAATTGATCCGAACCTTACATTTTAACCAAATGATTTTCATCCATTGATTTTCTAAAAATTCCATTTTGTCCCAACTTTGAAAAATCCTATAAATAGGAAGTTTTTCTTCATTCCAAATTCACCAATTTACAATCAAGAAAAGCTTACTCATTGCCTATATTCTCTCTAAAGCTTTAAATATCTCTTTGTTAATTCTAAATTTTGATTATATGAAGAGAAAATTGGTCACAAGTACTTGATATAAGTTTGTCGACGTCGAAAAAAAATCTGGTTCGAGTTGGACCCGAATCGTTCTCTCTTCCTAAGTTCTGTCTACCCTTATTCTTTTTATTGTGAAAAAAAGGTTTTAAAGGGTTTTTTTGGAAAAGGACAACATGTATCATGTAGACGATTTGAACATTTTACAAAGTCGCTAGTTGGTAGTTTTGAAATAGTTGTACCAACTCAACTGAGTTTTATTTTAAAGGAGGCCCAATTTACTAGACACTGTCGAAACTTAATCTTTGAAATCGAGTTCTAAGTTCGGGGGCTTGGTTAAGTGTGGGGAAGGTGTTAGGCACCCCACAGCTCCCGTGTAAACACGGTACTGCATCTTTTCAATATTTCTCTTTTAATTCTGCAATGTGTGTGTGAATGATGGAAGAAATTGGGCCTATGATTGATTAGTTTGAAAGTATGGACATACTTCGTTGAACCTATATACGAAAGGTTTGATTTGATTTGCAAAAGTCTCTTTTTTAGACAAAATTATTAAAATGATGTTTTAAAATGCTGATTTTCAAACCCTTACGCTAACATAGGATTTGAAGTATGTCAACACTTTAGTTTTATCTTTTTAGCCTTTTGGCTCAATTTGAATGGTGATTATCGGACTGCGAAGCATCTTCGACCTCAAAATATATATAAGTGTCGGTCTTCTCATGGGCATGACAGCCATCAAAATGAATCTGACACAACAAACCAGTAATCTCATTATGTTGAGACCTTAAACCCGGATAACCGTTTTAAGGTCTTTCGGATGTACATTTTATAGAAAAACTGGCAAGGTACATTTGTAAAGTGGAGTTTGTTTATCGTGGGAATCAGATTTTGATCAGTTTGATCATGAATCCCACGATTCCTAGGCTCACATAGGGAAGCCAATAAACCTGCACAGCTCAAATATGGACAGAACTGTATATTTACATCCATATGTCGCCAAAACCAAGGATTCATCAGTAAATCTTGGCTCGCGTATAGCCAAGCGTCTCGTTCCCAATAGATAGCGATCTAAGGGACACGACGTTGCTTTCATAACTGAAACTAGAACAATTGCTAGATTTAAGTAAATCTCAGCCATTCTAGCTTTTCGATTTTGTCTGGACCTATTTTGAACCGTTTGAAATCTAAAGTTGGCGAGATTTAAAGAAAACTAGTTCTCTCGCAGAAATGTCAGTGCCGATTCATATCAAATGAATATTTAAAGCAACAATTTGATCAAAATGAATAATAGCTTATATATATAGTCATATATATATATATATATGAAAGCTATAAAGGGCGATGGGTTTTCACTCCGATGCCTGAACTGGAATGTAAATATATATATATATATATATATATATATATATATATTTATTTATTTATTTATTTATAAAAGCTGGAAAAAGCCACGAATTAATCCAGGCATGATAGAATGGAAATATATATATAAAAGCAATAAAGGGCGATGGATTTTCACTCCTATGCCAGGACTGGAATGAAAATATATATATATATATATATAAGTTATAAAAGAGCCATAAAATAATTTAGGCTCGACAAAATTAAAATATATATATATATATATATATATATATATATATATATATATTTAAGCTGTAAAAGAGCCACAAAAGGATCTAGGCTTGACAGAATTGAAATATATATATATATATAAGCTGTAAAAGAGCCACAGAATGATCCAGGCTCGACGGAATTGAAATATATGTATATATATATATATATATATAAGCTGTAAAGGGCGACAAACATTCTATCCTTTGCCCGGACAGAAATGTAAGTATATATATATTTATAAAAGCAGTAAAAAGGCCACAAGGTAATCCAGACCAAACTGGAATGTAAAAAGTTAATATATACATTTAGTATATATATATATATATATATTAGCAATAAAAAGGCCACGAAGTAGAAATCCAGGCCAAAATAAGTCAGAAAAATTTATATATATATATATATAGTTATATATATAAAAGCAGTAAACTGCCACAGATTTGACATCCAGGCTTAACAGAATTGAAAAGTTAGTATATATATAGTTAAATATGTACATCAAAAAGCCAAACCCGGACTGGGAAGATAACCCAGTCCGACGAAGTTGCTATAAACGAGGATATATATATATACATATTTATAAAAGCTGTTAAAAGTGACGGATCGACGATCCGAGTTAGAGAAATGCCAGAAAATGAGTTTATGTACTAAAATGTACGAAAACGTAAGCAAAACGGCCACGGAACTGAGTTCTGGGCAAAATCAGAAAGTGAAACTTAACGTGTAAGTGTATAAAAATGCAAAGAAGTAGTAGAAACTTTCTGATTGCCAAATCGTAGGCTTTAAATATCCGTTTCTACCGGTTAATTTTTGGTATGTGGTAGTATATGAGTATATCTACGTGTTAGAGTAATAAAATTTGGGTTTGGAGTACAAGAATATGGCTGAGAAATGAAACGGGCAGAGGTTCAAAGCGTTTCTGAATTATGAAATGAGCTGGGGGTGCACCTTTATTTATAGACCTGGTGGAAGCGGCTCTACCCGCAGCAGCCGCTGGTCTACCTGCTGCTCCATGTGGCAGGGCCCACGTGGCGGGTCCCATTGCATCGAAGTACGTGCACTCCGAGCAATGCGAGGTCAGATTCAATACTTTCTAACTTTTGATCGAAGCGTTCGTTTGAGGCGTGCTATACCTTTCCGAAAAGCCCTCGTCGAGAATTTTGCAATGACATGGGAGTAAACATTTTTTGAGTCCAAAAAGACGGGTTCATAACTAGGTCTTCGATTTCTCGTAGTTTGTTCGTTGAGCTGTCTTGCGCTGTTTCCACTCGGGATCATTGTTATGGTTCTTTCTGACCTTGGTGACATCAATTCAGCTAGAGTTTGACCAAATCGGCTTTAAGCTAGTAAAATAACTATTTTTCCCCTCCCGGGGTGGTCTCTTGTGGATTTGGCTTCCCATAGTTGTCTCTAGGGCTAAACTGGATCTCACGATTGTGACCGGGGCTTAATTGTACCTCCCGGGTTGTGACCCGTGCTGAGTGGAGATCCTGATATTAAGATCGAGGTTGACTTGACGTCCCGGTATTGAGACCGGGGATGACCTGATGACCCGATATTGAGCCCGGGGTTGACCTGATGGCCCGGTATTGAGACCGGAGATGATCTGATGGCCCGGTATTAGGACCAGGGTTGAACTGGCATCCCAATATTAGGACCAGGGTTGATCTAGCATCGCAGTATTGGGATCGGGGTTGAACTGGAATCCCGGTATTAGGACCGGGGTTGATCTGGCATCCCGGTATTGTGACCGAGGTTAAACTGGCATCCTGGTATTAAAACCGGGGTTGAACTGGCATCCCGGTATTAGGACCGGGGTTGATCTGGCATCCCAGTATTGGGACCGGGGTTGAACTGGCATCCCGGTATTGGGACCGAGGTTGAAAAGATAGTTTTGCCCTCCTGCAGGGTTAGTAATAGGAAAACAAAATTTTGAGTGTCTACAGATGCCCTTCTTTATCATGTTTATGCAATGCAATGGAATGAACATGATAAATATTTACGAGACACTTGAAATATGACAAGACATATTTTTAATGATGCAAATCGCAATGCAATGAATGTCAAAATGTTTTCGCAAATCGCATTTTGCACTTCGCAAATCGCATATCGTATCGCAAATTGCATCGCAAATTGCTTACCTTTACCAGTCATGGATGATGCCTGTGATCAATGGTTGACTTTCATCAGTGCTGTTGATGTCTATGTTGGTGTTAACTCCAACGGTTTGATTTCCATCGGTGTTGCCGACGCTTGTTTGATGAAGATAATACTGAATTGTTTTCCATATTTCTGCTGGGGATGATGTTCTGAAATCATCAGATCGTTCTGATGTCTACATTGGTAGTTTACAATGGTGCCTACCCTATTGGTAGTTCGATAACAAAGCCTACCCTGCTCCTAGTTGACCACGGTGCCTAACTTGATGGTAGTTGACAACGGTGCCTACCCTGATGGTAGTTGACCACGGTACCTACCCTGAGGGTAGTTGACAATAGTGCCTACCCTGATGGTAGTTGACAACAAAGCCTGCCTTGATGGTAGTTGACAACGGTTGATCACCGGACTGTCTAGATGCCTACTCAAACGGTAGTTTACAAAGCTTTATCTCATCGAACTATCTCGATGCCTACTCGAACGGTAGTTTTCAACAACAGAATTTTTTCTCGAGTCTGGGTATTTAATGCATATGCATATTTAAATCTACTGGGTATGCATGCTTAACTTTTTAATGGAGATGTGCGCTAATATAGCGCTTGTTGCACATGTGCAGACCAGGCATGATGTGATGATCTTATTTTGTCCTAGGTTGATGTAGATGCTTAATTGCAATGATGTAAAACCATACCTCACCCTTTCTGAGGTGATTTGGATTTTCTTTTCAAGCATAGATTTTGATAGGCCTATCTGCTTCAACTCTCGTATGGCTCTTTTTGTCATTCGCATAGCAGATTCAAATGTTCCCCTTTCACATGTCGTCTTTGGTGGGGATCTCACAGATGCTGCCATTTTTCTTTTTGAATCGGGACCTGGTGCTTGTTGTTGGTCGTTTTCCCGATCAATATATGCGTGCAAGTATACACGGTCAACAAGTAATAAAGAGTAAGTAGAGTATCGTCCCACAGAGAATTAACTAATAACGTTCACCAAGCACTAACCTATAACCATTTCAATCTTATTTAAACAAATAATTTAATATATTGATTAAACTATAAAATTAAACTAATATTAAATAACCTTAGAATAAAACTAGATAATGAAGATATGAGATTACAATTTCCCTTATTGATTCATCGAAATCAATACACTTCCTGTTAAGCCAAATTAATTACCACAGGTTGCTAGTCGAGAACACGAAAGTGAGATAAGGCCATCTCTCGACGTACCAAATCCATATCACATATAATCCACAAATGATAGAATACATATGAACACCCAAATTATATAAAACACTATATTTCTATGTGATTTATAAATAACAAGGGTTTACGCACAAATTCTCAAATGACTACAAGCGGTGCTTCGGTATATGTCTATCCGAAGCACAAATCATACATTCTAACACCATGTAGAATATACAAGCACAAGCTACTAAGATCAGATCTAAACCCATATTCTGTTTCTCAATTTCATATGGACTATCACAATAATTGATGGACAATCAAGTAAGCAATTAAGTATAAATCATAGTAGTCAATCCAATACCAATCAATAAGATCAACAAGGAAGTATATCAAAATAAACTATTCAATAGATTCCATTGCAATCCCAAAGTAGAGTTTAATTCATGATAGAATCAAGTCCATAATCCACAATTTGAATAAACATTGAAAGTTTACAAATAGAAGTGAAAGAGAAATTATAAATAGGAATTGCAAATCTGATTTCTTCTCTTGCTTCAAATCTGAACTTCCAAGGGTCTTCAATTGCTTCAATCCCCAAATCTAATCTAGTCTAGGGTTCTAATAATCTAATCTAATCTAATAAGGAAATTAAAGATAAGAGAAGAGCATATGTAATCTAATGATCCCTAAGGGTGAAATCTCCCTGAATAATGAATATAAGCACTAATATATGCCCCCAATGTCAAGTGCCTCCTTGCCCAAGCGTAAATCCATTTAAGTGAAAAGTTAAACACTGGTCAAACTCGAACCGGCGCGGTCGCGCTCCTTTTTGCCTTGAACTCGGCACTGCCTCGCTCCTTGCTGCAGAATTCTCCTTCTGGCGCTGCCGCGCGCCTTTTAGTCTTGAATCAGGCGCGGCCGCGCTCTGCTATTTTCATGCCTGCTGTTGCTGTTACTTGGCTTCTGCTACTGCACCATTGCTCCTTTCCACATCCTTGTTCCTTTTAGCATTCTTTATATCCATATTAGCTTTACATAACACCAAGGGAGTATCCAATATGAAACCTACAAAAGTAAACCAAAAATACATGAGAAGCTAATATAACACATGAGTTTAAGTAATAAATGAAGTTATATGACTATTAGATAAGTAGGTATAAAACCACTTATCACTGGTCCCTCTGGCGGTTCAGACACTTATGGCTTTACTAATGAGATATCCTGATATATTCGCTGAAGTAGTGTTCAACAGCTTACATCACTGGATCCTTCCCTGATGCTATGCTGGATTGACGCCAATGGTTTGATCATTGAGTATGAAAAGGGGCAAGCTCTTTACTTGCGACCCTGTTGGGTTATATGCTGGCTTAGCTGATGACCCGGGTGTTGCTGACGTCCTGGAGGATGTAGCCGATTCTTTCATTGCCCATATTTGAACTTCGATGTAGAGGCCCCGACTTGTGAGGACTTGGCTCATGTTGACATGTTTGATGATGTAGATCTCATTTGCATGACCTTTTGTCCTCGGGCATCTATTTTTTTCTTAATTAAGGGCTCTCTTGAGAATTTTCCTTTCTTTTGTCGTGGCCTAATTAGGTCGCCTTGATTTCTTCCAGGAGTTTTTCCTTTTCTTTTGATGAGGAGCTTGGTCCCGTCGTGGACTCCTTCCATTTCATTGAATGGTAAAATTCCCCAGTCCTTTCGCATGTTGTTACTGGGGTTCATAGAAGAAACTTCATTTGTTAACCACATCCAGAGTGATCAATATCCTGCACATTGGACAAATAACAAACTGTGCCAAAAGCTTGATGTGCTCGAGCCATTAGTATTATCTTGTGAATGAGGCATTTGAAGTTTAATGTTTATGAAATTCAATGTTTGGATTCACTGAGCTTTTATCTTATCGCTAAAGATCTTGAAATGAAGTTTTCTTACAGAAATCAAAATTTTTGTTTGACAAGTTATGACATCGCAAGAAAACTTTTAAGCATCTATGATCATTTTTCATTGGTAGAATCAGTTTCAAAAGACTTATCTCCCTTTATCAAAGACACCTCATCTTCCCTCTAAACACTGTTATTCACAAAATTAACATTATATGACATGTGCACTGTGAGTAACGCAACCCTTAGCAAGGGTTTCTCTTCTATGACTTTAGGTGATTTTATTTTTATCTTACAAAATGTTTCCTTCTTTCCTCGCTTAACTTTATCTCATTTTCTTAGGCTATTCAGAGTTACCCATTTAACGAGTTTTGGACCAATGACTCCTTAAACAGACGGCTTTAAGGCACTAGGTGTTAAGACACCCATTCGGGTTTACTAGCTCGAGTAACACAGGCCACATTTCGAGACAAGTCAGGCGGTCTACTCTTTTTGATCTTCGCCTGAGCTTGTACAAGATTCATTTTTTTAGGTTATAAATTACCCATGTAGCGAGTATTGGGCCAGTGACTCCCAAACCAGACGGCTTTAGGGCACCAGGTGTAGAGACACCCCTCTAGCTTAATTACTCGAGTAACCTAGGCTACTATTTGGATCTGCTCAGGCTTTGCCTTCTTCTTCTTGTAATGCTCGTTTCCTTAGGCACTGAGTTACCCATGTTATGAGCGTTGGGCCGGTGGCTCCCAAACCCGATGGATTTAGGGAACTAGGTGTAAAGACACCCCTCAGGCTTAATAACTCGAGTAATCCAGGTCATGATTCGAGACATTAGGCTGGCTACTAATCGTCATAGTTTCATACCCCACTGTAGACACTCGAAATTTTGTTTTCCTGTTATTAACCCTACAGGAGGGCAAAACCGTCTTTTCAACCCCAGTCCTAATATCGGGATGCCAGTTCAACCCCGATCCCAATACCGGGATGCCAGATCAACCCCGATCCTAATACTGGGATGCCAGTTCAACCCCGATCCTAATACCAGGCCATCAGATCATCCCCGATCCGGGCCATCAGGTCAACCCCGGTCTTAATACCGGACCATCAGGTCATCCCCAATCTCAATACTGGGATGTCAAGTCAACCTCGGTCTTAATACCGGGATCTCCACTCAGCACCGGTCACAACCCTGAAGGTACAGTTAAGCCTCTGTCACAATCGGGAGATCCAGTTCAGCCCCAGAGACAACTATGGGAAGCCAAATCCATAGGAGACCACCCTAGGAGGGCAAAATAGTTATTTTACCAACTTAAAACTAATTCGGTCAAAATCAAGTCGAATTGATCTCACCAAGGTCAGAAAGAACCATAACAATGATCCCGAGTGGACACAGCGCAAGACAGCTCAACGGACAAACTGTGAGGAATCGAAGACCTGGTTCTAAACCCGTCTTTTTGGACTCAGAAAAGGTTTACTCCCATTTCATTGCAACACTCTCGGCGAGGGATTTTCGAAAAGGTATAGCACGCCTCAAACGGACGCTCGGATCAAAAGTTAAAAAGTTTTGAATCTGACCTCGCATTGCTCGGAGTGCACGTACTTCGATACAATGGGACCCGCCACATGGGCCCTGCCACGTGGAGCCATAGGTAGACCAGCGGCTACTGTGAGTAGAGTCGCTTCCACCAGGTCTATAAATAATGGTGCACCCCCAGGTCATTTCATAATTCAGAAACGCTCTGAACCTCTGCCCGTTTCATTTCTCAACAATATTCTTGTACTCCAAACCCAAATTTTATTACTCTAACACGTAGATATACTCATATACTACCACATACCAGAAATTAACCGATAGAAACGGACGTTTAAAGCCTACGATTTGGCAAAAAGTCTGTGTAGCAGTCCATTTTGAGTATTTTTACGATCAGAAAGTTCCTACTACTTCGCATTTTTATAACTTGTACGTTAAGTTTCGCTTTCTGATTATGCCCGGAACTCAGTTCCGTGGCCGTTTTGCTTACGTTTTCGTACATTTTAGTACATAAACTCATTTTCTGGCATTTCTACAACTCGGATCGTTGATCCGTCACTTCTACCAGCTTAAATATATATATATATATATATATATATATATATATGCGTCTACTTAAGGTAAGAAGGGTATGTATGGAAGAACTTTGAAAGAGTAAAAATTTTGTTTTATGTAAAAAATGAGTAGATTGTTCAGGTCTAGTTCTTCAGTTAGCAACCGGTCAACCTTGTCCCCTGTTCCAGACATTATTAACCAAGAAGAACACAGTTATGAAAACATTAATCAAGTTTTAAGTAATTGGAATATACGTAGTGTTTCTCCTAGAGAAATATATCAGTCAACCTTCCTTAATAACTTTAAAACTGATTATAATGTTAAAACTGTTGAACGTGTCTATGATATTAATAAAGAATATGAAAATTATAGTCTTTTAACTCCTGATGTTATTAAAAAAAACATAGGAAGAAGGGTTACAATTTTATTCACATAGGATTAATTCAAGTTGCAGTTAAGCCATTAAATATTAATGGAATTAATTCGAGTATTTATCTGTGTCTCAGAGATGCTCGTTTCCTTAATTATTTTCCTAGTATTATTGGTATCATGGAATCAAGTCTGCATGATGGACCTATCCATTTTAATTGCTTTCCTGATTTCACTTTAAGCCTTAGTGATCCTAATTTAATAAAAGCTTTAACTTTAAACATTAAAACAGCAGGAGAAATTACTCAAATGATTGAGGGTTCTCAGGCTTTGGCTTTAATTTATAGAATTTTTTATAAAATAATGAAAACAAATTTAAATGTTCATGCACTTAATAAAATCCCCAAAGATCAAACTGTTTTAATTCAATGCAGTACTAGTAATGCTAATGTTCAGACTCCAAGAACTATTCTTTGGAAGGACATTACTTTACCTAGTCAATGGATTTTACCAAGTGAAATACCTCAACAACCTGTTAATAACAGTCTGTTGAACATTGAAAATATTCAACAATTTTCTGATGGTACTGTCAAAGTAAGTTTTGAACGTACCAGAAGACCATTAATAATAGAAGAATTTACTAGTTCTTCGATTCCTTCTCGAAGAGATACTGAAATTTTAAGTAATCTTTCTATTTCTGATATGAAATTAAAGGGTATTTTAAACCATGGTCAAACTAGTCATCCTTGTTACACCACTAATGAATTTGTAGAAGATGAGCAAGATCTTTCTCCTACACCTTCAGAATTACCCACTCAGTCAGATTTTGAAATTCCTATTAATCCTCAGTTGAGAGTTCTTAACAAAGAATTTAAATTAGATTGGAAAAATCTCGTTGAAGATTTTAATTCCAAATCTAATAAAGTTAAAAGACATGCCTTTCGTGCTAATTATAATGAAAAGGATAGAAATAAAATTGTTAATAAATGGAAACGGTTTATTAACAATGAAAAAATAAATATATCTTTTTATGATTGGTATGATGAATATCATTCTAAATGTAATTTTATAACTAAAAGTCAATGGATCAAAGAAGACAAGACGAATGTATCGTCTAGTCATCCTCCTTTGGAAACTGTTCTTTTATCAGTAAAAAACAATTCAGTTATCGCTAGTCCTTTTAAACTAGCGGATGGTCAGAAAGATGAGAAAAAGATCATTGAACAGAATAATTTCACTAATTAATATTTGGCAACAATAGGAAAATAGTTGGATAAAATTGAAGAAATATTTGATCAAACTTCTATTCAAAAACCTGATAAAAATGGTGATCAACCTTTATTAAGCCTTCCTGAAAATAGAGTTGGTTTGGGATTCGCCTAATACAGAATCTAAGCTGATTAAAACTATTGATAAATTTATTTAAAAAATTAACTCCGGGTGAAACTAGTGGAACTATTGCTATCATAGATCAGGTTGAAGAATCTGAAAGTGAGAACATTAGTTCTTCAGATTTTAAATCTGAAACTGTTTCAATTCCAGATATTAACGATCAGCTAAATAAATTAACTTTTAATAAAACAAGTATAACAAAAAAAAATTGGTATACTAGACCTACTCGTCCAGACCTTCAGTTTGAAGAGAAAAATCTAGATAATCAATTTTCTGTTTCGTCCAATAAAATTTATGAATAGAATATTGATGGTTTAAGTGAGCATCAAATTCTTAATAAGTTAAATCATATGTCTATGGTAGCCAATAGTTATATTACAGCATTTAGTCATCTTTCACAACCTGATATTGTTGAAATATTAACTAATGGATTTACTGGTACTCTTAGATCTTGGCGGGAAAAACATCTCACAGAAGATTCTAGGTTAGCAGTAATTCATGCTGTCCAAATGGATGATGATGGTAACCCTATTTGGGATGATAATATTGGTGTTGGCCCTCCTGATGGGATAAACACTTTAATATTTACCATAATAAAATATTTTATTGAAACTCCCAGTAATATTACCGAAAGAATTCATGATCAGCTAAGTAATCTCACTTGTCCCACTCTAAGTGATTTTAGATGGTACAAAGATGTTTTTACTTCTCGAGTCATGATGCGTAATGACAGTAACAAGCCTTTCTGGAAAGAGAAGTTTGTTAATGTCTTACCTAATTTATTTGCTCACAAAGTTAGAGAAGAACTGAGTAAAAACTTGGGATGTATTGATTATGATAACCTTACTTATGGTGACATAATCAGTTATATTCAAAAAATTAGATTAAAATGTGTATTGATTTTAAAGATGCTAAACAAGCTGGTAAAGATAAGAATAAAGCTAAATATGAGCTTGGAACCTTCTGTGAACAATACGGTTTACCACCTGTTGCTCCCTCTAGAAGAAAGCATCGGCGTAAACATATTGAAAACCACAAAAGCAGTACACATCATAAAAAACGTTCTAAGCAAAATAAAAAGGAAGATAATTATTATGAAAAAGTAAAAAATATAATAAAAAAATCTACTAAGAAGTCTAAAAAATATGATAAGAGTAAAATCACTTGTCATAATTGTGGCCAAAAAGGTCACTATAAAAATGAATGTAAGATTAAACAAAAATTAAACCAGCTAAACATCTCTAATGAAGACACTGAACAACTTTTAGAATTAATAAGACTTGAGAATGACATTGACAGCAATGATTATTCTGATATTCCTTATTCTTCTAATAGCAATGATAATAAACAAACAGAAAGTGAAGCCGAAGAAGTCACTTTATGCACAGATAATTGCAGATTTGATTGCTGCAATAAAAGAATTAATGTTTTCTAACAAAGAAGAGGAAGAAAGTTCTTTGCTAATTGATTTAATTAGTAAAATTATTGATTCTGAGTTAAAGGTTCAATATATGAAACAACTAAAAGATTTATTAACCAAGACCAGTACGGTTAAAAATAAGATTGCTAAAGGAAAAGAAAAATCCATTACCAGTCTTAATAAAACCCTTGAAAGGTTTAAATCGCCTGATAAAGAAATCACTCTTCCAGAATTAAATCAATAAGTTAATAAGCTTAAAAAAGAAATTTCAAACCTTAAAACTGAAATTTCTTATTTACGTAAATAAATGACTAATCTAGCAACTAAAGATTCAGATCTTCACATCTCTGAGTCATCAGATGATGATGAAGATATTCCAGAGTCTTCAAATGCTAAGACTTCTTATGGTTCAAGGATACTCCTTAAAAAGATTAAAAGATATTACCATTTAAAAATGGTATATAGTCATTAAGCTAGTGATCGATAAAACTTTTACAATTGAGCTTCTTACTTTAATTGATACTGGTGCAGATCTTAATTGTATTCAGGAGGGTTTAATCCCTACTAAGTTTTGTAAGAAAACTAGTGAAAATTAAGTTCTGCTAATGGTAGTAAAATAGAGATAAAATATAAACTTCCCAAAGTTCATATTTGTCAAGATAATATGTATTTTAAAAAAACTTTATTTTAATACGCAATATGACAGATAAGATCATTTTGGGTCTACCGTTTATATATATATTATATCCATTTACTACTAGTAATTGATAGTAGTGTGCATACAAGCCAATCATGTATGATGATAAAGCACGTACTTTGTAAACAATCTTATTTATTTATTAATAAAATATTCATTTATTAAAGGCATTTAATTATCCACATGGTGCTGTTTTTATAATATGTAAATAACCCATAGTTTTAAGCAATACTTTTAGAATCATGATGATGATCATGCTAATGAGATCTAAATTCTTAGAAAGCTCTAAAACTAAAATAGTTCCCAATCGTGGGATTACTAAAAAGGGGATTAGTAAATCCGGATAGATTGGTACATATGTTGCTTTCTCATTGGATGAGGATGATTGATCTCATGATCATTTGTGTGGAGACACTAAAGCAAGTATGTAGGTGCTTATTGGAGAATAAGTTCACTGAACGTGACTCGCTATGGAATACCTAATGGAGTTTTACTCGCCTGTCAATAGGAATTCCTAATGTGATAGTAGTACAAGTGATCCTTGGACTTGAGATCATCATAGTATCTTGTATGTAATGAATTATACTTTGACTTATTCCTTAAAGTCCTTTAGGGTATATAAAAGGGTATGCTTGGGTATAATGAGTTACATATGGAGATAATGAATGATCAATAAAGAATCTACCACCTCTAGTAAAAGAGGAGATATGTCTTATGTGATTCGTTAAATGACAACCCAGGAATCCTTGGCCAAGGTAAAATGAAATTAGAAAGGAGTTTCTAATTTGCATTATTTGGAGTTGTGCATTTTCTAATCGAAATACATATAATTAAATAAAATAAGACTTGACAGTAAATTCATGTCTTATATTTAATTGGGACATTGTATGGTGGAAGGATTGAATTGTATGGTAACTATTTACTCACAGGTTCTTTTATGATTAATGTTGAAATCTATATTATCTGGAAAGTCGTTGATCGCTAGGGAGGCTTATCCCTATTGTAGAATAAATATTATTTATTTAAATAGATTATTAGTTTAATTTATTTATTTAAATAAGATTAGAATTGTTCTAATTGATTTATTCACAACCGGTTTAATATAGAGAACCTAAAGGGTCACACCATAAAAGGAAGAATAATTATTTAAGAAGGTAATGACATAATCGTAATAATGCATTAAGTGTAATTAATTTAATCTATAGTGATAGAATAAATTAAATAACTTAATGTTTATTATTTAATATTTTGGAAATATTAAATATAAATTAATAAGAGGAGTCTTATTAATATTATTATAATTATTATTATTTTAATTTTTAAAGGAGTTTAGTAATTAATTTAATATTAGTACTCTCATTTATTCTAATAAGATTAGGAGACAAATTAATTAAATGAATTTAATTAATTATTCCCCATGTGGTGGGAAGCCTAAATTAATTAAAGGAGTTTAATTAATTAAAAGAAATCTCATTTCTAATAGGATTAGAAGGGTTGACCAATATCTATATAAGAGGAGTCTTATAATAGATATTGATTGATGCAATTCCAATTGTTGGAGAGTACTCCTTTTCTATAGAGGATAGAAAAGTAAGGTTTAGCCAAACACCCTCCTTCTTGATAATTTCTCTTCCTTGGTGGATCACCTCTAGAGGCCAAACACTTGGGTGGCTAACGTTGATCAAAAGAACGAATCTAACCCAAAAATTCAAGGAGATCACGAAGAACTAGGAGTTGAACTAGTACCTGTGGAAGCTTCGTTCTACAAGGGTATGATTCCATAACTTCTTATTTATCGTTTTAAATTAATAATTTGCGTAAAGGATGATCCGGGTAATGGTTTTGTAGAAATTTTTTTAAACTCTGATATACCATGCTTCCGCTAATTTTTGCAATTTGATTGCATCACGATTTCGTACAAACCCAACAGTAATAATGGATTAACCACTAAACATTTGGGTCAAAAGGTAGAATTTAAATTCATTACCCAACCCAAAGAAAGAGATTTGAAATTTATTCAAGACGAATCTATTTCCAAATCTTTAAATCTTTTAAATTATAAAACTACTCAGTTAAAATTCTTAAAAGAATAAATTAAATATAAACAAGTAGAAAATCTATTTGTTAATAAAAATGTTCAAGAAAAGATTGAAGACATTAAGAATTTTATGAATAAAAACCTTTGTTCTGATTTTCCTAATGCTTTTTGGCATAGAAGAAAACATGTTGTAAGACTACCTTATGCTAAGGAATTCAAAGAACATTTAATTCCTACTAAGGCTAGACCTATACAAATGAATCATAAACAAATGGAACTTTGTAAAAATGAGATTAATGATTTACTCAATAAAGGTTTAATTAAACCCAGTAAGTCGCCCTGGTCCTGCCCAGCATTTTATGTCAATAACAAAGCAGAAAAGGAAAGAGGTGTCCCTAGACTTGTCACTAACTATAAACCTCTAAACAAAGTTTTAGAATGGATTAGGTACCCATTGCCTAACAAAGAAGATCTACTGTGTAGACTTAGTAATGCCAACATTTTCAGTAAATTTGACCTCAAGTCAGGATTTTGGCAAATCAGTATTCATCCCAGTGATAGGTATAAAACCGCTTTTACCACTCCTTTTTGTCATTACGAATGGATAGTTCAGCCATTCGGTCTCAAAAATGCCCCTAGTGAATTTTAAAATATCCTCAACGATATTTTAAATCCTTTCAGTCATTTTATTATTGTTTATATCAATGATATTCTCATCTTTTCCAAGTCAATTAAAGAACATCATAAACATCTGAATTCGTTCTTCAAAACTATAAAAGTCAATGGTCTTATTTTATCTCCTACTAAATGTAGTCTTTTTCAGACTCGAGTCAAATTCCTAGGTCATGACATTAATCATGGTCTGGTTCGTCTTATTCAGCGAGTTATTCAATTTGCAGACAGATTTCCTGATAAAATCATTGACAAAACTTCACTTCAGCAATTTTTAGGATCTCTCAATTATGTAGGTAAATTTTATAAAAATCTTCAAAAAATTTGTAAACCTCTTTTTCAACGTTTACAAAACAATCCACCTCCTTGGACAGATGAGCATACTTCCATCGTCCAACAAGTTAAAAAGTATGTTAAGGTATTGCCTTGCCTTGGCATTTCCAATGAATCTGCTTTCAAAATTATTGAAATTGATGCTTCTAAAGTTGGATTCAAAGGTATTCTAAAACAAAAGTTAACTCCCACTTCATCTAAACAAATTGTTCAATTTCATTCTGGCGTATGAAATCCTACACAATTAAATTACAGTACTATTAAAAAAGAAATTCTTTCTTTAGTTTTATGTATTAATAAATTTCAAAGTGATTTGTTAAATCAAAAATTTCTAGTTAGAATAGACTGTAAATCAGCAAAATACATTCTTGATAAAGATGTTTAAAATATAGCCGCTAAGCAAACTTTTGCTGGATGGAAACCTCTTTTGAGTATGTTTGATTTTGATATTGAGTATATTAAAGGTAGTGATAACTCCGTTCCCGGCTTTCTTACCCGGGAATTTATTAATTAAGGTACCCCTACTGTTTTAAAATGAGTATTCGAGGAGGTTCTTATTCTAGAGGTTCGGGTCGCCTTTCAGACCTTAGTAATCAGCCCAAAGGCTCTTTGGTCCCTCATCCAGTTAACCTTATCCCTTCAGTGGATCTAGTTAATAGATTTCATATACTTGGTTCCGTTCCAAAGCCGTATAATACTATTTTAGCCAAGAAAACCATTCCCTATCGATCCATTTTGTTCACCCCGGCAAAATGTTCCTAAAAGTGAAAACTCACAATATATTCCTAATTATCAAGTCAATCTTTTTCATGTCGAAACAATCATGAAACCCAAGATTGATCCAGTTAGTTTGGCTGCCCAGTTTTTTCCTTCTAGATGACATTTCCTTCCTCTTGCTCCTTATAAATCACTTACATTTTATAATGACATCCTTCTTCAAACTGAGTCAATTGTTATTAAACCCATTTATGATAAAAATGATTCCTCAAAAATCATTTTTCATTCTCTTTATATTAAACAGATTATTTCTCAATCTGATTAGGGAAAACATCCTTCAGATCTTAGTCCAATTGCTAGTTAAAATCATTATTTTTGTTTCTATGATTATATTGAAGCTTGGCATAAGATTTTCCTTCATCAATACAAAGCTTTCAACACATTCATAGTTTATTCAATTTGATCATAAATTCAAGAGTCAAATCCCCTTCTGGTTTATTCTTTGGTGGTCTCGTTATGGTCCTACCTTCAATATTTTCCCAGATTTGCTTCAGTCATAAGTTCATCACTTTACAAATCATAGTCAATATAATCCAAAGTTTAAAGGTATCCCCATACTATTCCAGTTTTCTAGTAAATACAAGATTCCTTGGATTTTAAAATGGCAGTATAATCTTTAGACACCAGTCATAAAGTTAGTTTTTCAGTCTCCTTCTCAATCGTCCATTAATTCTGTGGCCAGTAAGTTCAGTAGCCAAGAAGTTTCCATGGTCACCCGAATTTTCTTTGTTAAATGGTGGGATAAATTTGATGTTAACAGAATTGTAGGACAAGTTCAAAAAGAATTTCCCTCCAATCCTATTAAATCTATCCCTGAGAAAGGTTCTTCAAGTAAATCTAAATCTAAAGAAGTTCGTCCTTCTACCTCTTTAGATTTTTCAAAAATTAAAGAATGTTCTAGTCTTGAGTTAGAAAAGTTAGCTCAAGCCATCAAAGACAGAGTCAATCAGCTTCATGAAGAAATTGAGGCAAGTGAGTGTTCGTCTTCTTCCTCTAAGAAAACCAGTAAAGCTGAAGAAGAAGATGATGATAATGACCCTTATGGTAACATTAATTTGCAAGATGCTCAGGACCCATTCGCCTAATCATGCTCATACTTTCCCACCGAAAGTAGCCTTCAGTCACATACAAATGTCCCTCAGGTTTATAGTCAAAAGATTTCGCAAATTACGCCTCTATGCGCTCAATCAGTTTGTCGGCCATATGTCTAAAGCAGCAGAAAGTTTTCTCATTTAGTTAAAAGTAGTTTGTAATTATTTACTTTTGTTAAAGTTAAGATCAGATTCTATTGTAATAGTAAAGGTCAAATACTGTTTGCAACAGTAAAAGTCAGATATTGTTTACTTTTGTAATAGTTCTTTCTTATGTTATAAAAGAAAGACAGAGTCAGTTGGAGAGGCAGGCTTGGTCCACTTCTCTCTTCTCTTCTCTCTTCTTTCCCTTCTCTCTAAACCAGTCAAGACTATAGCTTGTGCTACTTTGTAAGTTATTTCTCTTGTACATATTTTATGATTTAATAATATTATGTTTTATTAGTGTTGTGTTCATTTATGCGCCATTCTTCTCTTCTTAATAATTAAAATCAAATCACTTGTTTTATAAAATATGTACAAGGAAATAGGGACACCTCTTTCCTTTCATATATATATCTTCGTTTATAGCAACTTCGCCAGACTGGGTTATCCTCCCAATCAGGGTTTGGCTTTTTATGTACATATTTAACTGTATATATACTAACTTTTCAAAATTCTGTCAAGCCCGGATGTCAAATATGTGGTAGTTTACTGCTTTTATATATATAACTATATATATATATATATTTTTCTGACTTATTTGGGCCTGGATTTCTACTTCGTGACCTTTTTATTGCTTTAATATATATATACTAACTATATATATTAACTTTTTACATTCCAGTTTGGCCTGGATTACCTTGTGGTCTTTTTACTACTTTTATAAATATATATATACTTACATTTCTGTCCGGGCAAAGGATAGAATGCCAATCGCCATTTACAGCTTTTATATATATATATTTCAATTCTGTCCAGTCTGGATCATTCTGTGGCACTTTTACAGCTTTTATATATATATATATATATATATATTTCAATTCTGTCAAGCCTGGATCAATTTATGGCTCTTTTACAGCTTCAATATATATTTCAATTCTGTCTAGCCTGGATCATTTTGTGGCTCTTTTACAACTTTTATATATATATATATATATATATATATATATTTCCATTCCAGTCCGGGTACAGGAGTGAAAACCCATTACCCTTTATTGCTTTTATATATATATTTCCATCCTGTCAAGCCTTGATTACTTCGTGGCTTTTTCCAGCTTTTATAAATATATATATATATATATATATATATATTTACATTCCAGTTCGGGCATCAGAGTGAAAATACATTGCCCTTTACAGCTTTCGTATATATATAACTATATATATATATATGCTATTACTCATTTTGATCAAATTATTGCTTTAAATATTCATTTGATATGAATCGGCACTGACATTTCTGCGGGCGAACTAGATTTCTTTAAATCTCGCCAACTTTAGCTTTCAAACAGTTCAAAATAGGTCCAGACGAAACCGGGAAGCTAGAATGGTTAAGATTTACTTAAATCTAGCAATTTTTCTAGTTTCAATTATGAAAGCAACCTCGCGTCCCTTACACTGCTATCTAGTGGGAACGAGATGCTTCGGCTATACGCGAGCCAGGATTTACTGATGAATCCTTTGTTTTGGTGACATCTGGATGTAAATATACATTTCTGTCCATATTTGAGCTGTGCAGGTTTATTGGCTTCCCTATGTGAGCCTAGGAATCGTGGGATTCATAATCAAACTGATCAGAATCTGATTCCCATGATGGACAAACTCCACTTTACAAATGTACCCTGCCAGTTTTTTTATAAAATGTACATCCGAAAGTCCTTAAAACGGTTATCCGAGTTTAAGGTCTCAACATAATGAGAATAATGGTTTGTCATGTTAGAGTCACTCCAATGGTTGTCATGCCCATGGGAAGACCGACACTTATATATATATATTGTGGTCGAGGATACTTCGCAGCCCAACAATCATCATTCAAATTGAGGCAAAAGGCTAAAAATATAAAACTGAAGTGTTGACATACTTCAATTCCTATGTTAGCGTAAGGGTTTGAAAATCAGCCTTTCAAAACATCATTTTAATAATCTTGTCTAAAAAAGAGACTTTTGCAAATATATAGGTTCAACGAAGTATTTATACTTTTAAACCAATCAATCATAGGCCCAATTTCTTCCAGCATTCACACACACATTGCAGATTTAAAAGGGAAATATTGAAAAGATGTGGTACCGTGTTTACACGAGAGTTGTGGGGTGCCTAACACCTTCCCCACACTTAACCAATCCCCCGAACATAGAACTTCGATTTCAAAGATCAAGTTTCGACAGTGTCCAGTAAATTGGGCCTCCTTTCAAATAAAATTCGGTTGATTTGGTACAACCATTTCAAAACTATCAATTGGCGACTCTGTAAAACGTTCAAATTGTCGACATGATACATGTTGGCCTTTTCCTAAAAAAACCCTTCAAAACCTTTTTTCACAATAAAAAGAATAAGAGTAGACAGAACTTAGGAAGAGAGAAAGATTTGGGTCCAACTAGAACCGGATTTTTTCCCGACGTCGACAGGTGGCGACTCTGCTGGGGACAGTAGAGGGCTTAGGCCGCGTTCGAATCTTTTCAAAAAAATTCCTTTCATATCTACGTATGTGTGAATGCTGAGTTCCTCTACATTGAATGAATACGTGAATATTGTGTCTTTACATTGAATGGATGTGAATGAATGCTTTCCTACTTTATTTTAGTGCTTCACATAAATATTAGTGCTTCGAACCAATGTCATCATATGCATACGGTGAGACGCGATGTATGTGAATGTATGTTGTGTGATTCCTCCACCAGGAGGCAAACCCGTCGATGACAGAGTAATGTCTTCAAGGACGGCTAAGTCTTCGGGGCTTATGAAAAAGCACCACTCAGATCCACTCCATTTGAAAGATCGGATTAATTTCTCCTCTAGTAGATTGCGATGATCTGGGGACCTTCATGCCGAAAAGCCGCGAGAGTAGCCTAAGATAGGTCAGCCTTTGATTAACCAAATTCGAAGGGAAGCTTCTTCATGCCTTCCTCTTTCAATTCAATGTCAAGTTTTCAATTCCAATGTAAATATCATAATATAAATGTACATTCCATGTCATGTAAAGCCTGTCATGTTATCCTGTCATTAAAACAACTGACCTCTATTTTACATGATAAGATTTAAAAAACCCCAAACCTGACACATTACATAACATGTATGTGGTTAGTGTCTATCAAGACTAAACTACCTATTCGTCTTATAGGTAAGAGTGGTCTCATTACTAGATCATAAATCTAAAAAGGCACAAAGCTTATCCACCAACAAGGTTGAAAGTGGCCAACACGAGTCAGGTTCCTTATCTCGACAGGAGTTTGAGGGACTTCAGAATCAAATAACAGAGTTGGCTATCCTCCTAAGAGAACAAAGTAAAAACACTCAGGGCCAAACAATGCTCAATCAAACAGAGTCCTCCTCACAGGATGGCAATCAAAGTGCTGACAAAAATAGGGAAATGCAGATCCCTGAACCTCGATCTAGTCAAAGAACCAACAAACCCCCTGAAATTACAAATCTTAGTGAAAAGATCGGGAAACTGGCGATATCCGAAGGAAAGTCCAACAAATAGAAGAAACCATCCAGGAAATTAAAGGGACTAGAAACCTTGGAAGTGTCACCTATTTAGATCTCTTCATATTCCCAGGGGCTAGATATCCTGACCAATTCCAAGACCCAGAGTTTGAAAAGTACAATGGGACAGGCGATCCCTATACACGCTTGAAAGTATACATAGGCGAGATAGGGTCTTATGCTGAAAATGAAAGCCTTGGAATGCAGCTTTTCCAAAAGAGTCTCACTGGAGAGGCTAGGACATGGTATGCCCGACTAGACAATGCAAAAATCCATAGTTGGGAAGAGCTAGCTCATGCCTTCCTAAATCAATACAACTTCCAGTCTCAAATGGGTCCGGATCGATACCAAGTGACTAAAGTCAAAAAGCAGAACAATGAATCTTCCCGTGAGTACGCCCAAAGATGGAGACATCTGGTAGCACAAGTCAGCCCGCCTTTGATAGAAACTGAAATGGTGATGACTTTCATAGACATCCAAGAGGCACCTTACTATGAGAGGATCCTAGCTGGAATAGGAAAGCCATTCTCAGAGATGATCAAACATGACGAAATGACAGAGAAGGGCCTGAAAACAGGCAAGATTAAAGATCTCACAGCCTTAAAAGTAGTCATCGAGCATATACAGATGGATAACTATGCGAACGCTCCCAATAGGGTACCTATGAAAGGCGATGAAGAAGTATCCCTGATTGTACAGGGGCAATTTAAGAGACCCAACCATAGTCCCTCCATTTGGAAGAAGGAAAGAAATCTGTCATTTCAACAACAAACTGCATTCAACCAATACCAGGACAGAAAGAGAAAATTTAAAAGAACGGAAAATCGGGAGTTCACTCCATTAGGCGATTCCCTTGAAAACATGTTGGTGATGTTAATAGATCAAAGAAAATTACCGAACTGGCTCCACCTCTGGATCCAAAAAGCAAAAGATACAATCCTAACCAGAGATGTGCTTACCATTCAGGATCTCCAAGACACGATACACAAGATTTTTGGTCCTTGAAGCATAAAATCCAAAACCTGATAGAAAACGGCGATGTTGTGGTCCAACAACCTGACCATCCAAATGTCAATACCAACCTTCTGATGTCGCATAATACGGAGTGAGTAAACATGATCGGGTCATGAAGCGATGAAATGCATCCAAATCGTAAATATATACGAAGGATGGAGAAATACCCCCAAAGGAACAGAACAAATGTCCTAGAACTGGAAAATGCAGAGGAGGGTATGGCAGTGATGCAAAAATTGGATACGATCCAGAATCAAGTAACTTTGTTGGCTAATCTGATAGTACTCCAACATCAGGATACGAGGCAGCTTTTCACTTAACTATCAGAAAGCCAAGAGAAAGAGGAGGTTATTCAGAATGTAAGCATATCTCCCTCTAAGATCAGCCAGCTAAATGAAGAAGATCAAAGCATGCTGAGTAGACGAGAAAGCGGGAATGATAAAATTACTAGAAGCTCTTGCCAAAGGAAAAATCGTTCGGAGGAATGCGAATTCCCATATAGGAAATATCAAGCAACATTTCAAACACTGGCAAACACTCAAAATCCTACCGCACCGAGAGTTAGGGAGAGTAGGCGGAGAAGGGTATTCACACCTTTGTGGGACTCATTGGAAAATGTGTTAGCACTGTTGGTTGAGCAGAGAAAGATTACTGAGTTGCTGCCTCCTGCAAAACATGAGATGAAAAGTTATGATGCCACAAAAATATGTCTCTACCATTCTAACTCACCTGGGCATGCAACTGAGGAATGCTGGTCTCTAAAACATAAAATCCAGGATCTCATTGAAAATAGAAAACTGAAGATAGAAGTCCCCATGACTAGAAAAGGCGAGAGGGAAATAAAGAGCTTAAGATGTCCACTCAAGACAGACAATTCAAAGGATGTGACGGCTATGAGCACCAATCCTAGCAGAACACAAGGTGGACTGATCTTAATGTCGGGAGTGACAGAGGAGACAAGAGAGTCCTCTAAGGAAATTCATCCTCCACCATCAAATATCTTGTTACCCAAAGCCAACAATCACATTCCTAATTTTACCCTCCTAGATGATGAAAAGGAAATACTAATTCTTCCCAGTGTGGGAAAAGCCAAAAAGGAAAGTTCCTTGCGAGAAATACAACAACAGTACGAGAGGGATTTCATATTCAAAACCTCTCAAGCCTATGAGAAAGGTGTAGGAATAGATGAAGGAAAAGGTGGTGAAGTTCTCGAGGAAGCCAACCCATTGAGGAATCTAGAGTTCATCCCTTTCTGCGATGAGTCCAGTTTGAGCCTCCTTAAGGGATATGCTAATTCAGGAGGCGATCAATTTATGGAAATGATTGAAGATATTCATGACCAAGAGATAACCTCTATCACAAGCCTCGAAGGAAACATAACCACTGACAACTGAACTATCAGGCCTTAGCTAGCCAGGAGGACGTAGATCCAGAGGAAATTTGCGAGTTTCAGGAGATGTTGGGACATTATTATTTTTTAGTGTCATGCCTTTTATTTTCCATGCATATAAATCAAAAAAATCAAAAAATCAAAAAATTAAAAAAATTAAAAATTAAAATATCAAAATATCAAACATTGAACCTTTCAAAACGTGAACTACGAATGACCTGATCTCCCTCCACCCGGGGGTATGTAGGCAACCATTCGTGGTGCAGTCGAACCAAACAAAAAAAATTCAAAAAACCCTCTAACCAAAATAAAAAGTTCAAAAACCCATCAAACCAAACTCAAACCCAAAAGAGACACTTCTCAAGCCTCTCACACAAAACCTGAACTACGAATGACCTGATCTTCTTTCACCCAGAAGTACATAGGCAGCCATTCATGGCGCGGTCTGACCTTCAAGAAAAAATAAAAAACCAGTCCCAAGACACCAAAACCCTATAAAACCCGAATACTATCAAGCTTCCCTGGTCAACAGGCCCATCTGAGATACTCTCCGACATCTCAATGTCAATCCATCAACGAAAAGCTCATAACACATCAAAATAACAAGTCATGAAAAAAGTGAAAAGTAAAAGCTAGTCTATAAACCAGTGGATAGAGGGGATAACAGTGCCAACATGGCATCTCTCTCAGAAGATGGAGGAGCAGCTGCAAGCTCATGGCCCTCGGTCTCCATATAGGCTAGGTAGAACATCCACGACCATCTGCATAGTGATGATGTGACCATCTATCATCCTGGGTAACTAAAGTCTCCTCAATCTCAACAAATGATACATCTCTGGTAGGTCAAGCCTCGTCTCTAGCAGCAAAAGCAGCATCATTGCCAGAAAGGGCTATCAACATCAACGCTCTAGCCTGATCCCTCTCAAAGGTCATCCGAGCTAGTGAATCAATAAAAGCTGGATCTATCCCAGTCGGAATGCTCGGTGGGTCAATAACCAAGGATGTTGTTAAACTAACAAATAAATCATCCTCCGTGGGAGACTCAGGATCCTTCATAGGCCCCTCTTTATCAAAATCAATGCTTGGAGCTGACTGGATAAACGCAGCCAATGCGATATCTGCCTCCAACCATGCAGAATATTCTGGGGAACGATCTGGATTGCTAGTAGAAAAATCAGCCCTTTCCCTACGAGACCAACACTCATAAGTCCTAGTGAGGTCAGCTGACGACAAAGATGAAGCTGATACCCGTTGATCCATAGCCCCCTCAAAGTGGTGAAGGCTCTGAAACTGATCAAACTGGCCTATGACTGCCAGCGGATGCTATGTGATCACCCCTCTCAAACCCACCAAACGAAGGTAATACATACCATCTTCATAAGTGATGAAGCTATAATGGGAACTAAACCCTGAGCAGGGCAAAATCAAAAATGGATGATCAAGCGCCGTCAAAAGGCTAACCAGGATGCCGTATCTATACACTTTGCCGGCCGAAAAGAGTAGGACATGGATATCTTATGAGTAAAGCAGTACCCATGATGTCTGAAAATGCTAATGGGACTCAAGTGTGTTATAAACCACACATACAGCAAAACAGCGCTGCCCCTGAAAAACCTCGCTGGATGGGAATGGCAGAATGTGCCTGACCTCAAAGTCTCGACTAATATTATAGGCAAGATGGTACAACCTTGTCTGAGAGCACGAACCACTACCATCAAGTCAATATCCAAGTGGTCCATTTATAGTGGCATATACAAAAATGTTGTGACGCACATCAACAGAACGTCCACACATGCAAACTGCCACTCATCTGCGGGGATGATAAAACCTCCTGAATATCGCTCGTATCTGTCCATCTAGCCAAAGCGATCGATCAAAGAGTCTTGGGACACCACCTGCCCCGTAGTAATCTCCTCAGTGGCGACTCTGCGTCTCAGACCCGTCATAGTCATGAATGGAAGTCTCATGTCACTAATGGCTGTCCTGGCACAGGGCAGATCTAATGCCAAACCCATGAGGCACTCATACTCCTCCAGCGTAGGGTCAGCTCATGAAGGCCAAACCTGAAAAGCCTACATCCATGAAAGACACTCAAGATCGATGACCCATGTTGAGAGAACCCAACGACACCTCAATGTTGTTCCATCAAATTCGGAGTAAGTCTTGAAAAGAAGAAGTAGCGATGCATTAAGATAGCCAGTCCCAGTGATGAAATAGCATACATCTTAAGATGCAAACCTTCAGCAACTCATCACTCCTAAAGTGCAAAACGACTTGATCTCCTCTGTCCTATAGAAACACATGGGCTACCGTCGTGGCAAAAGCAATCGCATCCTCGACGACCTGTTCCCTGATCAAAAGGCCACGAATTAAACCTCACAGATCAAACTAAATCTGGTTGAAGCCATCACATCACCAACCAAGCTGAGCTCTTAGGTTCAATTTATTGGAATCCGCAGGCCTTTCTAAATCAACCATCAAAGTCAATTGTGCCCATAAGTCAGAAACAATGATTGGGGCATCCAAACATTAAGGCCCATATCCAATACATGTTCACCATGTGGGCTATGAGGTAAAAGACTATTGCGATCTCTGCGTCTTATCAGCCCATCGGTCAAATATACAATAAGCAATCATCCCATATAACAAGCAAGACTGGGGCAAGTTCAGAATCAACGACAACCCGATGTTGGGGCCTTTACAACAAGAATGTACCAATTTTGGAAATTTTGGCAACTCAACACTAGGGCATTTATCAACCATCCAATGAAAATGCACCAATCGGCACCATCAGCATGGTCTGTCATCATCAAAGCTTACATTATTGGCGATCCAGTATGATCAATCTGTCTTTTCTAATCATAAAATACTGCGACCCACTGATAAGGTACGACTCTTTCATCTCTTTATGTGCTTTCAATTTCCAGTTACATGCATTGGCAAGGGTATACATGTAAAGTTTAGATAAATCTGGCGTTAGAATCTTAGAAAAAGGTTTTAAAAAAGGAGAAGATTTTTGCTTAACTTATTATGAATTGGATTATTTCTTATAAGCGTCCGTGGAGCAAGAATCACGGGAACGATTAGAGAAATAAGACAATTCAACCTTTTGATTAGTCACGACATCCTAGTTTAAAGCGCTTTTTGGAACAAACTTGACCTCATATGCATGTCTGCACTTTATGATCACCCTAATTCTTAGTTGTGGGGTATGAAACTATGACGACAAGGATGATGACTAGTAGCCAGCCTAATGTCTTGAATCGTGGCCTGGATTGCTCGAGTTATTAAGCCTGAGGGGTGTCTTTACACCTGGTGCCTTAAAGCCATCTGGTTTAGGAGCCACTGTCCCAACGCTCATTACATGGGTAACTCAGTGCCTAAGAAAACAAGCATTACAAGAAGAAGAAGGCAAAACCTGAGCAGATCCGAATCGTGGCATAGGTTACTCGAGTAATTAAGCCCGAGGGGTGTCTCTACACCTGGTACCCTAAAGCCGTTTGGTTTGGGAGTCACCAGACCAATAATCGCTACATGGATAATTTAGAGCCTAAGAAAATGAATCTTATACAAGCTCAGGTAAGGATCAAAAAGAGTAGACCACCTGACTTGTCTCGAAGTGTGGCTTGTGTTACTCGAGCCAGTAAATTAGAAGGGGTGTCTTAACACCTAGTGCCCTAAAGCCGTCTGGTTTAGGAGTCATTGGTCCAAAACTCGTTAAATGGGTAACTCTGAATAGCCTAAGAAAACGAGAAAAAGTTAAGCTAGGAAAGAAGGAAACATTTTCTAAGATAAAAATAAAATCACCTAAAGTCATAGAAGAGAAACCCCTGCTAAGGGTTGCGTTACTCACAGTGCACATGTCATATGATGTTAATTTTGTGAATAGCGGTGTCTAGAGCGAAGATGAGGTGTCTTTGATAAAGGGAGATAAGTCTTTTGAAACTGATTCTACCCATGAAAAATGACCATGGATGCTAAAAAGTTTTCTTGCGATGTCATAACTTGTCAAACTAAAATTTTGAGTTCTTTAAGAAAACTTCATTTCAAGATATTTAGCGATAAGATAAAAGCTCAGTGAATCCAAGCATTGAATTTCATAAACTTTAAACTTCAAATGCCTCATTCACAAGATAATACTAACGGCCCGAGACATCAAGCTTTTGGCACAGTTTGTTATTTGTCCAATGTGCAGGATATTGATCACTCTGGATGTGGTTAACAAATGAATTTTCTTCTATGAACCCCAGTAACAACATGCGAAAGGACTGGGGAATTTCACCATTCAATGAAATGGAAGGAGTCCACGGCGGGACCAAGCTCCACATCAAAAGAAAAGGAAGAACTCCTGAAAAAAATCAAGGCGATCTAAGTAGGCCCCGACAAAAGAAAGGAAAATTCTCGAGAGAGTCCTTAACTCAGAAAAAAATAGATGCCCGAGGACAAAAGGTCTGGAAAATTAAATCTACATCATCAAACATGTCAACATGCGCCAAGTCCTCACAAGTCGGGGCCTCTACATCGAAGTTCAAATATGGGCAATGAAAGAATCGGCTACATCCTTCAGGACATCAGCAATACCCGGGTCATCAGCTAAGCCAGCATCTAACCCAGCAGGGTCGCAAGTAAAGAGCTTGCCCCTTTTCATACTCAATGATCAAACCGTTGGCATCAATCCAGCATAGCATCGGGGAAGGATCCGGTGATGTAAGCCGTTGAACACTACTTCAGCGAATATATCAGGATATCTCACTAGTAAAGCTATTAGTGTCTGAACCGCCAGAGGGACCAGCACCAAGTCCCGATTCAAAAAGAAAAATGGCAGCCTCTGCGAGATCCCTACCAACAGCGACATGTGAAAGGGGAACATCTGAATCTGCTATGCGAATGACAAAAGGAGCCATACGGGAGTTGAAGCTAATAGGCCTATCAAAATCCATGCTTGAAAAAAAAATCCAAATCACCTCAGAAAGGATAAGGTATGGTTCTACATCATTGCGATTAAGCATCTTCATCAACCTAGGATAAAATAAGATCATCACATCATACCTGGTCTGCACATGTGCAACAAGCTCTATATCAGTGCACATCTCCATTAAAAAGTTAAGCATGCAAACCCAGTAGAGTTAAATATGCATATGCATTAAATACCCAGACTCGAGAAAAAATTCCGTTGTTGAAACTACCATTCGAGTAGGCATCTAGACAGTCTGGTGATCAATCGTTGTCAACTACCATCAGGGCAGTCTTTGTTGTCAACTACCATCAGGGTAGGCACCGTTGTCAACTACCCTCCAGGTAGGCACCATGGTCAACTACCATCAGGGTAGGCACCATTGTCAACTACCATCAGGGTAGGCACCGTGGTCAATTACTAGCAGGGTAGGCTTCGTTGTCAAACTACCAGCAGGGTAGGCGCCATTGTAAACTACCAATGTAGACATCGGAAAGATCTGATGATTTCAGAACATCATTCCCATCAAAAATATGGAAAACATTTCAGTATTATCTTCATCAAACAAGCATCGGCAACACCTATGGAAATCAAACCGTTGGAGTTAACACCAGCATATACATCAGCAGCACTTATGAAAGTCAACCATTAAAATCAGCCCCAACATATGCATCATCCATGACCGGTAAAGGTAAGCGATTTGTGATGCAATTTGCGATTGGCAATACGATGTGCGATTTGCGAAGTGTGAAATGCAATTTGCGAAAACATTTTGACATTCATTGCACTGTGATTTGCATCATTAAAAATATATCTTGTTATATTTCAAGTGTCTAGTAAATCTTTATCATGTTCATTCCATTGCATTGCATAAACATGATAAAGAGAGGCATCTGTAGACACTCAAAATTTTGTTTTCCTGTTACTAACCCTGCAGGAGGGTAAAACCATCTTTTCAACCCCAGTCCTAATACCGGGATGCCAGTTCAACCTCGGACCCAATACCGGGATGCCAGATCAACCTCGATCCTAATACTAGGATGCCAGTTCAACCCCGTTCCCAAGGTCACGAAGTAATCCAGGCTTGACAGAATGGAAATATATATATAAAAGCAATAAAGGGCGATGGGTTTTCACTCATGTGCCCGGAATGGAATGGAAATATATATATATATATATATATATATATATATATATATAAGCTGTAAAAGAGCCACAGAATGATCCAGGCTCGACAGAATTGAAATATATATATTTAAGCTGTAAAAGAGCCATAAAATGATCCAGGCTTGACAGAATTAAAATATATATATATATAAGTTGTAAAAGAGCCACGGAATGATCTAGGCTCAACAGAATTGAAATATATATATATATATAAGCTGTAAAGGGTGACAGACATTCTATCCTTTACCCAGACAGAAATGTAAGTATATATATATTTATAAAAGCAGTAAAAAGGCCACAGGGTAATCCAGGCCAAACTGGAATGTAAAAAGTTAATATATACATTTAGTATATATATATTAAAGCAATAAAAAGGCCACGAAGTAGAAATCCAGGCTTAAATAAGTCTAAAAAAATTATATATATATATATATATATATATATATATAAAAGCAGTAAACTACAACAGATTTGACATCCAGGCTTGACAGAATTGAAAAGTTAATATATATATACAGTTAAATATGTACATAAAAAGCCAAACCCGGACTTGGAAGATAACCCAACCCGACGAAGTTGATGTAGACACTCGAAATTTTATTTCCTGTTATAAACACTGAAAGAGGGCAAAACGGGCCATCAAATTAACCCCGATCTCCAATAGGGCCGTCAGATCAACCCCGATCTCAATATCGGGCTATCAAATCAACCCTAATCTCTAATCAGGCCGTCAGATCAACCTTGATCTTAATATCGGGCCATCAAATCAACCCTGATCTCCAATCGGGTAGTTAGATCAACCCCGATCTCAATATTGGGTCATCAAATCAACCCCGATCTCCTATCGGGCAGTCAGATCAACCCCGATCTTAATATCAGGCCATCAAATCAACCCCGATCTCCAATCGGGCCGTTAAATCAACCCCAATCTCAATATCGGGCCATCAAATCAACCTCGATCTCCAATCAGGCCGTTAGATCAACCCCGATCTCAGTATCAGGCCATCAAATCAACCCCGATCTCTAATTGGGCCATTAAACCAACCCCGATCTCAATATCGGGCCATCAAATCAACCCCGATCTCCAATCGGGCTGTTAGATCAACCCCGATCTCAATATCGGGCCATCAAATCAACCCTAATTTCCAATCGGGCCATCAAATCAACTTCGATCTCAATATCGGGCCATCAAATCAACCCTGATCTCCAATCGGGTCGTCAGATCAACCCCGATCTCAGTATCAGGCCATCAAATCAACTCCGATCTCCAATCGGGCCGTCAGATCAACTCCGATCTCGATATCGGGCCATCAAATCAACCCTGATCTCTAATCAAGTTGTCGGATCAACCCCGATCTTAATATCGTGCCATCAAATTAACCCTGGTCTCTAATCGTGCCATCAGATCAATCCCGATCTCAATATCGGGCCATCAAATCAACCCCAATCTCCAATCGGGTCGTCAAATCAAGACTCATCTCTAGATAGGGACATCAAATCAACCCCGATCTCCAATCGGGTAGTTAGATCAACCCCAATCTCAATATCGGGCCATCAAATCAACCCCGATCTCCAATCGAGCTAATAGGTCAGCCCCAGTCTCATCCCAGGAAGTACAGGTCATCCCCAGTCTCAACCCGGGAAGTCGGTCAACTTCAGGAACAAACCTGAAGCTCTACCACACCTTTAGGAGAAAACCTGGAATGATCAAATCAACTTCAGAGATAACACTGAGGACAAACAGACTAAAAAGGGATCCAAGTCTTGGAAACAACCTCAGGAAGTCAGCCAAAGGCCATGTCAACACTAAAGGCAACCCCAGGAGGGGAAAATGGTCATTTTCCAAGGTCAAAATGAATTGATGTCATCAAGGTTAGAACGAACCATAACGATGATCCCGAGTGCAAACAGCGTAAGACAGCTCAACGGATAAACTGCGGGAAATCAAAGACCTGGTTATGAACCCGTCTTCTTAGACCCAAAAAAATGTTTTATCCCATGTCATTGTGACACTCTCAGTGAGGGCTTTTCGAAAAGGTATAGCACGCCTCAAACGGACGCTCCGATCAAAAGTTAGAAAGTTTCGACTTCGACTTTGCGTTGCTCAGAGTACACTTACTTTGAGACGACTCAACCGGACCCGTGGGCCCCACCAAGGGAGCCATACCTCTACCTACGGTAGTAGAAGGTAGAGTTAACGCTCCCTGGCCTATATATATGAGGTGACCCCCCCCCCCCCCCTCATTTTCAAAAATTCTGAAACGCAGCGAACCTCTGCCCGTTTGATTTTCTAACTTTTTCACCTCTTCCAAACCCAAATTTTTCCACTCTAACACATAGATATACCCACATACTACCACATCAGAAAATAACTAGTAGATTTGGACTTTTAGAGCCTATGATTTGGCAAAAAGCCCGTGTAGCAGTCTATTGTGAGTATTTTTATGATCAGAAAGTTAATACTACTTCTTTGCACTGTTTTGCACTTACATATCAAGTTTTGCTTTCTAAAATTGCCTGGAACTTAGTTCCGTGGCTATTTTTGTCAAAATTTGGTATATTTTTGTACATAAACTCAATTTTTGGCATTTTTATAACTCGGATTGATGATCCGTCACTTCCGACAGCTTCGGCATATTTACATCTTCGTTACTAGCAACTTCGCTTGACTGGGTTATCTTTCCAGGCTGGGTTTGGCTTTTTTTGTGTTTATTTAACTGTATATATATACTAACTTTTTAATTCTGTCAAGCCCGGATGTCAAATCTGAGGTAGTTTACTACTTTTATATATATTTATGCATATATAAGCAGCCTTCACCACCACTGGGTTCTCTTCCCAGTCTTGGTTGACTACATTTCTGTCTCTATATATATATTTATATATTTCAGTCCGACCTGGATTATTCTGTGGCCTTTTACTGCTTTTGCACCCTTTACCATTATTGGGTTATCTTCCCAAGCCGTGGTTGACTACTTTTCTGTACATTTACATTTCTGTTAGGCCTGGATTATTCTGTGGCTATTTTACTGCTGTTACATATAAATATGCATATATAAGCAGCTTTCACCACCACTGGGTTCCCTTCCCAGTCTTGGTTGACTACTTTTCTGTCTATATATATATATATATATATATATATATATATATATTTAAATTCCAGTCCGGGCACCGGTGTGAAAACCTATCGCCCTTTACAGCTTTTGTATATATATAACTGTGTATATATATTGCTTTACTTGCTTTTTATTAAATTGCTATTTTAAATATTCATTTGATATGAATCGGCATTTTTCAGTCGCAAAAGCAACCTCACGTCCCTTAGATCGCTATCTAGTGGGAACGAGATGCTTCGGCCGTGCGAACCCGAATTTACTAAATGAATCCTCGGTTCTGGCAATCTTGGTATATATATCTATTTCTGTATAAATTTGAACTGTGCAGGTTTATTGGCTACTCATATGTGAGTCTAGGAATCGTGGGATTCATGATCAAACTGATCAAAATCTGATTCCCACAATGGACAAACTCCGCTTTACGAATGTACCCTGCCAGTTTTTCTATAGAAATGTACATACAATAGACCTTAAAACGGTTATCCGGATTTAAGGTCTCAACATAGTAAAAACATGGTTTGTCGTGTCAGAGTCCCTCCGATGGCTATCATGCCCATGAGGAGACCGATATTTGTATATTTGTTGTGGTCGAGGATGCTTCGCAGCCTGAAAATCACCATTCAAATTGAGCCTTAAGGCTAAAAAGATGACATTGAAAGTATCAATATGTTTTAATTCCTATGTTAGCGTAAGGGTTTGAAAACCAGCTTTCAAAACATCACTTCAACAATCTTTTCAAAAAATAAGCTTTTGCAAATCAAATCAAACACTTTTACAAATCAAATCAAAGACTTTTGTAAATCAAATCAAACCCTTTATATATAGGTTCAACGATGCATAAGACATGCTTTCCAATCAAACATAGGCCCAATTTCAAACAGCATTCACACACGTATTTCAGTTTTAAGGAAAATATTGAAAAGACGTGGTACCGTATTCACACGGGAGTTGTGGGGTTCCTAACACCTTCCCCACACTTAACCATGCCCCCGAACTCAAACTTTGTTTTTAAAGATCAAGTTTTGACAGTGTCCAGCAATTGGGCCTCTTTCAAACAAAACTCGATTGAGTTGGTACAACCATTTCAAATCTACCAACTAGCGACTCTGTAAAACGAACAAATCATCGACATGATATATGTCAGCCTTTTCCTAAAAACCCTTTAAAACCTTTTTTGCAATAAAAAGAGTGAGGGTAGAGATAACTTAGGAAGAGATAAAAGATCTGGGTTGTGACCCGACCCTCGGACTTTTTTTTCGACGTCGACAGTTGCTGTAAAAGAAGATATATATATATATATATATATATATATATATATATATATATATATATATATATATAAGCTGTTAGAAGTGACGGATCGATGACCCGAGTTGTAAAAATGCCAGAAAATGAGTTTATGTACTAAAATGTACGAAAACGTAAGCAAAACGGTCACGAAACTGAGTTCCGGGCATAATCAGAAAGCAAAACTTAACGTGCAAGTGTATAAAAATGCAAAGAAGTAGTAGGAACTTTCTGATCGTAAAAATACTCACAATGGACTGCTACACGGGATTTTTTCCAAATCGTAGGCTTTAAACGTCCGTTTCTACCGATTAATTTCTGGTATGTGGTAGTATATGAGTATATCTACGTGTTAGAGTAAAAAAATTTGGGTTAGGAGTATAAGAATATGGCTAAGAAATGAAACGGGCAAAGGTTCAGAGCGTTTCTGAATTATAAACTGAGCTGGGGGTGCACCTTTATTTATAGACTCGGTGGAAGCGACTCTACACGCTGCAGCCTCGGGTCTACCTGTGGCTCCATATGGCAGGGCCCACGTGGCGGGTCCCATTGCATCAAAGTACGTGCACTCTGAGCAATGCGAGGTCAGATTCAAAACTTTCTAACTTTTGATCGGAGAGTCCGTTTGAGGGTGCTATACCTTTCCAGAAAGCCCTCGCCGAGAGTGTCGCAATGAAATGGGAGTAAACCTTTTTCGAGTCCAAAAAGATGGGTTCATAACCAGGTCTTTGATTTCTCATAGTTTGTCCGTTGAGCTGTCTTGCGCTGTTTCTACTCGGGATCATTGTTATGGTTCTTTTTGACCTTGGTGATATCAATTCGGCTTAAGTTTGACCAAATTAATTTTAAGTTGGTAAAATAACTATTTTGCCCCTCTCGAGGTGGTCTCCTGTGGATTTGGCTTCCCATAGTTGTCTCTTGGGCAGAACTGGATCTCCCGATTGTGACAGAGGCTTAACTGTACCTCCCGAGTTATGACCGCTGCTGAGTGGAGATCCTGGTATTAAGATCGGGGTAGACCTGATGCCCTGGTATTGAGACCAGGGATGATCTGATGGCCCGGTATTGAGATCGGGGTTGACCTGATGGCCCGGTATTGAGACCGGGGATGATCTGATGGCCCGGTATTAGGACCGAGGTTGAACTGGCATCCCGGTATTAGGATCGGGGTTGATCTAGCATCCCGGTATTGGGATCGGGGTTGAACTGGCATCCCGGTATTAGGACCGGGGTGAACTGGCATCCCGATATTAGGATCAGGGTTGATCTGGCATCCCAGAATTGGGACCGGGGTTGAACTAGCATCCCGGTATTGGGACCGGGGTTAAAAAGATGGTTTTGTACTCTTGCAGGGTTAATAACAGGAAAACAAAATTTCGAGTGTCTACAAAGTTGATTAAATTGCCTCTTATATGTTTATTGCTATTGATTTAAATATACATTGTTCTACACAATTATATATATTTATATTTCATCTATTTATTATTTATATAAATATATAGGTTAACACTTGATTGACCCTGCGTTATTAATTCTCCGGATTGTCACAAGTTGTCAATCAAAAATATTTATATAAGTATTTTATATATATTTATTATTTATATAAATATATTAACACTTGATTGACCCTGAGATATTAACTCTTCGAATAGTCACAAGCTGTCAATCAAAATATTTATATAAATACTGTCGACGCCGGGAAAATACTGCCTCCGGATAGCCTAGGGCTGACATTGTCAGATGACTACTGGTAGGGGAACCACTGACGTGCTTGTCAGAGATGAGCTATCACAGATTGTTCTCCGCTTGCTCTGTTGGGGATGACGTTCTCTGCGATAGCTTCATTAATTTAGATGGGGATGATACTCTTGATGCTACCTCGGTTTAAGACCAATGGTTTCCCTATTCGGCGGTACTCTTTGCAGGGCTGATTTTCCTTCGGCTGGTGCCGTTGCACATTTCTAAAGGCTTCTCTGCTGGGGACACTTCTCGATTATCGAGTCTCCTTAATGGATGCTTCCAATGTCCATCCTGATGAGAGTTTACGCTATTATTTTGCAATAGGCGGTTGAATCACCAATTCTTCTTGGTGCTTCTTTTGAGGATGTGTATAACAGATTCCATCATCGGGGATGGACTATTATATGGTTTTCATCACCGGATCACTTCCGATGCTTCGTGGAGGTTGCTCCAACAGCTAAGACATTGCTGGGGCTGAACCAACGGTTGAACTGGATTCGGTCGGTACCCGAAACTTCGCTGGGATTGAACCAGCGGCTGAATTGAACTCGGTCTGTATACGAAACTTTGCTAGGGTTGAACCAACGGCTGAATTGAACTCGGTCTGTACAAGATATTTCGATGGGGTTGAACCAACGGCTGAATTGAACTTGGTCTGTACCTGATACTTCGCTGGGGTTGAGCCAACAGCTAAACTAGATTTGGTCTGTACCCGATACTACGCTGGGGTTAAACCAACGGCTGAATTGGATTCGGTCTGTACCCGATACTTCACTGGGGCTGAACTGGATTCGGTCTGTACCCGATACTTTGCTGGGGTTGAGCAAACGGCTGAACTGGATTCGGTTTGTACTCGATATTTCGCTGGGGTTGAACCAACGGCTGAACTAGATTAGGTCTGTACCCGATACTTTATTGGTTTTGAACCAACGATTGAACTGGATTCGGTTTGTACCCGAAACTTCGCTGGGGTTGAACCAACGGCTGAATTGAACTCGGTCTGTACCTGAAAATTCGATGGAGTTAAACTAACGGCTGAATTAAACTCGGTCTGTACCCGATACTTCGTTGGGGCTGAACCAACGATTGAACTGGATTCGGTCTGTACCAGATACTTCATTGGGGTTGAGCCAATGGCTGAACTGGATTCGGTCTTTACCCGAAACTTCGCTGGGGTTGAGCCAAACAGCTAAACTAGATTCGGTCTGTACCCGAAACTTCGTTGGGGTTGAACGAACGGCTGAAATGGATTCGGTTTGTACCCGAAACTTCACTAGGGTTTAGCCAACGACTGAACTGGATTCGGTCTGTACCCAAAACTTTACTGGGGTTGAGCCAACGGCTGAACTGGATTCAGTCTGTACCCAAAACTTCGCTGGGGTTGAGCCAACGGCTGAACTGGATTCGGTCTGTACCTAATACTTCATTGGGGTTGAACCAACAGCTGAAATGGATTTGGTCTGTACCCGATACATCGCTGGGGCTGAACCAACGGCTGAACTGGATTCGGTCTATACCCGATACTCTGAAAGTGGCAGTTTTTCGACTGTTTTGCGCAGTTTTTCCCGCAGTTTTCTTGCAGTTGGCATTGTCGATCCCCGGATATGACTTAGGGATGAATACTAAGGGTTTCTAGAGTGTCCCCCTTTTTGTCAGAATTACGCTGCTTAAACGCAGGATTTCAGGACAAACCGCTCAATCGCATAGCACTTTTTCTTCAGATTTAACTTGGCAACACATAGAAACTCTGTTTCAACCTGAACCAAACTGAGCCCGGGGGAGTGGGACCCACCCTGGGGAGCCGTAGGTGGGCCCGCTTCCTCCTGGGATTTAGATTGGGCTGCGGGATTTCATTTTTTCAAAGTTCCATTTCGAGTTTCAAACGGATTTCGATCTTCTTATTCAGATCTACGGAGCTTGGACAGCTGTTTTCTGATTCCGTCAGTTCCTACGTGTTTAGCGCAGTGCAGGTAATGTTTTATGTCCTTTTTTAGCAAGTTTTGACCATTAAAAGCATGTGAACCACGTAGGGAGCTTTTAGACGCAATGTATGAAAAATATATGCCTATATGACCTGTTAAGAATGTTTTGACTACATATGTATGAATATCTTACTGTAATGCACATTTGGATGTAAGAAAATTCAGATTCTAAGATAATCAATTTTTGCTCTTTTTTGATTAGTTTACTCATCCTTTTTGAGGCCTATTGAGCCTAGATTTTCAACTAAAAAATGTCCATGGTAATTTGGCTACCATGTGAGTTTACTTTTGATTTTATTTCATAAATATGAATTGTTCTTGTTTTTGGGAAGGTGTGCTATTGAATGGCCACCTAGACATGCCTATATGCATGCGGACAGTCCATTTTACAAAGGAGACTCTGGCAAAAAAAAATTTTAAACCCGAGCATTTAATAAACATGCAATTTTAACTCTACTGGGGATTTTTCACTGACCCATGCATATTTTTAGGATTTATCTTTTGAAAAATATGCAGTTTTATCTTTACGGGGTATTTTAACTGACCCATGCATATTTTAGAACTTAGAGATGCATAGAGTACTAATTTAAATTAATATGCCACAGGTTTTAGGCTTATCACACCTTTTCTGAGGTGATTTGGAGACTTTGTGTAGGTGATGGACCGCGATAGACCCAGTAGTGCTAGCAGAGTCTTTTCAGGGGTCAGACGTAGGAGGGCTTCTGATGTTCCTCAGCCACATCCGGCTAGACCGCCTCGTAGATTGGCAGAGTCGATGATTCGTCCAGCTCATGATGAACCGCCGATTGACATTGATGATGAGCAGGCTACTTTTGCTGCTCCAGCTCCAGCTCAGGCTCCAAGTGCGGAGGTTCCAGGCATTGTTGTGCCTACCCAAGAGCTGCTGGGCGACTTGAGTCGCCATCCATCGAGATTTCTTCACGCCAATGAGGTGACTTGAAGTTTCTCTTTTCCTAGATTCTGTTTCTTTCTTTTGCCATTCTCGGGGCATAGATTTTTGACATGAGTTGGTTTTTGATGCAGGTTCCCGGCTTTAGGCAGCCTCGAGGGAACTGGTCCAATGTGCACTCCCTGTATCATACTTTGCACAAGGATTACAGGGATATCGTTGATGGCTGGGGGTTTCAAGCTTTCTTCTCCATTCTTCCCCGCCGTTGCCCTTGAGGGTATATGATGGTTTTATCTGAGCGCTGGTTCCACCAGACTCAGTCCCTTCATCTGCTGGACTGTGAGGTGATGATAACCCCTATGGACTGGAGGTTCATCACCGGCATTGAGTTTGAGGGCGAGCCAGTGCCGGTCATGGCTGACATTACATCCACTGTCATTCGGTCCCTACTGGGAGTTCCTAAGACTACGCTCAAGGGTCGGTCGGTCCGATCTAGTCCCTTGAGTATAAATGCCCAGAATGGGGCTTTGTTGGAGCCTCCACCTGATGATCAGAGGGTTAGAGATCGCATTCTGAGGCAATTATTTCTGGTGATCATCAGGGGTTGTTTTGTGATGGACAACTCATCTACTGTTTCCTTTGCCTTGATTAGCGCTACCCGACATGTAGAGCACCTCAGTAACTTTGATTAGGGTTCCTACACCTTTGCCTATTTTCTTCGGGGCAAGCGCATGCTTTCGGAGGGTTTAACGGAGGCTTGGTTAGGGTTATACCCATTTTTGCTAGTGAGTACATCTTTCTTGTACCTTTCTGATTTTAGCATTTATATTTATCAGTCTTGGTCACTAAGGACTTTTAATATTGCCAGTTCTGGGCATTTGAGAGGCTTCCTTGCCTACAGCCCGCCACTGCTTTAGGTCTAGAGACCTATCATCGAGAACGGCATTGGCATCACTCCACTCTGACTAAAGTCCCTGTTGCTGCAGGATTTACCCATGTTCGCCTACAGTTGGAGCTTTTGACGGCTGGATCGATCTCCTGGGTGCCGTATACCTCTGAGTTTTTGACCGTCGGATTCGAGGGAGGCTTTCCCACTGGTCGAGAGTTTACTTTGTCGACCCGTAGAGTCCCAATTTTGACAGAGGGAGGCTGGGAGCTCTATTTGGGAGAGCGTGCCATCAGGAGTATTACGGGTGAGATCCGCATTCCCATTGTTCCTCCTTCTTGGCATCATTAGTCGTTGATCATGCCTCTAACAGAGATTCCCATGGAGGGCATAGATGGCTTCACCCTATGAGAGTGCCCATTCAGCCAGGAGGCATTCAGCAGATGGTGGAGCCCTCGCACTATTGGAGCTCAGACTCATGCTACCCAGTTCATGGCAGACATGGTGCCAGGGTCCGTGATGATGACAGACTGGATAGATTGACTCAAGGAGCCGACTCATTTAGACTAGATTGCAGATCTGACCAGGGAGTTGGATAGGGCTCGCTTCTTTATCAGGCTTCTTGGTTGAGATTCGTCAGAGGCATCTTCTTTTGACCCGTCTAGCTCAGGAGCGGGCTCCTCTTCAGGTCCATTTAGCAACAGTTTTGCAGGGGCAGATCCTCCCTTATACCGCCCAGATATGCCTAATGAAGCAGGTTGATCACCTAGACGTAGATTATCTGGACCTCTTCAAATAGCTATGGTAGATATATTTTTTGGTCAGCCACTATTTTGGCTATTGGGCTGATGTGCCCCATTTTGATAGACCACTATTTGTAGTTGGGTGGTGGTGCCCCATTTTCCTGTATTCTTCATTTTTCTTTGTATTATCAGACAGGGATGATGCCCACAGTAGATAGTCTGTTGTAGATATTTGTGATCTTTCCTATCTATTGCATCATATTTATATTTATCATCATGTATGTATTATGTCATATGTATGCATTTAGACAGATGAGTTCAGATTTAACCCCTGGATGGTCTTGTGGTATGGTAACACAGATGACGTCATCCGCCGTGAGCCGTATTGAGCACTTGCCACAGTATGAGGTGGCTTTATCATTGAGGTCATGGTACGAGAGCCTGTCCTTCTCAGCTAGAGGGACAATTGACCAGATGTTGGGGCATTCGCTGGCCCTTGCAAATTTGTACGTGCCATATGGGTTTGTGGATGGCATACTATCCTGCTGGATACCCGAGAGGCAGGTGTTTTTCATTGGGCAACATGAGCTAACGCCGACTCTGGAGGAGTACGAGCGGCTTACCAGTCTGGCTTTGGACTTGCCGTGCGCCCGCACTGCTGTTAGTGATATGCGGAGACCATTCCTGGGGATGTCCGATCTTCGCCAGAGGGTAGTCGCGGACGAGATCATATCTGGGCGTGTGATCTCGATTGACTTCTTAATCAATCATTTTGGGGAGCTTGATAGCTACCATTCCTGCGGATGTCTGATCTTTTCCAAAGGGTAGTCGCGGACGAGATCGTATCTGGGCGTGTGATCTCGATTAAATTCTTGATCGATCATTTTGGGGAGCTTGATAGCTACGATCAACATGTTGGGGATTTTATTATTTCAGCAGAGGTGTGGCATCTGGCCAGGGTAGATATTCTGCTGATGTGCATCGTGGTATACGTCTACATGTCGCTACGCTTGGATCACTTGGACGTGAGATTAGTAGTCGTGGTCCGGGCCCTTAGACAGGGTAGTACCATCATCCTGATGATATTGGCTGAGATGCTGCGGTCAGCCACTTACTGTATTACCCACCCAGAGGGGTTCTTCAGAGGCAGTTCGGTCTTGCTGTATGTATGGCTTATGTCCCATATCCGATCGATTGAATTTTTCAGGCATCATGGGTATTGTTTTTCCCATGATATAGCTATGTCTTACTCTTTTCAACCGACAGAGTGTACCGATGCAGAGACATGGTCGGTATTTTTGTCAGATATTGAGCATCCGTTCATGATTTTGCCATGCTCCAAGTTAGCCTCCCCATATAGTTTCATCACCCATTCACCTGGTATGGATTACCTTCCCCTAGCGAGATTGAAGGGAGTGACTACTTATCATCCCTTGGCTGTTATGAGCCAGTTTGATCAGTTCTAGAGCCTGCACAGATTTGAGGGCTCTGCTGATCAGAGGATGTCGGCATCGTCTATGGCATCGACCGATTTGATCAGAGTATATGAGTGTTGGACTCATAAAGAGAGGGCTGAGTTCTCTGGTAGCCATCCGAACCTTTTTCCAGAGTATTCTGCATGGTTGGAGGCAGATATGGCAGCAGCTGCACTTGTTCCTTCAGCTTCTATTGTAGATTCAGATGAGGAGGAGCATATGGAGGATCTTGAGTCTCCTACCGAGGATGAGTTATTTATGGGTTTGACAGCTACATTGGTTAGCGACCCACCGACTATTCCTATAGGGACAGATCCAGCTTTGGCGGATTCACTATTCAGGATAACCTTTGAGCGGGATTAGGCTAGAGCGCAGATGTTGACCGCCTTATCTGGCAGAGATATATCTTTAGCTGAGAGAGATACGGCTCGAGCCACTCAGGATGCAGGATTGATTGAGCGAGAGGAGCTCCGATCTACCAGAGATGCAGCTTTTATGGAGAAAGATGAGATCCGCTAAGCCAGAGATGCAGCTTTTGTTGCGATATAGGATACTTTGATTTCTAGAGATGCAGGTTTTGCGGAGAGGGATGAAGCTATAGCTTCCCATGATTTCCACATTACTGACAGTACTACTCTTCGATCTTATACTCATGGCCAGGTTACCGAGATGAGTGCATATATTGATGACCACGGTGCCACCCTACAGATGACTGTGGAGGTTTTAAGCCGTATGGAGGCTAAGGGTATTGCATTTGCAGCTGCTCCTCCATCTTCAGAGAGAGATGCCATGGTGGCATTGCTAGCCTGCTTATCCTTGGGTTCATAGACTAGCTTTATTTTTCCTGCACATACTAGATCAGTCATCTTTTGTCATGTACAGGACACTATGTATATTTCAAATAGTTTTATATATCAAAGAAATATATTTTTGATTCACTTCCCTGTTTGGAGATGTATTATCATTGCTGAGTGATTACCACTTCTTTCATGACTCGCGGTTGTTGATGTATCCTGAGCTTTTCCTTGATGGACTGACAGTTGAGATGTCAGGGAGTATCTTAAATGGGCCTGTTAACCAAGGTAGCTAGATAGAATTTAGGTTTATCCAGTTTTGGTGTCTTAGGACTGGTTTTTATTGGTTTTTGTTTTTTCTTCAAGGTCAAACCGCGCCGTAAATGGCTGCTACGTACTGCCGAGTTGAGGGAGATCAGGTCATTCGTAGTTCTGTCTTTATATGAGAGAGGCTTGAAAAGTATTTTTCTTGGGTTTTGATTTTGGTTTGATGAGTTTTGAATTTTTATTTTGTTTTGACCACACCAAAAATGGCTGCCTACGTACTCCCGGGTTGAGGGAGATCAGATCATTCGTAGTTTTGATTTTCTAGTGAAAAAACCGAACCTGATTAAATTTGTAGGACCCGAATGCGGGTATGCATGGGCTTCAAACATAGTACCTTTTTATGGTGTCTGAGTTGATGAGTTAGGAAAATTCACTCCCATCTATTTCTTGTGGCCATATAGCTCCTTCTGTCAACACTTCCTTGACAATGAAAGGGCCTTTCCAATTCGGGGTGAACTTTCCTTTAGCTTCGTCTTGATTGGCTAAAATTTTCTTTAGCACCAAGTCATTTTCTTTAAATTTTCATGTTCAGACCTTCTTGTTGTAGGATCGAGCAATCCTTTGTTGATATAACTGTCTGTGAAAAATGGTTGTAGCCCTCTTTTCATCAGTCAGAGACAGTTGGTGGTATCGATCTTGCAACCACTGATCTTCGCCTATCTGAGCGTCGATCAATACTCCCAAGGACTCCATCTCTACTTCTATGGGAAGGACGGCTTCCATGCTATAGACTAATAAATAGGGGGTAGCCCCTGTAGAGGTGCGCATTGAGGTCCTATATGCTAACAGGGTTAGCGGCAGCAGGTCAGGCCACTCTTTGTGATTGGCAAACATTTTCTGCATGATCTTTTTGATGTTCTTATTGGCCGCTTCGACAGCACCATTCATCATGGGCCGATAGATGACGAAGTTGAGATGCTTGATGTGGAACTTACTACATAGTTCTCTCATCATCTAATTGTTCAGGTTCTTGGCATTTTCTGATATAATCACCTCCGATTGTCCATATCGATAGACGATATTGTTTCTGATGAACCCAATGATGACCTCTTTAGTGACTTTGGGAAAAGAGCCTGCTTCAACCCATTTAGTGAAGTAATCAATCATGATGAAGATGAATCGATGACCATTGCTGGCTTTTGGTTCTACTGGACCAATCACGTCCATTCCCCACATAGAGAAATGTCATGGCGAACTCATGTTGTGTAGCTCATTCGGAGGAGCGTGTATGGAATTTCCATGTACTTGGCATTGAAAGCATCTTCTGACGTGATCGTGGCAGTCAGCTTTGAGAGAGATCCAATAATGCGCAGTTCTTAATATCTTCTTGTCCAACAGATGACCGCTCATGTGTGGCCCACAGACTCCATCGTGGACTTCATCCATCAGTCTTTGGGCTTGATCTTTATCAAGATATCTTAACAAGCATATTCCAGCATCTCTTTTATAGATTGCATCTCCGCTTAGATAGAACTTTATAGCCATCTTGTGAATCCACTTTCGCACGGATTGGGCCCCAGCTAGTGTAGATCCATCTCGTAGATATTCCTTGATGTCTTGATACCAAGGCTGCTTGACAGGAGGCATTTCATCTGATACTTCTCTAATGTAATTCCCGCATGTCGAGGCTTTCTGAATTATGAATTTGATGCAGGGAATCCCGCTCCTATTGGATATGCGATTTAATGAAGCCAACGTTGTCAATGCATCAGCGAAGGCATTTCTACCTCGAGGAATATGGATGAAAGTTATGTCTTTAAACTCTTGGGATATTTTGACGACCTACCGATGATAGGGTAGCAAATGCAGTTCTTTGGTGTGATATGCCCCGGTGGTTTGTCTGATGACCAACTCAGAGTCTCCAAAGACCAGTAGGTGTTTGGTACACATGGATTGGGCTAGCTTCAACCCCATTATACAGCCTTCATACTCGACCGTGTTGTTGGTGTTGCAAATTAAATTTTGGTAGCCACAAGATATTATTCTCCTGTACCAGAGATAAGGACTGCCCCAGCTCTGGCACCATCCATGTTTATTGCTTCGTCAAAATATATTTTCCATGGTTGGAATGTATTCTCTCGATGGAGTTATTGAATCGTCATGATCCCATCATCCGGGAAATAAGTCTCCAGGAGCTCGAACCCTCCTGAAGGTGCTTCAGCTAATTGATCAGCAATGCCTTGACCCTTGATTAACTTCTTAGTCACGTAGACAATGTCGAACTGTTGTAGGATCAACTGCCACTTGGACAGTCGACAATTCAATATTGGCTTATTGAATACATACTTGAGTGGATCCATGCGGGATATAAGGTAGGTCGTGTGCCCATGGAGGTAATGCTGTAATCTCATGGTGGCCCATGCTAATGCATAACATGTTTTCTCGATCAGGGTGTATTTCTGTTCACCACTGCTGAATCTTTTGTAATGTAGTAGATGGCTCTTTCTTTGCTACTATCATCTTTTTGTCCGAGCATGCAGCCCATTGCATTGGCATTGACGGATAGGTACATGAACAAGGGAACTCCATCCCTAGGATGTACCAATACTGGTGCTTCGATTAGCTGCTTCTTGATGGCAAGGAAGGCTTGTTGACAATCCTCATTCCATTTGGTGGAGGAATTCTTCCTTAGTAGCTTGAATATGGGTTCACAGGTTGCTGTGAGCTGGGAAATGAATCGGCTTATGAAGTTGATCCTTCCCAGAAACCCACGTATCTCCTTTCCTGTCCGAGGTACTGGCATCTCAGTGATGGCTTTGATCTTGGCAGGGTCTAGTTCAATGCCTCGATTACTTACCAGAAATCCTAGCAGCTTACCAGCTTTGAAGCCAAAAGCACATTTGGCAGGATTTAGCTTGAGGTTGTACATACGCAACTTGTTGAACAGCTTCTTGAGATGGTCAATGTGATCATCCTCCCTCCGAGATTTGATGATGATGTCATCCATATAAACCTCTATCTCTTTGTGCATCATGTCATGAAACAGGGCCATCATGGCTCACTGATACGTGGCTCCAGCATTAATAAGGCCGAAGGATAATCGCCTGTTGCAGAAGGTTCCCCAAGGAGTGATGAAAGCTATTTTCTACCGGTCCTCTTCAGCAACCATGATTTAATGGTAACCAGTAAAGCAATCTACGAAGGAATACATGCCATACTGCGCAGTATTATCGATCAGGATATAGATGAAAGGTACCAGGAAGTTATCCTTAAGGCAGGCTTTGTTCAAATCCCGGTAATCCACACACACTCATACTTTCCCTACGGGCTTAGGCATGGTAACGATGTTTGAAAGCCACTCTGGGTAGGTTGAGACCATAATAATTCCAGCTTTGAATTGTTTAACAACTTCTTCTTTGACTTTCAAACTCCATTCAGGTTTCAATCGCCTAAGCTTTTGTTTGACTGGCTTGAACCTGTCTTTTATGGGCATTCGATGGATGACGATGTCAGTAGAGAGGCCAATCATGTCTTCATGTGACCATGAAAATACATCCTGGAACTGTGTTAGGAGTTCGATCAGGTCAACTTTTTGGTTTGGTGTAAGGTCTATGCCTATCTGGATTTCTTTGATATTTTTAGAGGTTCCTATATTGATAGTGGTGGTTTGGTCGAGGTTTGGTTTGGGTTTGTCTTCGACCCATTCTTTGATTTCCTCGGGCACCTCATAGTAATCTTCCTCCTCTTGATCAATATCCATCAAGTCGAAGTTCAGTTCTACATCAAAGTCGTAGTCACTGTGACAGGTTGGCATCTCAGCAGCAGAGACACACACATCCAATGCTTGTGTCCTAAAAACAAAAATGCTTTCATTTTAATAGATACAACTGCTTAAATATACAGAGCATTTAGCAAAGCATGACAAAAGTTACTGCTATAGCAGTGCAATCAAGAGTAAGCAGTAAATGAAAGCATGATTAAAGGGCAGATTGACTCTCTCTGCCCCTTTACCCTTTTCGACCGAGGCAAGGGACACTGCTCTAGTTATCCAATGTCAGATCCTCATGAAATAAGAGGATCAGGGATTTGTGATTATCTGTCTCATCTTGGATGACGACTGAGACATCCTTTATAATAGGGTCGGGGTTTTCTTTAAACTACCCCCTTTTTTCTTCTTGATGCAAGGAATTTGAATCTGATCCTCGTCTTCGCTGTCTAGGATCTCATCATTCATACCCTCGTAGTTTATGATGACCCGCATATTAGCGAATGGGTCTCGTCCTTCGTACAGGATCTTTTTTTTTCCCTTTTCGCTATCAGCCTCATGCTTGAGGGCTTTTCTTTCCTTGGCAGGTATAATTAGAGGAAACAGCATGGCTGATACCACAGTAGGGATCTTCCTCATTGGTTTTACCCACCCGGCATTAGTAAGATTTGGCAAAAGTATGGTGGAAGCATGAGCCTTGGGGTGCTTATGCGGATTCTGGTGGTTTGACCCGATTGAATATCCCAATCCTGCTCTCCCAGTTTGACTCGGGATTTGTATCGGGCTCTTGATACCTTGCTGATTCTTTCCTAACCCTTCTCCAGGTTGGAAACCTAAAGATACTATTTCCTAGACCACTGTCATTACTTCAGTGGAGACCTTAGGCTTCAAAGCCAGCGCCCCGATAGGTAGATACTGGGTATCGCTCACCTCCAGGGCTTGAAAACTTGGAGGTTCAATCCCTGCATCTAGGCTGATCACTGGCATGTCTCCCTGTATATAGATAGGGTATTCTGGTTCAGCATTGACCGTGATTAGGTTGTCGTTGATAATGTATTTGAGCTGTTGATGGAGGGTGGATGTCACTGCCCCTGCCATGTGGATCCAGGGCCTGCCCAATAACAAGTTATATCCAGTGGCGACATTGAGCACCTGAAAGGATACGTAGAAAGTGTGTGGGCCAATCTACAAGTGTAGCTCTATTTCTCTCATAGCTTGGCGTCACGATCCATCGAAAGCTCGGATGACCACATGACTGGTTTTGATTCGGTTTGGGTTGATCTTCATTCTTTCCAGAGTATCGTAGGGACATATGTTGAGGGATGATCCTCGGTCAATGAGTACCCCTCCGATTATATACCCGAAAGACATCACAGCTATATGCAGGGACTTATGATGGCACGTTCCTTCTGCAGGGATATCATTGTTAGTAAAAGATATCACATTGCTATTAAAAATGTGTTCCACCACGTGGAGGAATTTCTCGGTATCTACGATATGTGGCAGATGGCCTTTTTCTAGTACTGTCACTAGAATGTTACGATGATCCACTAATGATAGGACCAAGTCTAAGATGGACATTTGCTTGGGTGCATCTTTCAAGTCTTGTACCACCTTGATTTCATTGTGTCCCATTTAGTTGAGGAACTCTTCAATTTTCTTATCATCCACATTTGCTTTGGCTTTAATGACTGGTTTGATCACCCGATGAGGCAGGTACAATGGATTATCCTTTGGCACAATGGCAATGTTGTTTGAAGTGGAACCTCCGTCACTCCCGTAGTTCCATGGGACTTGCTTCAGACTGATAACTAGGCATTGAGGTCTAAAGGGTAAGATCAAAGGCTTGGGTGCGGCCACCTTCACAGTATTTTCTGCCTCTTTGACCCCTTTCCCTAGTAGGACTAAGGGTGTGAGGGTCGACTCCTTATCACAGGATATGACAGCCACTGTGTTCTGGTTTCATACAGTGGGGATCTAGAGAGTGTCGTTATCTGGGAGATTGAGAATTTGATTTCCTCTTATCAAGTCACCATTTTCAATCAGGTCTTAAATCAGGTTACGAAGTGCCCAGCAATCCTAGGTATTATGGCCTGGTGAATTGGAATGGTACTGGCATATTTGATCAGGTTTGAATTTTCTGACCCGAGGGTTCAATGGAGGAAACAAGTTTGCAACCATTCCCTTATTGATTAACATATGGAGGATTTCTTCCATCGACTGGTTCAGGTTGGTGAAGTTCCTTTAAAATAGGAATTTTCTACCAGTTTGGACGCTTTCTTCTTTGGTCACCCTGTTGGCCCAGGGTTCATTCTCATGAGGCTGATATTGATTCCTAGGGGAAATGATCTTCGGTGTGGGAGGACAATCGATGTCTGACCAGTTGGCCCGTTTGATCATTTTTCTGGTGATGTGATGCTGGTAGACAACCAGTTCTGCTAATTGTTTGATTTGTTCCTTGATAGAATTTATTTCCTTCTCTATCAGGAACCTTCTTTCTAAGACCTCCCAATTTTCTGGGGTGCTGTTACTGGATGGAGTTGATTCTCCGACATAACGGAGGTACTTGGATCCTTCTCCACTTGTGGAGCTGATCATATTGACATTCTCCTCTTTATGTTATGGGAGAGGGTTGTCCTGTACATGTGGTTGCTCAGGCTTTGTGACCACAATCTCTCCGTTGTCGATCAAATCTTGGATTTTATGCTTGAGAGACCAACAGTCTTGTGTGTCATGGCCTGGAGATCCAGAATGATAAGCACATTTCTTGCTTGGGTCAAAATTCCGTCCACCAGTGTTGGTTGGTGGAAGGAGTTGTACAATCTTCTTCTGAGTTGTCAGAAGTTTGAATACGTTCTCGAGTGAGTCCCCTAGAGGGGTGAAAGTTCTTCGAAGCCTGACCTCCATATTTTTCTGAAATGGAGGGCTGTACTGAAGCTTGGAAAGGAGTATAGTTCCTCTTTTGAATGGGCATACAATTTTACTCGCCTCTTTGATTCTGTCCTTGTAATACTAAGGACACTTCTTCATCTTTTATTTTTGTGTACTCTTCGGGGATTACTCCCGTAATTTTCGGACTGGATATGTTCAGCAACAGCTTTGAGGGCTGTCAGATATTTTATCTTCCCGGACTTGAGCCCCATTTCTGCTATTTCACCATGCTTGATCATTTCAGAGAATTGTTTTCCTATGCCTGCTAGGACCCTCTCATTATATGGAGTTTCTTGGATGTCGATGAATGTCATGACTATCTCAGACTCAGTCATAGCTGGGGTGACTTGTGCTGCGACCCGTCTCCATCGTTGGGCATACTCTCTGAATGATTCAGTGTTCTTTTTCTTGATTTTGGTTATTTGGTATCTGTCTTGAGCCAACTAAGATTGGAAGCTGTATTGACTGAGGAAGGCATGGGCTAGCTCTTCCCAGCTGTGAATCTTAGAGTTGTCCAAACTGGCATACCAGGCTCTAGCTTCTCTAGTTAAACTTTTCTAGAATAGTTACATTCGAAGTTTCTCGTCCTCTGCATAGGATCCGAGTTCTCCAATGAATACTTTCAGATGTTTATAAGGGTCCCCCAGTCCATCGTATTTCTCAAAATCAGGAGTTCTAAATTTTTCGGGATAACGACCCCCGGGGAAAATACAGAGGTCGGAGTAATTAACACTGCCGAATGCCCCAGTCCCTTTGATAGACCGGAGAGTTTCGTCCATTTATTGTACTTTTTTGAGAAGGTCACCAGCTTCTTGTTCTTTGTTGAGGGTGGTGATTTCAGGGGTTTTGTTGTTTGTGTCCTGGTTCTGTGGTCCAGGAATCTGAGTCTCGGCCTTTTCGGTCTCTTGACTACCACCAGGTGCTCCTGGTTCTGTATGAATTTGGGCTTGCTTCCCTTTAAGGGCCTTGCTTTGTTCTCTTAGAAAATCGGTTGGTTCAGCTATCTAATTGCTCAGTCCTTCGAACTCCTCCCTAAAGACAAGGGTGGATTCTGTTTGAGCACTCGAAACCATGTCCGTGGATGGACTTAGTGCTTTCTTAGACTTAGATCTAGTGACAGGACCAATTTTTTACCTACACCAAAACGTAGGCGAGTTAATTTCCTGAGATAGGTAGGGATAGGATGCATGATGTGGTTTTTAATTTTATCCTGCAAAACAGAGGTCAGTTGTTTTGATAATAGGATGACAAGATGTTTTTACACTGGAATTGAAAACTAGACATTGAATTGAAAGAGGAAGGCATGAAGAAGCTTCCCGTCGGATTTGGTTAATCAGAGGCTGACCTATCTTAGGTTACTCTCACGCAGCTTTTTGGCATGAAGGTCCCCAGATCATCGCAATCTACTAGAGGGGAAATTAATTCGATCTTTCAACTGGAGCGAATCTGGGTGGTGCATTTTCATAAGCCCCAGAGACTTAGCCGATCCCCAGAGACATTACTTATCCCCGATGGGTTTTGCCTCCTTGTGAGAGGAATCACAACATACATTCACATGCATCGCCCTTACCGTATACATATGATGACAGTTGGTGCGAAGCACTAATATGGGTGCGACGCACTAAAAAAGCAGGAAAGCATTCGTTCACATTCATTCAATGTAAAGACGCAGCATTCACGCATTCATTCAATGTGGAGACGCAGAATTTCACGCATTTACAGTTTTGAAAGGGAAATATTTGAAAAGATTTGAAAGCGGCCTAAGCCCTCTACTGTCCCCAGCAGAGTCGCCACCTGTCGACGTCGGGAAAAAATCTGCGGGTCGGGTCACAACCCGGATCTTTCTCTCTTCCTAAGTTATCTCTGCCCTTACTCTTTTTATTGCGAAAAAGGTTTTAAAGGGTTTTTTAGGAAAAGGCCAACATGCATCATGTCGACGATTTGAACGTTTTACAGAGTCGCCAGTTGGTAGATTTAAAATGGTTGTACCAACTCAACCGAGTTTTGTTTGAAAGACGCCCAATTACTGGACACTGTCGAAACTTGATCTTTGAAAATAAAGTTTTGAGTTCGGGGGTTTGGTTAAGTGTGGTGAAGGTGTTAGGCACCCCACAACTCCCGTGTAAACACAGTACCGCATCTTTTCAATATTTCCCTTAAAATTGAAATGCGTGTGTGAATGTTGTTTGAAAATTGGGCCTATATTTGATTGATTGAAAGTAGTGCTTTGCTTCGTTGAACCTATATACGAAGGGTTTGATTTGATTTGCAAAAAGTCTTTGATTTAATTTGCAAACGTGTTTAACTTGATTTGCAAAAGCTTTTCTTTTGATTGAATTGAAAATGATATTTGAAAGCTGGTTATCAAACCCTTACGCTAACATAGGAATTGAAGCCTGTTGATACTTTCATTTTTATCTTCATAGCCTTGAGGCACAATTTGAATGGTGATTCGTCTGGCTGTGAAGCATCCTCGACCACAATATATATACAAGTGTCGGTCTCCTCATGGCCATGATAGTCATCGGAGGGACTCTGACATGACAAACCATATTGTCACTATATTGAGACCTTAAATCCGGATAACTGTTTTAAGGTCTTTTGTTTGTACATTTCTATAGAAAAACTGGCAGGGTACATCTGTAAAGTGGAGTTTGTCCATCGTGGGAATCAGATTCTGATCAGTTTGATCATGAATCCCGCGATTCCTAGGCTCACATATGAGTAGCCAATAAACCTGCACAGCTCAAATTTGTACAGAAAAAGAAATATATCCCAAATATCGTCAGAACCGAGGACTCATTCAGTAAATATTGATTCGCACCTGGCCGAAGCGTCTCGTTTCCACTAGATAGCGATCTAAGGACCGCGAGGTTGCTTTTGTAACTGAAACTAGAAAAATGCTAGATTTAAATAAATCTCAGCCATTCTAGCTTCCCGGTTCCGTCTGTACCGATTTTGAACCGTTTGAAAGCTAGAGTTGGCGAGATTTAAATAAATCTAGTTCGCCCACAGATATGTTAGTGTCGATTTATATAAAATGAATATTTAAAACAACAATTTAATAAAAGCGAGTAAAGCAATATATATACAGTTACATATACGAAAGCTATAAAGGGCGATGGGTTTTCACATCGGTGCCCGAACTAGAATTGAAATATATATATATATATATATATATATATATTAAAAGAAAAGTAGTCAACCAAAACTGGAAAGAGAACCCAGTGGTGGTGAAAGCTACTTATATATGCATATTTATATATAAAAGCAGTAAAAAGGCCACAGAATAATCCAGGCCGAACTGAAATGTAAATATACAGAAAAATAGTCAACCAGTGACTGGGGAGATAACCCAGTAATGGTGAAGGGTGCAAAAATATTATAAAGGCCACAGAATGATCTAGGCCGGACTGAAATATATAAATATATATATAGAGACAGAAATGTAGTCAACCAAGACTGGGAAGAGAACCCAGTGATCGTGAAGGCTGCTTATATATGCATAAATATATATAAAAGTAGTAAACTACCACAGATTTGACATCCGGGCTTGACAGAATTGACAAGTTAGTATATACAAAAAAAAAAGTCAAACCCGGACTGGGAAGATAACCCAGTCCAGCGAAGTTGCTTAAAACGAAGGTGCTAGTGCACTGAAGCTGTTAAAGCTAACGGATCGTTAATTCGAATTGTGGAAATGCCATAAAACGTAGTTATGTACAAAAATGTACCAAATTTTGACAAAAACGGTCACGGAACTAAGTTCCAGGCATATTTAGAAAATGAAACTTGATATGCAAGTGTATAAAAGTGCAAAGAAGTAGTAATTACTTTCTGATCGTAAAAATATTCACAATGGACTGCTACACGAGCTTTTTGTCAAATCATAGGCTCTAAACGTCCAAATCTACCGGTTATTTTCTGATATGTGGTAGTATGTGGGTATATCTACGTGTTAGAGTGAAAAATTTTGGGTTTATAAGAGGTGAAAAAGTCAGGAAATCAAACGGGCAGAGGTTCGCTGCGTTTCAAAATTTTTGAAAATGAGGGGGGGTCACCTCATATATATAGGCCAGGGAGCCTCAGCTCTGCCTGTTGCTATCGCAGGTAGAGGTGCGGGTCCCCTAGTGGGGCCTACGTGTCCGATTGAGTCGTCTCAAAGTATGTACACTCCGAGCAATGCGAGGTCGAAGTCAAAACTTTCTAACTTTTGATCGGAGCGTCCGTTTGAGGCGTGCTATACCTTTCCATAAAGCCCTCGCCGAGAGTGTCACAATAAAAAAGGATTAAACATTTTTCAGGTCCAAGAAGATGGGTTCATAACCAGGTCTTCGATTTTCTGCAGTTTATCCGTTGAGCTATCTTTCTCTGTTTGCACTTGGGATCTTTGTTATGGTTTATTCTGACCTTGGTGGCATCAATGTGGCTTAAATTTAACGAAATCAGCTTAGGATTGGTAAAATGACCATTTTACCCCTCCTGGAGTTGCCCTTAGTGTTGGTATGGCCTTTGGTCGACTTCTGGGAGTTGTTTCCAAGACTTGGATCCCATTTGAGTCTGTTTGTCCTCAGTGTTGTATTTGGGGCTGATTTGGTCATTCCATGTTTTCCTCTAGAGGTGTTGCGGAGCTTCAGGTTTGTTCCCGAAGGTGACTTGACTTCCCGGGTTGCGATAGGGATTGACCTGTACCTCCCGGGTTGAGACCGAGGCTGAGTTGACATCCCGAGATTGGTGATCGAGGCTATGGTTGTCCCGGTATTGGTGACTGGGGTTGAGTTGACATCCCGGTATTGAGACCGGGGCTGATTTGAAGGCCCGATATTGAGATCGGGGTTGCTTTGACTGCCCGATTGGAGATCGGGGTTGATTTGATGGCCCGATATTAAGATCAGGGTTGATCTGACGGCCCGATTGGAGATCAGGGTTGATTTGATGGCCCGATTGGAGATCGAGGTTGATTTGATGGCCCGATATTAAGATCGAGATTGATTTGATGGCCCGATATTGAGATCGGGGTTGATCTAACGGCCCGATTGGAGATCGGGGTTGATTTGATGGCCAGATTGGAGATCGGGGTTGATTTGAAAATACAATTCTGCCCTCTTACAGTGTTAGTAACAGGGAAAGGAAATTTTGAGTGTCTACAAATACTTTATATATATCCGTTATTTATATAAATATACAGATTAACACTTAATTGACCCTGAGATACTTATCATAAGTAAAACTCTCCAGATTATCACTAAGTTATTTTATCAAAAATATTTATATAAATATACAAGTGTGAAAAATATAAATTTGGTCAGTACTTAGACACCGAAACAATTTGAATTTTTTCACCCTTGAATATATGATAGCGTGAATTATTCAAACGGTCTTTAAAATCCTAAGTGGCCTCCTTTATACATTGTTCACATAATAGATAAAATATTTCTATATATTATTTGAGTTAAACAAATATATTTATTACATCAAGTATTGTTAAATTGATTCATCTAGTATACTTGATACTTGTCATCATAAATTATTTGAGCATAAATTAATTCTCAGTTTCTGAAATTAAATTTATACTTTAAATCCATAGAAACACACTCTAAAATTTAAAGTATAAATTATTCTTTATAAAATTGTATTTATTTGCTTTTTCAGAAACATTATTTAAAATACACTCAAACAGTTTTTCGTGCTTAATCAAGAAGTGTATCTACAAGCTTAAAGTCATATCTGCTTACACAGAAGCACTTCTCTAACATAAAAGTTATTGAACTTTTATTACTTGATCTTAAATTACTATTTGCTTATCTTAGAAGCACTTTTGTATCAAAATCTTTTGTAAAAAGAGAAAAGTCAGAGTTAGTTTATTTTATGTATCTGTGAGAAAAATGAGTTATTCTTTGACCAAGACCAGAGTCTTTGAGAGGTCAGCTGGGAGTTAGGTCTCTAGTGCACTTGTGAGGTGAGGAAGAGATTGTTGTTTCAAGATCAGAAAATAGAATAGAACTGAACTCAAAAGAAGATACAACTAAGCTTGAGGAGGGAGCCGGCAACTTGCTGTCCAAAATAGTTAGTTGGGAATTGGGAGCTGTCGTTTACACTCCTAAATTAACCTCACTTTCATTTCACGAATTTAAATAATTAGCACAGTAGTAAGCAAGGATCGATCCCACAGAGAGTAAGTTTGTTTTAGATTTATTCTACTATTTTAACAGAAAATAAATATGGGGGATTTTTGAAATTGTTTTAAACTAAGAAAAATAGAATTTAAATAAAGAGATTAACCAAATATGTAAAAACTTCAGTTCTGTAGTTCACTTTCACCAAGCACAGCAATCAATTAATCAAGTTATTATTCTTTATCATTCAATGAAACTATTAACCCTAGATAACAATAAGCTCTGCTATCCGAAATTCTCCTTAGATATTCACTGTATGAAACAAGCTCTTCACCAGATTCAACTAGCATATAACCTAGAACAAGCTCTCTAGATTTAATATAATAGAAGCATTAAGAAATAGAGAATTAGGCTAATCCAAGCAACAAACACATAAGTTCGATTTGTTTAACTTATTTTTTGATAATCTTAGCAATACACAAAAGCTTGTCCACAATTAGTATCACTAATTTACTACTTGTGATGAAGACAGATATCAATTACACGTAATACCAATCTTAATCTAGCATATGATAATGATTAAATTAACTCAATTAGCCATATCAAATTAATTAGATCAATTAGCATGCAATCAATGAAAACAGATTATCAGAAGAAATTTCATACAAGAAGGAATAAATAATAATACTCAATTAATTAATTACTTGTAACAAGGTTCCACCTCCCTTTAGAACTGAATAAAGAAACTAGCCTGACATGCTCCAAGTCTGCACTTCAATGAGGTATGATAGTTGGTAGAAGATTGAATGAATAAAACCTTAACTATCATCCTCTATTTATAGTGCTAGACAAGGGCCTAAATCCTATAAGAACTAGGAATCCAAATCCTAAAAGGAATTACAATTATAACTAGTCTCCATAAAGAAATAGAATCTAATATGGAAATAAAATCTCAGTCCAAAGAAGTCCTAATTCTAATAGTAATATCAATCCAATTCCATGTAGGAATCTCCAAATATTGAGAAAGTCAACTGCTGGTCAAACTCCTCTTCAATTCAACTTCAAATCAACTTATTTCCATCCTTTTAGCTTTAATTCACCTGAAAATAATAAATAACTTATTAAGGTCATATACACATGAAACATGTAATAAAACCAAATGTAAAGGAATAAAAAATCATTAATATTGTGTACTTATCAGGAATAGTTGTAAGTTTGTCTATAAAACTTTTTAAAGGCTTCTCTGCCTGTTGAAGGAGTGTTTATTACTGATAGTAATAGGATCTCAAGTCCTAGAGAGGAGCTTGAGATTGGACGTAGCAACATACCCTAGATGTATGTTGTGAACCAGATAAATCTTTGTGCATTGTGTGATTGAATTTTATCTTGCATATTAATTTCTAATTAATTATTTAAAAATTCAAAAAGGCTAAAAGATAAATTTTTAATTTATAATAATCTATTCAACCCCTCTTCTAGATTATTATTGGACTTTCATATAATAGTAATTAAGAATAATTGTTAAAAGATTAAAAGGATGTAAATAATTGATGAATAAAAGTTGTCGATTAAAGATAAATTGTGATAATTGTTTAATTGAGCAACTGTGAGTGGGAATGATTATGTGGTGAATGAAATTTGGTGGGGAGAGGGGGAGGGGCTCTAGAATAACTTTATTTGTTTTGTTTTCTTTGAGTCTTAAACTTGGTTTTAAATTCTTTTAGCCTTGTTTATAATTCAAAAAGCTAAGTTGGACTTGTGTGACATTTAGCTGATAATGTTGAATTTAATAGTCAACTAAAAATGTGGGAATCTCCTTTTTCATTTTTGTCAAACATAGCATGCCGCCCAAGTAGTTTCGTCAAACATAGCATGTTCGTTTATCAGCTTTGTCAAATTTTGTGTGCCCTCCTTAACCCTATAAATAGATTGCTCAGTTGAGCAATCAAAACACACCAGAATGACAAGATTCTTCTTCTACAATATTGTGAGTATTTATTTTGAGTATAAGGATACTTTAAGTGTAGTTAATAGTGCAAGATTTTCTCAAGATAATCTCATTTATACAAGTCAGATCTAGTCTTCTACTAAGGTAAAGGATATTATTTTCTTACGAGTAATTTTCTTTCAATACTCGTAAGGGATATCATTTTCTTTCATACTCCATATTATGTAAATGATATTATTTCATTTCATATTCCTAAATCTAAACTTACTATGGTAAGTATTGATTCTATAATTCCTGAAATGATTAAAAATTCCTTGAAGTTTGTGCTTCATCTAATATCATTTCACTTGAATATTTGCCTGAACATTCTTATTAAATTTTAATCTATTCATGATAGGAGTACTATTCATGTCGGAGTACTATTCATACCAGGGTACTATTCATGTCGGAGTACTAATCACGACAGAGTACTATTCACAACGAAGTCTTGCCTTTTTTGTCCAAATTATCTTTGAAATATGAATCTTAAATATAATTCTTGAATTTGAATCCATGTTTTGATCATCATGTTGACAATTTGGATATTCTTGGACTCTAGATAAATTAAATATCTAATGTTTATTCTTGATCTTATTATTCTCATTATTTCTATTCATCCTTCATATCATTGTCATCATTCTCAAACTTAAATTATGGTGAAAAGTTATTTTTGGCCCATAGTGCAGAGATGGACTGTTGATTAGTATGATTATGACCAGGAATTTTGTATTGGTACAATCATAACCTTTGGTGTTACAGATAAAGGCTTGTGGTGAAAGTTCCCTTTGGCCGGTAGTGTAAAGATGGACTGGTGTTGTAAGACCCCAACTTTTATGAATAAAGATTTAATTTTCTTTATATATTATTTTGAAATAATAAGGTGTTGATTTGATAAATGTGATAAGTTATGGGTGAAATGTGCAAATTTTTCAAAGTTAGCAAGTGGTAATAAAATATTCATTGTTGTTAGAAAATATTCGTTTGGTCGTGAAATATTCTTGTTGTCGGGGAATATTCGGACAATGGCGTAGCCATTTGTGGGCCCCACAACGGAATAACTGTCGGATATAAAAAGCGACAGAAATAACCTATTTATAAAATAACAGTAAAACTGTTACCGTTAAACTGTTGAAATACCCGATGATAAAAATACAGTAATACGCGTTGTTGCACAGTAGCACACGATATTGTACAGTATTTTGAATTATTGATTCTTACGTAAGAAGTCACTTACTCAATAATTGTTACAGTAATTACTGTTTAATATTTTATTTTATTGATTCAATAATTGCTACATTGATAATTGCATAATATTTTATTGATTCAATAATTGCTACGTTGATATTTTATATTATTGATTCAATAATTGTTACCGTAACCACTGCACAGTATTTCACATTATCAAATCAATAATTCATATTATTTGAATAATATTATTAGATAGCATTATTGACAATGTCAAGAAAGTTCTGTCGAGGAAAGGGGTTAGGTTATATAATTGCGCGCCAATGAGGAGAAATCCTTATCGAAAAGCCCCCTCTTTCCTGGGAACGACCTGGTTGTCAATATTGTAGTTCTGTAATATTATTTGTGAATAATTAATTGTTGATATACATGATAAGAAAATATTTATTTTAATTTTGATATAAAAGGGAAGAATTAGCTTTAGACATATACCAATAATTCTAATATCAATCTAAACATGTGTCTGGCCAATTTAATTGACACTTGACTTTTCTTTAAAATTCTAAAATTTATGTTATGACGTCATGATACCGCACTGTATTTACAGTCCGTTTTAGATTTCGTCATTTTTGTGACTTTGTCATACAACAATATACCATAGTGGGCTGACGATCTATAGATCACATCCAACACTAGGTAATACTGCATTAATAACTTCATCATTTTTATCATCTTTGCACCAGGTTCCATGATGCATTGATGATATATAAAATATATTTTGATATTTTAAATAATCTTTGTCTAGCCGAAACAATTAGCGTAGACTCTTCTTTAAACCGTTCAAAACTATTGAAAATTATTTTTGGAATTATCATGTCGCAACAGGTAACGATGTGTCAGGGTCCCGAAGTCCACACATACACAATTGTAACCATGTTTTGAAGATAACCAAAAATTCATTTTTGTTGTTATCATGCCGCAACAGGTAACGATGTGATAATGGCTCAAAGTACATCTCCACACCTTTGTCACCATGTTGTGAAGATAACAAAAATTCATTTTATTTCGAAAAGGCACATCAGTGCTAATTTAGCTTGATTTTAAAATTTTTGAAGTCTAGCACAGCTAGAAGATTTGGAATACATATGCTTCCACCATCAACTTCAATTCTTTTAATGATCAATTGCTTAATAATTCTATCTAGTTCTATTATCCTCAATCCTTAATTCACAATTTTTCCTATACCCCCGTATAGTTCATCAAACATACCACACGTTATGAGTTCAGGAACTTACCACAATCATATGTGTTTATGAACTTATCTTAGTCAGACCAAAGTCGTCCATTCGCTGAGGGGTTCCACCATACAATTATGAGTCACGAACTTACCATAAGTGTGAGTTTTAAGAGCTCGTACCTAATCTTATATTATCTACCTATTCGTTATACACATGAAAAAAGAATCACCTTCTCAACATACATATAGCGAATAGCGCGACACCAACATTCCAATGATTATCAATGTGATAAACTAAGTAGTCGTTAGACCAAGCACAAAACCCCTGCCCATACAAAGGTTTGTACAACTCAGCTATCACATGAGTCCTCAATTGAAATCCCACATAATCCTAGCTCCCTCAATACTAGATACGAATTTTATTTAATCCGTATCTACAATTCACAACTCTTTCCTTAGTTTTAATAGTACAATTTCATAGTACCACTGTCATACAGCAATCCTGCTATAAAGGTTTTAATTATTTGATTGATCATCTGTCCTCTTATGACCTCATCAGATCACGTTGTAGTCTGATATTATAATCGTATTATATTACGATTCTTTCCTATCTTATGATCGTTTTGTTTTACGATCTTCTTTTCCTTTATACTTTTAGTGTTTTAGACTCTATCTATTCATTACTACTGTTCATCTTTATTATCAGAGTTAGGTAACTCTGGATCTTTATTACTTGTCAGGATTCTTCTTTGAATCTTATTGACTTACCAATACCTTGCCCAAATTCATCGCTTAGAATTTAAACTCTATTTTAGTTTATTTCTATTTCTCATTTCTGCGGTTATAGCCTAAGGTACCCCTACCTGAGGTTTATAACCTACAGCTCTGATACCAACTGTAGCGCCCCCAAATCCGGGTCCCCGAAACCTCGGACCAGGTACGTTATGATATATCATTTCTATAACTATATCGGAAGATATAAACATAAATTTTTTATACAATAACTTTTACAACATAATTCTCAAGGTCTATAACCTTAACTTAATTCCTGCATTCAATATCCTACACGATATACAATGTCATTTGTATCCTATACTATTACCATTTTAACAGTATAATAATTCCATCCTGGAACTTGCCTTTACCTTTGACTGTGTCCGAAGTTTCTTCTTTAATCTAAAATATTTATCATGATATAGCAAGGGTGACAACAAGTTTGCCCAGCAAGTTTAAGTTCAAATGAAGATATATCATGATTGAAAAGAATAATAAGCTGACAAACTTTCAACAATATAAGAATTGTGAAAGAACATGAATCAATAATGCTGAATAGCCAACAATGAACATGAATAAATTCAACTGAACAATATGGTAATGAAGGTGATCAGCCTTTCATACCTGATGAATATATAAAATATGCATAACGTGCGAATCAATAATCAGTATAGATGTGAATAATCAACAATAATTATTCACGAACATGCTTTACAATAACAACTCGAGTTCGAGTTAGGAAACTTGTCTGTATCGTTGATTACTGCTACGCAATCTAATTTAATCGCTTTATTGAAAAGACCTATCAGTTATAAGATTGATCTTTCAATTAGTATAACATACCTTATAAGTAAACTATCTAACATTTAAACACGTAGTCAAATATTAGATAACATTAACACTATACATATACGTAAGTCTAAACCTAGCACACATCGAGTCTTTAACAATATTCAATATAGTATAGTGAGTGGTTTCCCACAAACAACTAGCAAAATAGTTTTCGTCTCGTCTACACTGTTTTCACAGTGAGTTAGATCGGTTACTAATTCGTAGATACCTTCCCCATATGAAGGAGTCGTTTAGCCCAGCTACTATACATCAACCATTAAAGAGTACGACTGTACTACCTTAGACTTAACACTACTGTATCATATAACTTCTGAATTAACACTTAATCTTTCATTTTATAAGTCCTTTATAATTTAGTAAGTCAAATACCTAATCCAGCAACCTGGATTCAGATTGAATTTCAATTTAGTAACTAATTCCCAATCCAGCGGACTGCATACAACTGACCTCCAATCCAGCAAGTCTGGATTCAACTGACATCCAATCCAGCAAGCCTAGATTTAAATTGACATCCAATCCAGTAAGCCTGGATTCAACTAACCTCAAATCCAACAACCCGAATTCACTAATCCTTCAATCCAGCAACCTGGATTCACTAATTTTTCAATCCAGCAACCTGGATTCCCCTTTTTAACCTAATCATCTTATTATTTTTTTTATCTTTTTTCCATACATAAATACATGTATTTCATACACAAAATAATTTTTCAAGAATTTTTCAATTTCCTTTAGTATTTTTCAAAAATCCATTTCTAGTTAATTCCTTAAGAAATTTTCTATATCACGCTTAACTCTAGAAATTTCCAACTCTTGGCGGGATCTTACACATGTTATCATGAGCCTCCAGTTTAAATTTCGTGGCCATCGGAGTTTTAGAACTTCGGTTATAGCAATTTTCGTCGAAAAAACGTAAATATTAAAATAGTCATAACTTGCTCAATTTAAGTCGGAATAAGCTCATTTTTGGACACAAACTACTTCATAACATATATTTTCATGTCCCAAAAGGCCGGAATTTATTACACAAATTAAGTGGCCAAAACTGCCCTTCACAAAACCGGACAGCCTACTTTTTGAATTTTTTCAGATTTGGCGTCCTTTGTTCAAAATAGTCCACACGAAAATCTATATGGAATTTTTCAGTGATTCCACTTGAAAAAGTTAGAAGACTTTTAGAACTAACTCTAGAAATTGACCACACTCAAAAATTCAAAACACAATGAGAGATATGGTCATTTTAATATCATGTTCCGTTTTCTCAAAAATTTGATTTTAAAACTTTTGTGTTTTATAAGAAAACTTTCATGATCTATTGATTTATCAAATATTAGCCACCATAAACTATCATAACACATACTAATACACCTTAAGATCAAGGATCTACCATGATCCATGATCTACTACACCAAACATACACTAAATCTTAGCAAAACATAATTTAGGCTAGAAAAATCAAGATTTTTTAACTTTTAAAACATAGTTTCCTTTTTCTTGTTTTTGATCTAATTTTTGACACTCAAAAGTGATAGATCCAAACATAATAGACTTATAAACATATAGATCTAATGTTTTGGAGTTTTGAACCATAAATCCAAGTTTGGATTCAAACAAATAAAAATAATTTTGATAAAAAGTGTTTATACCTTTGATTTGTGGCTATACTTTCTTGATTTACCAAAATAGATGATGATTTAGAGTAGAAAAAAGATCAAAGCTTCCTTCTCTCTCTCCCTCTTCCCACCGTCCCTCTCCTCTCTCTCTTTTGTCTCTCTCTATTTTTCTTTTTGGCTAGCATGAGAGAAATAGATGAAAGAGAAAGTAAAATAGATTTTTGTATAATTAAGAGATATACTTTGTATATCTAGCATAAATCCCCCACCAACTCTGTTATCTCCTCTTTCAATCATGTTGTGATTACTTGCAAGCAAAGGATTACTTGTAACCTTGGTTAAAATAAGTGGCTTGACTTATGGGTTGACACATGGAAGAGTTGGTGAGAGTTAGTAAGGTTTGGTAAGAATTAATCATTACATACATTCCTTCCTTTTCCTCTCTTTATGGGCCGAAAATGTTGGGCATTTTTTCTTCCCATTTTGGTTTAATTCTAATGCTTTATCTACTTAACAAATGCCCCACATAAATCCCTTAACAATTGGGCTAAAGTCTTGGGCTTCAAATTAATTCTTTTGGGCTTGCTAAAAAATTATTGGGCTATGTAAATTAACATAGTCCACTATTTATAATTATATCCTACCCTAATCATTTAATTAGGATTTTTATTCACCACATTTGTAATTCAAATCCATACTCATGTACATTTAATTACTTAACCCAATTAGACTTGTTTTAATAAAATTAATAAATTGAGATAATAAACTTAATCTCTTAGGTTAGTAAAAATTCTAAATACTAACATCCTTACATATTATAACCCTTAAGTTATTTAATTCCATACCTAATATATATATTAGGTTACAAGACTTTATTCTTAATTCTCTTTATATGTTAAATAAATATATAAATAATACACAAAACCATACAAGTCCTTCACAAAATTTTTAAATTCATACTCTATTTCCAGTCTAGGTCTTATTATTTAACCTTTATTTAATCATTTAAAATCTTATAAATTCTCGGGTTGTCACAGTATGCTACTATGTATTGACTATCGGGAGTTGAACCATGTCACCATCAAAAATAGGTATCCATTACCTCAAATTGATGACATATTCGACCAGTTGCAAGGTGCGCAATTCTTCTCGAAGATCGATCTCCGTTCTAGATATCATCAGTTAGAGATTAGGACTAATTACATTCCAAAGACTGTCTTTAGAACTCGATATGCGCATTACAAATTTCTAGTTATATCTTTCGGATTGACCAATGTCCATGCTGCGTTCATGGACATGATGAACCGAATATTCAAGAAATATTTGGATCATATCAAGGTTGTCTTTATTGATGACATCCTAATATACTCCAAAAGCCTCAAATATTTTTTCACCCAGAACGAACTCAATATGCGACAACGACGTTGGTTGGAGCTGTTGAAAGATTACGAAAAGCGAACGTGGTAGCTGACGCGTTGAGTAGAAGGTCATATGCGAGAACGAGTGCGATGCTATCAACACAAACACCCATTTTGAATGACCTACAAAGAATGGAGTTAGAGTTCAAGACTCTAGGGACCCACGTGATGATGTTAAATATACGCGTAGAACCAGCTTTGATTGATAAAGTTAAAGTTGTTCAAGTTACAAATCAGGAGCTGACGAATATGAAGAAGGTGCAAGAAGATGGTATTCCAGAAGTAAGAATCAATGCAAAGGGAATACTTCGAGTCAAATCCAGAATTTGTGTTCTTAACGACTCTGATTTGAAGTATAAAATCATGATGGAGGCACATAACACACCGTTTGCAATCTACCCTGGAAGTACCAAAATGTATCGTGATCTTCGACATACATTTTGGTGGAGCAATATGAAGAGAGAGATCGCGGAGTTTATCTCGAGGTGTTTAACTTGTAAACGTGTCAAGGCGGAGCATCAAGTGCAAAAGGGTCAACTTGCAGAAACTTTTGCACTTGATAAGGATTACATTGTCAATAATGCTATCTAATAATTCATACTTTCTCAATATAATAATAAGTATTACATTGTTTCCTATCTGGGTTCTTAGAACCTTCATTTCACTTCCTTATCACACTCTTATAATCGCTGGGTATGTATAGGTATACCTTAACCATTCTTAATCTCCACATTCATATACCTTTATCACACACTAGACACTATGTGTTTGACACGTATTTAAAGCTCATAGATACATGATCTATATTATTCTTACGTTTCGTAAACTTTAGGAAAGTTTATAAATTATGGGTTTTATATCATCATTACATCAATAAACACTCAAAGCATCAATTTACATATAGTTCATCTTCAAAACTTGTTCGTATAGTGCATATCATGACTAACTAGCGAGGTGCACCTATCCATCATGACTAGAGGCATATAAGTCTTATCATGCTTGTACATAAAATTAGAATGTAAGTATTTCCATGTTCGTCCATCTTACTTTCAAAACTTCATAAGTTTTATTCTCAAAAATCAATGTCATGCTTAACTAATCATGCAAGGCTACTTTGAATCACTTGTCATGCTTATCTAACATGTTAACAAGGTCGGAATATAACCACTCTATGTTTATAAAACTTTGTTTTCAAAACGTTTAAGTTTGCCTTTAGAAGTCATTTTAAGCCAAGCTAAATCAACTTGTGCGAGCAAGACAACTTTAAATCTCATTTCTAAGTACACAAGTTCCTTTAAGTTTGATTTCAAGGTTTCAAGTTTTCTCTAAAACCACACACTAAAGCGACTAAGAGGTTCATGGTATTCAAAGGGGTTTGAAACCACATGGCATACCTATTTCCATGCATAACTAGGTCATACAATCATCCTTAAAAGGCAGAACGTACACATCATACGTATATGTTAAGGTTCGTTTATAAAACTTTAAGTTCATTTTTAAAATATAAGTCTTTTCCATCAATAATCTGTACGAACATAGTTATGCATGCTCATGCTATGTAAATGTACCCATATATGCATGTTAAACATGTCCTCGTGCTTGCTCTAAGTGGTACCACATGTTAGCATATAGCAGATTTTAGCAAAATCAAGAAAACAGTTTTCAGGGCCTGGCGCAGCTGCGCCGCTGGCCAGTACAAAACTGGCACAGCTGCGCAGGTGTGCGGCCAGAGATAGAGGTGAACTGCTTCGGCAGTTTAACAACCCAACTCAAAATTTTCATACGAATTCATTTCTGTATCAGCCATATAATAGTTTAATCAAGCTTACTAACTTACATAGCACTTAGCAATCTAACAAACATGTTTCACAATTCAATTAACACTAATTCACATAATCAAGAACTTGGAATTTCAGAAATGAGGAACATATGTATGGAAATATACCTCTGCTAAAGAAACAGTTTGCTGCTAAACCAAACTTATAATGCTGCTATACTAACTCACTCTCAATTCACTTAATAGAATTCTCAGCAATCAAATAAAGGAGAGGGAAGGCTCTATTTATAGACAATTGGTTACACAGATAATACAATTACCTCCCAAATCAAACTAATGGTTAGAATGAGAATTTGATGGTTAACAAGGAGTTGGTGAAGAGTTGGTGGAACTCATCATAAAACCCACACCCTCACCATCATTAGCTAAACATTGTTGAGTTTGATGCACATAGGAGTAGACTTAGGCTTCACGTGAGGAAGAGATGAAGATGGGCACTCATTATGGGACAAATAATCTAACTCAGCAATAGCAACTTGCAAATGTAGTTCCACACTTGGGTTATACACCTATACATATAATATATACACTTAGGTTATATAATTTATGTATACATTTCATCCCATATAACTTAGGTTATAAATAAATTACAAATATAATTTTTAATTACAATGTATCAAGTAGGGGTACTCATAGATATATCAACATATAATTCATGTACATTTTCTTAATATCAAATATAATTCAATTGGGCATTATTATTATTTCATATAACATATAGGTAGCTACTATACATTATACATTTAATTATCGCATGCTTGCACATAGCATTTAATTGAACAAATATAATCTACTCGTTTATATATTATTATCATTCTCAATGGCAATTAATTAATTACTCATCTTATCAATTAATTAATAGTAATTAATCCATCCCTCATCAATCAATGTAATTATTAATCTCCATAACAATTAATTAACATTTATATGATTAATTATCACATTAAATAAATATAAATCTTATTATATTTATAAACAAGTCGCTTATTATTATTCTATTATTATTATACGATAACTAATCACATTCCTCAATAGTTTAATAAATACAAATCTTATTATATTTATAAACTATGTTTTTATTATTATACTATTACTTGCAATAATAATAAATCAACAGACCATTATTATATCAACTAAAAATTAATATAGATTAATTGTTTAATTAATAATTCTTCCATCCTTGAATTAATTAATTCATCATCGAATCTATTATAGTGCCACACAAGGCATTTCTCACAAGCTTAATCTTAAGCTTATTATCACTTCCACCACACTTAATATTCTTTTAATATAATATTTGTGTGACTCAAGCATTTAAATGCTAAGCTACCTCAATTATTTATACACTTAATAATATGTATAACCTTTATGCTTACAAAATAATTAAGATTTACTCTATTAATTATTTAAATAATAATATCTACGATAAAACAATAACTTAAGTTATTTAATACATTAAAATAACTTAGTTTTCTTTCATTAAATTAACTCTTTTGAAAATACATTAGAAATTATATATTTTGCCATAACATAAAATATTATGTTTTCTCCAAATAAAGACATTCATTATTATTAGAAAATAATTTACTTATTGTCTCAAGATATTATTCTTAATATAATATCTATTAAAAATAATTACATGTACGGCACATGTACATACATTATATATAGAAAATAGATAATAAGTTTATTTTCTATTATGATAAATTATTCCCATCAATTTATTACATATAGCAAATATATTTTAATATATTTACCATGCTAATTAATCATACCTATTACCTCATACAAAGACATATAAGGTAATATTATTATTCAAAATAATATTTTCTCCTTTTATTAAAATAATTCAATATTAGAAATTATTTTAATATTCTTTATTAGAAATATATAATATTCAATTCTCCCTTTCTATAAATTGCCCCAACACAACTTCTTTAATCTATAAATTTAATCATATCTCAAATATTAATTAATTCTCTAATCAATATTTATTTAAAGGTATATTGATTTCCATCTCTCTTTAATAACGTATATATATTTATTAATGTTATTCGCATATCAGACTTTCTCACATATTACCATTCTAAGTAATATATATCAAAAGTATTAATTATAATTTTATATTCAACACATATATTAGTTCACTTTTTACTTAAGTAAATTAAACCCTGTACTATATCACCATAGTTAATTAAGGTTTTAATATTCAAATTATATTATTCCATAATATAACTTCCAATTTAAATTAACCAATATTTATTCTTATTAGTTAATTCCCTTAACTAACTCATGCTTCACTATCCAAATCCATCCATGGATAACTTAAGCACTAATAATAACCTATATTACAAACATACTAGTTACTAGTACATATATTATTCAAGAAAAAGGCGATTATTCATTAAAAATACTTAATACCACCAACTTACTATGATAAAATAATTCTATAAATTATTTAATATGGATAGAAAATTTTATCCACCTCCTTTATCTTAACTAAATTGTCGCTACGATAAATAAATATACATTAATAATATATTTATTAATCAGATATTACATAGTTCATATTACCTTATGTAACACAATACTTTCTATCTCATAACACACACACACACACATATATATATATATTCGAACCCAATACATGCATTAAAAATTTTATTTATTAAATTTTTATTATAATAATTCTTGAAAATTTGGGTTCTCACACCAGGTACGTACGTCTATTTTGAGGACGAAATTTCATAAGGAGGGGAGGTTGTAAGACCCCAACTTTTATGAATAAAGATATAATTTTCTTTATATATTATTTTGAAATAATAAGGTGTTGATTTGATAAATGTGATAAGTTATGGGTGAAATGTGTAAATTTTTCAAAGTTAGCAAGTGATAATAAAATATTCATTGTTGTCGGAAAATATTCGTTTGGACGTGGAATATTCTTGTTGTCGGAGAATATTCGTACGACGGCGCAGCCATTTGTGGGCCCCACAACGGAATAACTGTCGGATATAAAAAGCGACAGAAATAACCTATTTATAAAATAACAGTAAAACTGTTACCGTTAAACTGTTGAAATACCCGATGATAAAAATACAGTAATACGCATTGTTGCATAGTAGCACACGGTATTGCACAGTATTTTGAATTATTAATTCTTATGTAAGAAGTCACTTACTCAATAATTGTTACAGTAATTACTGTTCAATATTTTATTTTATTGATTCAATAATTGCTACATTGATAATTGCATAATATTTTATTGATTCAATAATAGCTACGTTGATATTTTATATTATTAATTCAATAATTGCTATAGTAACCACTGCACAGTATTTCACATTATCAAATCAATAATTCATATTATTTGAATAATATTATTAGATAGCATTATTGACAATGTCTAAAAAGTTCTATCGCGGAAAGGGGTTAGGTTATATAATTGCGCGCCAATGAGGAGAAATCCTTATCGGAAAGCCCTCTCTTTCTTGAGAACGACCTGGTTGTCAATATTGTAGTTCTGTAATATTATTTGTGAATATTAATTGTTGATATACATGATAAGAAATATTTATATCAATTTTGATATAAAAGGGAAGAATTTTTAGCATGTGATATTTGTTGAAAGTTAGCATTTTATTTTCTCCGATAAAATAATTCATTCAAATATATTATTATAATATTACATTATAAAATTATAATGTGATAATATAATAATTTTATGTGGTTGGTGGGAATATGGATGGAGGCTTGAAATTTTCAAAAGTTGTACTTTGAAGTTTGTTTTTCAAAAGTAGCATGCTGCTGAGTTATCCGTATGTAAATTCGGGTCATTTTTTGTTCGAAATTTGAAAAAACTTTCTTCTACAAAGTTGTAGATAATTAAATTTCATATGGAATGGACATAAGGTTCGTATTTTCTGATAAAATGGCTATTTATTATGAATTATTGAAGTTTTCGGAATAAATGTTTTTTTAAAAAACATATGGTGGGCCCCACTTGTCCTTTTTGTTTTGTTGTTTTGCTGGAGAGTTTTCTTTGTTTCAACTTAATGGTGCTGGGAGTGTTTTTTTCAAAAATGGATGATTGAGAAATTTCATCCGTGGTTTCAAAAGTCAGTTTTGGTGTTCTGGCATTTTTCTATAAATAGGGTGTTTAGTTAGAAATGAAAATCACACCATAATCAGAAAATTTTTTCTCTATAATATCGAGCGTATTTCTTGTGAGTATTTAGATACTTTGAGTGTTGATAACAGTGCAAGTTTTCGTCAGCATAATATCCGAAATTCCAGTTAGATCTAATATTATACTGAGGTAAAGGATGTTATTTTTTTCATAAATGATGTTATTTTCTTTCAATATTCATAATGAATGTTATTTTCTTTCATATTCCATATTATGAAAGTGATAATATTTCATTTCATATTTTTTAAATTTGAACTTACTACGGTAAGTATTGCTTCTATAATTTCTAAAATGATCAAAAATTTCTTGAGTTTTGCGCTTCATCTAGTATCATTTCAACAGAATAGTTTTCTGAACTTTCTAGTGAAATTTTTATCTTTTCATGTCGAGTTACTATTCACAAAGTTACAATTCACGGTAAAAAAATATTATTTTTTTATCCAAATTATCTTTGATTGGATCCAAGTTTTGAACTTCATTTTTGAATTTTGCTCCACAATTGATTATTACGGAGTATTATTGAACTTGGATAGATTAAATTACGAATCTTAATATTTCTCCTTTATTTCACTTGATTCGTTCTTTATATTATTTTTCATCATCCTCAGTCCTAAATGGTGATATAACTGAATATCTTTGGCCTGTAGTGCAAAGATGAATGATTACTTGATGAATATCTTTGGCCTGAAGTGCAAAGATGAATGACTATCTGATGAATATCTTTGGCCCGTAGTGCAAAGATGGACAGGTGTTGAGATGAACATGACCAACTGGTGATACAAATGAATATCTTTGGCCCGTAGTGCAAAGATGAATATTTAATTCGAGATATATATTGATTGATGTTACAAGGATAAAATATTGATGATGGACTTTTAAATCATAGAAGATAGTAGACATCATTCTCTACTTAACTCTTCTAATGAATTGTTATTTTTGCTGCAGTTGTTGATCTAAAACTTGTTGTCCATAATATTTTATCTGATTTGTTGAAGACTAACGATAATTTATTTTCCATTATCTTAGTCATAATATTCTTTATTGGGCTAGTTGAGCTCACCCTTTTCACCTATTGTCCTCTTTAGGGAATGAGAATGTTGCGGGGACTAGTCGGGGAACAGTGTGATGATCAGAGTTAGATCTGTAGAAGTCCTCACTATTCTGTAAAATAGTGGGACAATAATTGTAATGAATAAGAAATGAATTTGAGTGTTTATATTTCGTATTATATACGATTTGTATCGAAACTCATAGTTTGTGTGGTCGTATTTTACACGACCGTATGTTATAAAAGATTGTATTTGGATTTTGTACCATGTATTTGGCGACTCAGAATGGGTTGAGTATTGAACCTATTTTTGGGGGCGTCACAGGTGTTTGGCATGATCATGACCATTGTTGATACAAATGAATATCTTTAGCCCGTAGTGTAAATATAAATTGTTGATTTGCATTGTTATAAACAGGAACTGTTGATTGATGTTACAAGAATAAAATATTGATGATGAGTGTAGACACTCAAAATTTCATGCCCCTATTACTAATACTGTAGGAGGGCAAAGAGGTCAATCCAGGCAAATTCGATCACCAATATCGGTACTCCAGTTAAATCCCATCACCAATATCGATACTCCAGTCAAATCCGATCACCAATATCGGTACTCCAGTTAAATTTGATCACCAATATCGGTACTCCAGTTAAATCCAATCACCAATATCGGTACTCCAGTTAAATTCGATCACCAATATCGGTACTCTAGTCAAATTTGATCACCAATATCGGTACCTCAGTTAAATCCGATCACTAATATCGGTATTCCAGGCAAATTCGATCTCCAATCGAACTGTCAATCCAGCTCCGATCTCCAATCGGACCGTCAATCCAGCTTCGATCTCCAATCGGATCGTCAATCCAGCTCCGATCTCCAATCAGACCGTCAATCCAGCTCCGATCTCCAATCAGACCGTCAATCCAGCTCTGATCGCTAATCGAACCGTTAATCCAGCTCCGATCTCCAATCGGACCGTCAGTCCAGCTCCGATATCCAATCGAACCGTCAATCCAGCTTTGATCTCCAATCGGACCGTCAATCCAACTCCGATCGCCAATCGGACTGTCAATCCAGCTCTGATCTCCAATCGGACAGTCAGTCCAGCTCCGATCTCCAATCGCACCGTCAATCCAGCTCCGATCTCCAATCGAACCATCAATCCAGCTCCGATCTCCAATTGCACCGTCAATCCAGCTCCGATCTCCAATTGCACCGTCAATCCAGCTCCGATCTCCAATCGGACCGACAATCTAGCTCCAATCTCCAATCGAACCGTCAATCCAGCTTCGATCGCCAATCGAACCGTTAATCCTGCTCCGATCTCCATTCGGACCCTTAATCCAGCTCCGATCACCAATCAGACCGTCAATCCAGCTTCGATCTCCAATCGAACCGTCAATCCAGCTCCGATCTCCAATTGGACTGTCAATCCAGCTCTAATCTCTAATCGGACCGTCAATCTAGCTCGGATCTCCAATCGGACTGTCAATCCAGCTCCGATCGCCAATCGAACCGTTAATCCAGCTTCGATCTCCAATCGGACCATCAAATCAACTCCGATCTCTAATCGGACTGTTAGATCAATCCCGATCTCAATATCGGGCCCATCAAATCAACTCTAATATCCAATCAGACAGTCGATCATCCCCGATCTCAATATCGGGCCATCAAATCAACTTCGATCTCCAATCGGACCGTCAGATCATCCCCGATCTCAATATCGGACCATCAAATCAACTCTGATCTCTAATCGGACCGTTAGATCAACTCCAATCTCAATATCGGGCCTTTCAAATCAACCCTGATCACCAATACCGGGAAAACCACAGCCTCGAACACCAGTCTCGAGAAGTCAACTCAGCCCCGGTCTCAACCCGGGAGGTACAGGTTAGCCCCAGTCGCAACGCGGGAAGTCAAGTTAACTTCGAAAACATTCCTGAAGCTTTACAACATCTCCAGAGGAAAACCTGGAATGACCAATTCAACTTCAGAGACTACACTGGAGACAATCAGACTCGAATGGGATCCAAGTCTTGGAAACAACTCCCGGAAGTCAACCGAAGGCCATGCCGACACTAAAGGCAACTCTGGGAGGGGTAAAATGGTCATTTTACCTACCCTAAGCCGATTCAGTCAAATTCAAGCTGAATTGATGCCACCAAGGTAAGAACGAACCATAACGATGATCTCGAGTGCAAACAGCACAAGACAGCTCAACGGACAAACTGCGGGGAATCGAAGACCTGGTTATGAACCCGTCTTCCTGGACCCTAAAAAATGTTTTATGCCATGTCATTGTGACACTCTCGGCGAGGGCTTTCCAGAAAGGTATAGCACGCCTCAAACGGACGCTCCTATCAAAAGTTAGAAAGTTTCGACTTCGACCTCGCGTTTCTCGGAGTGCACTTACTTTGAGAAGACCAAGCTGGACGGGTGGGCCCCACTAGGGGAGCCGCACTTCTACCTATGGCAACAGCAGGTAGAGCCAAGGCTCCCTAGTTTATAAATATGAGGCCACCCCCCCCCCCCCTCATTTTCAAAAATTCTGAAACGCAGCGAACCTCTGCCCGTTTGATTTTCTGACTTTTTCACCTCTTCTAAATCCAAATTTTTTCACTCTAACACGTAGATATACCCACATACTACCACATATCAGAAAATAACCGGTAGATTTGAATGTATAGAGCCTACGATTTGGCAAAAAATCCGTGTAGCAGTCCATTGTGAGTATTTTTACGATCAATAAGTTTATATTACTTCTTCGTACTTTTATACACTTGCACGTTAAGTTTCGTTTTCTAAATATGCCCGGAACTTAGTTCCGTGATCGTTTTTGTCAAAATTTGGTGCATTTTTGTATATAAACTCAATTTCTAGCATTTCTACAACTCGGATTGACGATCCGTTAGCTCCATCAGCTTCAATGCACTAAATTCTTTGTTTTGTCAACTTCGCCGGACTGGGTTATCTTTCCAGTCCGGGTTTGGCCCCTTTTTTGTGTTTATTCAACTGTATATATACTAACATTTCAATTTTATCAAGCCCGGATGTCAAATCCGAAGTAGTTTACTGCTTTTATATATATTTATGCATATATAAGCAGCCTTCACCACCACTGGGTTCTCTTCCCAGTCTTGATTGACTATATTTTTGTCAATATATACATATATATATATATATATATTTATATAGTTTTGTACGACCTGGATCATTTCGTGGCCTTTTTACTGCTTTTATATATAACTATGCATATATAAGCCGCCTTCACCACCACTGGGTTCTCTTCCTAGTCTTGGTTGACTACTTTTCTGTACATTTATTTTTCAGTACGGCCTGGATCATTTCGTGGCTTTTTTACTGCTTTTGCACTCCTTACCATACTGGGTGATCTTCTCAGTCACTGGTTAACTACTTTTATGTCAATTTTCATTCCAGTACGGGCACCGGTGTGAAAACCCATCGTCTTTTTTACTGTTTATATATATATATATATATATTTCATTTCTGTCAAGCTTGGATCATTTCGTGGCTATTTACAGTTTTTATAAATATATATATATATATTTCAATTCCAGTTCGGGCCTGCGAGTGAAAACTCATCGCCCTTTACAGCTTATATATATATATAACTGTATATATATTGCTATTAATTTCTTTTTATTAAACCAATGCTTTAAATATTCATTCGATATGAATCGACATTTTTCAGTTAAAAGCAACCTCGCGTCCCTTAGATCGCTATCTAGTGGGAATGAGACGCTTCGGCCAGATACGAACCAGGATTCACTGAATGAATCCTCGGTTCTGGCGACATTTGGGATATATTTCTATTTCTGTACAAATTTGAACTGTTCAGGTTTATGGGCTACTCTCATGTGAGCCTAGGAATCGTGAGATTCATGACCAAACTGATCAGAATATGATCCCCACGATGGACAAACTCCGATTTACGAATGTACCCTGCTAGTTTTTCTGTAAAATATATATGCAAAAGATCTTAAAACGGTTATCCGGATTTAAGGTCTCAACATAGTGAAAATGTGAATTGTCGTGTCAGAGTCCTTCCGATGGCTATCATGCCCATGAGGAGACCGACACTTGTATATTTATTTTTGTGGTTGAGGATGCTTCGCAACCCAACAAATCACCATTCAAATGCAGCTTTAAGGCTAAAAAGATAAAATTGGAAGTATTAACAGGTTTCAATTCCTATGTTAGCATAAGGGTTTGATAACCAGCTTTCAAAATATCATTTTCAATTCATTCAAAAGAAAAACTTTTGCAAATCAAATTAAACACTTTTGAAAATTAAATCAAAGACTTTTTGCAAATCAAATCAAACCCTTCGTATATAGGTTCAACGAAGCAAATCACTACTTTCAAATCAATCAAACATAGGCCCAATTTTCAAACAGCATTCACACACGCATTTCTGTTTTAAGGAAAATATTGAAAAGATGCGGTACCGTATTTACACAGGAGTTGTGGGGTGCCTAACACCTTCCCCACACTTAACCAAGCCCCCAATCTCAAAACTTTATTTTCAAAGATCAAGTTTCGATAGTGTCCAGCAATTGGGCCTCTTTCAAACAAAACTCGGTTGAATTGGTACAACCATTTTCAAATCTACCAACTAGCGACTCTGTAAAATATTCAAATCGTCGACATGATACATGTTGGTCTTTTTCCTAAAAAATCCTTCAAAACTTTTTTTCGCAATAAAAAGAGTGAGGGTAGAGATAACTTAGGAAAAGGGATAAAAGATCCGGGTTGTGACCCGACCCGCGAATTTTTTAACCAACGTCAACAATGAGTTTTAAATCATAAAAGAAAATAGACATCATGTTCTACCGACTCTTCAAATAGATTGCTATTTTCACTGCAGTTGTTGATCTAAAACTTGTTGTCTATTATATTCTATCAGATTTTTCACTGTTGAAGACTAAGAAAAAAATTTCTTAATTATCTTAGTCATAAAATTTTTTACTGAGCTATTTGAGCTCATCCTTTTACTTTTTGTTCCATTGTTCTTCTTAGAAAATGAGAGTGTAACTGGGACTAGTAGGAGAATTGGGTAATGGTCCAAGATAGTTACTATAGTAATACTCACTATGTTGTAAAATAGCGAGACAATAATTGTAATGAGTACTTAATTTGAGTATGGCTATTGTCGTATTATATACATTATAATATTTGTATTGAAACTCACAGTAGATGCGTTGTCATATTTTGCACAATAGTTTAATAGTTGTATATATAAAAGTTTGTAATTAGATTTTGTAGTATGTATTTGGCGACTTAAAATGGATTGTGTGGACCTATTTTTGGGACGTCACATTTTGGTTGGTCCTGTGTCAACTCTGTAATCCAATTTTGGTGACTCGATACCTCAAAAGACTTTATTTTTTGATTTTCATGTCTTCTAATTGGTCAGAAATTTTGATATTCCTAAAAGTCAATTCAAAAGCTCACAATTTATGTTTTGTTTTCACAAAATTTTAATACACATTTATTATTAAAGATACACATTGTATCATTTGCTATTAAAAATTGAGTAAAGATAAAAAATAAAATAAAGAAAAAACTTTTGAACTATCAAGTCATTAAATTTAGACTGCTGAGTTAACTTGAAATTAATTAAAATGTCGCTAAAAAATGTTATATATAAAATTTATAATCAGACATTTTTAAGCTTACCTGTTAAGCTTGTTCTAGGAAATACCCCAACTCCTTTCAACCAGACCAAATTGAAACCCAAACTAGTGGGCCCATGAAATGACATAGTTTGATTAGCTTTGATTACTCTTCCCAAGTCATTTAATTTTAAATTTTCAAAATTCACATTTAGAAAACAATTGCTTTCCGCACTTCGACAAAATATAATTTTTTACAACAAATCTAAAAGTCTTAAATTACTTTACACCTCAAACATTAAAAATAAATAAATTTTTATCTGATAAATTTGTTTAATATTTTCTATAAAAAATATTACTATTAGTTTTATTTTAGAAAAATTTAATCTCTAAAACTGTTCTTGTTAACAGTTACGGAACCAGAACATTTTTAGAGGGGTCAAAATACATTAGTAAAAAAATTATTTATTGACTTTGGAATGCTTCTTTCAAATTCATTTTGCCCAATTATAGTATTTCACAATATCTTATTCCAACCATTGTCAACCTTTGAATTGTGAGTCTAATGACTTTAAATATATACAATATACATATATATATATATATATATATATATATATATATATATATTTATTTTTAATTTTTTCCGAACTATGAGACTATTAATCAGATTTTGAAGTTTTCAGTCAACTGATTAGTTATTTTTATAGATAAACTAAAAATTATAATATTATATATTCAAAACCTTATAGTGTGGTTCATGTGATTAATTAGCTTAAAAGAAAGAATTCCAACAACAAAAATAAAAAAAAGAAAAAGAATAAGAGAGATTTAATAATCTTGATAGGATAGAACTATGATGCACTTATGGTCACTATAGTGGAATCCAAAAGAAATTATTTTATATCTTTATCTTTTTATTTTTAATTATTTTACAGAGAGAATTACTATCACTTTTTATTTGTTTCACTTTGATGATAAAGCAAAAACAAAAGAAAAACAAAAGAAAAAGAAAAATACATAAAAGACAAAAGGAAGGGAAATGAAAGCGAATAACCCCAAAGATTCCAGACTGAGGGGTCATATGACACCCGGACCCTCACTCCTTCCGCCTCGGGTTGTTAATGGACCTTCCCGCATTTTAAATTTAAACAAAAGATGAAATATTACATGATTAAAAGTAACATAAGTAGGCAGAACAATTTGAAGGCAAATTTGTGAAAGGTGTACATTTCACTGCCTTTTTTCCTTGTTTTTTGCTGGCACTAATAATAACCTGATGCAAAATGCAAATGGCTTACATTCTTATCTGGCTGCTAGATTGTTGCTTTAAAAAGTTGGCAGCAAGAGCCAACATGGACCAAAGAAGGAATGTATTATTGCAAAATTTATAGGACCTGTTTGGTTTACCAACTTTCCTTTTTTCTATTTATAATTCCATGTTTTCTTTTTTAAATGCTATAAACACCAATCAGACTCCATAAAATTGACAAATATGTATGCATTCAAAGCATTCCTTCTGGACATCCTATATGTAGTTAAAGAATATCTGAGTAAAAAATGGCGCAACAATTTACTTGAAAGTAAACACAATGCGAAATCTTTATTTTAAATCTATCCGAACTCATACTTTTGGTACAATAACCCTCACACAAATCCAAGTCAAAAATATTTTATAACACTAATTGATCAAAAAAAAAACAATTCATTCCCAATCAACTTCAGATTGCAAATAAACGTAGGATAAGAGAAACAGGCTTTGAAGTGGCACTGCACTTTACCAGCCACCCCTACTCATCCTTTCTTGCTTCTCAGCAGCCCTCTCTTCTTTCAACTTCTCTAGAATTTTGCGTAATTCAGGATTAAAGAAACGTTCACGGACAAATTTCCTCTCTTCAGATTGTATCTCCTTGATAGCACTAGGGTATGGGTTTGGAGGAGGCATCTTCCCATGCAGACGCGAAATTTGCTTCAATCGAGCATATGCCTTCTTTTTGGATTTTCGCTCCGTTCGATATTCCATCTAACAGGGAAAATGTTGTTAGATGACAAAAAATCACATGGACAAAGAATAGATATAACATTGTGCAACTTAGTTCAGATTCTGAACTTGGAAAGGTAAATTTGCTTACATCAGCAACAGCCATAGCTTCCTCCTCACCCACACCCTGCTCCTTTAGTTCAAGCACCCGCCAACCAAATATACGAGCAGGTGGGGGATCAAAATCACAAATCCTGTTGAACAATTAAACATACGTAAACTTAATTGCTAACCTAAAGTTTCTATCTGAAAAACTGGAACTTAGCTTGAACTATATATATATATATATATATATATATATATATATATATATGAGACACAGAGAGAGAGAGAGAGAGAGTTGAGGAACAAGAAAAATAAGTTCAATACGATCTGGAACTCCAAGTGAATAAGACTGCTACTAGCAGAGTTACTTGATAGTTGATAATATCAATGAGAACAAGTTACAAAATAAAACTAATATCAGATCCACCAAGATCAATGAACTTCCTTTTGTTTATCTTCATTGGCATTGTAGTGATTTCTTTCTAACTTTTGCTTTCACATATATGCAAGATCTCGGACTCTCTATACTATCTCTTGCATTTAAGTCTTATTGCACCTATAACTTTATATTAACATTCATTTTTAAAACTAGTTCTATAGAAAAAGCTACAGATATGATCAGCTCAGCTGAAATCAGTTGACTCAAGAGTCAGATCAAACAGTTTCCTAGATCTTCATACAACATTCATCAGCAAGTAGAGATGTTTCCAAAAATGAGCTAAGTAAACAGCAATATCTAAGAGCACAAACTACCAACACTCGAGCAAACGCAACAGTGCCCTAAATGGTACAATAGCAAAAAATTGCTCAGTTAAAACTGGTCGCTAATCATTAACACAATTATCTATGAGCTGGTTCATAAAGCACATGTAATTGTGACAAACTGACAATAGTTTATTTATGCAAGTAAAAGCTAAGGTTACATATTTTACAGAGATCTCAAACACAAAAAAATCGTGATACAAGAGCATTTATGTATTAAAAAGAATCATTGAAGATCAAAATGCAAAGACAGCTCGAAATAAGCAACCTCAAATGTTATATACCTAGTGAGACCTTGTATTTATATCAGCATTTGACCAACATATCATCCTAAATCATAAGGTGTTGTCAAAAGATTAAATTTCAATGCTCTTCTTCCCCAGTATATATGAACAATTTACAAACAAAAAGCAGGAATTTAGTTTCTACATAATGATAGTAGTAACAGAACTTTGCTTTCAAATTTGAGAAAGCATAACCATGATAAATGTTGGCCTAATAAACAAGAAAACAAAATATGAAGAATGGTCAAAAGACAAAATAAAGATAGAGAGAAAGCAAAAGTACTTGATAGCATCTTCATGTTTAGAATCTGGAAACTTCTTGAAGAACTTTGTTATATAAACATCCTCAGGAAGAATAATTGGCTTAATTTTGCTATCAGCACGAGGGAATGTCGCTGGGGGAGCCCTGAATAACAGAATTCATAATATTATAAGTAACAATCTAACTAAAATGTGCTACCAATTCAGGAACAAACAATGGTTTTAAATTCTCCTCATGCATACCTTCACAGAGAAACACAATTCCACATCAACTGAAATGCAAAAGTAACCCTCTTGTTAGGGCTGTAAATGATAATCGGAAAATTCGTATTCGTCCGTATTCGTATTCGAAAAAAAGTGGATATTATTTGTATCCGGTAAAAAAATGATATATCCGTATTCGGTTTAAAAGTATCCGCAAATAAACGGATACGAATACGGATATAGGCGTATTCGTATTCGTTTAACATCCGTCCGTAAATATATCCGACGGATAGCGGATATCCGGAATCCGATATTCAGATTCGTATCCGTATTCAGAATCCGTATCCGAATAACTTATATATATATATATATATATATATATTAATAACTTATATTAATTAATAACTTATATTCATTGATTAATAACTTAAATATATATATATATATATATGTATATATATATATATTAATAACTTACACTCATTAATTAATAACTTATACATATATATGTATGTATATCCGAATAACTTACATATATATAAGTTATTAATTTATATACATATATATCAATAACTTACATTCATTAATTAATAACTTACATATATATATATATATATATATTAATAACCTACGTTCATTAATTAATAACTTACACACACACACACAAATATATATATATATATATATATATAAATAACTTACATATATATATATATATATATATATATTAACTTACAAAACTATAGCTATTAGCTTGTTACATATATATTAAGAACTTACGTTCATTAATTAATAACTTACACACACACACACACACACACACACACACATATATATATATATTAATAACTTATATATATATTAACTTACAAAATTATCTATAGTTATTAGTTTGTTACATATATATTAATAATTTATATTCATTAATTAATATCTTACATATATATATATATATATATATATATATATATATTAACTTACAAAACTATAGCTAATATATATTAAGTTACAAAACTATAGTTATTAGCTTGTTACATATATATTAATAATTTATGTTCATTAATTAATAACTTACATATATATATTAACTTACAAAACTATAGATATTAGCTTGTTACATATTTATTAATAATTTACATATACATATATATATTAATAACTTATATATATATATTAACTTACAAGACTATAGCTATTAGCTTGTTACATATATATTAATAACTTACATTCATTAATAACTTAAATTCATTAATTAATAACTTACGTATATATATTAGCTTACAAAACTATAACTATTAGCTTGTTACATATATATTAATAACTTACATTCATTAATATATAGTAATTAAATAAAATCTTAGTAATTTAGCAAAAAAAAATCTTAGTTTTTAAATCTGCCGGATACGGAAACGGAAACGGATATTATCCGTATTCGGATATTATTCCGAATACCGAATACAGATAATATTTTCAAAATCCGCCGGATACCGGATACGAATACAGATGCGGATTAAATTTTCTGAATACGGATACGGATACACTGATATCCGGATCCGTATATATCCGTTTACACCCCTACCTCTTGTTTGTACGTCTTTTGCAAAACTCACCCTCCAACTTTTATTTTTGCAAAACTCTTCCTCCAAGATGTATGAATTGTGCAAAACTCACCATTTTATGTACTTTTTGGTTAAAAACTCTCATATACACAGATTATTTCACTCCAATTCATCACTTAAGAATCTTAACGCTGGAATACTCCTTTTATTTTTCATTCAAACGACTTCTAATTAGCCAAAAAAAATTCTCACAATACCAACATATATATATTTGCAACATTAGATCGCCTATTTCATACATCTCACTCTCTGTCTCTGCTATATGTCAATCAATTATTATTTTATTTTGGGTTCATCGCCCTTGGCACATTTTCTTGTAGTGTTGGTAATAAGAAAAATTGATCAACATATGTTTATATAATCTATATAATCCATTTTCTTGTAGTGCTGAACGAAATATTTAATGATAACGACACATGTTAAAAACCGAGAATAAGATTGATATTTTAAGTTGGTCTTGTGTGCGAATATTTATCAAAACAAAATAATAATCAATTGACATATAACAAATGCAGAGAATGAGATATATGCATTAAGCAATCTAGGTTTCCAATTTTGATGGTATTGTGATTTTTTTTGTTAATTGGAAGTTGTTTGAGGGAAATAAAAGGATTATTCTAAAATTAAAAATTTTAAGTGATGAATTAGATGAAATAATTTGACTATGTGAGGATTTTTAACAAAAAATACATAAAGGGTGAGTTTTGCATAATTAATACATCTTGGAGGGAGAGTTTTGCAAAAATAAAAGTTAAAAGGGTGAGTTTTGCAAAAATGGTACAAACTAGAGGGTCACTTTTGCATTTCAGTCTTAATTCCAATGATTAATCAAATAAAAAAATTGTGAAGGTGAAAAAAGGGGAGGACATACTGTTCCATGGCTTTGAGCCAGACAGGTTCGGCTTTGGCCAAACCCTTGACAAGCTTCCTCGTTTTTGTCAACAAATCCCCTTTCATGAACGACATCTCTCTTCCTCTCCCTGAATTTTTACAATACAGCGATGGAAATAGAAATGCCTATTTCGATTTCTGCGTAATCAAAGAAGATAGAGATGCAATAGATTCATTCACTGAAATTCAGTATGTAAATTAAACAAAATCCCCTAAAATCTAAACCCTAATCTGCATTATGATGGTGATTTTTATTGAAAGATAAATTGAAGAATAAAATAGTGAGTTTTGTACCTATGGTTTTTGATGAGTCTAAGAAAATGGTCGGCTGGCCCACTCAGCCTCACTCACCAACAAGTTTTAATATTTGGACTTGCCGTAAGGCGGGTTTACCCTTGTGAGCTGGGCATGTCCATTTTACATTTAAAAATGTCTCAAGAAAAATCAATATTGATCTTCTAATTAGAAACCTTAAAATCCTTATTATATCTTTTGCATAATTATCAAAACCGAACCGGACATTAAACTGGCTGAGGCACTGGTTCAACAGTTTAGTGGTTCAACCTGTTGAACCTACGGATAAACCGGTTGAGTCGGATTTTTATTTTTAAATAAATAAATAATAATGTATATAGTAAAAAATAATATTATATTATATTAAATAATATATATTATAAAAACTATCTAGTATCTAACTATAGTATACGACAAAAACCATCTAGTATCTAGCAACAAGAAGTTTTAATGTATCTAATAAGTATCAACCAACAACAAATGAAACAAACTCACCTCTATAAATTATAAAACAAGCTTCATAAGAGATTGGAATTTCCTGCTTAATAACAAACCAAGGAAAACACCAATATCAAAACCACCAACAACTTAATTAGAGGTACTTCATTATAATATTGTCCTATAAAATGATACACTACATTTAGTGCATAATGATAATAACTGATTTCTAGAATACATATGCATGTATAAATAAACAAACACCAATACAAAATGATTGATTTATTTAAATAATAAATAAATAAACTACAAGGCTTCTAGATACTAGGTAGCAGCTCAATCAGAATATGATAATGAATTTTGTATGATTATTTCATATGATAGACATTATCATCACATACAATTGCTTCATCCAAGAGGCATTCTAAAAGACTTAAACTAACTCAGTTGGGTCTAGAAGGTAAGAAATTGACAAACATAAATATATTACCAAATTGATAGCAGTACATAGCATATCTACAAATTAAAAATATATATAGCCTTTTGGTGAATCATGAATGTAGCTGTTGCCTTCTCTGTTTTGTTTCAGTCTTATACACAAGCATCAAATATTCACCAGCAATTCCAACAATAAAATATATAGTCCTCAAATAGTACAAACACAGAACCCCAAATAAAGCTCATTTTTAAGTATTTGAAGAAAAATTGAAAAACCATGAATGTAATTGCTTTTGAGTTTAATTTTGAGCATACACTATTTAACCCATCAATTGTGAGCATACAAAATCAATACTGATTACAGAGCAAAGAAGGCTGCAGAACACCCAATTTGAAAGTAAAAATTGTTTACTTTGATGGGAGATTGAAGCAAACAATGGCGTCACGGTAGGAGAAACATTGAAGTCACCAAACAACCGACCCAAGGCACCGAAATCAATAGCAAGACGGCTAGAGGAGTCGATGACAGCAGCGGTAGGACTTAGGAGGAGCTGACGACGGCAACTGCAGGAACCGGCGATGGCGACGGTAGGAGAAGCCGAGGAGGAATAAACTTCGCACTTCGCAGCGTTCAATTTTGGGAGAAATTGAGCTCCAACTTTTAATTTTTGTCTAATTTTACTATCAAAGTTTAAATTACATGAATAGCCTTGAATATTTCTGAAGAAAAAGGTAACTTAAAGGAACAAATTTGACCTTTTAACTTATTATGCAAAACCGGAGCGGCTCAATCAAAACCGGTCGATTCACCGGTTTTACAGTTACGGTTTAAGGCGGTATTTCAATTTTAATGAAACCGGACCGGCTAGGCGCCGGTTCATAGTTCAACCGGTTGAACCGGTCGATCTGATTTTGATACCTATGGAGTAGAGTAGAAATTCGGCACGAAAAAATCGGGAAGAAAATGAAGAAGCCCGACAAAGGCAAAGAGAAAACATAGAAGAAAACTGCTAAAGCCGAGGAGAAAACTCGCAGAGAATCCAAGAAGCTCTCTCCTGAAGATGACATCGATGCCATTTTGGTATCCTTCCAATTCCTTTAAATCTCTTTCTAGAAATGAAAACAAAATTTTCTCATCATCCCAACCACCTGTTCTTCACGTTATTATTTAAACTATCAAAATTTATATGAAACCTATGATTGCGTTTATAATGTTTGTGACGCCCCTAGAATAGGTCCAGTCAACCCAACCTATTCTGAGTCGCCAAATACATGGTACATGATTCAAATACAAACTTTTATATCACACGGTCGTGCAAAATACGACCACACTACTGCGAGTATCAATACAAATAGTATATAATACGAAATATCAACGTTCAAATTCATTCTTTATTTATTACAATTATTATCCCACTATTTTACAAAAATAGCGAGGACTACTACTGCTCTAACTCGGACCATCATTCTGCATCCCGACTAGTTCCTGCAACATTCTCATTTCCTGAAGAGGACAATAGATGAAAAAGGTGAGCTCAACTAGCCCAGTAAAGAATATTGCGACTAAGATAATGGAAAATAAATTATCGTTAGCTTTCAATAAATCAGATAAAATATAATGGACAACCAATTTTAGATCAATATTCGCAGCGAAAATAACAATTCATTAGAAGAGTTAAGTAGAGAATGAAGTCTACTATCTTCTATGATTTAAAAGTTCATCATCAATATTTTATCCTTGTAACATCAATCAATATACATCTCGAATCAAATATTCATCTTTGCACTACAGACCAAAGATATTCATTTATCTCACCAGTGGTCATGTTCATCTCAACACCTGTCCATCTTTGCACTACGGCCAAAGATATTCATCAGGTAATCATTCATCTTTGCTCTACAGGCCAAAGATATTCAGTTATATCACCTTTTAAGACTGAGGATGATGAAAAATATTTTAAAGAACGAATCTAGTGAGATAAAGGACAAAGACTAAGGATTCGTAATCTAATTTATCCAAGTTCAAGAATACTCCATAATAATACTTTGTGGAGCAAAATTCAAGAATAAAGCTCAAAACTTAGATCTAATCAAAGATAGTAACCATAACAGACAATTTGGACAAATAGAAGAAAATTTAATTTTTTCGTGAATAGTGCCGTATACGTGAATAGTAACCCCGACGAAAAAAGTAAGAATTTCATAATAAAATCCATGCCAATATTTTGGTATAATGATATTGAAAAGAATAACATCATTTATGAAAGAAAATAACATCCCTTACCTCAAAAGAATAGTACTTCTGACTTGAATATTGGATATAATACTGAAGAAAACTTGCACTGAATGGTCACACTCAAAGTATCTAAATACTCACAAAAATGCGCTCGATATTATAGAGAGAGAAAACTTCTGATTCTGGTGTGATTTTCAATTCTAAACTAAGCACCCTATTTATAGGAAAAGCTTATAATGCCAAAGTAGACTTTTTTAATAAAATAATATATTTTTTTAAAAAAAAAATCTCCAGCCGCCTAAGCCGCCTCGTGGGAAAAATTCAGCATTTTCCAAGCAATAACAAAAGTGGGGCCCACCATTTTATTTAAAAAATATTTATTTTCTGAAACTTCAATAATTCATAATAAATAGCCCTTTTGTCAGAAAAATACAACTGATATGTCTTTCTATAGGAAATTTAATTCTCTACAACTTTGTAGAAGGAAATTTTTCCAAATTCCAACCATAAATTATCCGAAATCCATAAACGGATGATTTTTCACATCAAAATACTGATAAAAACACATCAGCACTAATTCCTTCTTTTATATCCACAAAATAAATATTTCCTTATCATATAAATCAATAATTAATTATTCACAAAAAATATTATAGAACTACAATATTGACAACCAGGTAGTTCCAAGGAAAGCGGGGTGATGAGTAGGTGTCATACCTACGAATTAGATATTGTTTGAGTTTACTTATTGTTATCTTTAAGTGTTTTTAGGATCTATTTATTTGTTTTTGTGTTTATTTCTTGTAGGTGGAGTTGGAAGGGCAAATATGTCATTTTGGAAGAGAAAAGAATTAAAAAGAAGTCAAAAATAGGTGTAATGGCATTTTTGTAATTACTTGGTCCTGGTCAAGAGCCTAGGCGCTTGGATTTGCCCTTGGACAAGCGCCTAGGCGCTCATGCACGATTTTGGATGCTAATTTATGCGGCTGAGTATAATGGAGGCCAATTAGACAGGATATTAGGGTTTTAAAAGGAAGGGACAGAGAGAGATACAACGAAAGAAGGATTTGAAGGAGAACACGAAGGAGATTTACAAAAGGTTGAAGATCAAGCTAGAGATTTGGAGCGGCTTAATAGTTTCTTCTATCCCTTTCTTCTATCTTTAATTTTGTAATCTTTGGGATGTTTGGATTCTTAATTTGGATGATGTTTTTCTCTATCATTATGAACTAACTTTTTATTAAGATCGCAACGGAACTTAGTATGTAATTTGAATTTGATGCTCCTTATTTGATTTAAGTTAATTACTCTTGAATCGTTTATCATATCTTGTGTTCATTGATTAATTGTCTGATCAACAATTATTGGGATAATTTATACGAAATTGGAAAATAGAGTATAAGTTAGATCTAGATATGATATCATCTGTTCATATAAACTGAAAAAGGTTAATATGTTTAGCATATAGGATAGGAATATATCTATATGTCTTTTGCAACCATTAAAGAATCTGTACTTGCAAACCCCAATTATCTTAATTCACATAGGAATATAGTGGATTAATTATTTAGGGTGTTCCTTGTAAATCTGTTGCGTAACTGCTGGATGTATAAGGATTCGTTTACGTGTCTTCGGAAGAAGTACTTGAATATCATAAAGAATTCTTGGTTGGCGATTCATAGTGATTGAATAATTAAATGAGTGTATTGGTTTAAATGAAATACTAAGGGAAGTTGTGATCTTAACCTATTCCATCTGCATTCATTCTTGTGACGATATACTTTAGTTGTTAAGTAGAATTCTCAAAATCATAATCATTATTCGTAGTTTAATTTAAGATTAATTGAATTGAAATTTATATTTGATAATATTAATCTATTTCCTCGTGGGAACGATATCCTTGCTTGCTAGATGTTATAAACGAACACGTATACTTGCGTGTTTAATTGCTGTTAATAAAAGAGGCAACAAGTTTTTGGCGCCGTTGCCGGGGAGATTAGTTTAATATTTCGTTATTATTAATTTTGATAAAGTTAATCTTAATTTAGACTTTTATTTTTATTTTCTTCTCAGGTTATCTTCTCTCGTGTATGCAAACGCGATCGAAACAGCCGGAGCTTGAACCATACGAAGACGATATCGACAAACGGTTCAGACAGTTGCATAAGTGGGTTAAAGAAACACGAGAGGCACTTGAGAAGAAAGATACAATGGCAGAAGAGCAACAGAAATCCCTTCAGGATTATGCTATGCCAAAAATGGATGGGATCAGGTCAAGCATTCAACGACCGGCAATTAATGCTGCAACTTTCGAGATTAAGCCGGGAACCATCCAAATGATTCAAAATCTGGTACAGTTTGGGGGCTTGTCGAATGATGATCCGAATGAGCACTTGGTGAGTTTTCTAGAGGTTTGTGACACATTCAAATACAACCAAGTCTCAGACGACGCAGTTAGACTTCGTTTGTTTCCGTTCACTCTCCGAGACAAAGCAAGAGGATGGCTACATTCACTGCCACCTGGATCCATTACCACGTGGGATGATCTGGCACAGAAGTTCCTAGCAAAGTTTTTTCCTCCTGCCAAAACAGCAAAGTTGAGGAATGAGATAACCAATTTCACTCAATTTGATTCTGAGTCATTATATGACGCATGGGAGAGATTTAAAGAGTATATGAGAAAATGTCCACACCATGGATTGCCCGATTGGCTACTAGTACAATCATTCTATAATGGGCTCATGGGTGGTATACGGGCTAGTGTTGATGCGGCATCTGGAGGAGCCTTCATGACAAAAAATTTTAATGAAGCGTACAGTTTACTAGAGGTGATGTCAGCTAACAACTACCAATGGCCAACTGCTAGAATGACACAACCAAAAGTTGCTGGGATAATAGAGGTAGATGCAGTTACAGCATTGTCAGCCCAAATTGCAGCTCTAACACAGAAAATTGAACAGATGGGGAATCCGAATAGACAAACTGTGGCCATGGTATGTGAATTGTGCGCGGGGAACCATTCAAGTGATCAATGTGCAATAAGTCCTGAATCAGTGCAGTTTGTGTCTAATTATAATCGACAACAAGGTAATAATGCAAATAGTTATAACCCAGGATGGAGGAACCACCCAAATCTATCTTGGAGCAATAATCAGTCACAAGCACAAGCTCAAGCTCCAAGACAGTCATATCCACCTGGATTTCAGCCTCAACACCCACAATCTCAACAACATCAGCAACCTCAACAACCTGACAAGTTATCTCAAATGGAGGAATTACTTGCAAGAATGGCAACTCAGTTTGAAGCAACAACAAAGAACCAATCAGCAGCAATAAGGAATCTTGAAAATCAGATTGGGCAGATAGCAAGTGCTTTAAACAACCGACCTCAAGGTTCGCTACCAAGTGATACTGAGAAGAATCCGAGGAAGGATGGGAATGAACAATGTAAAGCAGTTACACTCAGAAGTGGGAAAGAGTTGGCTACAGACTCTGGTGAGCATAAGAAAGAGAGTAATGAGAAGGTAGATGGAAAAGAATCTGAAAATTCAGAAAGTAAGTCTGAGGGAAAAGTGGTGGAAAAGCAGAAAGAAGAAAAGCAGATGTCAGTTACACCACCTTTACCATTTCCACAGAGATTTCAGAAACAGAAGTTAGACAGACAATTTTCAAAGTTTCTAGAAGTGTTTAAAAAGCTACAGATTAATATTCCATTCGCAGATGCTCTAGAACAAATGCCTAGCTATGTAAAATTCATGAAGGATATTCTATCGAGGAAGAGAAAGCTAGGAGAGTTCGAGACAGTAGCATTGACGGAGGAATGCAGTGCTATTCTACAGAGAAAGCTACCACCGAAGTTGAAGGATCCGGGTAGCTTCACCATTCCGTGCACAATAGGAACTCAGTTTTTCAGTAGATGTCTGTGTGATTTGGGAGCAAGCATCAACCTTATGCCATTATCAGTCTATCAACAGCTTGGGTTGAAGGAAGCTACACCAACGAATGTTACTTTGCAGCTTGCTGATAGATCTCTCACCTACCCCAAGGGAATAGTGGAAGACGTACTAGTAAAGGTAGATAAATTTATATTCCCTGTGGACTTCATAGTTCTTGACTTTGAGGAGGATAGCAATATACCAATTATTCTTGGGCGGCCGTTTTTAGCTACGGGTAGAACATTGATTGATGTGCAAAAAGGAGAGTTAACAATGAGGGTCCAAGATGAAGAGGTGACTTTTAATGTATTCAAAGCTATGAAGTTCCCAAAGGAAGAAGAAGAATGCTTTAGGGTTGATCTGGTTGAGGGAGCAATTAGGGAAACAAGTATCGAATCAGTAAATGAAGACCCTCTAGAAGCGGCATTGGTAAGTGAGAACATGTCTGATGACTCAACTGTATTAGAATTGGCTAAAATGTTAGATTCAACTCCGAAGTTCACACGATGTATGCAAAAATTTGAACCTTTGGATTATTGGGGAAAGCCAGTTGAAAAGGTGAAATCATCCTTAGAAGAACCGCCCACCTTAGAACTTAAGCCATTGCCTAACCATCTACGGTATGCCTACCTTGGTTCTTCTTCTACTCTACCAGTCATAATTTCTGCTTCACTTAATGAGGTTCAAGAGGAAAAGTTGCTAAGGGTACTTAGGCAGTATAAGACAGCTCTAGGGTGGACTCTTGCGGATATCAAGGGGATAAGCCCATCAATTTGCATGCATAAGATTTTGTTGGAAGATGAAGCGAAACCGACTATTGAACAACAACGAAGACTCAATCCCATCATGAAGGAAGTTGTCAAAAAGGAAATTATTAAATGGTTGGATGCGGGAATTATTTACCCTATCTCAGATAGCTCATGGGTAAGTCCGGTTCAATGTGTGCCAAAGAAAGGGGGAATGACAGTAGTTGCAAATGAACATAATGAATTAATCCCGACTCGAACAGTTACGGGTTGGCGGGTGTGTATGGATTACAGAAAGTTGAACAAGGCCACTCGTAAGGACCATTTTCCTCTACCATTCATAGATCAGATGTTGGACAGGCTTGCAGGGCATGAATATTATTGCCTCTTGGATGGATACTCAGGTTACAACCAGATTGCCATTGCACCCGAGGATCAGGAGAAGACGACATTCACATGCCCATATGGTACTTTCGCTTTTCGCAGAATGTCTTTTGGGTTATGCAATGCGCCGGCGACATTTCAACGGTGTATGATGGCTATTTTCTCCGATATGGTCGAACAAAATCTCGAGGTATTTATGGATGATTTTTCAGTTTTTGGGGATTCGTTCGATTATTGTTTGGAAAATCTCACTCTTGTGCTTAAACGGTGTATGGAAACGAGTTTGGTTTTAAACTGGGAGAAATGTCATTTTATGGTGCAAGAGGGGGTAATCTTGGGTCATCGAGTGTCATCAAATGGAATTGAGGTTGATAGAGCGAAGATCGAAACAATAGAGAACCTCCCGCCACCAGTTTCAGTAAAGGGAATTCGAAGTTTTTTGGGACACGCTGGTTTCTATAGAAGATTTATAAAAGACTTCTCCAAAATCACGAAACCACTTTGTAGTCTTTTGGAGAAGGATGTCCCATTCAACTTTGATCAAACATGCTTGGAAGCTTTTGATGTGTTGAAGAAGAAACTAGTTACCGCACCTGTAATTATAGCGCCAGATTGGAGTATCCCGTTCGAGTTAATGTGTGATGCTAGTGACTTTGCGATTGGCGCAGTCCTTGGCCAACGAAAGGGTAACATTTTTCATGCTATATACTATGCTAGTAAGACATTAACGGATGCCCAACTGAATTATACTACTACCGAGAAGGAACTATTAGCAGTTGTCTATGCATTTGATAAATTTCGCTCATATTTGATTGGGACAAAGGTGATTGTGTTTACAGACCATTCAGCAATTAAGTACTTGATAGCAAAAAAGGACGCGAAGCCGAGATTAATTCGATGGGTATTATTGCTACAAGAGTTTGACTTGGAGATCCGGGATCGAAAAGGAACAGAAAATCAGGTTGCTGATCATTTATCACGGTTAGAGAATGAAAAACTAAAAAAAAATGACACAACAGTGATCAACGAATTTTTTCCGGATGAACAACTGTTTGCGGTAAGGATGGATACACCATGGTATGCAGATTATGTAAATTTCATTGTGAGTAAGGTGTTTCCGCCAGATTTGACGAGTCAGCAGAAGAAGAAATTTCTTCATGATGTGAAGCAATATCTTTGGGATGAGCCGTTCCTATTTAAACAATGTGCAGATCAAATAATAAGAAGGTGCATTCCGGAAGTCGAAATGGAAAACATTTTACACCAATGTCATGCATCGGAATATGGTGGACATTTCGGGGGAGAAAGGACTGCAGCCAAAGTACTACAATGTGGATTTTATTGGCCAACGCTCTTTAAGGATGCTCATGTGTTCGTGTTGAAATGTGACAGATGCCAAAGAGTTGGCAATATATCGAAGAGACACGAGATGCCACTCAACACGATCCTAGAGGTTGAATTATTTGATGTTTGGGGCATCGACTTCATGGGACCTTTCCCCTCGTCTTTCAGCAACTCCTATATACTTCTAGCGGTGGATTACGTTTCGAAGTGGGTTGAAGCTATCGCAACACCCACCAATGATGCCAAAGTTGTGGTTAAGTTCATTCGTAAGAACATCTTCTCTAGATTCGGCACTCCTCGTGCGATAATTAGTGATGAAGGCACACACTTCTGCAACAAGCAGTTTTCAGCTACTCTTGCTAAATATGGAATCACTCACAAGATAGCAACTGCTTACCATCCGCAGACGAGTGGTCAAGCCGAAGTTTCTAACCGAGAAGTGAAACGAATTCTCGAGAAGGTAGTGAACCCGAGTAGGAAGGATTGGGCAAGTAAGTTGGATGATGCTCTGTGGGCATACCGTACAGCTTACAAGACACCGATAGGGATGTCACCATACAGGTTGGTTTATGGGAAAGCATGCCATCTTCCGGTAGAATTAGAACACAGTGCTTATTGGGCTATCCGGAAGTTGAACTTTGATATATCCGCTGCGGGAGAAAAACGCCTTCTAGAATTGAATCAAATGGATGAATTCAGACTCCACTCGTACGAGAATGCTAAACTGTATAAGGAAAAAGTTAAGAGGTGGCATGATGAGAAAATTATAGCAAGGAAGTTTGAACCGGGGCAAACAGTGCTGTTATACAACTCCAGACTAAAACTCTTTCCAGGAAAGTTGAAATCACGTTGGTCAGGTCCATTCAGTATTACTAAGGTATTCCCTCATGGAGCTGTGGAAGTTGAGGAGCCAGATTCAAAACGAATATTCAAAGTCAACGGTCAGAGGTTGAAACATTACTATGGGGGTCACATCGATCGTGAGAAAACATCTATCAGTCTTGCTGATTAGAACAGAGAAGAAAGTCAGGCTGAAGACTATAAACCAAGCGCTAACTGGGAGGCAACCCAAGATTTTATTTTATTTTATTTTATTTTGTTATTTTATTTTACTTGCTTTATTGTTAGTTTATTTAGTGGTGAAACTTTTATAGCTTAGGATTTTATAGAACTACGTCAGTAGTTACGCCCCTTATGTTCTCTAACACGGTCTTCATTTGATTTCAGGATAGGAAATAAAATTTCATAATTTACGGGTTCGACTAATGGCCACTACGACTACCCATTCGGGGGTCTCGCTCCCCGGAGAGCGAGCGGCTGCCCAGCTCGCCGGTGAGCTGGCGGGGGTTGCAAGGGGGCAGCGCCCCCTGGAAGCCAAGCACTTATGAGCTCAAATGCAGAATGTCCATTTGTCAAATTCTCAGATTTCTAATTATTTTCCTCCATTTTTAGTGTTATTGAATTGCTTAGTAGTATAGACCATTTAGGTATTTAGTATTTATGTCATCTTAGTCTAGTATGCAAATGGTGGCAATTACTCATTGATAGTGGTTGACTTGATTGCAGGTCCTAGCAGGACAGAAGTGGAAAACAAAAATCGCCAAGTCTAGTCCAAGCGCCTAGGCTCTCAGGTTAAGTCTCCAGCAAGCGCCTAGGCGCCACCAACCAGTAACTCCCCAATGACCCAAGCGCCTAGGCTCTCCAAACAAAGCCAAACCAAGCGCCTAGGCGCTGACCACAACTCCAATTCGCTGCCACCAAGCGCCTAGGCGCTCCAACATGCACAATTCCAAGCGCCTAGGCGCTACCTGCATATAAACAAAAAAAATTAATAGATTGTAAGCCCTATTCGGGCAACACACTTCAACCAAATCAATTTCTCTCTCTCCTATTTCACTTCAACTTCATTTTCTTCTCCTACTAGCACCCAAATTCGTCATATGCTCTCTCTTTCTCCAATTCCAAGCCACTAACATCGTATGCTCCTACCAACATCCATCCTGACAAGCAAACTCGTGAGTTCATCTTCTACATAGCAACAAGGAAAATTTTGGATTTCAAGCCTCAATCCTTCAAGCTAACCCTTCCAAATGGTATGAACTTCAAATCTAGCCCTAATTTCAAGTAAGTATTGTATAAGCTTAACCATTCATAACTTGGAATTGCTTGAAAGAAGGAGGGATGTCTGAAGTATTGAAGTTGTTATTTTGTTTTGCTTGTGGACCCAATTGAGTTTCTGCTGGCTCAATTGGGGTTGGGTTAGTTTAATTCATTATTGCATTGGTGAAGCATTATGCATTGTTAAGTTTGCAGATTTGGCTTAAAACTAGTTTGGGGGAAACTCATATAAAGAGCTTTTCAAAGGTGCACACCACCTGCTCGATATATTGCCTCGGAAAGATTTTCCACCTATTGGGCTACTGTTTATTGATTCTTGGGGCAACAACTTGGCCGAGTTAGTTTATATATGGCCCCCAAAAGGCACAGGGGGGAAAGTTCAGGTTCGTCGGGAAAGTTTGATAAGAAGAGATTTGTAAGCGTTCAGGCTGCTGATAGATATCAAAATAAGGCATTAGGCAAATCTATAATTCCAGAACGTGGTTTACTACCTGATGACCACGATGGGGAAGTTGCCCAAATGATTCGACACCGGAAGTGGAGTAACTTTACTTCTCAGCCTGGACCAGCAGCAATAAAAATTGTCAAGGAGTTCTATTCAAATGTTAAAGAGGCCAACCGTAGTTTAGTGATGGTTCGTGGAAAATCAGTTAATGTTGGTCGAAAGGCAATCAACGCTTATTATGGATTGAAGAAGATTCGTGATAGTGATTATCGTATGTACATGAAGCGAGAATTGGATTACAGTGAAGTGATTGAAGCCCTTTGTGTGCCAGGGACTGAATGGAAACTGACAGATCAACAAGAAGCTGTTCACTTTCCATCTTCAAAGTTGAGCCGATATGGAAAAGCTTGGCATGCATTCATCTGCGCTAAGTTGATTCCATGCAGGCATATGAGTGATGTTATTAATCAGCGGGCTGCCTTGTTGTTTTGCATTGCTAAGGGAAAATCTGTGGATGTTGGGGAAGTCATCCATGAATCGATTATGCGAGGGCTTGACGGAGGCACTTCAGGTGGGTTGCCTCACCCATCTCTGATTACAGAATTGTGCCGACAAGCTGGAGTTCAGTGGGATGACGAAGAAGCATTACAGGCACCTTTAGCCCCAATTAACCACTCTGTGATGACACTTTACAAGATATGGGATGGGGCTGAGTCACACCCACGGGGATTGGGATTTATTATCGTTCCCCCAGTACATGTTGAGCAGCCTATTGAGCAGCCTCCTGAGTCCCCAAGTTCAATGCCACCACCTGATTGGGTTGAGAATATACGGAGAGACCTACAACATCATACGAGACGGATTGACTTGGTGGCAACCCAGATACACCAAGGGTTTGACCGTATGGATCGGCAGCAGTCTTGTCTTGCCCAACGCCAAGCAGAAATTTATTCTCATTGTACCACGTCGTTGGCAGATATGTTTCACCGAATGAATCCAGCCGGGACTCCGTACCAGTTCACACTCCCTCCACCTCTGTCAGTGTATCCACCTCCAGACTTACCTCCTCCTAATGCCGAAGATGAAGATGCCGGAGAGGAGTAAGCTTTGATCAGGGAAGTCCTCAATTCTTAATTTAATTACACTTACACAATGAGGACACTGTGTCATTTAAGTTTGGGGGTGGCATTATGTTTTGTAGTTAATAGTTTGTGTATATAGAGTAGGAGCATGTTGCTTAGTTTACTCATGTTAGTAGTACTTATGCATGTTTCATTAGAGTTATGTTGCATGTGTCGCATCTAGTTGCATGAATCAAGCAGGATATGATGTAGTAACCTAGTTTTGGCCAATGATAAGACTGAATGGATAGTTTGAAACTCAAATAGGATTGAATACTAATGTGGAGTAATGACTCAAATTGTGAAGTCAATTATGCTTGTCTGTAATTCATAATTAGCAAGGAAAGCACATAACTGACTGTTTGGTCAATTTGATTCAAATCGTTACATAATCTATTTCTGGTAAGAAAATTTGGGATAATATTTGATGAATTCAGTGAAACATTCATGAAGGCGGAAGTTAAGCAAGAAACTAAGTTTGGGGGAATCTTGAGGTGAATCATAAATAAATAAATAAAAAAAAAAAAAAAAAAAAAAAAAAAATCAGAAAAACAGGAATAAATAATCAAACTTGACTAGTTTAGTTTCGTGGTCATTACTACTTGGGTTATTAGATCCGTTGGGGTGTCTTAACACCTAGTGCCCTAAAGCCAACTGGTTTCGGAGTCACTGGTCGAAAGCTCGATACATGGGTAGTTTTGAAAGCCTAAGGAAACTAGACATTGCACAAGTCGTTTATAATAAAAAAATAAAAAAAAAAAAAAAAAAAAAAGCGAGATGGAGCGTAAAACGCACTCGTACAATAATAAATTATGTGTATGATAACCCTTGGTGATACCCCTGTGCTTAGTAATTGCTTACTTTAGTCGGATTGGTTGTGTTAACTGGTTGAGTTTAATAAAAACTGGAGTTTCTTTCTAAGAAGTTGCGTATGTGAGTGATTTGAGCTGTGATTGATTAAAATAGTTGGTTTACACACACACACATAACATGAATGATGACAGGCATAATTTGACTAAGTGATTTGAGTTGGAAACTTTATGTTGGTTGGATGTTCTAGATTGAGTATTATATGTTATTTTTGAGGCCTGTTATTGGATGCTATGTTATTTTGTTGTTTGATTCGTAGGCATATAGTTAGGTTGCATTTCATCATTGCATTGCTTGAGGACAAACAATGGGTTAAGTTTGGGGGTATTTGATGAGTAGGTGTCATACCTACGAATTAGATATTGTTTGAGTTTACTTATTGTTATCTTTAAGTGTTTTTAGGATCTATTTATTTGTTTTTGTGTTTATTTCTTGTAGGTGGAGTTGGAAGGGCAAATATGTCATTTTGGAAGAGAAAAGAATTAAAAAGAAGTCAAAAATAGGTGTAATGGCATTTTTGTAATTACTTGGTCCTGGTCAAGAGCCTAGGCGCTTGGATTTGCCCTTGGACAAGCGCCTAGGCGCTCATGCACGATTTTGGATGCTAATTTATGCGGCTGAGTATAATGGAGGCCAATTAGACAGGATATTAGGGTTTTAAAAGGAAGGGACAGAGAGAGATACAACGAAAGAAGGATTTGAAGGAGAACACGAAGGAGATTTACAAAAGGTTGAAGATCAAGCTAGAGATTTGGAGCGGCTTAATAGTTTCTTCTATCCCTTTCTTCTATCTTTAATTTTGTAATCTTTGGGATGTTTGGATTCTTAATTTGGATGATGTTTTTCTCTATCATTATGAACTAACTTTTTATTAAGATCGCAACGGAACTTAGTATGTAATTTGAATTTGATGCTCCTTATTTGATTTAAGTTAATTACTCTTGAATCGTTTATCATATCTTGTGTTCATTGATTAATTGTCTGATCAACAATTATTGGGATAATTTATACGAAATTGGAAAATAGAGTATAAGTTAGATCTAGATATGATATCATCTGTTCATATAAACTGAAAAAGGTTAATATGTTTAGCATATAGGATAGGAATATATCTATATGTCTTTTGCAACCATTAAAGAATCTGTACTTGCAAACCCCAATTATCTTAATTCACATAGGAATATAGTGGATTAATTATTTAGGGTGTTCCTTGTAAATCTGTTGCGTAACTGCTGGATGTATAAGGATTCGTTTACGTGTCTTCGGAAGAAGTACTTGAATATCATAAAGAATTCTTGGTTGGCGATTCATAGTGATTGAATAATTAAATGAGTGTATTGGTTTAAATGAAATACTAAGGGAAGTTGTGATCTTAACCTATTCCATCTGCATTCATTCTTGTGACGATATACTTTAGTTGTTAAGTAGAATTCTCAAAATCATAATCATTATTCGTAGTTTAATTTAAGATTAATTGAATTGAAATTTATATTTGATAATATTAATCTATTTCCTCGTGGGAACGATATCCTTGCTTGCTAGATGTTATAAACGAACACGTATACTTGCGTGTTTAATTGCTGTTAATAAAAGAGGCAACACGGGGGCCTTCCGATAAGGACTTCTCCTTACTGGCGCGCAATTAAATAACCCCTCCTAGACAGAACTTTCTTAGACATTGTCAATAATGCTATCTAATAATATTATTCAAATAATATGAATTATTGAGTTGATAATGTAAAATATTGTGCAGTGACAATTATTGAATCAGTAATACAAAATATCAACTGAATCAATCATATAGCAACGTAGCAATTATTGATATAAATATCAACGTAGCAATTATTGAACCAATAAAATATCATGCAATTATTGATTCAATAATATAAAATATTGAACAGTAATTACTGTAACAATAATTGAGTAGTGACTTCTTACGTAAGAATCAATAATTCAAAATACTGTGCAATACCGTGTGCTACTGTGCAGCACCGCATATTACTGTATTTTAACCACCAGGTATTTCAACAGTACTAACGGTAACAACTACGCCGTTATTTTATAAAAAGGTTATTTCTGTCGCTTTTTATATCCGACAGTTATTCCGTTGTGGGGCCTACAAATAGCTGCGCCGTCGTACGAATATTCTTCGACAACAAGAATATTCCACGACCAAACGAATATTCCCCGACAACAAGAATATTTTATAACCACTTGCTCATTTTAAAATATTTATACATTTCACCCATAACTTTTCACATTTATCAAATCAACACCTTACTATTTCGAAATAATATATAAAAAAAATTAAATCTTTATTCATAAAAGTTGGGGTCTTACAACCTCCCCTCCTTATGAAATTTCGTCCTCGAAATTGACGTACGTACCTGGTATGTCGAAAAGGTGAGTATACCTCGCTTTCATTTTCGATTCCAACTCCCAGGTCATTTCCTCAATAGCATGGTTTCTCCACAAAACTTTAACTTGAGGTATAATTTTCGAGCGTAGGACATGCTCTTTCCTATCCAAGATCTTGACAGGTACCTCCTCGTACGTTAAATCTTCGGCTATCTCATCTGGTTCTAACTCAATAATGTGGTTTGGATCTTTCACATATTTACGCAGCACGGATATGTGAAAAACATTATGAACACGAGACATGCTTGGAGGTAAAGCGAGTCTATAGGCCACCTTTCCTACTCGGTCAAGGATCTCAAATGGACCAATGAATCGTGGATTGAGCTTTTCTCTTTTCTCGAATCTCGTAACTCCTTTCCATGGAGCAATACGTAACAATACATGGTCCCCAACATTAAATTCCACGTCCTTTCGATGAAGATCCGCATAACTCTTTTGTCGATTCTGTGCCGTTTGTATACGTTGTCGGATCATTTGGATCTTTTCTGTAGTCATACGAACCAACTCCGGTCCCAATAATGTTGCTTCACCCACCTCATCCCAACATACTGGAGAGCGACACTTTCTCCCATACAATGCCTCGAATGGAGCCACGCCTATACTTGCCTGATAACTGCTGTTGTAGGAGAATTCCACCAATGGTAAGTACTTATTCCAACTCCCTTTGAAGTCTAGAATACAGAGTCTCAATAGATCTTCAAGAGTTTGAATAGTCCTTTCTGATTGTCCGTTTGTTTGAGGATGATAAGCCGAACTAAATCGTAAATTCGTGCCCATAGCTTTCTGCAAATTGATCCAAAATCGTGAAGTAAATCTGGGGTCACGATCCAAAACTATGAATACTGGCATGCCATGCAATCTCACAATCTCATTCACGTACATATGAGCAAGACGTTCAAGGGAATAAGTCTCTCGTATCGGCAAGAAATGAGCAGACTTGGTTAATCTATCAACAATAACCCAAATCGCATCTATGCCTTGAGAAACCTTGGGAAGACCCGTAACGAAATCCATCGTAATGTGCTCCCACTTCCATTTCGGAATTTCCAGTGGTTGCAATGGACCTTTCGGCACTTGATGCTCCGCCTTTACACGTTGACAAGTTAAACATCTCGAAATAAACTCCGCGATCTCTCTTTTCATATTGCTCCACTAAAATGTATGTCGAAGATCACGATACATTTTAGTACTCCCAGGATGGATTGCAAACGGTGTGTTGTGTGCCTCTATCATGATTCTATGCTTCAAGTCAAAATCGTTAGGAACACAAAGTCTGGAGTTGACTCGAAGTATTCCCTCTTCATCGATTCTTGCTTCTAGAATGGCACCTTCTTGCACCTTCTTCTTCATCTGCATCAGCTCCGCATCCGTAGCTTGAGTAGCTTTAACTTTATCAATCAAAGCTGGTTCTACGCGTATACTGGACATCATCACACTCGTTCCCACATATGATCTTCTACTCAATGCGTCAGCTACCACGTTCGCTTTTTCAGGATGGTATTGGATGGTATGATCGTAATCTTTCAACAGCTCAAGCCAACGTCGTTGCCGCATGTTGAGTTCCTTCTAAGTGAAGAAATATTTAAGGCTCTTATGATCCGTATAAATCTCCACTTTCTCCCCGTACAGATAATGTCTCCAGATCTTCAACGCAAAAACGACAGCTGCCAACTCTAGATCATGAGTAGGATAATTCCTCTCATATTCTTTGAGTTGTCGCGAGGCATAGGCTATGACTTTCCCATATTGCATGAGAACACATCCTAACCCTTTGCCCGAAGCATCGCTGTAAATAACAAATCCATCCGAACCAGATGGTATTGTCAGAACAGGTGCCGAGATAAGTCTTCTCTTGAGCTCTTTGAAGCTCTTCTCGCATTCCTCGCTCCAAACGAATTTTGTATCTTTCCGAGTCAATTGAGTTAATGGAGTAGTGATTTGAGAAAATCCCTCTACGAACCTCCGATAATAACTAGCTAAGCCCAGAAAGCTTTGTACTTTGGTCACCGATTTAGGTTGCTCCCAGCTTTGTATTACTTCAATCTTCGTCGGGTCAACAGATACTCCACGTTTCGATACCACGTGCCTAAGAAATGCTACTTCCTCAAGCCAGAACTCGCATTTCTTCAGCTTGGCATATAGCTTGTTCTCACGAAGCTTTTAAAGTACCAGCTTCAAGTGGTGCTCATGATCTTCACGGCTTTTAGAATAGATGAGGATGTCATCAATAAAGACAACAACGAACTGATCCAAATATTCCTTAAATACACGGTTCATCATATCCATGAAAGCATCAGGAGCATTAGTCAATCCAAAAGACATGACTAAGAACTCATTATGCCCGTACCGAGTTCTGAAGGCAGTCTTCGGAATATCCTCAGTTTTAATCTTCAGCTGATGATATCCAGAACGACGATTGATCTTTGAAAAGAATTATGCTCCTTGCAACTGGTCGAACAGGTCATCAATACGAGGTAGCGGATACCTATTCTTGATGGTGACGTGGTTCAACTCCCGATAGTCAATACAAATTCGCATACTCCCATCTTTCTTCTTTACGAATAAAACAGGAGCACCCCAAGGAGACGTACTAGGACGAATAAAATCGATGTCTAACAACTCCTGTAATTGGACCTTTAACTCCTAAAGTTCAATAGGAGCCATTCGATATGGGGTTTTAGAAATGGGTTTTGTACCGGGTTTAAGGTCAATAAAGAATTCAACTTCACGTTCTGGGGGTAAACCGGGAAGTTCTTCGGGAAATACATCAGAAAACTCATTAACAACAGAAATATCATTCAAACCTAATGTATTCTGGTTTAGATCAGTGACATGAGCTAAGAAAGCTTGACATCCGTTTTTCAATAAACGAATAGCTTTGTGACTTGAAATGATATTGACTGATTTTAGTGGTTTGGTGGTTTGGATTCGCACAACAGGTTGATTAGGAATATGAAAACTAACAACCTTACGAAAACAATCAATTTTGGCATGGTAAGTGGTTAACCAGTCAATTCCTAAAATCACGTCGAATGCAAGTATTTTCAAAGATATAAGATCAACAGGTAAGGTAAGGGTACCAATCTGAATCAAGCAAGATTTGTAAACTGTAGATGTAACAAAGTATTCTCCTAACGGAGTTTCAACAGATAAGTCAAAGTCTAATTTATCAGAAGTCAAGTTTAAACGTTGAGCACAAGCAGGTGAAATAAAGGAATGGGTAGCACCGGTATCTAACAAGATGTAAACTTCACAAGAGTTTATGATTAGCTTACCCGTAATCACCTCGTGTGGGTTCCTCGCGTTTTGGGCTGTCACGACAAATGCTCTTTAGGAATCACCGACTTTGACTTGTCCAAAACCGCCTTTGGAATCACCACCCCCGCTGGATTTGGTTTCTCAACAGGACAATCTCGAGCTATATGTCCTTCTTTTCCACAGTTATAGCATGTTTTGAATTGTTGTGGGCATTTTGGCTGATGTGTCCCTCTTTCCCGCATTTATAGCATACGACCGATGGTCGTTCTCCTCCCCTAGAAACAGTTGATGTTGGTGCTGATGTTGACGTCTTCACGTTCTCATTATTGTACCTTCTCTTCTTGAAATCTCCTCCCGATTCGCTTTTCCTACTATCATGGCCACGATTACCACCGGAGTGGTTACCGCTTTGGTCATACTTTCCTCCCCAATGGTTGTCATTGCTCCGATGACTGCTGCCACCGGTAAGACCTTGGTTGTTGTCCCTTGGTTGAACATAATCATTATCTCGTTCTAACAACTGGGCCTTGTTCACTACATTCGAATATAGAGAAAATTTGTGAAAAATGAGGTATTGACGTATTTCGGGTTTCAAACCTCTCAGAAACATCCGCGTCATACGTTCCTCATTCTCCACCAAATGAGGCGCAAACCTTGACAGTTCCGCGAACTTAGCCTCGTACTGGGACACCGTCATGTTGTTTTGTTCTAGTCGAATAAACTCTACCTCCTTCATATGACGAATACTTTCAGGAAAGTACTTGTCATTGAACAGTTTCTGAAACGCTTCCCAAGACATCTTGAGTGCGGCAGGCTGGGTACGCTTCACAGACTCCCACCAGTAATCTGCTTCTCCACGGAACATAAACGTGGCGAATGGAACCTTCTGTTCCTCCGTGCATCCCAAGACATCAAATATCTTGGTAATTTGCTTAACCAACGTCTCCGCCTTGATCGGATCCGGCTTTCCCTGAAATTCTGGTGGTCCCAACTCTTTGAACTGCTTGGCAGTGACAATTCGCGTGTTATTATTATCTCCACCTGTATTTTGCACACGAGTCTCCCTCGTTTGGTTTTGCATGAACTGCAAAAAACTTCTAAACATCTCATTGTTTATCGTCTGATCAGCGTTGTTTTCAGGATGAACATTGCCTTCTTGTTGCACGTTCTCCTGGTTAGTGATTAAAGGTGTCTTCACGGTCTCATTCACTTCGTTGTTAACATTCTCAGCTGCCATTCTCAAATACTTCCATAAAACAAGGGTTAATTAAACAAATTAACATATCACATATTAACCGTATGCTCCAACTGACCAATTAAATACCACATAAGCTTAGGTAGGACATACTAGTGAAGGATTTACTCGTCTCTCCCCTCCTAGTTCTATTCCCCAATCTCCGCCCGAGACCATATCCCTAAGCTCTGATACCAACTATGACGCCCCCAGAATAGGTCCAGTCAACCCAACCCATTCTGAGTCGCCAAATACATGGTACAGAATTCAAATACAAACTTTTATATCACACGGTCGTGCAAAATACGACCACACAACTGCGAGTGTCAATACAAATCGTATATAATACGAAATATCAACGTTCAAATTCATTCTTTATTTATTACAATTATTACCCCACTATTTTACAAAAATAGCGAGGACTACTAATGCTCTAACTCGGACCATCATTCTGTCCCCCAACTAGTTCCTGCAATATTCTCATTTCCTGAAGAGGACAATAGACGAAAATGGTGATTTCTACTAGCCCAGTAAAGAATATTACGACTAAGATAATGGAAAATAAATTATCGTTAGCCTTCAATAAATCAGATAAAATATAATGAACAACCAATTTTAGATCAATATTCGCAGCGGAAATAACAATTCATTAGAAGAGTTAAGTAGAGAATGAAGTCTACTATCTTCTATGATTTAAAAGTCCATCATCAATATTTTATCCTTGTAACATCAATCAATATACATCTCGAATCAAATATTCATCTTTGCACTACAGGCCAAAGATATTCATTTGTATCACCAGTGGTCATGTTCATCTCAACACCTGCCCATCTTTGCACTACGGCCAAAGATATTCATCAGGTAATCATTTATCTTTGCTCTACAGGCCAAAGATATTCAGTTATATTACCTTTTAGGACTAAGGATGATGAAAAATATTTTAAAGAACGAATCCAGTGAGATAAAGGACAAAGACTAAGGATTCGTAATCTAATTTATCCAAGTTCAAGAATACTCCATAATAATAATTTGTGGAGCAAAATTCAAGAATAAAGCTCAAAACTTAGATCTAATCAAAGATAGTAACCATAACAGACAATTTGGACAAATAGAAGAAAATTTAATTTTTTTGTGAATAGTGCCGTATACGTGAATAGTAACCCCGACGAAAAAAGTAAGAATTTCATAATAAAATCCATGCCAATATTTTGGTATAATGATATTGAAAAGAATAACATCATTTATGAAAGAAAATAACATCCCTTACCTCAAAAGAATAGTACTTCTGACTTGAATATTGGATATAATACTGAAGAAAACTTGCACTGAATGGTCACACTCAAAGTATCTAAATACTCACAAAAATGCGCTCGATATTATAGAGAGAGAAAACTTCTGATTCTGGTGTGATTTTCAATTCTAAACTAAGCACCCTATTTATAGGAAAAGCTTATAATGCCAAAGTAGACTTTTTTAATAAAATAATATATTTTTTTAAAAAAAAAAATCTCCAGCTGCCTCAGCCGCCTCGAGGGAAAAATTCAGCATTTTCCAAGCAATGACAAAAGTGGGGCCCACCATTTTATTTAAAAAATATTTATTTTCTGAAACTTCAATAATTCATAATAAATAGCCCTTTTATCAGAAAAATGCAACTGATATGTCTTTCCATAGGAAATTTAATTCTCTACAACTTTGTAGAAGGAAGTTTTTCCAAATTCCAACCATAAATTATCCGAAATCCATAAACGGATGATTTTTCACATCAAAATACTGATAAAAACACATCAGCACTAATTCCTTCTTTTATATCCACAAAATAAATATTTCCTTATCATATAAATCAATAATTAATTATTCACAAAAAATATTATAGAACTACAATATTGACAACCAGGTAGTTCCAAGGAAAGCGGGGGCCTTCCGATAAGGACTTCTCCTTACTGGCGCGCAATTAAATAACCCCTCCTAGACAGAACTTCCTTAAACATTGTCAATAATGCTATCTAATAATATTATTCAAATAATATGAATTATTGAGTTGATAATGTAAAATATTGTGCAGTGACAATTATTGAATCAATAATACAAAATATCAACTGAATCAATCATATAGCAACGTAGCAATTATTGATATAAATATCAACGTAGCAATTATTGAACCAATAAAATATCATGTAGTTATTGTTTCAATAATATAAAATATTGAACAGTAATTACTGTAACAATAATTGAGTAGTGACTTCTTACGTAAGAATCAATAATTCAAAATACTGTGCAATACCGTGTGCTACTGTGCAACACCGCGTATTACTGTATTTTAACCACCGGGTATTTCAACAGTACTAACGGTAACAACTACGCCGTTATTTTATAAAAAGGTTATTTCTGTCGCTTTTTATATCCGACAGTTATTCCGTTGTGGGGCCCATAAATAGCTGCGCCGTCGTACGAATATTCTCCGACAACAAGAATATTTCACGACCAAACGACTATTTCCCGACAACAAGAATATTTTATAACCACTTGCTCATTTTAAAATATTTGCACATTTCACCCATAACTTTTCACATTTATCAAATCAACATTTTACTATTTCAAAATAATATATAAAGAAAATTAAATCTTTATTCATAAAAGTTGGGGTCTTACAATGTTTTTTTGAGTGAGCAGTTGAGTATACAAAAAGAGGAAGCTAAGAAGAAGGAAGTCCACATCGAAGAAAATGTTTCAGCGCCTTCTCCTCGATCCAATTATTCACTATGAGTAGTTTTACTTCAGTTTTAATTATTTTGAGCTGATGGATTTAATTTTAATTTAAGGAATTCATATTGTGAATTGAAGATTAATTTTATGATTTGTGTAGTTAACTATTAATCCTCTGAAAGAGACCGAATTGATATTGTTGGGCTATGAATATTTGGACCCAAGATTATATGATGAGTTGTAATCCGTGTGGAGTTATTTTAACCCATATAAGATTCTGTTTTGGTAGTTTTAGTATTTTAGGGAATCTTGGATTCCTAAATATATTTGGTTTCTAAAATTAGGAGTAGGTGTTAGGATTTAATCCAACTCTTTTTTTTAGGAGATCTTTTACAATCCCATTAAGGAATTTTACCTAATGAGGAACCTTAATTCAATATGGGGAATAACTCTATGGAGGTGGTGAGATCACTATAAATACAAGGATTTACCCTGATTCTAAGGTATACACATTATTATTGTTTTCCAGCACTAGAGCATTAGGTCTCCATTGTTAACCTTATTTAGCCTGTACTTATTCTCACACCGGAGCTATTCCCTGGCGGCTCAAGTCGCCAAGCTTTTGGTGTGTTTACATGTTTCTGTGCAAGATTTGATGCACTTTGGTGATTGGAGCGTGTAGACGGATCTTGGCGTTACTATTGGCGCTAGAAGGAGGGGTTTCTAGTGTTGATTTTCAATCACAACAGCAGTCTTCCGGGTGGCAGCATGTGATAGTAGTGTGCATACAAGCCAATCATGTATGATGATAAAGCACATACTTTGTAAACAATCTTATTTATTTATTAATAAAATATTTATTTATTAAAGGCATTTAATTATCTACATGGTGCTGTTTTTATAATATGTGAATAACCCATAGTTTTAAGCAATGCTTTTAGAATCATGATGTTGATCATGCTAATGAGATCTAAATTCTTAGAAAGATTTAAAACTAAAATAGTTCCCAATCGTGGGATTACTAAAAAGGGGATTAGTAAATCCGGATAGATTGGTACATATGTTGCTTGCTCATTGGATGAGGATGACTGATCTCATGGTCATTTGTGTGGAGACACTAAAGCAAGTATGTAGGTGCTTATTGGAGAATAAGTTCACTGAACGTGACTCGCTATGGAATACCTAATGGAGTTTTACTCGCCTGTCAATAGGAATTCCTAATGTGATAGTAGTACATGTGATCCTTGGACTTGAGATCATCATAGTATCTTGTATGTAACAAATTATACTTTGACTAATTCCTTAAGGCCTTTTAAGGCATATATAGGGTATGCTTGGGTGTAATGAGTTACATATGGAGATAATGAATGATCAATAAAGAATCTACCACCTCTAGTAAAAGAGGAGATATGTCCTATGTGATTCGTTAAATGACAACCCAGGAATCCTTGGCCAAGGTAGAATGAAATTAGAAAGAGGTTTCTAATTTGCATTATTTGGAGTTGTGCATTTTCTAATCGAAATACATATGATTAAATAAATTAAGACTTGACAGTAAATCCATGTCTTATATTTAATTGGGACATTGTATGGTGGAAGGATTGAATTGTACGGTAACTATTAACTCACAGGTTCTTTTATGATTAATGTTGAAATCTATATTATCTGGAAAGTCGTTGATCGCTAGGGAGGCTTATCCCTATTGTAGAATAAATGTTATTTATTTAAATAGATTATTAGTTTAATTTATTTATTTAAATAAGATTAGAATTGTTCTAATTGATTTATTCACAACCGGTTTAATATGGAGAACCTAAAGGGTCACACCATAAAAGGAAGAAGAATTATTTAAGAAGAAAATGGCATGATAGTAATAATGCATTAAGTATAATTAATTTAATCTATGATGATAGAATAAATTAAATAGCTTAATGTTTATTATTTAATATTTTAGAAATATTAAATATAAATTAATAAGAGGAGTCTTATTAATATTATTATTATTATTATTATTTTAATTCTAAAGGAGTTTAGGAATTAATATAATATCAGTACTCTCTCTCAATCCTAATAAAGATTAGGATATAAATTAATTAAAAGTATTTAATTAATTAATTAAATAAAACCCTATTCTAATTGGATTAGGAGGGTTAACCTAATATCTATATAAGAGAGTCTTATATCAGAAATAAGGGATGTGAAATTTTCCAAGAGTTGGGAGTACACATATTCTATAGAGATAGAAACAAGGGTTAAGCCAATAACCCATCTTCTTGAGTTCTTCATCTTCCTTGGTGGATCACCGTTAGAGGCCAAACATTTGGGTGGCTGACATTATTCAAGGGAAGGAGCCACTATCAGAGGAATCAAAGGAATCAAAGGAGTAGAACTTGTACCTGAGGAAGCTTAGATCTTCAAAGGTATAATTCCATGTTCTCTCTTTTCTGTTATTGATAACAAGCACAAAGCATGATCATGGTTATGGATTTGTATAAATTTTGAAAACCTAGTTTTTACGCTTCCGCCCTATTTATGTGATTTGATTGCATGATTGCGTTACATACAAACCCAACAGTGGTATCAGAGCCTAACTTTGTGCTAATTATCAATTTTATAATTCCATGTATGAATTGATGTGAAAATTGGATCGTTTTTCTGGACAAAAATCGTTTTCTGCAAGTTTCTGCGGCGAACAGCGCAGCTGCCCAGTTCATTACTGGCGCAGCTGCGCCGGTCTGCAAAAACTGCTGCTTCCGTCTACCTGCGCAGCTGCGCAGCTACCCAGTTCATTACTGGCGCAGCTGCGCCGGTACCTGGACAGACCTTGAAAATTAATTTTAATTAATTAAGTAAACTGTTTATTTAATTGATAAGTTTTAAAATAAAGAAGTTTATTTTATCTGAAATATGATTTCAGAATGCTAAAATTAAAGGAGTTTAATTTGGATTTATTTTTGATTAAAATAAAAGGGTTTATTTTGTTTCAAAAATAAAATTTAGCAAAACTTTTGTCCATTAAATAACATCGATCCATATATGGAATAGCATTGTTATTCATGAGATGAATGGATATTTATTGATGCATATGTTGATGTGTATGATAATAAATGGGATTGATTATGGACTATGACCAATGTGATTGGATTTTATTTTGGATGAATGCTTGAATGTATGGGTTTTATAAAATGGGGTCTGCGTACCTCGTCTTCTCTAGTTTTATTCTCGATGTAAATTCTATCTCCTTTCTATGTACTTCCCCTTGACTGCTGATCAAGGTTTCTATTTAATTTTAAATAGTTAATGTAATAGAGATAGTTAGAATTATTTTGAAGAAATTGGAGACCAAGGAGCGAGGAGCGCGTGAAGACCCGTTTGTATGGAGCCCGGGTTTAAATGTAATAGTTACATTTAAAATTTAAATTCTTGCACTCCTAGGTTTGACCTTTTGGTTCACTTGGTGGCTCTAGTGAACCAAACTAGAATAAAAGTCCATAATCAATCCGGGTAGAATATAGTATTCTATATTGCATGCTAAATATTATATATATTATATTTTATACAAACATGCTTCGCATGTTTAATAAAATGACGCGTATTTTATATATATATGTGCATGCGCGCTTAAAAAGATGAGACAAATAATAACAAACCCCTCAAAGAAATAATATTAAGTCTGAAGCGTTCAAATGATATTTGGAATATCGAACGTCGCCTTCTAGCATGATTAGTTAATAGAGTATTAAATATTTAATATGAGTTTGTTGTGCTATCCACAAGGCGAGTATTGAATATTTAAGATGTTAATTAATCACATTTGATGCTTATCAAGAAAATTGAACGATCTAGTCTTGTTGTGCTATCCACAAGGACGAAAATTTTTCTTTTTTGAATTTATGGAAGTGCTAGGCTGGACTTAACTTAAATCATTTTAGTTCGGATGTGCACACACATGACCATTATGATTTAAGAGGCAAAATAAAAGGAGTTACATGGTGATGTAATTGACAAGAGTTGTCTACCTATTTATTTGTATATCGCTTGTTGTGCTATCCACAAGGTTATATACATTTGAAATGGGATCCTTAATGTAATACCCGAGAATTTCCATATATTATTAAATAAATATATTAATGGAAATGAGAATTTATTTGAATATAAATGATTTTGTGTTATGAGATGAATTAATTCAATTATATATAATTGAATAATTATAATAATTGAGAAATTGGTGGAGTTTGTGATAAACTCGTTGATTGCCTTGTGTGGCACAGTGGCGTAATATAAGAAGGATTATATTAATTTAAGCGAACAATTAATCTATATTAATTGTTAATCGAAGAATATTAATTAACTGTTATAAAATACTAATGAGGATCGATTAACAATATGTGATTATTATTATTGCAAGAAACTTAATAATAATGAGCAACGTGTTTATAAATACAATAAGATTTATATCAAAGTGATAATTAATCATATAAGGGTTAATTAAATTGTTATGGAGGTTAACAATTATATTGATGGATGTAGGATATGTGTATATTATTAATTAATATTCAAATTATAAGATGAGAAATTATATGTGCAAGCATGCGAATTAAATGTATAGTAACTATATGTTATGATATGTGTAGGTGACAAATGATGTGTGGATATACATTAAAATAATGTATCATGGATCTATTATAAATAATTGTTGAGTAATACAATTTAATAATATATGATATAATGTAATGTGGTAGTATCCGATGGTATTATATCAGTAAGATAAACGTACCTGGATTATATGTGTGTAAATTACACTTATTACATTATGTGAAGTACATTGTGATTTAAATTATAACCTAAGAGTACATATATATATAACATATGTATATGGTGTGTATATACAAGTGTAGTATTTGCAAATGCTGAGGAGTTAAATCAATTGTCTCATTTTAAGTGTCCCATTTGCTCTTCACGTGCTTGACATACAGCTAAGGCCTATTCCTTCTTCTTCTCCCCAAACTCAGCAACTAGCATTTCATAGCTCATGATTGTGGAGGGAGTGGGATTCATGATGAATCCAACCACTAATTACCTACCCTTTGATAACCTTCATGCATTCCTATAATCCGTTAGTTTGATATGGGATACAATTGCTTTGTCTGTATAATGGGAGTTCTATAAATATAGCCTCATCTCCTTCACATTTCTTTTGCTGAGCATTTTGGCTAAGTGAGACTAGAGAGCATATATATATATATATCAGTGTTATTGAGATAGCAGCAAGCTTAAATCATTTACAGAGGTATAAATCCTCTTCGTATCTTCATTGTCATTTTCTGTCAAAATTTCTATTCGTGAATTCTTGATTTCAGTTGGAAGTTATGGTTTTGTGAATTGAGAATAATAATTAGTTGTTTAAAGGACTTATATATGTGATTAGAATTACTATATATGCTTCATTGCTCTTCAATTTCATTTTTGGTGTTTCCATTTCTGAGATTTCTGTAAAAACATCAAATATCGTGAAATTAGTTGGTGTTCATGAAATTGGGAATTGATAATTGCTATTGACTATTATATAAGCATATATGTACGTGTTAGTAAGTTAAACAAGTCTAATAGCATTTGGGTATGTTGAAATCGATGAAATGGGAGGTTTTTGGTCGGATTTCGCTGCAGTCTGAACTGCAGAAAACTGCCTCGACGCCGCAGCGCCGCAGCCCGCGCCGCAGCGCCACTCGCGCCGCAGCCCGCGCCGCAGCGCCGCACGCAGCGCCACTCGCGCCGCAGCGCCAGTAGTGAGCTGCTGTGCCGCGCCGCAGCGCCAGCCTCTGTGTTCAGTTTTTCTGCATTCTGCAACAAAACTGTTATGAACTAATTGTTTGATTTTTGTTTAAACAAGCATGAAAGCATGATTAATACTTATATATAAACCTAATGAGGCAATGTGAGCATGTTTTAGTATATTAGCATGCATGGTTAACCAAACGACATATAGTTTGAAAACGAACTTAAAGTTTCATGAACGACGTTAACATATATGAAGCATGTTAATATTCTGACTTTCGAGACATGTTAGTATGACCTAGAAACACATGAAATGCATACTAACTTATGTATATAGGTTCCGTGATATAATATGGACATGTGAACCCAACTAGTGCACCTTTCTAACAAAAATACAAGTTTTGAAGGTTGATATTGACATGTAAAGACCATGTATACATTCTGACTTTTCGAGCATGTTTATAGGGCCTTGAAATACATGAAAAGCATGTTAACTTGTGTATATGGGTTTCATAAGGAAGCATGAACATGATAGACCTTATTAATGAACTATACTAACAAAGTATAAGCTTTGAACGTGAACGTTGGTATGTTATGACGAGAATTAGAATTTGACATTTATGAACACATGTGATAGTACTCTTAGACTCATTCATGTGTCATGCATGTATATATACCATGATTAGTTGCCATGATTAAAGTTTAGCATGAACAAAGCATGTTTTCAAGATAATAACAATGCTAGCTACATATATGCAATACGAGTACTCATGAGCATGACTAATACAAGTTATATGAATATCTTATGTGTTTAAAAGCGACCATGTTAGACCATATGAGTTCGTGTCCTTGAATGGCTTTAAGTATTAACTTAAGAACCTATACCATGTACGATTGGATTTGGAAAAGTTATACAAGCATGTAAAGTATCCTTTAAATATGAATACATGCTACGTGATATTATATGATGTTACTTGAACCCGATTTTGACGGTTAACTTAAGGAGATGCCGTAACTTGCTAAAATGAAATATATTTAGTATTGATTGTGGTCTTATGAGATATTAATAATATGCAAGCATGTTTGCTAATTGTTGAGATCTTATATAATATGAGAATGCGTTTAAACTCTAAAGAAGGAACGTTAAGGATAGAAATTATATTCTATATAACTGTGTAGCTAGGTAAAACTTAGCTTATGTGTTGATCGTATATTCAAAGAGAAAATGTGAAGTTAAATTATATGACTAATGAATATCATATATATACGTAACTGTATTACGATAGGAATTCGAAAGTGTTGATTTGCTTTTCGTGGATAAACTACGCTAAAGGCAAGTTCTCTTACTTACACTCTTTTAAAGTGCAAGTATCCTAACCGACGCATTTACTTTATGCAAGGAAATCTATGATTGTGAAGGTTTCCTAACTTATACTCTTTTACTATGCAAGTATCCTATCTTGTGTATTGCGAACTAGTTTCCTATTTAATCGGTTGAATCAAATTAGCATACTTGAACTCTTATTTCATTAAAGCTATTATTCATGTTGAACTTAGTATTGTTCTTGAATATTGTGAAAGTGTCTATGCCATTTGATTCGGCTAGACTTATATTATTGAAAAGCGACCCAAACTAATTGATTGGTGCGGGATCTTGTATTTGACTGAGAAGAACAACCTTCTTTGAAGGGAATATATAATTGTCGGAGAACCGACGTGCACACTTGAGTATGGTTGATTGTTATGCATAACAAGGGTACTTTAGGCTGATCACCTGTTGTACCTGTTTTTGTTGGATTTTCAGTTTATTACTGTCAATTCTAGTAGAAGTTCATAGTCCGTAGTGACTACTCAGTATTCAATTATTTGAAATCTTGAATTGACTTATTATTGAATCATATTGATATTATCCTGTCCTTAGCGACTGATATTGAGAACTATTGATATTCTTGTTATTCTTGAACTATCAAATCTTGTTATACCCTTTCGAGAATTGAGAATCTTATTACTCACCCTTTATTGTATATTACTTGCTGGGCAATTTGTGCTCATTCTTGCTTTCCCTAAAACATTTCAGTTAGGGCAGAGCATGGTGAACCTTCGGGCGTTGATAAGGGCAAGGGCAAAGCTACCAACTAGCTTATGTCTGTTATGTTTTAAATATATTCATATTGTATGAAGATGATGTAGTAAGACTGGATTTGATTATGTTTAAGCTTAAGTTAGATTATGTAATAAGTCGTTAACTGATATTATTAGGTAATCTATTAAGTACTGTAGGTTGCGAGACTTGGGGGAATAATTATAATAAATCATTGTAAATTATTCTAAAATAGATTTTCCGCTGTGATCGTATGATATTTAATTATTATTATTATGATGTATTACCATGAGCACGTGATGAACCGAATTCGAGAGACCAAGTGGCGGTCCTGGAATTTGGGGGCGTCACACTTAATCTCACTAGCAAATCTTTAATTAGATGTTGCCGAACTATATGAGTGAGGGTAATATAGTTTGATGAAAATAGTGGGAGATACCAATTTAAAATAAAGACCTAAATTTATTTTGGTATGCAAAGTTAATAAAATGAATGTTTGCTAAAATGTTGTCTTTTCACATGCAGAATTTTAAAAATGTCAAAATCACTAATCTCACTACGAAGCATACTTGATGCAAATAAGCTTACCGGCCCGAATTATGAGGACTGGCTAAGAAATCTGAGAATTGTTCTCACTGCTGAAAAGATTTCTTATGTCCTAAATTCCACTATCCCTGAATCTGTTTCAGAAACAGCCTCTGAGGAAGAGATTGCCACTTTCAATAAGTGGCAAGATGATGCATCTGTGGCTCAATGCATCATGCTCGCATCCATGAATAACGAGCTTCAGCGTCAGCACGAAAAAATGGATGCTCCTGCTATGCTGCTTCACCTCAAGGAGTTGTATGGTGAACAGAGTAGGATTGCTAGATATGAGATATCTAAGGAGCTCTTCCGATCTCGGATGACCAAGGGCAAAGTGAACATAAAGGAACAAAAGAAATCTGATCCAGCTAACAAAGGAATGTGCTTCCATTGCAACGAGCCGGGTCATTGGAAGAGGAACTGCAAGAAGTTTCTAGCAGAGAAGAAGCTTGGAGAAGCTTCGACTTCCAATCAAGGTTTGTTCATGATTGAAATTAATTTTTCAGAAAGTCAAAATTCTACTTGGGTATTGGATACCGGCTGTGGTTCTCACATATGTAATAATGTGAAGGGACTGGTCAGAAGTAGAAAGCTGAACAATGATGAGGTGATCCTATGAGTGGGGAATGGAGCAAAGGTTGCTGCATTAGCTGTAGGAACTTATTGTTTAGCAATGCCTTCGGGCAAATCCATTTATCTTAATAATTGTTATTATGTTCCGAATATTATTAAAAACATTATTTCAATTTCTGTATTGGATATGGAAGGTTTTGACGTTATTATAAAGAACAATGGTTGTTCTATTTATAAAGACGATGTTTTATATGGTATTGAAAATTTGCGAAATGGACTTTATACACTTGACTTGCAAGAAAATATATTTCAAATTGAACAAATTAAGAAAAGGAAAAGAGATGATATTAATTATACCTATATGTGGCACTGTAGACTCGGTCATATCAATGAAACAAGATTATCCAAGTTGCATAAAGATGGGCTCCTCGAGCTATCTGATTATGAATCATATCCAACTTGTGAATCTTGTCTCATGGGTAAAATGACTAAATCTCCTTTTAGTGGAAAAGGAGAGAGAGTTACAGAGTTGTTGGCATTGATTCACACAGACGTTTGTGGACCTATGACAACAAGTGCACGGGGTGGGTATTCTTATTTTATTACTTTCACTGATGATCACTCAAGATTTGGATATGTGTATTTAATGAAATACAAATCAGAATCATTTGAAAAGTTCAAAGAGTTCAGAAGTGAAGTAGAGAAACAAACGGGCAAGAGTATTAAGATACTTCGATCAGATCGAGGTGGAGAATACTTAAGCAGTGAGTTTCTCAATTGTCTCAGAAAAAATGGTATAATCTCACAATGGACTCCTCCAGGTACACCACAGTTAAATGGAGTATCTGAAAGGAGAAATCGAACACTGTTGGACATGGTTCGATCCATGATGAGTTTTACCGACCTTCCAATTTCCTTCTGGGGATATGCCCTAGAAACGGCTGCATACCTACTTAACAAGGTACCTACAAAATCCACCCCAAAGACTCCATATGAGATGTGGAAAGGGAGGAAACTAAATCTTAAGCATGTTAAGACTTGGGGTTGTCCAGCTTATGTCAAAAAGTTTGAAAATGATAAGCTACAGACTAAATCCGATAAGTGTAGATTTGTGGGATACCCTAAAGAAATCGTAGGGTATTATTTCTATCATCCAACTGATCAAAAGGTGTTTGTTGCGAAACATGCTACCTTCTTGGAGAAAGAGTTTATCCATGAAGGGGTCAGTGGGAGTAAGATATATCTTGAAGAAGTTCAAGAACCACAAGTTACCACGGATCAAAGTCAGGTACCTAACCAAGTAGAAGAACCTACTGTACCACACCATGTTCGTAAATCTGGAAGAGTACCGAAGATACCTGAGAGATATGGATTCGTTATAGAGGATGACGATGAGGTACACATCATGAATGATGATGATCCATTAAATTACGAACAGGCTATGAGTAATAAAGACTCAGGGAAATGGCTTGAAGCCATGAAATCTGAAATGGACTCCATGTATGAAAACAAAGTATGGTCTTTGGTTTCACCACCTGAAGGTATTAAACCTATTGGGTGTAAATGGGTTTTTAAGAAAAAGACTGGAGCAGACGGAAAGGTAGAGACCTATAAGGCCCGACTGGTTGCAAAAGGTTTCAAACAAAGACAAGGAGTTGAATATGATGAAACCTTCTCACCAGTAGCCATGCTCAAGTCCATTCGGATTTTGCTTGCGATTGCAGCTTACAACGACTATGAGATCTGGCAGATGGACGTGAAAACGGCCTTCCTCAATGGGAAACTTGAGGAGGATGTGTATATGACACAGCCAGAGGGATTTATTTCAAAAGTTAGAACAAATCAAGTCTGTAAGCTACAACGATCCATTTATGGGTTGAAGCAAGCTTCTCGTAGATGGAACATTCGTTTTGATGAGACAATCAAAGAGTTTGATTTTATCAAAAACGAGGATGAACCATGTGTATACAAGAAGGTTAGTGGGAGCGCAGTATCATTCCTTGTATTATATGTTGATGATATATTACTGATAGGGAATGACATTCCTATGTTACAATCCATTAAAATCTGGTTATCTAAAAACTTCTCTATGAAGGACTTGGGTGAAGCATCCTATATTTTGGGGATAAAGATCTATAGAGATAGATCTAAAAGGATGCTCGGCTTATCCCAAGGAACGTACATTGATACAATGCTAAAGAGGTTTAGCATGGAAGATTCCAAAAGAGGTCTCATGCCGATGAGCCATGGAATACATCTCTCCAAGAAACAGGCCCCAAAGACACCTGAGGAGAGAGACCGTATGAGTAAGATCCCTTATGCTTCTGCAATAGGATCTATCATGTACGGTATGATATGTACTAGACCGGATGTTGCTCACGCACTTAGTGTAACAAGCAGATACCAGTCGAATCCAGGAGAAGAGCACTGGAAGGTAGTGAAAAATATCCTAAAGTACTTGAGAAGGACTAAAGATATTTTTCTTGTCTACGGTGGGTCTGAATTAAAACTCGAGGGATTCACGGACTCAAGTTTTCAAACAGACCAAGATGACAGTAAATCTATTTCAGGGTATGTGTTTACCTTGAACGGAGGTGCAGTGAGTTGGAAGAGTACCAAGCAGCAAACGGTTGCTGATTCAGTGACAGAGGCAGAGTATATAACTGTAAGTGAAGCTGCAAGTTGATGTTTTAGATGAAAAGTTCATTACAGAACTAGGAATAGTTCCTAAATCTCATCTTGAATCTAAACATGTGTTGCGGCACTTTGATTAAAGAAATCATTGAAAGAGGAGAGTGTAGACTCTCAAGACAACATTGCAGATCCATTTACTAAAGCTTTAACACAGCAGCAGTTTGATCGTCACTTAGAGAAGATGGGTATGAGATACCATGGCGATTGGCTTTAGTGCAAGTGGGAGATTGATAGTAGTGTGCATACAAGCCAATCATGTATGATGATAAAGCACATACTTTGTAAACAATCTTATTTATTTATTAATAAAATATTTATTTATTAAAGGCATTTAATTATCTACATGGTGCTGTTTTTATAATATGTGAATAACCCATAGTTTTAAGCAATGCTTTTAGAATCATGATGTTGATCATGCTAATGAGATCTAAATTCTTAGAAAGCTTTAAAACTAAAATAGTTCCCAATCGTGGGATTACTAAAAAGGGGATTAGTAAATCCGGATAGATTGGTACATATGTTGCTTGCTCATTGGATGAGGATGACTGATCTCATGGTCATTTGTGTGGAGACACTAAAGCAAGTATGTAGGTGCTTATTGGAGAATAAGTTCACTGAACGTGACTCGCTATGGAATACCTAATGGAGTTTTACTCGCCTGTCAATAGGAATTCCTAATGTGATAGTAGTACATGTGATCCTTGGACTTGAGATCATCATAGTATCTTGTATGTAACAAATTATACTCTGACTAATTCCTTAAGGCCTTTTAAGGCATATATAGGGTATGCTTGGGTGTAATGAGTTACATATGGAGATAATGAATGATCAATAAAGAATCTACCACCTCTAGTAAAAGAGGAGATATGTCCTATGTGATTCGTTAAATGACAACCCAGGAATCCTTGGCCAAGGTAGAATGAAATTAGAAAGAGGTTTCTAATTTGCATTATTTGGAGTTGTGCATTTTCTAATCGAAATACATATGATTAAATAAATTAAGACTTGACAGTAAATCCATGTCTTATATTTAATTGGGACATTGTATGGTGGAAGGATTGAATTGTACGGTAACTATTAATTCACAGGTTCTTTTATGATTAATGTTGAAATCTATATTATCTGGAAAGTCGTTGATCGCTAGGGAGGCTTATCCCTATTGTAGAATAAATGTTATTTATTTAAATAGATTATTAGTTTAATTTATTTATTTAAATAAGATTAGAGTTGTTCTAATTGATTTATTCACAACCGGTTTAATACGGAGAACCTAAAGGGTCACACCATAAAAGGAAGAAGAATTATTTAAGAAGAAAATGGCATGATAGTAATAATGCATTAAGTATAATTAATTTAATCTATGATGATAGAATAAATTAAATAGCTTAATGTTTATTATTTAATATTTTAGAAATATTAAATATAAATTAATAAGAGGAGTCTTATTATTATTATTATTATTATTATTATTATTTTAATTCTAAAGGAGTTTAGGAATTAATATAATATCAGTACTCTCTCTCAATCCTAATAAAGATTAGGATATAAATTAATTAAAAGTATTTAATTAATTAATTAAATAAAACCCTATTCTAATTGGATTAGGAGGGTTAACCTAATATCTATATAAGAGAGTCTTATATCAGAAATAAGGGATGTGAAATTTTCCAAGAGTTGGGAGTACACATATTCTATAGAGATAGAAACAGGGGTTAAGCCAATAACCCATCTTCTTGAGTTCTTCATCTTCCTTGGTGGATCACCGTTAGAGGCCAAACATTTGGGTGGCTGACATTATTCAAGGGAAGGAGCCACTATCAGAGGAATCAAAGGAATCAAAGGAGTAGAACTTGTACCTGAGGAAGCTTAGATCTTCAAAGGTATAATTCCATGTTCTCTCTTTTCTGTTATTGATAACAAGCACAAAGCATGATCATGGTTATGGGTTTGTATAAATTTTGAAAACCTAGTTTTTACGCTTCCGCCCTATTTATGTGATTTGATTGCATGATTGCGTTACATACAAACCCAACAGCATGGTGGACAGTAAGACAGTTTTCGGTTAGGGGAAAACGACTACCGAGGTTTTCGCCCAGCCAAGGGGCTCGATTGTGGACAGGTTGGGACCGTCCAAGAGCATTCATGACAGGTTGAGGCCTCAAAGTCAGTCAGCAAGGCCGAAGGATGAGCATGGCGGGGATGTTAGGAGAAAGTTGTTCTCAACTGCCAGCAAAGGGGCTCCATCTAAGGGCCGTGTCGAAAACATCCCATCCCGAGCGCGTCCCCAGGATGACAGGAGATCGCTGCTGGCCAAAAAAGCCCAAGAGACAGAGGACGCCATGAAAGCTCTGCTCTTACAACAAAAGAAGATCAACTAGCAGTTATTTCTTTTAGACGGAGCGGAAGATGGGGCTTCCAGTTACAGCCGAAGGTGAGGTCGGTCGCCTAGAGATCGGTCGAGAACACATTTTCTGGATGACTCTCGATGCACCGACGGCCGGCCACTGAGTCGTTCTCGGGACAGAACCAGACAAAGAAATCGCTCTCGGAGCAGATCGCCAAGGAACCAGCCCAGGACACATCGTCCAGAGGGTCCTCGGCATACTCAGGGCAGGCGTCAGAGCCGCTCCAGAGAAGCAAGTTTCGAAGGCAATAGACAAGCAGGCCGAAGAGGACGGAGCCCTTCCCCTGATAGTAGAAGGAAAGCCGATGGGGTGGAGGCGTTTGCTAAAAAACTGGAGGAAATACAGAAACAGTTGGTCGAGGTCAAGCAGGAAAAGGAGAACGTAGCTAAGTCATCGTCGCTATTCTCTCCAGAGATTGTTCGGGAAAAGGCAGACCCGAGAAAGAAACCCCCTCATATGGAAAGCTACGATGGTTCAGGGGATCCTTATGAACACAGCCAGACATATGACTGACTGATGGATTATTACGATTACTCAGATGTCGCCAAGTGCCAGATGTTTATGAGAACCCTGAGGAAGGATGCCAGACAATGGATGATGACCTTCGCCCCGAATTCAGTTACATCATGGGAGGTGCTCTATGACACGTTCCATACTCGGTTCGGCAGCAATAAAAGGAGAGGGAAGCCAACCGGATCCTTATCACAAATCAGGCAGTACTCAGACGAGACTTTGGGCCAATATGTAAAACGATTTTAGGAAGCAATGGGACAGGTTACAGATCTGAACGATCTTTAGGTAGTTGGGCTCTTTTAGAACGACTTGGACATCACAAAATCAAAAAAATTGGTGAAAGACCTGATGTTAAACCATTCGAAGACTTTAGCAGAAACATTCGACAAGGCCGAAGGGTTCATTATGGTAGATGAGGCGATGAACAGCCTAAAAACGGTAAGTCGGACAAGCCAAAGGAGAAGGATAAGGGTAATTACTCAAAGAATGACAACAACAAATCTGACGGGCAGAAGAGATACAACAACAATGGCGGTTCGGGAGGAGGTTGACCACCCTTCCCGAACAACATGGTTAACAAGATATACACCCGTCTAAATACAGATCGGGCCACCATATTAGACTAGATAAAAGACAAACCATACTTCGAACCCCCCAGAGATAACCTGAAGCCCAACAGTGGGAATATGAACAAGTATAGTGATTACCATGAAGCAGCTGAACATTCCATCGAAAGTTATTGGGGTTTGAAGGATCTGATTGAGAAGAACATTCAGAATGGGAAGTTGGTTCAATTTGTTGTAGGACAGAATGATACGGGCACAACTCAACTGAACAACACCTCTGTACAAAACCCGACTACCCAGACTCCTCAGCAGGATCAGACCGAGGAAATTCGCCGGGTGGTGGATGTGATCACGGGTGGGTCGATTGGGAAAGTTACAGGGAAGAAGAGGCGAGGATTCTTGGACTTCGTGCTCTCGGTGTCTGATCAGTTGTGACACCCCCGAATCCGGGTCCTCTGACCCGGTCCGGTCATCACGAAACAATACTAAACATCCACCTCTAAACAACATACGATAACTAAAATGCAGAATATAATAAATGTACGTCGTTCATTCAAAAGGTGTTACTAGTCCCAAGATTCGATAACCTTAATACAACATACAAACATACCCTAGAATAGTCAATAGGGTTCATATTACATAACAGTAAATTAATTAAACATAAATATAAAGTCTGCTCCTTGCAAACTAATCCTACATCTTCCCTTTACCCTTGTCCTTCCCTGAAGTCTCGGGCTTAACTGCAATATAAGTCATGATATAGCAAGAATGAGCAACAAGTTTGCTCAACAAGTTGAAATACAACAATAAAGGATATATCATGATGAATAGAAAATATCTGACAATGAATTCAACAATATGAATATTGAAAGCAAGAATAATGATTACTTTTAGAATAACTGATAGTCAAGTAGACTTTTGAACTATACAACTCCAACGGAATCAATAGCTGATTGACCCTTTGGTTACTGGCTACAGAATAGTACTTGAGGGGATCAGCCTCGCGTACGCTATGTATATGCATAACATTCAACTCTGCTGTTTGTATCTTTATACTAGATACCTGGGGTACTCCCCTATATATAAGGGGTGTTCTTTTTCAGTCTAAGAATCCATACCATCAATTGGTCTGGATAGCTTTTATAAAGCTTCATATAATTGTCTGACCGAACAAGGGTTCAGACTCTATCTGACACAGTTCAAGAATTATAGAACTTTAAATGATGTACAAGTCCAAGACTGTACGAACTCAAGTGCACCAAGTGCGAATAACGAAAATATCGATGTGGAATAATTGTAAAGTAATTAAATCACCTAATAGCATGCTTGGAAATAAAGTTCAAGTTTTAAATAATTAACCGTCAATACGATAATAACCTGCTCAATACAATATGAGAAGGATAGGAACTTGCACAATAAAGAGTGTAAGGGAACTTGCATTCAAATCAAGTGAAGTTAAGAAACTCTCTTACACGATTCATTTAATAAGGTAGTGCAAGAATTTAGGATACTTGCCTGTTTGCTCAGCTACAAATAAGTTTTAGCTTTAATTAACTTGTGTCGAAGCGACCTAACATTAATAAGTTGGCCTTTCAATTAGTAGATATAAACTAATATAAGTCTATACTTATAAGCATCTACTTATCATATAAGTTTATCACGTAATTTATGTAAGTCAATCACTATGACTGAGTCTATAAACAATTAACTCTGTCCTTGATTTAATAGTTTTAGAACACCTAGTTTCTATACATCAACATAGGTTTGAATATTTATCATTTCAAATTAATCATACTTCAAGAATATACTTTCAAGTTTGAATCCTAGAATGTTCACCCTATTCAATTCAAAATCATATGTCTTTATGCCGACCATTCACATACTTTAAGCAATACATGTTCATGCTTCAAAATCGGTTACTAAAGTCATGTTATCACATAACAAGACTAAACATTATTTAATATGCATGCTCGAGTATACTACACGCATATATTTTAATCACGTAGTTCATGCTTCAGAAATTCATTTCTTATGAATACGTGCATATGCGAAACTCACAGTTTGACCACCAAACGAGGTCTATGTTATTATGCTTATAGGTATAATGAACGTTAATACACATGCTCGCATGATCATAATATCATTTTCATGGAAATCGACGTTATTTAGTTTTCTCATTCGATGTTTTCACATCGAAAATCGCATTAAGTCAACAAGATATCATAACACATGTTACTTGCATTGTAGTCATGACTCACATGTATTAGAATGCATATCTAAACCACATGAAAGTTCTCATATGGTCAGAAATCTAAAAGACATTAAGTCTTGGTCAAGTTTGTTTTCAAAAGTCTTAAGTTTCTCATTTCGAAATCGTCCGAATCTTGAAATCACGTATGCTAGTGTGTGAACATACTTTAGACTCACATTTCATGACAATATAAACCACATTATTGTGTTTACAAAATCAGAATGTTCACGTGATACGTCCATGACAAGGTTTACTTTTGAAATTACAAGTTTCCCTTTTTAAAACACATGGTCTTGGCATATACGTTTAGCATCAACGAATACATAGTTATATCATGTTATTGTACTAATATCTACATTTAAATCATGTTCACAAGCTTGTTTCAATGGTATATCACATGTTAGTATGTCACAGCACTTAACAGAAAACAGAATCTGGAAGCTGGTACTGGCGCAGCTGCGCCGTTGGCCAGTACATAATTGGCGCAGCTGCGCAGGCTGTTGGCCAGTGGCAGTAGCTGCCCAGCAACGGCAAAACTTAGCCCAACTCAAAAAATTTTCTACGAAAATTGATTCTAACATAACACATTGCAATTCGAACATGCTTAACATCTTGTATAACACTAAACAACATATTCCAAATCAATTATCAACAATTATATGCTTAATTCCAAGAATCAAAGATTAAGAATTTTATAGAAATTGAAATGGAGTTATACCTCTGTAAATGAAAACTAAACTTGCTGCTATCTCTCACTCTCTCAATAAAATTGCTTTACTTACCAATATCACAGCAATTGTAAATGAGAAGGAGGAAGCTCATTATATAGATAATTCAATAACCAGTTAATGCAATTCTCATTCAAATCAATTCAAAGGATTGCAAGAATGTATAATGGATAAGAAGAAGTTGGTGAGAGTTGGTAGATTCAATCATGAATCCCACATCTCCTACAATCATGAGCTAGAATTGTGAATTTGAGGAAGATATAGAATAGGCTAGCTTCTCACGTGAAGAGGAATTTGAGGGGGGTGACTCCAATATATAACTCAGCTACTAGGAAGGTGTATATCATATATGTCTAGCACTAGTCATATAATAAATACACTAGGTTATATAATATATATACACATAGTATATACTTAAGCTTAAAGTATTTATTCCATACACATTTAAATAGGTGTTACAATGTTATCTCAATAAAATAATGTATCAAGTAGGTATATATATACCAATCATATATTTCATGTATATTTCCTTAATACCGAATGTAAAGCAATTGGGTATTATTATTACTCATTATTATAACTGTTATCATTATAATAACTTACTGAGATCAATTACTTATTGATATTACTATATGTTGATGTGGTATACATTAATGTTTTCCCATACATGTATTGTCACATAAACATTAGTATGTAACTCTCATAATGTAATTATTCTTACTATATAGTTTATAATGTATAATCATATTAATGTGTCACCTTGTACTATATATAATATATAGTTAACTACCATATATTAAAGGTTTAACATATCGCATGCTTGTATGAAACGATTAATCAAGTAAATATAATATTATTATATTTATTAATCTCTCATTCATTAATTATTATTTATTCATAATAATTGTTAAATCAACACATTATCAAATATTTACTCATAATTGCAATTAATCAATATGATCAACTCTTGCCACTATATCCAAATAATTTGAATATTTAATTATTAATAATCTCACACATTCTCTGATATTAAATCCTTAAGGTTAGTCCACTAATTTAAATAACTCATTAGTGACTTCCTTTAATCATTTCACAAATTCACATAACCACATAAGGTTTAAATAAACTCACAAAACTAACTCGTTAAAATTAAATCACATATTTAATAAATAAGGAGTTTAAAAATTCATGGTCGTTACATCAGTCGGTAAGGAGAGAAAGGTAATAACCAGGATCAGTAATATCCTTCACAGATGACGATTTTCTAACAGAGCTGATCAAACCACATGAGGGAGCATTGGTCAGTATTGCACAGGTGGGATCAGTGGATATGAAACGGATGATGATCTATAATGGTTTGTTAGTGGACATACTCTATGCACATGCCTACTAGAGGATGGATTTGGAAGACAGAAAGATGGAGATCGAGCAGGAATCTCTTTTATATGGTTTCAGCAATGAGCCAGTACTTGTAGCAAGGACTATTGAGCTACTGGTGGTTTTTGGTACGGCTCCTAGGTAGACATAACTAACATACAAATTTTTTGTTGTACATGTGGATTCGTCGTACAATGCTATCCTCGGGAGACCGACCTTGATAGCTCTCCAAGCTGTAAATTCGATTACCCACGCCGAACGGAGTCAGCGAGGTGGCTGGGGATCTCAACTTGGCTAAAAGGTATTACAGGAACGCACTTATATCTTCGGGAGCAGGGGTCAGCAAATAGAAACGAACAATGACGATTGAGATAAACCATTCACGGAGGGCCGTACAGAACCTCTCGTCATGCCTACCGAAGAGACGAAGGAGATTGAATTGATCCCAGGAAAGAAGGACAAGACCGTCTGAATCGGGTCGGGGTTGCAGGAACCTTTTCGGATGAGCTTAGTGGAATTACTACAATGTTATCTAGATATTTTTGCTTGGGTCCCTAGTGATATGTCAGGCATTGATCAGAAAGTGGTCGTACACAAGCTGCATGTGGATCTAGCAAAGAAACCGGTTAGGCAGAAGAGGAGGATATTTTCTCCAGAGAGGCAGAAGATAATAGATGAGGAGATGACAAAGCTTCTGGCAGCAGACTTTATTTTTGAGATCGACTACCCGAAGTGGATGGCAAACTTAGTGTTGGTTCAGAAACAGAATGGGAAGTGGCGGGTTAGCATCAACTACACGGATTTGAATAAAGTTTGCCCGAGGGATTTTTACCCACTACCTCACATCGACCAGCTGATTGATGCCACTTCGGGGTATGATTTACTGAGTTTCATGGTTGCTTTTTCGGGATATCATCAGATCTCAATGCATAAAGATGATATCCCGAAGACATCATTCATCACGCATCGGGCGGTTTATGCTTACAAGAAAATAACTTTCGAATTACTAAACGTGGGGGCCACGTACCAGAGAATGATGAATAAGGTGTTCTCAAAATAGCTGGGGCGGAGCATGGAGGTCTATGTCGACGACATGATAGTCAAGAGCACGTCAGTTCATGGTCATCTGGACAATTTGGAGGATTGCTTCCAGACCGTGAGGAATTTTAAACTCAGGCTGAATCTGACGAAGTGTACCTTCGGTCTGGGAGCAGGGAAATTTCTGGGGTATCTTATCAGTAAAAGAGGCATAGAAGCAAACCCGGAAAAGATAAAGTCAATTTTGGATATGAAGTCCCCTCAATCATACAAAGATGTTCAGCGTCTGACGAGTCGAATAGAAGCCTTGAGGAGGTTCATGTTTAAGTCGGCGGAGAGGTGTTTAAATTTTTTTAACATATTGAAAGGGCTGAAGAATAAGAAGACTTTCCAATGGACTTCAGAGTGTAGGGATGCTTTCCAAGGGATAAAGAGATATTTGTCTTCGGCTCCATTATTGGTAAAACCAGTTCCCTCCGAACCGCTCTACTTGTATTTAGCAGCCAGTTCGTTAGCGGTTGAAGTTGTTCTGGTTAGAGAAGTTGGGGGTGTTCAACACCCGGTATATTATGTGAATCATGCCCTTCAGGATGCAGAAACCAGATATTCGAACCTTGAGAAATTTGCCTATGCGCTCATAATAGCTAGTCGGAAGCTTCGACAATACTTCCAAGGTCGGCTGATTGTGGTGTATACTGACCAACCTTTGAAGAAAGTGCTAAACAAGCCAAACGTCTCGGGTCGTCTTGCAGCGTGGGCAATGGAGTTGACTCAGTTTATCTTGGAATATCATTCTCGCATAGTAATAAAAAGACAAGCTTTGATCGACTTTGTGGTAGAATGTTCCTTTTTAAAGGAAGATGATCAATCTGTCCGGGCAGAAGGGGCAGTTCAAATAGTCTTAGGCGGTAGCCCAACTCAGATGGCGTGGACATTGTGATAGTAGTGTGCATATAAGCCAATCATGTATGATGATAAAGCACATACTTTGTAAACAATCTTATTTATTTATTAATAAAATATTCATTTAAGGAATATAATTATCTACATGGTGCTGTTTTATAATATGTAAATAACCCATAGTTTTAAGCAATGCTTTTAGAATCATGATGAGATCATGATAATGAGATCTAAATTCTTAGAAAGCTTAAAAACTAAAATAGTTCCCAATTGTGGGATTACTAAAATGGGGATTAGTAAATCCGGATAGATTGGTACATATGTTGCTTGCTCATTGGATGAGGATGACTGATCTCATGGTCATTTGTGTGGAGACACTAAAGCAAGTATGTAGGTGCTTATTGGAGAATAAGTTCACTGAACGTGACACGCTATGGAATACCTAATGGAGTTTTACTCTCCTGTCAATAGGAATTCCTAATGTGATAGTAGTACAAGTGATCCTTGGACTTGAGATCATCATAGTATCTTGTATGTAACAAATTATACTTTGACTAATTCCTTAAGGCCTTTTAAGGCATATATAGGGTATGCTTGGGTATAATGAGTTACATATGGAGATAATGAATGATCAATAAAGAATCTACCACCTCTAGTAAAAGAGGAGATATGTCCTATGTGATTCGTTAAATGACAACCCAGGAATCCTTGGCCAAGGTATAATGAAAGTAGAAAGAGGTTTCTAATTTACATTATTTGGAGTTGTGCATTTTCTAATCAAAACACATATGATTAAATAAATTAAGACTTGACAGTAAATCCATGTCTTATATTTAATTGGGACATTGTATGGTGGAAGGATTGAATTGTACGGTAACTATTAACTCACAGGTTCTTTTATGATTAATGTTGAAATCTATATTATCTGGAAAGTCGTTGATCGCTAAGGAGGCTTATCCCTATTGTAGAATAAATGTTATTTATTTAAATAGATTATTAGTTTAATTTTTTTTATTTAAATAAGATTAGAATTGTTCTAATTGATTTATTCGCAACCGGTTTAATATGGAGAACCTAAAGGGGTCACACCATAAAAGGAAAAAAAATTATTTAAGAAGAAAATGGCATGATAGTAATAATGCATTAATTATAATTAATTTAATCTATGGTGATAGAATAAATTAAATAGCTTAATATTTATTATTTAATATTTTAAAAATATTAAATATAAATTAATAAGAGCAGTCTTATTAATATTATTATTATTATTATTTTAATTCTAAAGGAGTTTAGGAATTAATATAATATCAGTACTCTCTCTCAATCCTAATAAGATTAGGATATAAATTAATTAAAAGTATTTAATTAATTAATTAAATAAAACCCTATTCTAATTGGATTAGGAGGGTTAACCTAATATCTATATAAGAGAGTCTTATATCAGAAATAAGGAACGTGAATTTTTCCAAGAGTTGGGAGTACACATATTCTATAGAGATAGAAACAAGGGTTAAGCCAATAACCCATCTTCTTGAGTTCTTCATCTTCCTTGGTGGATCACCGTTAGAGGCCAAACAATTGGGTGGCTGACATTGATCAAGGGAAGGAGCCACTATAGAGGAATCAAAGGAATCAAAGGAGTAGAACTTGTACCTGAAGAAGCTTGGATCTTCAAAGGTATAATTCTTTTTCTCCTTCTATATTCACTGATAATTGATGCACAAGAATGATCATGGTTATGGGTTTGTATAAATTTTTGAAAACCTAGTTTTTGCTCTTCCGCCCTATTTATGTGATTTGATTGCATGATTGCGTTACGTACAAACCCAACACATTGTATGTGGATGGATCTTCTACTTTGGACGTCAGCGGGGCAGCCGTTATCTTAACAAGTCCGGAGGGATTCAAGGTACACCAAGCTATTCATTTTGGGTTTAAAGCAACCAACAATGAGGCAGAGTATAAAGCGATCATTGCAGGTCTTTGGCTGGCAAAGAGTCTCGAAGTTCAGAAATTGATAATATTTAGCGACTCCTACTTGGTTGTCAAGCAAGTCTTAGGAGAATACGAGGCTCGGGGGGCAAGAATGGTAAAATATCTAGCAGAGGTGAAAGACTGGCTCCAGCACTTCAGTTTGTTTGCTTTCCATGGAATCGATAAATTAGACAACACCATAGTCGATGCTCTGGCGAGGTTGGCTACAACAGATGCGAGTACCTTCAGCAGATCGGTCTACTTAGAAACCTTGAATCAGCCAAGTGTTCAGTATACTAAAGTTTTATTTGTAGAACGGTCAAATTGTTGGATGACACCTTATTTGAACTATCTGGCTAATGGCGTCTTACCTTTGGATCAGTTGCTGGCAAAAAAGGTTAAGTATAGGAGTGCGAATTTTTTTCTCATTGATGGGGATTTGTATCGACGGGCTCACTCTTCTCCTCTATTCAAATGTCTGGTGCCGAATGAAGCTGATTATGTCCTTTGGGAAGTTCACGAGGGGATCTGTGGTGATCACATGGGAGCAAAGGCCATGGCCTATAAATTGCTACGACAAGGGTATTACTGGCCAACAATTTTTAAAGAAGCTTCGGAGTATGTAAAGAAATGTCCAAAGTGTTAGCTGAATAGTCCTATTACTCATCAGCCACCCAAGGAGTTGTATTCAATTTTATCACTGATTCCTTTTACTGTATGGTAAATCGATATACTGGGTCCGCTACCGAAGGCGAAGGGGCAGGTCAGATAGTAGCTATTGACTACATGACCAAGTGGGTAGAGGCGAAACCCCTTCGGCAGATTACCAAGCAGGAATGTTTAAAATTTTTAAAAGAGTTTAGCTCCTTCTGCGTGAAGATATACTTTAGACTCTTATGGTCCGTATATATCTCATACTTCTCACCATACAAATAATGCCTCCAAATCTTCAAGGCAAAAACTACTGCTGCTAACTCCAGATCATGAGTCGGATAATCCTTCTCATAATCTTTTAGCTGACGTGAAGCGTACGCAATGACCCTGCCGTGCTGCATTAGTACACAGCCAAGACCTTTGTGTGACGCATCACTATGCACTACAAACCCTCCCGTGTTGTCCGGTAAAGCTAACACAGGTGCTTGACTAAGCCTCTTCTTCAATTCTAGGAAACTCTCTTCACATTTCTCCGTCCAAACGAACTTAACTGTCTTTTTGGTAAGATTGGTCAGTGGCGATGCTAATTTCAAAAAATCCTGGATGAATCTCCGATAGTATCCCTCTAATCCTATGAAACTCCTGATTTCTGTTGGCGTCTTCGGCTGCTCCCAATTGATAACCGCTTCTACCTTTGCTAGATCCACTAGAACACCATTCTTGTTGATAACGTGCCCCAAAAACTGCACTCTCTGCAACCAAAATTCACACTTGGAAAATTTTGCATATAGCTTCTCCCTCCTTAATGTCTCCAACACTATCCGAAGATGCTCGGTGTGTTCTTCCTCCGTCTCTGAATACACCAGAATGCCATTGATGAATACGACAACGAATTTATTTAAATACTGTTTGAACACTCTGTTCATCAAGTTCATAAATGCTACCGGTGCGTTCGTCAATTCGAATGACATAACCAGAAACTCAAAGTGTCCATACCGAGTTCTGAATGCTGTCTTTGAAATATCCTCCGGCCTCACCTTCAGTTGATGATAACTGGTCCTCAAGTCAATCTTTGAAAAGTACTCCGCCCCCTTCAACTGATCAAACAAATCGTCGATCCTAGGCAATGGGTACTTGTTCTTAATGGTGACCTTGTTCAACTCACGATAGTCGATACAAAGTCTGAGCGATCCATCTTTCTTCTTCACGAATAAGACTGGTTCTCCCCACGGTGATACGCTCAGTCAAATGTATCCCTTATCCAATAACTCTTGCAATTGAGCCATCTACCGGTGCTGTCCCCAGTGCCAAATCAATAACAAACTCAATTTCTCTATCCGATGATAATCCCGAAATCTCGTTTGGGAAGACATCAACGAAATCCCTTACAATAGGTATCTGACCTAGTTCACCCTCGACTCGTCGAGTATCAACCACGTGAGCCAAATAACCTATACAACCCTTCCTAAGCAATCTCTGCGCTTGCACTATCGTCAGACAATGAGATTGTCTCGGCTATTTACTACCATGAAATACTACCTTCGACTTATTCGGAGTCTTAAGGCGTACACATTTCTTCTTACAATCAATAACTGCTCCGTGAACTGATAACCAATACATTCCAAGGATTACATTGAACTCCCCCAAACGAATTGGTATCAAATCCACTCTGAGCTTAAATCCTCGCAATTCGGTATAACAGTTCCTATGAATGTATTCTATGGGAATAATTTCCTTGTTCGCTACTTCTACGTTCAAAGGATGTTCTAATTTCTCACGGGGTAAGTCTAACTGTTTAGCAAATTCTTCGGAAACAAAAGAGCAGGTAGCACCCGAATTAAATAACACATAGGCATCTATATCATTGATCGGGATGATACCTGACACCACGTCTTTGGACTCCATCGCATCCTGAATGGTCATGTTGAACGTGCGTGCCGTTGGTCTGTTGGCTTGACTGGCTGGCCCTCTGATGCTCAGTCCGTTGTTGTTGTTGTTGTTGTTGTTGTTGTTGTTATTGCGGTTGTCGCTAGATGCATCACCCTTTTTCTTTGGGCAGTCTTTGATTTGATGGTCTGAGGCTCCACATGAGAAACATCCTCCCTTCGGTTTATTCGGACACTGAGGAGCCATGTGCCCTGGTTGTCCACAACGATAACAAGCATTCTTTCCCTTCATGCATTCCCCGAAGTGGTTCCTCCCGCAGTTACGGACTTTTCTTGGCCTCTCCCCTGGACTTGTTACCTCCAGAGGATTGGCTCTCCGTCCATTTACGCTTGTTGGGGTTGCTGCCTCCGCTGCTTCCCCCTTTCGGTCCTTCATGTCCGGTCTTCTTTTCTTATTTAAATAAAGCAATGGCTTCATTGTCTCCTTCGGCAATGATAGCCCTTTCCAGTAGATCAGAGAATGTCTTAATCTTTAATACTATGACTGCTTTCTGCACCCAAGGTTTCAGTCCTAATTCGAACCTTCTTGCCTTCCTAGCCTTCGTGTCCACTTGGTGTGACGCGAATTGGGCCAACTCATTAAATTTTGCTGCGTACCCTACAACAGACATACTACCTTGTTTCAACTCTAGAAACTTAACTTCCATATCCTGTTACGTATTCTCCAAGAAGTAATTCTCGAGAAATAGCTCCTTAAATTTATCCCAAGGAATAACTCCTTCGCCTGCTCGTCCCTTATTGGCCTTCCACTAATAGTTAGCTTCGCCCTTCGTCATGAAAGTGGCAAAACTCGTCTTCTGTGCTTCGGCCACTCGTGCGACCTTAAACATTTTCTCCATCTCTTCTATCCAGGTTTAGGCTTCGATTGGGTCTAAGGTTCCCCGGAACTCCTGTGGTCCTACCAATTTAAAGTCCTTAAAGTTCGTTAAATGATGTCCTGGCTTCCCTGCTGCTGGCTGGGGTCTGTTCTGCATTGCCTCAGTTAACAAGTTAATGAAGTTCTGCATAGGGTTGATATTTTCCCCTCCGCCATTATTAACGGATCCTTCCTCCCTCTGGTTCTGCGGTAGTCTCGTAGGCGGCATGATCCTGAGGAAAGGAAGAAAACATTAGACTTTATGTGATATGCTATTTATGTTAGCATTAAGAAGTTTAGGATGTCTATCAATCATATTTGATTCAAATAAATAACTTCAGTATCACAATAAAACTCGATGGATCTCCTCAACCCATCACTTACATACTCTAATTGAGTTTTCTACTAAGGTTATATCCTAGGTTTCGCATTCCTAATGTTTATAACCTACAGCTCTGATACCAACCTGTGACACCCCCGAATCCGGGTCCTCTGACCCCGGTTCGATCGTCACGATCTAACACAAACATCCACCTCTAAACAACATACGATAACTAAAATGCGGAATATAATAAACGTACGTCGTTCATTCAAAAGGTGTTACTAGTCCCAAGATTCGATAACCTTAATACAATCTTACAAACATACCCTATAATAGTCATTAGGGTTTAAATTACAATAATAGTAATTAAATTAAACATAAGGTAAAGTCTGCTCCTTGAAAACTATCCTACATCTTCCCTTTACCCTTGTCCTTTCCTGAGGTCTCGGGCTTAACTGCAATAGAATTCATGATATAGCAAGAATGAGCAACAAGTTTGCTCAGCAAGTTTAAATACAACAATAAAGGATATATCATGATGAATGAAAAATATCTGACAATGAATTCAACAATATGAATATCTGAAGGATTTAACAATATGAATATTAGAGGGATTCAACAATATGAATATTAGAAGCAAAGATAATGATTGCTTTTAGAATAACTGATAGTCAAGTAGACTTTGAACTATAAAACTCCAATGGATTCAATAGCTAATTGACCCTTTGGTTACTGGCTACAGATTTAGTATTTGAGGGGATCAACCTAGCGTACCCTATGTGTATGCATAACATTTAGAACTGCTGTTTGTATCTTTATACTAGATACTTGGGGTGCTCCCCTATCATATAAGGGGTGTTCTTTCAGTCTAAGAATCCTTACCATCAATTGGTTTGGATAGCTTTTAAAACTTTATATACTTGTCTGACCGAACAAAGGTTCAGACTCTATCTAACTCAGTTCAAGAATTATAGAACTTTAAATGATGTACGAGTCCAAGACTGTACGAACTCAAATGCACCAAGTGCGAATATCGATAATATCGATGTGGAATAATTGTAAAGAAATTAAACCACCTAATAGCATGCTTGGAAATAAAGTTCAAGCTTAAATGAATAATTGTCAATATGATAATAACCTACTCAATACAATATGAGAAGGATAGGAAACCTATACAATAAAGAGTGTAAGGTAGGGAACTTGCACAATCAAAGAGTGAAGTTCGGGAACTTGCCTGTTTGCTCAGCTACAATTAAGTTTTAGCTTTAATTAAATCTCGTTGAAACAACCTAACATTAACAAGTTGGTCTTTCAATTATCATGTGTAAATCAATATAAGTCTACACTCACAAGCATCTACTTATCATATAAGTCTATTACATAAGATCACGTAAGTCAATCGCTTTGACTGGGCCTGAAAGTGTCCTAGCGTAACTCTAGCATGCAACTACTGACATTAAACCAATACACATGCTTATCAAGTTATAATTTCTCATTCAAAACTAGCATGCTTTTTCTATATTCAATTCGAAGTCGTGTTTTCATGCCGGTAATTCACATACTTTAACTAATACATGTTCATGCTTCAAGATCGGTTACTAAGGTCATGTTATCACATAACAAGGCTAAACAATACATAGCATGCATGCTCATGCGTATACTATACATGTATACATTAACCCACCTATTTTATGCCTTAAAAATTCATTTCCTATGAATACGTGCATATGTGAAATCCATGCTTTAACCAAACGAGGTCCATGTTAATATGCTTATAGGCATAACGAACTCTAATGTACATGCTTGTATGATCAATACGTAATCCACGTGGTATTTGATGTCATTATCCTTCACATTCTACGTTTTCATTAAAAGTTACACCAAATCAACATGGGTAACATAATACAAGTAAAGCGTCTCATAGTCATGACTCACATATATTAGAATGCATATCTAAACCACATGAAAGCTCTCAAATGGTTAGAAATCACAAGACAAAGTCCTTGGTCAAGTTTTTTTTCAAAGTTCTTAAGTTTCTTATTTCAAAATCGTCCGAATCTTGCAATCACGTATGCTAGTGTGTGAACACACTTTAGACTAGCATTTCATGTCAATATAAACCACACTATCATGTATAAAATGTCAGAATATATACATGCCCCGTATGTGTCTAAATTCATAATTGAATCTATAAGTTTCATTACAAATCACAAGTTTTCCTTTCATGGTATACATACTAACATGGTTAACATTATGCATATAGTATCAAGAAGCTTATAATAAGGGTCAATATCAGTTTCCATGTTTGCCTTAAATCATATTAATCAAGTTAACATGAGCAGTTGCTTAGCAGAAAACAAAAACAAATCTCCAGGCCCTGCGCAACTGCGCTGCTACCAGGCATAAACCCGGTGCAGCTGCGCCGATGCCTGGCTCAACCAGAGACTTCAAGCAGTTCGGTAGCCTCACAACCCATATCAGATAATTAATACAAAAATCATCTTAGTCATGCTATGGTATAATGCTAACATGATTTTAAACTAGTATAGCAATTAACAAACATATTTCAAACACTCAATTCATCAATCATGATCAATTCAAGAATCAAGAATTAGAAGTTTTATAGAAAATGAGAATGGGAAGTGATATACCTCTGTTAAAGGAACTTGCTGATATCTCTCACCCTCTCAATTCAAAGACTCTCACTATAAAGTATACTCACTCTAGCTTGCTTGGTAGAATTCTCAGCAATTGCAATATAGAAGAAGAGAAGGCTCAATTTATAGGCATTTCAATAACTAGGCAATGCCATTATCTTTCAAATTAAACCAACGGATGTCAAGAATGCATAATGGATTACAAGAAGTTGGTGAAAAGTAGTTGAATTCACTCATGAATCCCACTCCCCATCTATTCATTCGCTAGCATTGGTGAATTTGAGAAGAAGATAGACTAGTGCAGCATGTGGGTTTACACGTGAAGGAGAAAAGGAATGGACTCTAATATTGAGACAAGCCAAGCTCAGCATTAATAAATACCACACTTGGGTTATATTATATAATACACACCTTAGTTATATAATATATATAATCCATTTCATATAACATAGGTTATAACAAATTAAAGGGCATACAGTGTAATTCCCAATTACAAGTATCAAGTAGTGTACTTATCTATAATCCATGTACATTTTTTATTAACACCAAATATAATACAATTGTGTATTTATTCATTACCATTACTATTATTATTGTAATAACAAATTAATGAAATCATTATCAATTAATAATGTTTATTGATATAAGGTAATATGGTATATATATTAATGTCTATCCATACATTGTCACATGCTCTTATGTACGTATTTTTATCAATCTTACATAATACAATTAAGGTTACTATATAGTCTATATATAATATATATAGCCATATTCAAGGTCACCTTGTATAATATATAATATATAGTTAACTACCATATATTAAAGGTTTAATTATTGCATGTTTGTATAAAACAATTAACTAAGTAAATATAATATTATTATATCTATTAATCTCTTATTCATTAATTATTATTTATTCATAACAATTATTAATCAACACATTATCAATTAATTACTTATAATTGCAATTAATCAATATGTTCAAATCTTGTCACTATATTCAAATAAATTGAACATTCAATTATTAATAATCCTATCAATTCTTTGATATTAAAGTCTTAGGGTTAGTCCACTAATTTAAATAAACCATTAGTGACTCTCTTAATTATTTCACAAATTCACATAACCACATAAGGTTTAAATAAACTCACAAAACTAACTCGTTAAAAATTAAATTATATATTTAATTAATAAAGAGTTTAAAATTCATGGCCGTTATAGAACAGATGTCAACAACACTTGGCACGCGGGCAGGCTTCGAAAATATTATTAGTAGTACATTATCGGGTGGATTTATTTTTGAATTTTGTATTCATTCCTCAAACATTGTTAATAAATAATTCTTCAATTTTCAACGAATATTGTCATTACTTGTTTTGCCTTTATGTTCGGCGCGTCCAGTCCTTTGAGACGGACGTCCCTTAAATTGACTCAGTTCGTCCGAACGAGTTTTATTTTTGTGTTCGGCGCATCCAGTCCTTTGAGACGGACGTCCCTTACATTAACTCAGTTCATCCGATCGAGTCTTGTTTTGTGTTCGGCGTGTCCAGTCCTTTGAGATGGACGTCCCTTACATTGACTCAGTTCATCCGAACGAGTCTTGTTTTATGTTCTGCGCGTCCAGTTACTTGAAACGGACGTCCCTTAAATTAACTTAGTTCTTCTGAACGAGTTTTGTTTTTGTGTTTAGCGCGACCACTTAGTATTTGGTCTTAGTTTTCTTAAAATCTATTATTTTATTTTAGATGGATGTTTACTTCTTCAGGGGAGCCCTATACTAGATCTACATGTTTGTTTGTCCTTTAAAGTAGATTCTTTTTCATTCATTGTGCATGTGTAACTCTTCGAAAAAGGATGATAAATTCATTCATTAGGTTGAATAAGTACATGATGACAATTACATTTCAGGTTTGGGGATACAAAAGATAAGTTAAATAAAAAACTATTGTTGTGAAGAATCATCTTCGGATTTGTTTGCGGTCTCATCTTCGTCTTCATCTTCAGAAGAATCAAGAAGTAAAAGGTTGAGTGCGACGGAAGAGAGTTTGGCTTTATATTTGCTTCGGGCTGCTTCGTAGCCCTCAGAATATATATGTATTATTTTATTAGTAAGTTATGGTGACTTTCGATAGTCGATTCAGATTTGACTTCGTAATTCTTCGGTTATAGGTGGACCTAGTGCTTGTACTCGGTAAATTATTTCTCCAGAGCGATGCACGTTTGATGGGCATTTTCCTCCTTCTTCATTAAATCTTGGTTCTGGCGGAGGAGAATTAAGTTGTTGTGTTTTAGTTTGTCGTTGTCCTTATGCATTGCTTCGCACTTCTCAAGATAAGCTTTGAGCCGATCTTGTGCTCCTTTGACCTCCTCTTTCAGTTTGGCATTTTCACTTTGGAGGTTGTCGCAGGCGAATTCCGTGCTCTGGTGTTCATTCTTTTCCTTTTTGAGTTGGCCTTCTTCGGATTCAAGTTCTTTCCACCTTTGAAGGACACGACCCCAGATGGCATCGGCCTGATGAAAAAAGTATAAGTTTTGAAGTACAATTTAATGAAGTCTGTAAAGAAAGGTTAGGTGAGGGTAGAACTTACTCGGCCTTGGTGCATAATTCCAGCAATGACGAGATCGGTGGTAGAAATATCTTTGAATCTGGCTTCGTCAGCTAGGAGGATGAAGTGACTGAATAGATCGAGTGGATAGTTCTCAAGGTTTTTTGGCCAAAGCGTTGAGGAGGATCCAGTTTCATATGTTGGGATATGGGGAGGATGTTTAGGAGAAGGAGGTAGTCGGGGGGAGGGGGGTTAACGTTCGGGAGGAGTTGTTATGTTGGCTTTCTTGTTCTGTTGTTCAAAGATTTGGCCTTCTGGTTCTTTTCGTTTGTGGCTCTGTTCGGATGTGTTGGCTGGAGTGATATCTGGGATGGGAGTTTGGCTCGGTTTGGCTTGCAGCAACCCTTAGTTCTTCGGGGGAAAGAGGAATGATCTTGGCTCGTTTTTTCTTAACTCGAAGGATTTTTGTCTTTACGGAGATCGACATGTCTAGGAGGCTTTCTGTAAGGAAGGGGGTCGGGTTTGTTTTGGGTTTTTTAACCGCCCTCTTTTTGATTTGGGCTGTAGATGGCCCTGCGGATGTTGTTTCGCTGAGGGTGGCTTCTGAAGTTGGAAGGTTGGCAGATTTTTCGGTGGTTTTTTCGAAGATGAACTCTTCGAGGTCTTTCCTTTCGATGGAGGTTGGCTTGATGAGGGATACTACATTCAAAAGGTGTGTTAGGGCAATTGACAAGATAGGTAAAGGAAGTAATTAAGAGAGTCGGTTTCAGAAACTTACATTTATGGTCGTAGAGCCAAGCTTGTTTGGTCAGGATGACATAGCTCCATCCTTTCATCGGTAATTTCTCAATTTGCTTCGCTATCTCTAGCACTCGCTGTAACGAATGAAATTTTTGTATGTGATTTTAAATATTTATTAAATTAAATAAATATTTTCGTTGATTTATTTATTGAGTTAAATAAATATTTGATGGAATTATTGTAGATTAATTTAATTAAATGTAATATATTAATTAAATTAATGTTGGATAATTTTATAGTTCGAAGTTTGAATTTAATTGGGATTATTAAATTAAATGAGTTGTTAAATAATTATAATATTGTTCTAATTAAATTTAATAATTAATTGGAGATTTAATAATTTGCTAAAGAAAATTATAATTAAAAAAATAAGAATTATAATTATGTGGAAATTTAATTTAATGAGTTATATTGACTTTAATTTAATTAAATGTAAATATTATAATTTGATTAATTAAAGTGTGACATTTTGTACCATATAATAAGAAGAAAATAAAAATAAATTAAAAGGAGTCTTTAGCAAGCTAGCCAAATAAAGCCTTGAGAACATGGGAACAGCTGAAGCCATGATGCGCTTAACAGATACCCACGTTATATCAGTTATATTATATTATACGTATATTAGTTTATGTCAGTTCATTTAAGTCTGAGAAAACAAAACAGAGAAAAAGAGAGTTTTGAGAGAAATTAAGAATGAAGAAGAGGATTTGGAGAATCAAAGAGGATTGTTCCATCATCTTTGCTTAATCTAAATAAGAAATCAAAGGTAAATTCTTAATCTCAAGCTTTGGTTTGTGTTCTTCATGAATTAACTGAAAATTTATTTTTAAGTTTTCTGTAATTGAGTTTTCATGGTTGGATTGTTGAGAAGTTGTTTATAGTTGTTAATAAGCATGTATAATCTACTATATGATGTTTATAAATAATTTTGGTTGAATTAATCCATAAAATTATGTTTAAAAAGGAAGTTTTGAGTTTACAGTGAAAATATACGAATATGACTTATATAGTATAAAAATTGATGTTTAATTCGTATGTTAATTTGTAAATTAATTGTGGGTTATGTTTATACATCAAGAAACGAAAGCAATGCAAGTTTAATGGACTGATTCGGTGTAGTAATGAATCAGTTGTGTGTGATTCCATTAAACTTGATGAAACTTTGAAAAATGGCAAGAACCTTGATTTTTGAATCCTTAAATTAATGTTTAAGTTGTTTATGTTGTTAAAATCATACTATGATTGTTGGGTAATGTTTCGATAAAGTTTATATCCTATGGGTACTATTAATTTTTTGTTTGAGTGAAGTTTTTGGGTTTATTTTTGCTTTGTTCTGTGTTCTTCGCGAACTGCAGGAACTGAGTCTGCGACGCAGCTGTCGACGTCGGGAAAAAATCCTGTCGCGTTGGACCGAATCTTTCTCTCTTCCTAAGTCTTTTGTTTTCTACCCTTATTACCTTATCTGTTTTATGAAGGGTGAAGGTTTTTAGGAAAAGGCCAACATGTATCATGTCGACGATTTGAATGGTTTACAGAGTCGCCAGTTGGTAGATTTGAAAATGGTTGTACCAACTCAATCGAGTTTTGTTTGAAAGTAGGCCCAATTACTGGACACTGTTGAAACTTGATCTTTGAAACCGAAGTTCTAAGTTCGGGGGCTTGGTTAAGTGGGGGAAAAGTGTTAGGCACCCCCTAACTCCCGTGAAACACGGTACCACATCTTTTCAATATTTCCCTTTTTGTTTGCAATGTGTGTGTGAATGCTGGAAGTAATTGAGCCTACATTTGATTGATTTTAAAAGTAGTGCTTTGCTTCGTTGAACCTATATATGAAGGGTTTGATTTGCAAAAGTCCATTTTTAGACAAGATATGAAAATGATGTTTTTTGAAAAGTGGTTTTCAAACCCCTACGCTCTTATAGGAATAGAAGCCTTTTGATACTTTCATTTGATCTTTTCAGCCTTTTGACTCGATTTGAATGGTGATTGTCAGGCTGCGAAGCATCCTCGACCACAACATATATACGAGTGTCGGTCTTCTCATGGGCATGACAACCATCAGAGTGACTCTAGCACGACAAACCATTATTTCATTATGTTTGAGACCTTAAACACGGATAACCGTTTTAAGGTCTTTCGGATGTACATTTTTACAGAAAAATTGGCAAGGTACATTTGTAATGTGGAGTTTGTCCATCGTGGGAATCAGATTCTGATCAGTTTAATCATGAATTCTACGATTCCTAGGCTCACAGAAGGAGGCAAAGAAAACCTGCACATTAAAGATATTCACAAAAAATGTATATTTACATCTAAACATTAAAAAAACCAAGGATTCATCAGTCAAATCCTGACATGCGCGTAGCCAAAGCTTCCCGTTCCCACTAGATAGCGATCTAAGGGTCGCGAGGTCGCTTTAATAATGAACAAAACTAGAAAGAAAACCAGATTTAAATAAATCTCAGCCATTCTAGCTTCCTGGTTCCGGTTGGACCTATTTTGAACCGTTTGAAAGGTAGAAAGGGATAGATTTAAAGAAATCTAATTTGCCAGAATTGATATTAGTGCCAATTCATATCAAATAAATATTTAAAGCAGTCATTTAATCACAATGAATAAAGAATATATATATATATATATGTATATATATACGAAAGCTGTAAAAGGGCGATGAGTTTCCGCTCTCAGGCCCGTACTGGAACATAAATATATATAAAAAGCTGTAAAAGGGCGATGAGTTTCCGCTCTCAGGCCCGTACTGGAACATAAATATATATAAAAAGCTGTAAATGGAGACAAATTTTCAATCCTATGCCCGAACAGAAATATATATATATATATATATATATATATTTATAAAATTTATAAAAAGCCACGAAGTACTCCAGGCTTGACGGAATGGAAATATATATATATATATATATATATATATATATATGTATAAAAGCTGTGAAAGGGAGAAGAATTTTCAATCCCATGCCCGGACAAAAATGTATATATATATATATATATATTTATAAAAGCTGTAAAAGGCCACAGAGTAATCCAGGCATTACAGAATGAAAATATATATATATATATATATATGTATAAAAAGCTGTAAAGAGCCACGAAATGATCTAGGCTCGACAGAATGTATATATATATATATATATATATATATATATATATATATATATATATTTATAAAAGCGGTAAAAAGGCCACGAAATGATCCAGGCCAACCTGAAATATAAATGTTAATATATACAGTTAGTATAAATATATATATATATATATATATATTAAAGTAATAAGGGCCACAAATTAGCAATCCAGGCCAAACGAAGTCAGAAATATTTATATATATATATATATATATATAGTTATATATATATATAAGCAGTAACTACCACGGATTTGTCATCCGGGCTTGACAGAATTGAAAAGTTAGTATATATATAGTTAAATATATACATAAAAAAGTTAAAATGGCCACGAATCAGCGATCCAGGCCGTGCAAGTTAGTACATATATGTATATATATACATAAAAGCTAGTAAAAGCCACGGATCGTCGATCCGGGCTGTGCAAATGCAAAAAAACATAATATATGTACTAAAATGTACTAAAAAGTACGTAAAAATGGCCACGAAACTGAGTTCCGGACAAAACAAGGAGATGAAACTTTACGTGCAGGTGTATAAATACGTAATGAAGTAGGAAACGAGTTCTGACCGTAAAAATACTTACAATGAACTGCTACACTAGCTTTTTGCCACTTCGTAAGCTTCAAACTGGCGTTTCCATCGGTTAATTTTTGGTATGTTGTAGTATATGAGTATACCTACGTGTTAGAGTAATAAAAATGAGGTTTGGAGTACAAGAAGTCAGGCTAGGAAACGAAATGGGCGGAGTTTTAGAGCGTTTTCTAATTTTTTCTTCTTTTTTGGGAAGGGGCACTTGTATTTAAAGACCCGATGGGAGCGGACCTACCTGCGGCTCCACGTGGTAGGGCCCACATGACAGGTCCCGTCGTCTCAAAGTACGTGCACTCCGAGCAACGCGATGTCAGGTTTGAAACTTTCTAACTTTTGATCACAGCGACCATTTGAGGCGTGCTATACCTTTCTAAAAAACTCTTTTCGAGGGTGTCACAATGACATAGGATTTAACCTTTTTTGAGTCCAAGAAGACGGGTTTATAACCAGATCTTTGTTTCTTCGCAGTTTATCCGTTGAGCTGTATTGTGTTATTTTCACTCGGGATCAATGTTATGGTTCTTTCTGACCTTGATTGCATCAATTCAGCTTGATTCTGACCGAATTTGCTTCAAGTTGGTAAAATGGCCATTTTGCCCCTCCAGGGGTTGTCTCCTGTACTGGCACGGTCTTCGACTGTCTTCCCGGGGTTGTCTCTGAAGTTTTGATCCCGACCAAGTCTGTTCGTCCTCAGGGTTGTCTCCGAGGCTGACTTGGTTTCCTAGGGTATCTCTGGGGATGATGTGATGCTTTGGGGTTGTCTCCAAAATTGATTTGGCCTCCCGGGTTATGACCGGGGCTTGACCTGACCTCCCAGATTATGACCAGGGCTGAACTGGATCTCCCAGTGTTGTCGCCGGAGTTTGACTTGACATCCCGATATTGTGACCGAGCTTTAGTTGACATCTCAGTATTATAACCGGAGCTGAGTTGACATCCCTGTATTGTGATGGGGGCTGAGTTGACATCCCGGTATTATAAACGATGCTAAGTTGACATCTCAGTATGGTGACCGGGGCTGAGCTTGACGTCCCGAGGTTGTGATCGGGGCTTCACCTGACATCTCGGTGTTATCGGGGTTTGACTTGACATCCCGGTATAGTGACCGGGGTTGAGATTGACATCCCGGGGTTATCGCTGGGAGGCAAAAGATGATTTTACCCTCATGCAGGGTTAGTAATAGGAATGCAAAAATTTTGAGTGTCTACAAATGCCCCTCTTTATCATGTTTATGCAATGCAATGGAATAAATAGGATAAAGATTGCTAGGCACTGGAAATATGATAGATGTAAAAGTAATGCAATGCATGGCTTGATATGTTATGAATGTTAGATACCTTCGTGGTGATGGGGCTTTCAATGGCTGTTTATGTCATTTTCTAGCTGGGGATAACGTCATCCGCGATAGCCCCTAGGGAAGATTTTCTCTCGGTTGATGCCGTTGGACATCTCTGAACTCGACGTTGGGGTTGTCACCAACACTTTCTGCCTTCAAATAAACTTTTCGATTTTCGTCTCCGATGGGGATATTATTCTATGATGAGTTACCTCATTGGAAAATCTCGATGCCTATCCTGATGATAGCTCCCACCGGTTTACGTCATTGGACCTTTCCCTATGCTACGTTGGAGTTGTCGCCAACGGTTTGAATTATTGTTCAGTCGATGTCGACATTTCTGTTGATGCCTACCCGACTGGTAGCCTACACAGGTCGATTTATCTTGACTCGGTTCATACTTGAATGGTAGTTTGCAGAGTCGACCGTCACAGAACCTTCTCGTTGCTCACTGGAGCAGTGGTTGCAACGGTCGGTTGAATCAACGATCCTTCTCGGTGCTCCCTCTAGGGATTTATATAATAGATCCCATCATCTGTGCTCTATGGGGATAAACTGATACACTATTTTTGTCGCAGGCTCATTCCAGATGCTTCGCTGGATTTGTTGCCAATGACTGGACTGTCATTTATTCTGACCTTCGCTGAAGTAGCCTTCAACGACTTCACCACCGGATCATTCCCGATGCTTCGCTGAATTTATCGCCAACGACTGATAGTGTTAGACCTTCTGACATTCTCTGAAGTAGCCTTTAATGGATGATATCACCGGATCGTTCTTGATGCTTCGTTGGAGTTGTCGCCAATGACTGAAATGTCAATCCATCTGATCTTCGCTAAAGTAGCCTTCAACGGCTGATATCACCGGATGGTTCCCGATGCTTCGTTGGAGTTGTCGCCAACGGCTGCAATGTTAGACCATCTGACCTTCCCTGAAGTAGCCTTCAACGGCTGATATCACTGGATCGTTCCCGATGCTTCGTTGGAGTTATCGCCAACGGTTGCAATGTCAATCCATCTGACCTTCGCTGAAGTAGCCTTCAACGACTGATATCACCGGATCGTTCCTGATGCTTCGTTGGAGTTATCGCCAATGGCTGAAATGTCAAACATGATCAATTTTGATGTTGGGATATTCTTTTTGACAAATCATACCCTCAGATCAATCTAGATGACATGATATAGTCAGAACCTGCCGCTCATACCGTCGGACCTTCCCAATGCCCTGATAGCGGTAATTTTCAGCAGTTTTTCATAATTTTTCAGTAATTTTTTAGCAGTTTTCATCATTGGTCCCCAGATATCGCTTTCGGATGATAACCAATGGATTACATGAAGTTGTTCTTTTCGTCAGGAATCCACTGCTAATACGCAGGATTTCAGGCCAATCCGCTCAATCGCGCATCAGTTTTTTTTTCTAGATTTGACTTTTCAGCTTCTTTAAACTCCATTCCTACTCGAACTGGACCGAGCTGAAGGGGGTGGGCCCCACCCTGGGGAGCCACAGGTAGGGATGCGACAGCCACAAGTGGGGCTGCTCCCTCCTGCGAGTTTAAGTTGAGCTCCCATAGCTTTTTAAATTCATTTTCAGTTTTGAATCCTAAAGGAAATCCGATTTTCTTTCTCAAATCTACGGAGTTCAGGCAACTTTTTTCAGATTTCGTTATCGCACAAATGCTTTGCACATCTCTAGTAACGTTTACATCCTTTCTTTTCCAGTTTGACCGTTAGAATGTTGTAAACCACGTAGTGTGCTTTTAAACACAATGTATCAAATATGTATGCATATATGACTTTATAAAAATTTTCAGACTTAGTAAATATGCATATTTTACTGTATTAAATGTTTTGATGTAAAAAATTTTGATTTCTGAGACAGTCAATTGACGCCCTTTTAGATCAGTTTACTCATCCTTTTTGAGACCAAGTGAGCCTAGATTTTCAACTAAAAATGTTCATGGTAATTTAGCTGCCACGGAGAGTTTATTTTTGTTTTTTTTTCATAAATATGAACTATTTCTCTTTTTGGGTAGGTGTGCTACTGTATGGCCACCTAGTCATGCCTGTGAGCATGCGGACAGTCCATTTTACAAAAAAGTCTCTGGCAAATTTTTTTCAAAAGCCTGAGCATTTAATAAACATGCAATTATGACTTTACTGGGGATTTTGGTTGACCCATGCATGTTTTAGGACTTAAAAATGCAAAAATTACTGATTTAATTTGATAAGCCACAGGTTTTAGGCTTACCTCACCTTTTCTGAGGTGATTTGGAGACTTTGTCCAAGTTATGGAGCCAGATAGACCCAGTAGTACAGCCAGGGCCATTTCAGGAGTTAGGAGGAGGAAAGTCTTCGATGTTCCTCAACAACAGCCAGCCCGGTTGCCTCGTAGATTGGCTGAGTTAGTGATTCGTCCTATCTGGGTTGATCCGTCGGTTGATATGGACGATGAGAATGCACCTTTTGTTGATCCTGTCTCAGGTCAGGCTCCATGTGCGGAGCTTCCAGGCATTGTGATGCCACTTCGGGAGCTTCTAGGAGATTTGAGGCGCCGTCCCTCGAGATACCTTACAACCAGGAGGCATTTCACCGCTGGTGGAGTCCTCGTACCATTGGGGCTCAGACTCGTGCCACCCAGTTCATGGCAGACATGGTGCCAGGGTCTGTGATGATGACAGACTGGATAGCTTGCCTCCGAGATCCAACTTATCTATATCAAATTATAGGACTAACCCAGTAGTTGGAGCGAGCTCATTTGTTCATCAGGCACCTTAGTCGGGAGCCATCCGAGGCAGACTCTTTTGATCCATCTAGCTCTGGAGCTGGTCCCTCACCAGGTCAATTTTCTAGCATCTTTGCAGGTGCTGATCCTCCCTTGTATTGACCAGACATTCCCACTGGCCGAGACTTTGTGACTCAAGAGGAGCTGGAGCTGGAGCAGGTTTATAGCCTGGAGACAGATATTCTTGATCTCTTCGGATAACTTTTCTCGCTATATCTTTTGATAGGCCTATGTTTAGCTATTGGGCGGATGTGCCCCATTTCTAGCTATATCTTTTGATAGGCCTCTGTTAGTAGTTGGGCGGCTGTACCCCATTTCCTTGTAATTTTTATTTTGTATTTTATTAGCTGACAGAGATGATGCTTGCAGTAGATAGTTTATTCTAGATATGCATGATATTTCCTATCTATTGCATCATGTTTATCATTGTCATTATACATATATTATGTCGTGGATATGCATTTAGACAGGTGAGTTTAGATTTGACCCCTAGATGGTCTTATGATACGGTGATACAGATGTCGTCATCTACGGTCACCCATATTGAACACTTACCACCATCTTTGGTAGCATCCTCATTGAGGTCTTGGTAATATAGTCTGCCCCATACAGCCAGAGGGACAGTAGACCAGATGCTGGGGCATTCTTTGGCCCTCCTAGATTTCTAGGTTCCTTACGGATTTGTAGACGGCATCTTATCCTGCTGGATACCTGAGCAGCATGTTTTTTGCGTTGGGCTGCATGAGTTGACTCCCTGGAGGAGAGTGAACGTCTTACCAATTTTGCACTGGACTTGCCTTGCGCTCGCACAACCATCAGCGCCATGAGGAGACCATTTATGACTATGTCCGGTCTGCGGCGCAGAGTTGTCACTGAGGAGATCATTTCTGGACACGTAATATCCATAGACTTTCTGATCGATCGCTTCGGCCGGCTAGATAGCTACGAGCGATACTCTAGGGATTTTATCATTTCGGCAAATGAGTGACAGCTTGCCTGTGTAGACGTCCTGCTGATGTGCGTCACAGCTTATGTATACATGCCATTATATTTGGACCATTTGGATATTGGCTTGATGGTCATGGTCCGTGCCCTTAGAAAGGGTAGTACTATTCTGCCGATGATACTGGCCGAGACCTTGAAGTCGGCTTCCTTTTGCAGCACCCATCCCAAGGGGTTTTTTAGAGGTAGCTCCATTCTGCTGTATGTATGGCTCATGACACATTTGCGTCCGATTGGCACTTTTAGACACCATGGGTAATGCTTTACCCATGAGATAGCAATGTCATATTCCTTCCAGCCAGCGGAGTGTTCGGATGCAGCGATATGGTCGGCCTTTTTATCATATATTGAGCATCCTTTTTCGATCTTACCATGCTCAGGGCTTATCTCTCCTTATAGCTTCATCACCCATGCAGTTGGCATGGATTATCTGCCCCTGGCGGGTTTGAGGGGGGTGACTACCTACCATCCGTTGGCAGTTATGGGTCAGTTTGATCAGTTCTAGAGCCTTCACCAGTTTAAGGGGGCTGCTGATCAGCGGATATCAGCTTCATCTTTATCGCCAGCTGACTTGATCAGGATTTATGAGTGTTGGACTTATAGGGAGAAGGCTGATTTCTCTACTAGTCATCCGGATCGTTCTCTAGAGTATTCGACATAGTTGGAGTCTGATATAGCAGCAACTACGATTATCCAGCCAGCTCTGAGTGTTGATTCAGATGAGGAGGAGCCTATGGCGGATCCTAATTCTCCCACGGAGGATGAGTTATTTACTAGTTTGACAGCGGCTTTGGTTAGCGACTCATTAGCTCGGATGACTTTTGAGAGAGATCGGGCTAGGGCGTTGATGTTGTCAGCCCTTTCTAGTAGGGACACAACTTTCGCCGCTAGAGACGAGGCTTGAGCTACTCAGGATGCAACATTGGTTGAGAGAGATGAGGCTCGATCTACCCGAGATGTAGCTCTTGAGGAGAGAGATGAGGTCCGATCTGTTAGAGATGCAACCTTTGAGGAGATTGAGGAGGTCTTAGTTGCCTGGGATGCTGCTTACGTTGAGAGGGATGAGGCCATAGCTACCCGAGATGTCTATATTGCAGACAGTACGACACTCAAATCGTATACCTACAGCTTGATTGCAGATATGAGCACTTTTATAGATGGTCACAAAAGCACTATGCAGAAGGCTGTGGATGTTCTTGCTCGTATGGAGACTAAGGGTATTGAGCTTGCAGCTGCTCCTCCATCTTCAGAGAGAGATGCCATGTTAGCACTGCTATCCCGCTTGTCCATGGGTTCATAGACTAGCTTTGTTTTTCCTGCACATACTAGATCAGCCATTTTTGTCATGTACAGGACACCATGTATATATTAAACAGTATTATATATCAGAGAAATACATTTTGATTCACTTCCCTGTTGGATATGTATTGTCATATCGGAGTGATTACCACTTCTTTCATGACTTGCTATTGTTGATGTATCACAAGCTTCTCCTTGATGGATGGACAATGAGATGTCGGAGAATATTTTGGACGGGCCTGTTAACCAGGGAGACTTGATAATATTTAGGTTTTATAGGGTTTCGGTGTCTTGGGACTGGTTTTAATTGGTTTTTTGTTTTTTCCTTGAAGGTCATACTGCACCATGAATAGCTGCCTACGTACTTCCGGGTTGAGGGAGATCAGGTCATTTGTAGTTTAAGTTTTGTGTGAGAGGTTTGAGAAGTGTCTCTTTTGAGTTTGGGTTTGATGTGTTTTTTGAGTTTTTTGTTTAGTTTGACTGCACCAGGAATGGCTGCCTACGTACTCCCGGGAGGAGGGAGATCAGGTCATTCATAGTTCGATCTTCTAGTGAAAACTCGAACTGATTTGATCAATTCGCATGACCAGGATGATGGCTGGCATATATTTTAGATATAGTACCTTTTCACGGTGTCTGAGTTGATAAGCTGAGGAAATTCGCTCCCGTCCATCTTTTGCAATCTGATAGCTCCTTCTGTCAACACTTCTTTGACAATAAAAGGGCCTTCCCAATTTGGGGTGAACTTTCCTTTGGCTTCATCATGATTGGCCAGAACTTTCTTCAATACCAATTCATTTTCTTTGAATTGCTGGATTCGGACTTTCTTGTTATATGATCGAGCAATCCTTTGCTGATATAACTGCCCATGGAAAATGGCTGTAGCCCTCTTCTCATCTATCAGGGACAGTTGGTGGTACCGTTCTTGCAACCATTGATCTTCTTCCATCTGAGCGTCTATCAACACTCGCAAGGACTCCATTTCTACTTCTATGGGAAATACTGCTTCCATGCCATAGACCAATGAATAGGAGGTAGCCCCAGTAGAGGTACGCATTGACGTCCTGTATGCTAATAGAGTCAGAGGCAACAGATTAGGCCATTCTTTGTGATTGGCGGACATTTTTTGCATGATCTTCTTGATGTTCTTATTGGCCGCTTTGACAACACCATTCATCTTGGGTCGGTAGATGACGAAATTGAGATGCTTGATATGAAACTTACTTCACAAATCTCCCATCATCTGATTGTTTAGGTTCTTGGCGTTGTCTGATACGATCGACTCCGGTTGTCCATATCGACAAACGACATTGTTTCTGATGAAATCAATGATTACCTCCTTGGTGACTTTGGGAAAAGAGGCAGCTTCAACCCACTTGGTGAAGTAATCGATCATGGTGAAGATGAATCGATGTCTGTTGCTGGCTTTGGGTTCTATTGGCCCGATCACATCCATTCCCCACATGGAGAAAGGCCATTGCGAACTCATATTGTGCAGCTCATTTGGAGGAGCATGAATAACTTTTCCGTGGACTTGGCATTGGTAGCATCTCTTGACGTAATCATCACAGTCAGCTTTGAGAGTAATGCCCTATTCTTAATATCTTCTTGGCCAGCAGATGAGCACTCATGTGTGGACCACAGACTCCACCGCGGACTTCATCCATCAATCTCTGGGCTTGCTCTTTATCAAGGCATCTTAAAAGGCCTATTCCAGCATCCCTCTTATAGAGTGCATCTCTGCTCAGATAAAACTTCATAGCTATTTTGTTAATTTGCTTTTTTCATGCTTGGCTTGCCCCAACGAGTGTAGATCCATCTAAGAGATATTCCTTGATGTCTTGATACCAAGGCGGTTTGATAGGAGGTATCTCATCTGATATTTCTCCAATGTAATTCCCATATGTCGGGGCCTTTTGGTTTGTGAATTTGATATCGAGAATTCCCCTCCTACCAGATACGTTGATTAAGGAAGCCAACATTGTTAATGCGTCAGCAAAGTCGTTCCATGGATATGTTGATGGCCTGCCGGTGATAGGGCAGTAAATGCAATTCTTTGGTATGATATGCCCCAGTGGTTTGTCTGATAACTAACTCAGAATCTCTAAAGTCTAGTAGACGTTGGATACCCATGGATTGGGCTAGTTTCAACCCCATTATGCAACCTTCATACTCAGTCGTGTTGTTAGTGTTGACAAACTACAACTTGGTAGCCACAGGATACCATTCTCCTGTACCAGAGACAAGGACTGCCCCAGCTCCGGCACCTTCTATGTTCACCGCTCCATCAAAATACATTTTCCAGGGTTGGACCGTATTCTCTTGAAGGTATTGCTGAACTATCATGATTCCATCGTCCTGGAAATAAGTTTCCAAAGGCTCAAAACCTCCGGACGGTGCTTCGGCCAATTGATCTGCAATGCCCTGACCTTTGATGGACTTCTGAGTCACGTAGACAATGTCAAACTGTTGGAGGATCAACTACCATTTGGATAACCAACAATTCAACATTGGCTTGTTGAATACGTACTTCAATGGAGCCATGCGGGATATGAGATAGGTCGTATGCCCATGCAGATAATGTTGTAACCTCATGGCGGCCCATGCTAACGCACAATATGTCTTCTCAATCAGTGTGTACTTCTGTTCGCAGCTGCTAAATCTCTTGTTGATGTAGTAGATAGCTCTCTCCTTGCTATTATCATCTTTTTGTCCCAGCATGCAGCCCATTGCGTTGGCATTAACTGACAGGTACATAAATATGGGAACTCCATCCCTCGGGGGTAACAAGATAGGTGCTTTGATCAGCTGCTTCTTGATGGCAAGGAAGGCTTTTTGGCAATCCTCATTCCATTTCGCGGAGGAATTATTTCTTAGTAGCTTGAAAATAGGTTCACAAGTTGCTATGAGCTAGGAAATGAATCGACTTATGAAATTGATCCTTCCTAGAAACCCGCGTATCTCCTTCTCTATTCGGGGTACGAGAATCTCAGTGATGGCTTTAATATTGGCGGGATTCAGCTCAATGCCTCTATTACTCACTAAGAATCCCAACAACTTACCCGATTTGACACCAAAAACACATTTTACTGGATTCAGCTTGAGGTTGTACTTACACAACCTATTGAACAGCTTTCTCAGATGGCTGATGTGATCATCCTCCTTCCGGGATTTGACGATGATGTCATCCACATAAACCTCTATCTCCTTGTGTATCATATCATGAAACAGGGCCATGATGGCTTGTTGATAAGTGGCTCCAGCATTGATGAGGCCGAAGGATAAACGTCTATAACAGAAGGTTCCCCAGGGAGTGATGAAGGCTGTCTTCTCCCTGTCCTCTTCAGTTACCATGATTTGATGGTAACCAGCAAAGCAATCCACAAAAGAATACATGCTGTACTGCGCCGTATTTTCTATTAGGATATGGATGAAAGGTACCGAGAAATTGTCCTTGAGACAAGCTTTGTTCAAATCTTGGTAATCCACGCATACTCGTACCTTCCGTCCGGGCTTAGGCACGGGGACTATGTTTGACAGCCACTTCGGGTATGTTGATACCATGATGATGCCGACTTTGAATTATTTTACAACCTCTTCTTTGACTTTCAGACTCCATTCAGGTTTTAATCTCCTGAGCTTCTGCTTGACTGGCTTAAATCCATCTTTGATGGGGAGTCGATGGATGACAATGTCAGTAGACAAGCCAATCATGTCTTCATGTGACCATGGAAACACATCCTGGATCTGAGTTAGGAGTTCAATCAGGTCGGCTTTTTGGTCTAGGGTGAGGTCTAGGCCTATCTAGATTTCTTTGAGGTTTTCTGAGGTTCCGATATTGACAGTGGTGGTTTGATCGAGATTTGGTTTGGGTTTGTCTTTTACCCATTCTTTGATCTCCTCGGGCACCTCATAGTCATTTATCTCCTCTTGATCAATTTCCATCAAGTGGAAGTTCAGTTCCACATCAAAGTTGTAGTCACTATGACAATTTGGCAGCCGCGGATCTACCTGCGGCTCCACGTGGCAGGGCCCACATGGCGGGTCCTGTCATCTCGAAGTACGTGTACTCCTAGAAACGCGATGTCAGTTTCAAAACTTTCTAACTTTTGATCAGAGCGTCCGTTTGAGGCGTGCTATACCATTCTGGAAAGCTCTTTTCGAGGGCGTCATAATGATATAGGACTTAAAATTTTCCGAGCCCAAGAAGACGGGTTCATAAATGGATCTTCATTTCTTCGCAGTTTACCCGTTGAGCTGTATTGTGTTATTTTCACTCGGGATCAATGTTATGGTTCTTTCTGACCTTGATTGCATCAGTTCAGCTTGAATGTAACCAGATTGACTTCAAGTTGGTAAAATAACCATTTTACCCCTCTAGAGGTTGTCTCCTGTACTGGCACGATCTTCGACTGTCTTCCCGGAGTTGTCTCCGAAGTTTTGATCCCGGCCGAGTCTGTTCGTCCTCAGGGTTGTCTACGAGGTTGACTTGGTTTCCCAGGGTTGTCTCTGGGGATAATGTGATGCTTCGAGTTTGTCTCCAAAGTTTATTTGGCCTCCCGAGTTATGACCGGGGCTTGACCTGACCTCCCTGATTGTGACCGGGGCTAAACTGGATCTCCCAGTGTTGTCGCCGGGGTTTGACTTGACATCCCGATATTGTGACTGGGGTTGAGTTGACATCCTGGTCTTTTGACCGGGGCTGAGTTGACATCCCGGTATTATGACTAGGGTTGAGTTGACATCCCAGTATAGTGATCGGAGCTGAGTTGACATCCCAGTATTGTGATCGGGGCTGAGTTGACATCCCGATATAGTGACCGGGGCTGAGCTTGACGTCTCAGGGATGTGATGGCGGCTTCACCTAACATCCTGGTGTTGTCGGGGTTTGACTTGACATCCCAGTATAGTGACCGGGGTTGAGCTTGACATCCCGGGGTTGTCGCTGGCAGGCAAAAGACTGTTTTACCCTCCTACAGGATTAGTAACAGGAATGCAAAATTTTGAGTGTCTACAGAAGCGCTGCAGCGCCTCTTAGAAGGCTATTTGGTGCGCTGCAGCGCTGTGCCTTATTGTTTGGCCGCGCCGCAGCGCCGACTAGCACATTTACCTATAAAATTTTATTTGATTGTTCAAGTCTAGAAAATGCAATTTAAGCCTAATCCAATGAACATAAAAAGATGTTAATCATAGTATATGATGTTATAATAGATTATGGTTGTATTGTAATATCAAATATGAAGATTTTAAGTTAGTAATTAACAAGTTATATAATAATTGGAACTTAATGCTTGTAAGGATTGGAAGTGTGATTTAAATGCTACAACCTCATGTTATGTGCTAGTAAAGATTTCAGTTTGTGATATGTGATTAGTATGATTGATCCTAGAGTTAAATAATGTAAGATGGATGTTTAATTAAGTAATTTGGTCGCATTGTAGCTAATTGAGAATGTGATTCTAAATGACATATATGTAGGATAATTGGAGAACGTGAATTATAATTTTATAGCTTACGCACGAGGCAAGTTCCCTAACTCTAAACTTTCATTGAGCAAGTTCTTAAGCCCTATTCTTATATTGAGCAAGTTTCTTACACTTGTTTCTAGCTATTCAAAGTATAAATTATTCAAGTTCATGATTCCAAATGAGATGTTCTAACTCTTTTGAAGTAATACTTCGGCTATACAATGTTTATTCAATTGTATATTGTTGAGATTTAATCTTTGATTTAAATATCGATTATATTATTGTATTGAACCCTTGTATGGCTAGTGAACCCTTATTGATTCGACTAGTCCATAGTTGATGAGTGTTCTAAATTCTAGAACTATTATTGAAGTTTATCCAAACTAAACTTCCTTTGGTGCGGACTCTTATGTCAAAACTGAGATGAACAACCCTATAATAGGGGATTATATTACGTGATAGCATTAAGATGTTTGTGCACAATATATGGTACGAAGGGCTGATCCCCCTAAGTACGAGAAGTAAGGTCCATATAGTCTTATGACTGTTAAAGGTTTAAAGTAAAAATACTTGATAACCTAGGACATAGTTCATGGTCTTGTGACCTTCAGATGTACTTTTGATCTTGTTTTCTAATCTTGATTCAAAAGTTGAGCTTTTTATTATTCAGAATTCGTTGTTTACTCTCATGTTATTGCTATTGTTATTGTTATACTTGTGGGCAATTGTTTGCTCACTCTTGCATAATAACATTGTAGCTAAGGTTGAAAGAATTAACGAACCGTCCACTAGTAAGGGCAAATGCAAGATGAATAAGTGATGAAGACTTGTTATTTGTTATTTGCGAATGTTTATGTATAAGACTTATTTTATTATGTTATGTTTCCGTATTTGATGTATTTAAGGTTAGAGAACCTGGGATTTATTTAAGATGTTGTAACCCTTTAATGGGAGGATTTCTATTTAAGTTATGATTTTCATTTATATCCTTATTCATAGGTAGTTAGATGTGATTTAATTGGACAATGTACACCAAATCCTGTGGAAATGAAGTACTCGGATTTGGGGGTGTCACAAGTTGGTATCAAAGCTTTAGTTTATGAACCTTAGGTGGGAAAACCTTAGGTAATAGCCTTATAGAAGATTGAAAACATAGTGGTGATAAACTCTTATCGAGTTTTAAGGAATGAATTAAGGAATTCATTGAAGATAAAAGACTTTATGTGCTTATGTGTTAATAACCTATGTGCTCGTGTGTACTGAATAACATCGAGTAGTAATTAAACTTAAAATTTTGTTGTCAGGATGTCTGATGTTGGAGGATCCAGTCAGCCTAGGGAGAAGGAATCCCGAGTAGCTAGAGAGGAGGATCCCAGAGACATTCATACCGTTTGGGAGCAATTGGTATAGAGAGAGCCATCTCCGTTGATCACTGTTGTGGGTCAGGAGCATGAGCCTGAGTTTGATCCAGAGGAGGACTCTAAGGAGATAAAGGTAGAGGCTGAGGAGGAGGATGAGGATCCTGATGAGTTTCCACCTAACTCTATCAGCGCTGAGATATATGATGAGTTATATGACCGTAACATAGAGTTACAAGATAGAGTTGGAGAGTTGGAGGAGCTGGCAGATATACGTCAGACTGCTATAGAGCAAAAGGATGACAAGATTGAGAATCTTGATGAACATCTTGGAGACGTGGAATGGAAGCTAGTCCAGGAAGAGAGTCAAAAAGAAGAGTTGTTGACTGAGTTAGAGAAATTTAAGAGTGACCTGAGTGAGGATACAACAAAGCGCGCTAGAGCAGAAGACGCTTGGATGAAGGCTTCTTGACGTGCAGATCTCGCTGAAGACAGTGAACGGGCAAAGAAAGATTGAGGAGACAAACTACGCTTTTCAGACAGCGATTGATAGGGACCAGGACCAAGTTTTTTACTATCCAGTTCAATTCGAGGACTTACCATGGTACATGTTGGATCGTAGGACGATGTTCCGTATCATGGAGAAAGAGCACAGAGAAGCTGTTCGATGTCTTAGTAGACCATGATAGGAAGAGTAACAAGTTATGTAAATAACTATGAAAGTAAATAAAATGTAAATTCCAGTGTGGATATAAACAATGGAATATGATGATTTAGTCCTGAAGTTTCTTTTATCTCGGGACAATTGATGTAAATAGAAGTGATGCTATCTTTTCTATGTTTAAAATTTTGAATTAATAAAATATCAGAGTTTATTGAAGATGTTATGTGATAATCTTAAAATGTTTAAGCTAAGTCTTAAATACTTAAGAATTGAGTAATGATCTAATAAGCATATATCTTTAACAAAAAATATTGCCAAGAAGACGCCAAACACGTCAGCCACCTCAGGAAGGATCTATGAATAACAACGACGATGCCAACACTAATCCTGTTTAGCAGTTGGTGAACCTATTAGCGGGAGTACTTGTGAATCAGCCGCAAGCTCAAGCTACTTCATTCAAGGATTTCAAAACAGTAGGACAGCCAGAGTTTAGAGGATCCATGAATCCGGTCGAAGCCCAAACCTGGATTATGGAGATGGAGAAGGTTTTTGATGTTGCTAGGGTGAATGACGAGAAGACCGCCTTTGCAATATTCATGCTGAAGTCGGAAGCCAACTATTGGTGGCTGGCAAATAAGGTTCGAGGAGGACATGGTATAATTAAATGGGATAGGTTTAAGGAGATATTCTTCGAGATGTATTTCCTGACGAGCTCTCGAAACCAGATGGAGGTCCAATTCCTGGAATTGAATCAAGGTACTATGTATGTGCTAGAGTATACCGCAAAATTCAACGAGTTGGCAAGGTTTACAACTTATCAAGTGAATACGGATGAAAGGAAAGCGAGGAGGTTTGAGCAGGGATTGAAGCCCTGGTTGTATAGTAAGGTTTCAATGTTCCAGCTGAATAAGTTTGCAGTAGTTCTGGAGAAGGCAATCATCGCGGAAGGTGGAAGCGATGCTTTGACAAAATATAACCAGGAACAGAAGCAGAAGAGGAATAAAAATGAGAACAACAAAGCTAGTGGTAACAATGGTGGTGGTAACAATCAGAAGAGGAGGTGGAATGACAGTGTCTCTACTGGGAATCAATAGGGGAGTCAGAAGAAGAGGATGGAAACTTATGTTACCTGCGGAAAGAACCATGTAGGAGTATATATGAAAGGGAAATTCTTTTGATACAATTGTGGTCAGGAGGGCCACATAGCACCAAATTGCCATAATCCTAAGAAGGGTGCTTGTTTCACTTGCGGGTCAAGGGATCATCTGGCTCGGGATTGTCCCAAGAAGGCAGCAGGAGGAGCATGAGTAGGTGGAAGTAGGGAAAACAATGGTGGTACTACTCTGACTATCACTGGATCAACACCGTCAAACTGACCCACCGTCAGAACTTTCAACATGACCGAGCAGGATGCTGTGCAGTCAAGGGATGTGGTGTTAGGTATCATTATGATCAATGATATAAATGCTTATGTATTATTTGATTCAGGTGCTTCTTGTTCATTTTTATCTGATGATTTTGCCAAGAATTTAGAATTGCCTAAGGAGGAATTAGATTACCCTTTGAACATAGAAATTGTGAATATGGAGGTAATTCTTGTTAGATTTGTACACAAGAACTGTAAAGTGGATATTAAGGGAAACGTGATGATTGTAGATCTAATTTCGATTAAACTTGGGGAATTTGACGTAATTTTAAGAATGGTTGGCTATTCAGTTATGGGGCGATAATTGATTATCAAAAGAAGTGTATTAACCTTATGACCCCGTCAAAGGTAGTATTTTATGGCAGCAAGTCGCCTAGAAAAATGAGTTGTCTGACGATAATGCAGGCCAGGAAGTTGTCGAGACAAGGTTGTGTAGGGTATTTAGCCTACATAGTCGATAATCGAAAGGAGAGTGCGAAACTGGAGGAGATACCTATCGTTAGAGACTTTGTAGACGTATTTCTAGATGATTTTCCAGGACTTCTGCCAGATAGGGAAGTGGAATTCGTGATCGATCTAGCGTCAGGAACTACCCCAATATCGAAGGCCCCGTGCCGTATGGCTCCGGTGGAGATGAAAGAGTTGATGGTACAACTGCAAGAACTTTTAGACAAGAAGTATATCCAACCAAGCGTATCTTCATGGGAAACACCGGTGTTGTTCGTTAAGAAAAAAGAAGGGTCAATGCGGCTTTGTATTGATTACGGGTAGTTAAACAAGGTTACGATTAAGAATAAGTATCCATTGCCAAGGATCGATGATTTGTTTGATCAGTTGAAGAGAGCTAGATACTTCTCGAAAATAGATTTGAGGAGTGGGTATCATCAGTTGAAGGTGAGAAAAGAAGATGTACCGAACACAGCGTTCAGAACTCGTTATGGTCATTACGAGTTTCTGGTGATGTCATTTGGTCTAACGAATCTTCTTGCGGCATTTATGGGCCTAATAAACAGGGTGTTTATGTGGTGTTCATCGATGATATTCTGGTGCATTCCAAAACCAAAGAGGAGCATGTGGATCATTTAAAGGTGAAATTGGAGGCATTAAAAGAGAGAAGTTATACGTTAAGTTTTGAAAATATGAATTCTGGATAGAGCGGGTGCAATTTCTTGGATATGTGATTGACAGGGATAGAATTTCGTTAGATCCATCAAAGGTTGAAGCTGTGATAAACTGGGATCAGCCGAAAACACTGTCGGAAGTTAGGAGTTTCCTAAGATTACTAGGTTATTAAAGAAGATTCATTAAGGGCTTTTCCAAAATTGCGACTCCGTTGACGAATTTGACTAGGAAAGCGGTGAAGTTCATTTGGACGGAGAAGTGTGAGGAAAGTTTTCAAGAGTTGAAGAAGAAGTTGAGTACGACACCTGTGTTGTCTTTTCCTGATAGTACAAGAAATTTTATGGTGTATAGTAATGCATCGCATAAAGGACTAGGCTGTGTGCTTATGCAAAACAGTAAGGTGATTGTGTATGCGTCGTGATAATTAAAGGACTACGAGAAGGGATATCCGACTCACGATTTGGAATTGGCTGTGGTGGTGTTTGCTCTGAAGATATGGAGGCACTATCTCTACGGGGAGAAGTGTGAGATATATAAAAACCATAAGAGTCTAAAATATATTTTCACACAGAAGGATTTGAATTTGCGTCAGAGGAGATGGTTGGAATTAATAAAAGACTATGACTGCGAGAATCTATATCATCTGGGTAAAGCAAATGTTGTTGCCGATGCCTTAAGTAGAAAGGGTCGGGAGAAACTGTCGATATTAACCGCTCAGGAGGAGCTAATCTCAGCGATGGCGAAGTTGGAGTTGGAGGTGAAATATCTAAACGAGTTCGATGAGAAACTGTTCCAGATAGAGGCCAGTCCAACTTTGGTGGATAAGGTTAAGGAAGCACAACGTGAGGATGAGGAATGTCAAAAGATAACGAAAAGAGTTTCTGAAGGTGAAGAGTTAAAATTCAAAGTTGATACGGAAGGGTTATTGAGATTCAAGGGAAGAATTTGGGTTCCGCCAGTACCAGAAGTAAATGAGGAAATTTTGAACGAGACTCATAGTTCAAGGTATTCGATTCACCCGGGGAGTACCAAAATGTACCAGGATCTCCGACAGCATTTCTGGTGGTCGAATAAGAATAGGGACGTGGCTGATTGTGTGACAAAGTCTTTGACATGTTAGAAAGTTAAAGCAGAACATTAGAGACCAAGTGGGTTATTACAACTGTTGGAAATAACAGAATGGAAGTGGAGGCATATCACAAAGGATTTTGTAGTAGGTCTTCCAACGACTCAGAAATGTTTTGACGCAGTTTGGGTTATCGTGGATTGACTGACGAAATTAGTGCATTTTTTAACGATCAAGATCAAATTCAACTTAGATCAGTTGGCGAAATTGTATGTTAAGGAGATTGTTTCAAGGCAAGGTATTCCAGTGCCTATAGTTTCTGATCGAGATCCACGTTTCACATTAGTTGGCGAAATTGTATGTTAAGCGACTATAGGAATGCATGGGAACGCAATTGAGAATGAGCTGAAAGTAGTATGCACACAAGCCAATCGTGTTTGATGAAAAAACATATAGTTTGTAACAATCTTATTCATTTATTAATAAAAGTATTATTTAATTAAAGACATTTATTTATCTACATGATGCTGTTTTTATAATATGTGATAAACTCATAGTTTTAAGCAATGCTTTTAGAATCATGATGATGATCATGCTAATGAGATCTAAATTCTTAGATAGCTTAAAAACTAAAATAGTCCCCAATCGATGGATTATTAAAAAGGGAATTAGTAAATCCGGATAGATTGGTACATATGTTGCTTGCTCATTAGATAAGGATGATTGATCTCATGATCATTTGTGTGGAGGCACTAAAGCAAGTATGTAGGTGCTTATTGGAGAATAAGTACACTGAACGTTACTCGCTAAGGAATACCTAATGGAGTTTTACTCGTCTGTCAATAGGAATTCCTAGTGTGATAGTAGTACAAGTGATTCTCAAACTTGAGATCATCATAGTATCTTGTGTATAATGAATTATACTTTGACTTATTCCTTATGACCCTTAGGGTATATCAAAGGGTATGCTTGGGTGTAATAAGTTATATATAGAGATAATGAATGATCAATAAAGAATCTACCATTTCTAGTAAAAGAAGAGATATGTCCTATATGATTCGCTAAATGACAACCTAGGAATCCTTGGCAAATGTGAAATAAAATTAGAAAGGAGTTTCTAATTTGCATTATTTGGAGTTGTGCATTTTGGAATCGAAATACAGATAATTAAATAAAATAAGACTTGACAGTAATTCCATGTCTTATATTTAACTGGGACATTGTATGGTGAAAGGATTGAATTGTACGGTAACTATTAACTGACATGTTCTTTTATGATTAATGTTGAAATCTATATTATCTGGAAAGTCGTTGATCGCTTAGGAGGCTTATCCTTATTGTAGAATAAATGTTATTTATTTAAATGAATTATTAGTTTAATTTTTTTATTTAAATAAGATTAGAATTGTTTTAATTGATTTATTCACAACCAGTTTAATATGGAGAACCTAAAGGGTCACACCATAAATGGAAGAATATTTATTAAAGAAGCAAATGGCATAATCGTAATAATAAGTTAAGTATATTTAATTTAATCTATGGTGATAGAATAAATTAAATAGCTTAATATTTATTATTTAATATTTTAGAAATATTAAATATAAATTAATAAGAGGAGTCTTATTATTATTATTATTATTTAAATCCTAAAGAAGTTTGAAAATTAATTAATAAGATACTCTCTCTCTCTCTCATATATATTTCTAATAAGATTAGGAGGTTAATTAATTAAAAGAGTTTAATTATTCCAAATATGATTGGGAAGCCTAATTAATTAAAGGAGTTTAATTAATTAATATAAAACCGTAATTGTAAATTGTTTAGGAGGGTTGCATACATTTATAAATAAGAAAGTCTTATTATGGAACAAGGTTAGACATTTTATCCAAGAGTTGGGAGAGCACTCCTTTTCTAGAGAGAAGGAAACTAGGGTTTAGCCAAACACCCTTCTTCTTGAATTCTTATTTTTCTTGGTGGATCACCTCTAGAGGCCAAACACTTGGGTCGCTAACGTTGATCAAAGGAAGGAATCAACCCGGTGGATTTAAGTAGAACGCGAAAAGAATTTGGAGTTGAACTCGTACTTGATGAGGAAGCTAGAATCTTCAAGGGTATGAATACTAATCTCCATCTTTTTATTTAATTAATAATTATGCATAAAGAATGATCCGGGTATATGGTTTGTAAAATTTTAAAACTCTGATTTACCATGCTTCCGCTATTTTATGCAATATGATTGAATCCATGAATTTTACAAACCTAACAGTGTCATCAGAGCCAAACCTTTATGCAAGTTATTAATTAATCATATTTGATATGTATGTTGATATGTATTTAGAACAATTATTTGGGCATATTATTGGCATAGAATCATATTTTTTGGAGAAAAACTGCACAATTCGCGAAGTAAAAAAATAGTTTCTGGATACTGGCGCCGCAACGCTTGATTGTAGTACAATCATGGCACCGCATCGCCGGTTCTGTGTTTTGACACTAATGACGTGGCGCCGCAGCGCTTGATGCTAGTTCACTAGCGGCGTCGCAGCTCCACTCTCCAGACACAATTTTTTTTTAATTAAGATAAAAGATTTATTTTAATTAAAATTAAATTATATATTTTTCAGTAATTCTAAATTTAGATAAAGTACTTTATTTTTATTTGGAATTGGATTAAAATAAAGATGTTTATTTTAATTAGAATTTAATTTCATACTAACTAATCAGAGTTCGAATTGGATTTGATGATAACTAATTGGAGATGAAATTGAATTCCTTGTTTCCTAAAAATAAAGGAGTTTATTTGCGAATTAGGAAAAGGGATTCCATGTTTCCTTAATAAAAGAGTTTATTTGTGAATTAAGAAAAGGGATTCCATGTTTCCTTACATAAAGGAGTTTATTTAGATATGAAATAGGATTTCATATTAATCAAAATAAAGGAGTTTATTTTGATAAGAAAATGGATTTCATATATTTTGTTTTTTCCATAATAGTTTTAAAAGTTAAAATAAAGTAGTTTATTTTGACTTGGAATTGGATTCCAAATTAATTAAAATAAAAGAGTTTATTTTGATTAAATAATTTGATTAAAAATAAAGGAGTTTATTTTTATTCAAAAATGGATAAATTAAAATTAAAATTTTATTTTGATTTAAATTTGGATTAAAATAAAAGAGTTTATTTTAATTCAGAATTGAATTTTATGCTAACTAAAATTGCCCATTAAATTGATATCAATGTATATATTAAATGTTTATTATTCATAAGATGAATGTTTTATTTATTGATGCATATGTTGATGTGTATGATAATAAATGGGATTGATTAATGACTATTAACCAATGTGATTGGATTTTATTTTAGTTCGATGCTTGAATGTATGAGTTTTATAAATGGGGTCTGCGTACCTCGTCTTCTCTAATTTTTCTTAATGTAAATTCTATCTCCCTTCTATGCACTTCCCCTTGATTGCTGATCAAGGTTTCTATTTATAGTAAATAGTTTTTCCAATAGGCATAGTTAGAATTAAATTTTGAAGAATTGAAGACCAAGGAGCAAGGAGCGTGAATACCCGTTTGTAATGGAGCCCGGGATTTAAATGTAATAGTTATATTTAAATTTAATTCTTGCACCCTAGGTTTGACCTTTTGTTTCACTTGGTAGCTCTAGTAAACCAAACTAGAATAAAGTCCATAATCAATTCGGGTAGAATATAGTATTCTATATGTGCATGCTGGTATTATATATTATATTTTATACAAACTTGCTTCGCATGTTTTAATAAAATGATGCGTATTTTATATATATATATATATATATATATATATATATATATATATATGTGTGTGTGTGTGTGTGTGTGTGTGTGTGTGTGTGTGTGTGTGTGTGTGCATGCGCGCTAAACAAGATTAGACTAATAATAACAAACCCCTCAAAGAAATTATTTTAAGTCTAAAGCGTTCAAAGATATTTGGAATATCGAACGTCGCCTTCTAGCACGATAAAATTAATAGAGCATTAAATATTTAATATGATTTTGTTGTGCTATCCACAAGACAAGTATTAAGTATTTAAGATATTAATTTATCACATTTGATGCTTATAAAGAAAATTGAACAATATTATTTTGTTGTGCCAACCACAAGGAAAATATTTTTATTTTTTAAATATATGGAAGTGCTAGGTTGAACTTAACTAATAAAATTTTGATTTGAATGTGCTACCACTTGATCAAAATAATCTGAGAGGCAAAATAAAAGGAGTTACATGTTGATGTAATTGACAAAGAGTTGTCTACCTATTTATTTATATATGGTTTGTTGTGCCATCCACAAGGCTATATATATTTGAAATAGGATCCTTATTCTCACTAGCAAATCTTTAATTAGATTTTGCCGAACTATATAAGTGAAGGTAATATAGTTTGAAGAAAATAGTGGGAGATACCAATTTAAAATAAGACCTAATTTATCTTGGTAATTAATAAAATCATGTATGCTATAATGTTGTTAATTATAAATTTATTTGCAGAATTTTACAATGTCTAAGTTACTATCACTACGTAGCATATTAGATGCTATTTAACCGGACCGAATTAAACGGATTGATTAAAGAATTTGAGAATAGTTCTCAAAGCTGAAAAGTTATCTTATGTCCTTAATACGCCTATCCCTGCAATAGTCGCAGACAATGCCTCTGAGGAAGAGATTGCTACTTTTAGAAAGTAGCAAGATGATGCACAGTTGGCTCAATGGATCATGCTCGTATCCATGAGTAACAGCTTTAGCGTCAGCATGAAACTATGGATGCTCCTACTATATTCCTACACTTCAAAGAGTTGAATGGTGAGAAAAGTAGGACTAATAGATATCTGATATCTAAGGAGCTCTTCCAATTTAGAATGACCGATAGTACTACAGAAAAAGACACATGTGCTTAAAATGATCAATCTGATTGAATAAATAGGACAACTAGGTTTTGTTATGGATGGAAAATTGAGCCAAGATTTGATCTTGCACTCTCACATGGACTCCTTCTCACAATTGTTGTGAATTTTTAGATGTAAAAGCTAGATTTCAGCCTTGCTGATTTGCTTAAACATATTGAAAATTGTTGAGAGTCACTTTTCGACCAAGAAAGACCAAGTCTTACTGATAATGGCCAAAGGATCTTCTGAAAAGAAGAACGATTCAAAGAAGGTAAATAGAAAGACAAATACAAAGGATAATAAGAACAAAACTGATACGGATAACAAAGGAGTTTGCTTCCACTACAATAAGCCTGGATACTGGAATAAAAACTACGAGAAGTATTTTGCAGAGGCTAACGAGAAGAAGCTTAGCGAAGCTTCGATTACAAATACAGGTTTGTTCATAATTGAAATAAATCTTTCAGTAAGTAAAATGTTTACTTGCGTAATGGATACCGGCTATGGTTCTCATAAATACAGATTTATGAAGGGACCAAGCAGAAGTAGAAAGCTAAACAAAGGAAGTCTTCTTGCGTGTGATAATGGAGCAAAAGTTAGTCCATTAAATGCAAGAACTTATTGTTTAGCGCCGCCTACGGGCAAGTCCATTAGTTTAAATAATTAACAATTTACTAAGTGAATTTTACATACTTGACTTACATGAAAAATAATTTTAAATTGAACAAACTAGTAAAAGAAAAGGAGATGATCATTCAAAGAGTTGAATATTTGTATTTGGTGAAATACAAGTCTGAATCATTTGAAAGGTTAAAAGAATTCAGAAGTAAAACTAATTGGCAAGGTATATTGATTCTTCGATTGGATCAAGGAATAAATATTTGTGCAATAAGTTTTAAGATCATCTTAAATGGTTTTCTTAAAATGGATGCTTCTTGATACACAATAATTGATTGGTGTACCTAAAATGAAAAATAGTACCTTGTTGAACATGGTGCGGTCCATAATGATTTTACCGACATTTCAGTATCCTTCTTAGGTAATGCCTTGGAAACGGCTGCATATCTACAAAATAAGGTAACCTCAAAATTCGTCCCCAAGATTTCATAAGAGTTATGGACAGGAAGGATTCCTAATCTTAAGTATGTTAAGATAAAGGATTGTCCAGCTTATGTGAAAAGGTTTCAAAAGGATAAGTTTAGGACAAGATTTGACAAATACAGATTTGTGGGACATCCTAAAGTAAGTTTAGGGTAAATGTTCTATAATCATACTTAGCAAAAGGTGTTTATTGCAAAACACGTTGTCTTCTAAGATAAAGGTGTTTATCATTAAAGGGCTAGTGGGAGGATAATAGATCTTGAAGGAGTTCAAGAACCACAAATCACTATTAGTCAAAAGGAGGAACCTGTAGATAGACCTATTTTACCACAACCGAATCGTAAATCTGGAATTACCGAAGATACCTGTGAGGTATGAATTCATCATAGATGATGATGATGATGTACGCATCATAGAGGATGATGATCCAGTTATATACGATAAGGCTAAGAGTTATAGACACTCAGGAAAATTGTACATGACCATAAAATCTAAAATAGATCTTTGAAGCAATGCTCAAGACCATTCGGATTTTACTTGCGATTGTAGATGATTACTAAATTTGGCAAATGGACGTGGAGACTCCCTTTGTGACGCCCCCAGAATAGGTCCAGTCCCATCCTGAGTCGCCAAATACATGGTACTGAATCTAAATACAATCTTTTATATCACACGGTCGAGCAAAATACGACCACACAACTGTGATTGTCAATACAAATATGTAGAAAATATTAACATTCAAACTAAGTCCTCATTACAATTATTATCACACTATTTATTAGAAATAGTGAGGACTACTACTGCTCTAACTCGGACCATCACTCTGTCCCCCGACTAGTTTCTGCGACATTCTCATTTCTTGAAGAGGACAATAGATGAAACGGGTGAGCTCAACTAGCCCAGTAAAGAATATTATGACTAGGATAATAAAGAATAATTTATCGTTAGTCTTCAACAAATCAGATAAAATATTATGGACAACAAGTTTTAGATCAACAACTGCAGCGAAAATATCAATTCATTAGAAGAGTTACGTAGAGAATGAAGTCTACTATCTTCTATGATTTAAAAGTCCATCATTAATATTTTATCCCTGTAACATCAATCAATATATATCTTGAATCAAACATTCATCTTTGCACTACGGCCCAAAGATATTCATCAGGTAATCATTCATCTTTGCACTACAGGCCAAAGATATTCATCAAATAATCATCCATCTTTGCACTATAGGCCAAAGATATTCAGTTATATCATTATTTAGGACTGAGGATGATGAAAAACATTTTAAAAAAACGAATCCAGTGAGATAAAGGACAAAAATTAGGAATTCAAAACTTATTTTATCCAAGTTCAAAAATACTCCTTAATAATACGTTGTGAAGAAAAATTCAAGAATAAAGATCAAAACTTGGATCCAATCAAAGATAGAACCTATAATAGCCAACTTGGACAAATAGAAAAAAATTTAATTTTTTCGTGAATAGTGCCGTATACGTGAATAGTGCCGTATACGTGAATAGTAACCCCGAGGGAAAAAAATAAGAATTCCACAATAAAATTCATGCCAATATTTTGGTATAATGATATTGAAAAGAATAACATCATTTACGAAAGAAAATAACATCCCTTACCTCAAAAGAACAGTACTTCGAACTGGAATATTGGATATAATACTGAAGGAAACTTGCACTGAATAGTAACACTCAAAGTATCGAAATACTCACAAAAATACGCTCGATATTATAGAGAGAGAAAACTTCTGATTCTGGTGTGATTTTCAAATTCTAACTAAGCACCCTATTTATAGAAAAATGCTTAGAACGCCAAAACAGAAAATTTAATAAAATAATATTAAATTTTTTTTTCACTCCCACCTCTTGACTAAATTCCATCAGCCACCAGTGGGGCCCACCTCCTATTAAAAAAACATTTTTCTTAAAAAAAAAAATTTAACCCCAAAAATCACTTCTGACCCAAAATTCTAGAACATCAATATTTCATGAAAAATAACCCTTTTATCAGAAAAATACAAATCTTATGTCCTTTTCATAGAAAATTTAATTCTCTACAACTTTGTAGAAGAAAGTTATTCCAAATTCCAAACATAAATTGTCCGAAATTCACAAACGGATGATTTTTCACACCAAAATACTGATAAAAACACCTCAACATTAATTCTTTCTTTTATATCCACAAAAATAAATATTTTCTTATCAAATAAATCAACAATTAATTATTCATAAATAATATTACAGAACTACAATATTGACAACCAGGTCGTTCTTAGGAAAGAGGGGGCCTTCCGATAAGGATTTCTCCTTACTGGCGCGCAATTAAATAACCCCTCCTAGCCAGAACTTTCTTAGACATTGCCAATAATGTTATCTAATAATATTATTCAAATAATATGAATTATTGATCTAATAATGGAAAATACTGTGCAGTGACAATTATTGAATTAACAATTATATAATATAAAAATATTATGCAATACCGTGTGCTACTGTGCAACAACGCATATTACTTTACTTTACCCACCGGGTATTCCAACAGTGTTAACGGTAACAACTACGCTGTTATTTATAAAAAACCTATTCTTGTCGTTTTTTTCATCCGACAATTTTCCGTTATGGGGCCCACATTTTCTACTCGGTCAAGAATCTCAAATGGACCAATGAATCGTGGATTGAGCTTTTCTCTCTTGCCAAACCTCGTAACTCCCTTCCATGGAGTAACACGTAACAACACATGGTCCCCAACATTAAATTCTACGTCCTTTCGATGAAGATCCGCATAACTCTTTTGTCGATCATGTGCCGTTTGTATACGTTGTCGGATCATTTGGATCTTTTTCGTAGTCATACGTACTAACTCCGGTCCCAATAATGTTGCCTCACCTACCTCATCCCAATATACTGGAGAACGACACTTTCTCCCATACAACGCCTCGAATGGAGCCACACCTATACTTGCCTGATAACTGTTATTGTAGGAGAATTCCACCAATGGTAGGTACTTATCCCAACTCCCTTAGAAGTCTAGAACACAGAGTCTTAATAGATCTTTAAGAGTTTGAATAGTCCTTTCTGATTGCCCGTCCGTTTAAGGATGATATGCCAAACTGAATCTTAAGTCCGTGCCCATAGCTTTCTGCAAACTAACCCAAAATCGTGAAGTGAATCTTGGGTCACGATCCAAAACTATGGATACTGGCAGGCCATGCAACCTCACAATCTCATTCACGTATATACAAGCAAGTTGTTCAAGGGAATAGGTCTCCCGTATCGGTAAGAAATGAGCAGACTTGGTTAATCTATCAACAATAACCCAAATCACATCTATGCCTTGAGAAACCTTGGGAAGACCCGTAACGAAATCCATCGTAATGTGTTCCCACTTCTACTTTGGAATCTCCAGTGGTTGTAATGGGCCCTTCGGTACTTGATCCTCCGTCTTTACACGTTGACAAGTTAAACATCTCGAAATAAACTCCGCGATCTCTCTCTTCATATTGTTCCACCAAAATGTATGTCGAAGATCACGATACATTTTGGTACTCCCATGATGGATTGCAAACGATGTGTTGTGTGCCTCTATTATGATTCTATGCTTCAAGTCAGAATCGTTAAGAACACAAAGTCTGGAGTTGACTTGAAGTATTCCCTCTTCATCGATTCTTGCTTCTGGAATGGCACCTTCTTGCACCTTCTTCCTCATCTTCATCAGCTCCGGGTTTGTAGCTTGAGCAGCTTTAACTTTATCAATCAAAGCTGGTTCTATGCGTATACTTGATATCATCATGTGGGTCCTTGGAGTCTTGAACTCTATCTTCATCTTTTGTAATTCACACAGAATAGGCCTTTGTGTGGACATCATCGCACTCGTTCTCGCATATGATCTTCTACTCAACGCGTCAGCTACCACATTCGCTTTTCCCGGATGGTATTGGATGGTATGATCGTAATCTTTCAACAGCTCAAGCCAACATCGTTGCCGCATGTTGAGTTCCTTTTGAGTGAAGAAATATTTAAGGCTCTTATGATCCGTATAAATCTCCACTTTCTCCCCGTATAGGTAGTGTCTCCAGATCTTCAACGCAAAAACGACTGCTGCCAACTCTAGATTATGAGTAGGATAATTCCTTTCATACTCCTTGAGTTGTCGCGAGGCATAGGCTATGACTTTCCTATGTTGCATGAGAACACATCCTAACCCTTTGCCCGAAGCATCGCTGTAGATAACAAATCCATCTGAACCGGATGGTATTGTCAGAACAGGTGCCGAGATAAGTCTCCTCTTGAGCTCTTGGAAGCTCTTCTTGCATTCCTCGCTCCAAACGAATTTTGTATCTTTTCGAGTCAGCTGAGTTAATGGAGTAGTGATTCGAGAGAATCCCTCCACGAACCTCCGATAATAATCAGCTAAGCCCAGAATGCTACGCACTTCAGTCACCGACTTTGGTTGCTCCCAACTTTGTATTGCTTCAATCTTTGCTGGGTCCACAGATACTCCATGTTTCGATACCACGTGCCCAAGGAATGCTAGTTCCTCAAGCCAGAACTCTCATTTTTTCAGCTTGGCATATAGCTTATTTTCACAAAGCCTTTGAAATACCAGCTTCAAGTGGTGCTCATGATCTTCACGGCTTTTGGAATAGATAAGGATGTCATCAATAAAGACAACCACGAACTGATTCAAATATTCCTTGAATACACGGTTCATCATATCCATGAAAGCAGCAGGAGCATTAGTCAATCCAAAAGACATGACTAAGAACTCATAATGCCCGTACCGAGTTCTGAAAGCAGTCTTCGGAATATCCTCAGTTTTAATCTTCAGCTGATGATATCCAGAACGAAGATCGATCTTTGAAAAGAATTGTGCTCCTTGCAACTGGTCGAACAGGTCATCAATACGGGGTAGCGGATACCTATTCTTGATGGTGACATGGTTCAACTCTCGATAGTCAATACAAAGTCGTATACTCCCGTCTTTCTTCTTTACGAATAAAATAGGAGCACCCCAAGGAGACGTATTAGGACGAATGAAATCGATGTCTAACAACTCATGTAGTTGGACCTTTAACTCCTGAAGTTCAATAGGAGCCATTCGATATGGAGTTTTAGAAATGGGTTTTGTACCGGGCTCAAGGTCAATAAAGAATTCAACTTTACGTTCTGGGGGTAGACCGGGAAGTTCTTCAGGAAATACATCAGGAAACTCATTAACAACAGAAATATTATTCAAATCTAGCGTATTTTGGTTTAGATTAGTGACATGAGCTAAGAAAGCTTGACTTCTGTTTTTCAATAAACGAATAGCTTTGTGACTTGAAATGACATTTACTAATTTTAGTGGTTTGGTTATTTGGATTCGCACAACAGGTTGGTTAGGAATATAAAAACTAACAACCTTACGAAAATAATCAATTTTGGCATGGTAAGTGGTTAACCAGTCAATTCCTAAAATCACGTTAAATGCAAGTATTTTCAAAGATATAAGATCAACAGGTAAGGTAAGGGTACCAATCTGAATCAAACAAGATTTGTAAACTGTAGATGTAACGAAGGTTTCTCCTAATGGAGTTTCAACAGATAAGTCAAAGTCTAACTTCTCAGGTGTCAAATTTAATCGTTGAGCACAAGCAGGTGAAATAAATGAATGGGTAGCACCGATATCTAACAAGGTGTAAATTTCATAAGAGTTTATGGTTAGCTTACCCGTAATTACCTCGTGTGGGTTCCTCGCGTTTTGGGTTGTCACGACAAACGTTCTTCCAGGAACCACCGACTTTGACTTGTCCAAAACCGCCTTTGGAATCACCACCCCCGCTGGACTTGGTTTCGCTGTAGGACAATCTCGAGCTATATGTCCTTCTTTTTCATAGTTATAGCATGCTTTGAATTGTTGTGGACAGTTTGGGCTGATGTGTCCCTATTTCTCGCATTTATAGCATACGACCGGTGGTCGTTCTCCTCCCCTAGAAACAGTTGATGTTGGTGCTGCTGTCGACGTCTTCACGTTCTCATTGTTGTACCTTCTCTTTTTAAAATCTCCCCCCTGACTCGCTTCTTCTACTATCATGGCCACGATTACCACCAGAGTGGTTACCGCTTCTGTCATGATACTTTCCTCCCAGCTGGTTGTCATTGCTCCTATGACTGCTGCCACCGGTATGATCCTTGTTGTGGTCCCTTGGTTGAACATATTCATTATCTCGTTCTAATAACTGAGCCCTGTTTACTACATCTGAATATAAAGAAAATTTGTGAGAAATGAGGTATTGACGTATTTCGAGTTTCAAACCTCTCAGAAACATCCACGTCATACGTTCCTCATTCTCTACCAAATGAGGTGCAAACCTGGACAACTCCACGAACTAAGCCTCGTACTGGGACACAGTCATGTTATTTTGTTCTAGTCTGATAAACTCTACCACCTTCATAAGACGAATACTTTCAGGAAAGTACTTGTCATTGAACAGTTTCTGGAACGCTTCCCAAGACATCTTGAGTGTGGCAGTCTGGGTACGCTTCACAGATTTCCACTAGTAGTCTGCCTCTCCACGGAATATAAAGGTGGCGAATGGAACCTTTTGTTCCTCTGTGCATCCCAAGATATCAAATATCTTGGTAATTTGTTTAATCCACGTTTTTGCCTTGATCGGATCCGGCTTTCCCAAAAATTCTGGTGGTCCCAACTCTTTGAACTGCTTGGCAGTGACAAACCGCGAGTTGCTATTATCTCCACCTGTATTTTGCACACGAGTCGCCCTCGTCTGATTTTGCATAAACTGGAAAAAGCTTCTAAACATCTCATCGTTTATCGTCTGATCAGTGTTATTTTCAGGATGAACATTGCCTTCCTGTTGCACGTTCTTCTGGTTGGTGATTAAAGGTGTCTCCACGATCTCATTCACTTCATTGTTAACATTCTCAGCTGCCATTCTCAAATACTACCATAAAACAAGGGTCAATTAAACAAATTAACATATCACATGCTAACCCTATGCTCCGACTGACCAATTAAATACCACATAAGCTTAGGTAGGACATACTAGTGAAGGATTTACTCGTCTCTCCCCTCCTAGTTCTATTCCCCGATCTTCGCCAGAGACCATATCCCTAAGCTCTGATACCAACTGTGACGCCCCCAGAATAGGTCCAGTCAACCCAACCCATTCAGAGTCGCCAAATACATGGTACAGAATCCAAATACAATCTTTTATATCACACGGTCGTGCAAAATACGACCACACAACTGTGAGTGTCAATACAAATATGTAGAAAATATTAACATTCAAACTAAGTCCTCATTACAATTATTATCACACTATTTATTAGAAATAGTGAGGACTACTACTGCTCTAACTTGGACCATCACTCTGTCCCCCGACTAGTTCCTTCGACATTCTCATTTTCTGAAGAGGACAATAGATGAAAAGGGTGAGCTCAACTAGCCCAGTAAAGAATATTATGACTAAGATAATAAAGAATAATTTATCGTTAGTCTTCAATAAATCAGATAAAATATTATGGACAACAAGTTTTAGATCAACAACTGCAGCGAAAATATCAAGTCATTAGAAGAGTTACATAGAGAATGAAGTCTACTATCTTCTATGATTTAAAAGTCCATCATTAATATTTTATTCCTGTAACATCAATCAATATATATCTTGAATCAAATATTCATCTTTGCACTACGGGCCAAAGATATTCATCAGGTAATCATTCATCTTTGTACTACAGGCCAAAGATATTAATCAAATAATCATCCATCTTTGCACTATAGGCCAAAGATATTCAGTTATATCATTATTTAGGACTGAGGATGATGAAAAATATTTTTAAAAAAACGAATCCAGTGAGATAAAGGACAAAAATTAGGAATTCGAAACTTATTTTATTCAAGTTCAAAAATACTCCTTAATAATACTTTGTGGAGCAAAATTCAAGAATAAAGCTCAAAACTTGGATCCAATCAAAGATAGAACCCATAATAGCCAACTTGGACAAATAGAAGAAAATTTAATTTTTTCGTTAATAGTGCCGTATACGTGAATAGTGCCGTATACGTGAATAGTAACCCCGAGGGAAAAAAATAAGAATTTCACAATAAAATTCATGCCAATATTTTGGTATAATAATATTAAAAAGAATAACATCATTTACGAAAAAAAATAACATCCCTTACCTCAAAAGAACAGTACTTCGAACTGGAATATTGGATATAATACTGAAGGAAACTTGCACTGAATAGTAACACTTAAAGTATCGAAATACTCACAAAAAATACGTTCGATATTATAGAGAGAGAAAACTTTTGATTCTGGTGTGATTTTCAAATTCTAACTAAGCACCCTATTTATAGAAAAATGCTTAGAACGCCAAAACAGAAAATTTAATAAAATAATATTTTAATTTTTTTTTTCACGCCCACCTCTTGACTAAATTCCATCAGCCACCAGTGGGGCCCACCTCCCATTAAAAAAACATTTTTCTTAAAATAAATATTTTTAACCACAAAAATCACTTCCGACCCAAAATTTTAGAAATTCAATATTTCATGAAAAATAACTTTTTTATCAGAAAAATACAAATATTATGTCCTTTTCATAGGAAATTTAATTCTCTACAACTTTGTAGAAGAAAGTTTTTCCAAATTCTAAATATAAGATGTCCGAAATCCACAAACGGATGATTTTCCACACCAAAATACTGATAAAAACACCTCAACACTAATTCCTTCTTTTATATCCACAAAATAAATATTTTTTTATCATATAAATTAATAATTAATTATTCACAAATAATATTACAGAACTACAATATTGACAACCACGTCGTTCCCAAAAAAGTGGGGGCCTTCCGATAGGGATTTCTCCTTACTGGCGCGCAATTAAATAACCCCTCCTAGTCATAACTTCCTTAGACATTGCCAATAATGTTATCTAATAATATTATTCAAATAATATGAATTATTGATCTGATAATGGAAAATACTGTGCAGTGACAATTATTGAATTAACAATAATATAAAAATACTGTGCAATACCATGTGCTACTGTGCAACAACGCGTATTACTTTACTTTACCCACCGGGTATTCCAACAGTGTTAACGGTAACAACTACGCCGTTATTTATAAAAAACCAATTCTTGTCGTTTTCTTCATCCGACAATTTTCCGTTATGGGGCCCACAAATGGCTGCACCGTCGTACGAATATTCTCCGACAGTAAGAATATTCCACGACCAAACGAATATTCCCCGACAACAATGAATATTTTATAACCACTTGCTTATTTAAAATATTTGCGCATTTTACCCATAACATTCCACATTATCAAATTAACCCCTGCCTATTTCAAAATAATATATAGAGGAAATTCAATTTTTTATTCATAAAAGTTGGGGTCTTACACCCTTCTTCAAATATAAATTATTAGAGGAGAATGTATGTATGATACAGCCAGATTGATTTGTTTCAATGGTTAAAATAAATCATGTATATGAACTACAACAATCCATTTATGGATTGAAACAAGCTTCTCAAAGATGGAACATTCATTTTGATAAGACACTCAAAAGAGTTTGATTTTATCAAAAATGAGAATGAACCTAGTGTGTACAAAATGAGCGCTGTGACATTCCTAGTATTATATGTTGATATAGTACTGATAAGGAATGACATAACAGTGCTATAATCAGTAAAGATAAAGTTGTCTAAACATTTCTCCATGAATGATTTGGGTAGAACATCCTAAATTGGGGATATAAATCTATTTAGATAGATTTAAAAGGATGCTTGGCTTAACCCAATGAACTTATATTCATTTGATGCTAAAGACGTTTAGCATGACAAACTTCAAGAGATGTCTCATGTTGATGAGCCATGGAGTGTATCTCTCTAAAATTGTCCTCAATAAAAGAGAGATCGCATGAGTTACTATCATGTATACAATGAAATATACGAGACTTGATGTTGATCAGTCATATTCTGGAGAAGTTCATTACGAGATAGTGAAAAATATCTTAAAGTACTTAACCAACACTAAATATGTGAGCATAATTCATGGTAGGTCTGAATAAAACTATAAGACTAAAAGACTCAAGTTTTTTGGACTGACCAAGACGACAACAAATCCACTTTAAGGGTAAAACCTTACCTTGAACGGTGGTGCAGTGAATTGAAAAGGTTCCAAACAGCAAAGAGTTGCTAGTTTAGTGACAAAGACAAAGTATATAACTGTAAATGAAGCTGCAAGTTGATGTTTCGGATGAAAAGTTCATTACAAAACTAGGAATAGTTCCTAAGTCTCATCTTGGATCCAAACATGTGTTGCGGCACTTTCATTTGATTAAAGAAATCATTGAAAGAGGAGAAAATGTTGGGTTTGTACGAAATTATGGCGCAATCAAATTGCAAAAATTAGCGGAAGCATGGTATATCAGAGTTTAAAAAATTTCTACAAAACCATTACTTGGATCACCCTTTATGCATATTTTTAATTTAAAATGATAAATAAGAAGTTATGGTATCATACCCTTGTAGAACGAAGTTTTCACATGTACAAGTTCAACTCCTTGTTCGTCACGATCTCCTTGAATGTCCGGAGTAGATTCCTTCTTTTGATTAACGTTAGCCACCCAAGTGTTTGGCCTCTAGAAGTGATCTACCAAGGAATATGAATTATTCAAGAAGGAGGGTGGTTGGCTAAACCCTAGTTTTCTATCCTCTATATAAAAGGAGTACTCTCCAACAATTGGAATTGTATCAACTGATATCTATTATAAGACTCCTCTTATATAGATATCGGTCAACCGTTCTAATCCTATTAGACATGTGGTTTCATTTAATTAAATAAACTCCTTTAATTAATTTTGGCTTCCCATTACATTGGGATTAATTAATTAAATTTATTTAATTAATTTGCCTCCTAATCATATTAGGAATAAATGAGAGTATATTAAATTAATTCATAAACTCTTTTAGAAATTAAAATAATAATAATTAAAACAATATTAATAAGACTCTTCTTATTAATTAATATTTAATATTTTCAAAATATTAAATAATAAATATTAAGCTATTTAATTTATTCTATTACCATATATTAAATTAATTACACTTAATGCATTATTACGATTATGCCATTATCTTCTTAAATAATTATTCTTTCTTTTATGGTGTGACCTTTTAGGTTATCCATATTAAACCGGTTGTGAATAAATCAATTAGAATAATTCTGATTTTATTTAAATAAATAAATTAAACTAATAATCTATTTAAATAAATAATATTTATTCTACAATAGGGATAAGCCTCCCTAGCGATCAACGACTTTTCAGATAATATAGATTTCAACATTAATCATAAAAGAACATGTGAGTAAATAGTTATCGTACAATTCAATCCTTCCACCATACAATGTCCCAATTAAATATAAGCCATGGAATTACTGTCAAGTTTTATTTTATTTAATCATATGTATTTCGATTGGAAAATGCACAACTCCAAATAATGCAAATTAAAAACTCTTTTCTAATTTCATTTTGCCTTGGCCAAGGACTACTGGGTTGTCATTTAACGAATCACATAGGATATATCTCTTCTTTTACTAGAAGTGGTAGATTCTTTCTTGATCATTCATTATCTCCATATGTAACTCATTATACCCAAGCATACCCTTTGATATACCCTAAGGGTTTTTAAGGAATAAGTCAAAGTATAATTCATTACATACAAGATCCTATGATGATCTCAAGTCCAAGGATCACTTGTACTACTATCACATTAGGAATTCTTATTGACAGGCAAGTAAAACTCCATTATGTATTCCATAGCGAGTCACGTTCAGTGAACTTATTCTCCAATAAGCTCCTACATACTTGCTTTAGTGTCTCCACACAATTGATCATGAGATCAATCATCCTCATCCAATGAGCAAGCAACATATGTACCAATCTATTCGAATTTACTAATTCCTTTTTTATTAATCCAACGATTGGGAACTATTTTATTTTAAAGCTTTCTAAGAATTTAGATCTCATTAGCATAATCAACATCATGATTCTAAAAGCATTGCTTAAAACTATGGGGTTATTTACATAAAAAATAGCATCATGTAGATAATTAAATGCCTTTAATAAACGAATACTTTTATTAATAAATGAATAAAATTATTTACAAAGTATGTGCTTTATCATCATATATAAGTGGCTTGTATGTACATTACTATTGCACTAAAGTCAATCGCCATAGTATCTCATACCCATCTTCTCTAAGGGACGGTTAAACTGCTGTTGTGTTAAAGCTTTAGTAAATGGATCTACAATATTGTCTTGAGAGTCTACACGCTTCAAGGTGACGTCTCCTCTTTCAATGATCTCCCTGATCAAGTGAAATCGCAGCAACATGTGTTTGGATTTCTGATGAGACCTAGATTCCTTAGCCTGTGCAACCGCTCTAGTGTTGTCACAGTACAAGGGGACTGCTCCTCCAATGCTAGGAACCATACCAAGTTTGGTTATGAACTTATTCATCCAAACAGCTTCCTTTGCAGCTTCACTTGCAGCTATATACTCTGCCTCTGTCACTGAATTAGCAACTGTTTGTTGTTTGGAACTCTTCCAACTCACTGCGCCTCTGTTTAAGGTAAACACATACCCCGAAATGAATTTACTGTCATCTTGGTCAGTTTAAAAACTTGAGTCTGTGAAGCCCTCGAGTTTTAATTCAGACCCACCGTAGACAAGAAATACATCCTTAGTCCTTCGTAAGTATTTTAGGATATTTTTCACTGCCTTCCAGTGCTCTTCTCCTGGATTCGACTGATATCTGCTTATTACACTAAGTGCATGAGCGACATCCGGTCTAGTACATATCATACCGTACATGATAGATCCTATTGCTGAAGCATAAGGGATCTTAATCATATGGTTTCTCTCATCAGGTGTCTTTGGGGCCTGTTTCTTGGAGAGATTTATTCCATGGCTCATCGACATGAGACCTCTTTTGGAATCTTCCATGCTAAACCTCTTTAGCATGGTATCAATGTACGTTCCTTGGCATAAGCTAAGCATCCTTTTCGATCTATCTCTATAAATCTTTATCCCCAAAATATAGGATGCTTCTCCCAAGTCCTTCATGGAGAAGTGTTTAGATAACCTGATTTTTATCGATTGTAGCATAGGATGTCATTCCCTATCAGTAATATATCATCAACATATAATACAAGGAATAAAATTGCGCTCCCGCTAACCTTCGTGTACACACATGGTTCATCCTCATTTTTGATAAAATCAAACTCTTTGATTGTCTCATCAAAATGGATGTTCCATCTACGAGAAGCTTGCTTCAATCCATAAATGGATCGTTGCAGCTTACAGACTTGATTTGTTCCAACCTTTGAAACAAATCCCTCTGGCTGTGTCATATACACATCCTCTTCATGTTTTCCATTGAGGGTTTTCAAGTCCGTCTGCCAGATCTCATAGTCGTAATAAGCTGCAATCGCAAGCAAAATTCGAATGGACTTGAGCATAGCTATTGGTGAGAAGGTTTCATCATAGTCAACTCCTTGTCTTTGTTTAAAACCTTTTGCAACCAGTCGGGCCTTATAGGTCTCTGCTTTTTCGTTCGCTCCAGTCCTTCTTTTAAAGACCCATTTACACCCAATAGGCTTAATGCCTTCAGGTGGTGAAACCAAAGTCCATACTTGGTTCTCATCCATGGAGTCCATCTCGGATTTCATGGCTTCAAGCCATTTCTTTAAGTCTTTATTACTCATATCTTGTTCGTAATTCAATGGATCATCATCATTCATAACGTTTATGTCATCGTCATCCTCTATGACGAATCCATACCTATCAGGTATCTTCGGTACTCTTCCAGATTTACGAACAGGGTGTTGTACAGAAGGTGACTCTATTTGGATAGGTTCACCCACTTGATCTGTGGTGTTTGTGGTTCTTGAATTTCTTCAAGACCTATTTTCCTCCCACTGACCCTTTCAAGAATAAACTCATTTTCCAAGAAGGCAGCGTGTTTCGAAACAAACACCTTTTGCTCAGTAGGATTGTAAAAATAGTATCCCAAACTTTTTTTAGGATATCCCACAAACGTGCACTTATCAGATCTTGTCTCAAGCTTATCATTTTAAAATTTTTTCACATAAGTTGGACATCCCCAAATCTTAACATGCTTAAGACCAGGTTTCCTCCCTGTCCACATATCATATGGAGTCTTTGGGACGGATTTCGAGGGGACCTTATTTAGCAGATATGTAGCCGCTTCTAGGCCATAACCCCAGAATGATACTGGAAGATTGGTAAAACTCATCATGAAACGAACCATGTCCAACAATTTTCGATTTCTCCTTTCAAATACTCTATTTAACTGTGGTGTACCTGGTGGAGTCCATTGTAAGATTATACTATTTTTTTGAGACAATCGAGAAACTCACCGCTTAAGTATTCACCACCTCGATCTGATCGAAGAATCTTAGTACTTTTTCCAGTTTGTTTCTCTACTTCACTTTTAAACTCTTTGAACTTTTCAAATGATTCAGATTTATATTTTATTAAATACAAATATCCAAATCTTGAGTGATCATCAGTGAAAGTAATAAAATAAGAATACCCTCCTCGTGCATTCGTTGTCATAGGTCCAAAAACATCTGTGTGAACCAACGCTAACAACTCTGTAACTCTTTCTTCTGTTCCACTAAAAGGAGATTTAGTCATTTTACCCATGAGACAAGATTCACAAGTTGAATATGATTCATAATTGGATAGCTTTAAGAGCCCATCCTTATGCAACTTGGATAATCTTGTTTCATTGATATGACCGAGTCTACAGTGCTACATATAGGTATAATTAACATTATCTCTTTTCCTTTTCTTAGTTTGTTCTATTTGAAGTATATTTTCGTGCAAGTCAAGTATATAAAGTCCAGTTCGCAAATTTTTAACACCATATAAAACATTGCTTTTATAAATAGAACAACTGTTGTTCTTTATTCTAATTTTAAATCCATCCATATCTAATAAGGAAATAGAAATAATGTTTCTTATGATATTCAGAACAAAATAACAATTATTTAAATAAATGGACTTACCCGTAGGCAGTGCTAAGCAATAAGTGCCTGCAGCTAATGCAACAACCTTTTCTCTATTTTCCACTCGTAGGACAACCTCATCCTTGTTCAGCTTTCTACTTCTGACCAGTCCCTGCATAGTATTACATATGTGAGTACCACAACTGGTATCCAATACCCAAGTAGAATTTTGACTTTCTGAAAAATTAATTTCAATCATGAACAAACCTTGATTGGAAGTCAAAACTTCTCCAAGCTTCTTCTCTGCCAGAAAATTCTTGCAGTTCCTTATCTAGTGACCTGGCTCGTTGCAATGGAAGCACATTCCTTTGCTAGCTGGATCAGGTTTCTTTTGGTCCTTTGTGTTCACCTTGCCCTTAGCCTTCTTAGATTTCTTCTTTTCAGAAGATACCATGGACCTCTTCCTTTTCTTGGAAGAATCCACCATTAAGACATGGTTCTTCTTGGATGGGAAGTGACCTTCTATATTTTTCAATATGTTAAGTAATTCAGGCAAGCTGACATCTAACTTATTCATGTGGAAATTAACAACGAACTGCGAGAAGGTCTCAGGGAGTGACTGCAAGACTAAGTCTTGACTCAACTCCTCATCCATGACGAACCCAAGCTGTCCAAGGTGTTCAATCAGATTGACCACCGTTAGGACATGAGTCTCAACGGCAGTGTCATCGGTCATCCGAGATCGGAAGAGCTCCTTAGATATCTCATATCTAGCAGTCTTACTTTGTTCACCATACAACTCCTTGAGGTGAAGCAACATAGTAGGAGCATCCATGTTTTCATGCTGACGTTGAAGCTCGTTATTCATGGATGCGAGCATGATATATTGAGCCACAGATGCATCATCTTGCCACTTTGTTAGGGTGGCAATCTCTTCCTCAGAGGCTGATTCTGGAACAGTTCCAGGGACAAGTGAATTTAGGACATAAGAAATCTTTTCAACAGTGAGAAGTATTCTTAGATTCCTTAACCAGTCCGTGTAATTCGGTCCGGTTAGTTTGTTAGCATCAAGTATGCTACATAGTGAAATTATTGATTTTGACATTTTTAAATTTTTTGCATGTGAAAAGACAATATTTTAGCAAACATTCATTTAAGTAATTTTATATACCAAAATAAATTAGGTCTTATTTTAAATTGGTATCTCCCACTATTTTCTTCAAACTATATTACCCTCATTTTTATAGTTCGGCTAAATCTAATTGAAGATTTGCTAGTAAAATTAAGGGTCCCATTTCAAATGTATATAGCCTTGTGTGTGCACATCAAATGATATATAAATAAATAGGTAGACAACTCTCGTCAATTACATCGACATGTAACTCATTGTATTTTGCCTCTTAGATCATAATGGTCAAGTGTGTGCACATCCAAACTAAAATGATTTAAGTTAAGTCTAACCTAGCACTCCATATATTCAAAAAAAAAAAATATTGTCCTTGTGTGTGCACAACAAAATAATATTGTTCAATTAACTTTATAAGCATCAAATGTGATTAAATTAATATCTTAAACACTTAATACTCGCCTTGTGTGTGCACAACAAACTCATATTAAATATTTAATACTCTATTAATTTATCATGCTAGAAGGCGACGTTCGATATTCCAAATATCATTGAACGTTTTGAACTTAATATGATTCCTTTGAGGGGTTTGTTATTATTTGTCTCATCTTGTTTAGCGCGCATGCACATATATATATATAAAATACGCGTCATTTTATTAAAACATGCGAAGCATGTTTGCATAAAATATAATATATATTACTTAGCATGCACATATAGAATCATATATTCTATCCGGATTGATTATGAACTTTTATTTTAGTTTGGTTCACTAGAGCCATCAAGTGAACTAAAAGGTCAAACCTAGGAGTGTAAGAATTTAAATTTAAACGTAACTATTATATTTAAACCCGGGCTCCATACAAACGAGTCTTCATACGCTCCTTACTCCTTGGTCTCTAACTATTTCTATTACGTTAAACTATTTAAGTTAAATAGAAATCTTGATCAGCAGTTAAGGAGAAGTACATAGGAGGGAGATAGAATTTACATCAAGAATAAATTAGAGAAGACGAGGTACGCAGACCCCATTTAATAAAACCTATTCATTCAAGCATTCAACTAAAATAAAATCCAATCACATTGGTCAATAGTCCCATAATCAATCTCATTTATTATCATACATATACCATATGCATCAATAAATAAATATTCATCTCATGAATTAAAATATTTCATATATATATGAGTATCATTTAATGGACAATTTTAAATTGCATGAAATCCAATTTCAAGATTAAAATAAACTCTTTATTTTAATTATAAAATTATTAAGAATATTATATATATATATATATATATAGCATATAACCGTATATATATAATAGAACTATATATATATATATATATATATATATATATATATATATATATATATATATAATATAACCTGAATCATTATAATGATTCACATTATATATGATACCAATGTGAATTATTATTATGATTCAGGAACCCTTTTGAAAAACCTGAAGCTACGGTTACTTTCCCTTCTTCTTTTTTTGCAGAACGTGCCTTGTAACGAGATAACACTTTTACTTTTTGAAATCCCCTTGTAGAAACATGGATGCAGGTTCGCAGCGAACAAAAAAAAATTTGTTCATTTGTTTTTTCTTTCTTCCATAAAAAATAATTTATACAATTAATTATGCCCAATAAATTATTCTAAATACATACCCATACATATCTGGAATTAAAATAATTAATAGTTGCATAAAGGTTTGGCTCTGATGCCACTGTTGGGTTTGTACGAAATTGTGGCGCAATCAAATTGCAAAAATTAGCAGAAGTATGTTATATCAGAGTTTAGAAAATTTCTACTAAACCATTACCCGGATCATCCTGTATGCATATTATTAATTTAAAACGATAAATAAGAAGTTATGGAATCATACACTTGTAGAGCGAAACTTCCACAGGTACAAGTTCAACTTCTTATTCGTCGCGATCTCCTTGAATATCCGGGGTAGATTCCTTTCTTTGATTAACGTTAGCCACCCAAGTGTTTGGCCTCTAGAGGTGATCCACCAAGGAATAAGAATTATTCAAGAAGGAAGGTGGTTGGCTAATAGTTTTCTATCCTCTATAAAAAAGGAGTATTCTCCAATAATTAGAATTGCATCAACTAATATCTATTATAAGACTCTTCTTATATAGATATTGGTCAACCCTTCTAATCCTATTAGACATGTGATTTTATTTAATTAATTAAACTTCTTTAATTAATTTAGGCTTCCCACCACATTGGAATTAATTAATTAAATTCATTTAATTAATTTGCCTCCTGATCATATTAGGAATAAATGAGAGTACTAATATTAAATTAATTCATAAACTCTTTTAGAAATTAAAATAATAATAATTGTAATAATATTAATAAGATTACTCTTATTACTTTATATTTAATATTTTCAAAATATTAAATATTAAATATTAAACTATTTAATTTGTTCTATCACCATAGATTAAATTAAATACACTTAATGCATTATTACGATTATGCCATTATCTTCTTAAATAATTGTAGACACTCAAAATTTCGTTTTCCTGTTACTAACCATGCAGGATGGAAAAATCGTCTTCTCAGCCCCGGTCACCAATACCGGGATATCAACTCAACCTCGATCACGTCAGCCTCAGAGACAACCCTGAGGTCAAAAGACTCAACTGGGATCCAAGTCTTGGAATCAGCTCCCGAAAGTCAACCAGCGACCATGCCGACACTACAGGCAGCCTCGGGAGGGGTACAACGGTCATTTCATCAACTATCAACCGACTTGGTCAAACTCAAGCCAAATCAATGTCGCCAAAGTCAGAATGAACCCTAACGACGATCCCGAGTGGCAACAACGCAAGACAGCTCAACGGACAAACTGCGGGAAAACGAAGACCTGATTATAAACCCGTCTTCCTGGACCTAGAAAATATTTTTTCCCATGCCATTGTGACACTCTCGGTGAGAGCTTTCCGAAAAGGTATCCCACGCCTCAAACAGACGCTCCGATTAAAAGTTAGAAAGTTTTCGATCGGACATCGCATTTCTTGGAGTGTACGTACTTCGAGACGACCAAGCCATGCACGTGGGCCCCACCTAGGGGAGCCGCAGCTCTACCTGCGGCTACTGTAGGTAGAGTGGAGGCTCCCTGGCCTATAAATAAATGTGCCCGCCCCCCCGCTCATTTAAAAAAAGTCGGAACGCAGCGAAGCTCTGCTAGTTTAATTTTTTTGACTTTTACATCTCTTCCAAACCTAAATATTTTCACTCCAACACGTAGATAAACCCATATACTACCACATATCAAAAAACCACAGGTAGATTTGGACGTTTAACGCCTACGATTTGGCAAAAAGCCCGTTTTACAGGCTATTGTAAGTATTTTTACAATCAGCAAGTTGCTATTACTACTTTGCACTGCTTTACACTTGGACACAAAGTTTCATCTTCTAAATATGCCCTGAACTTAGTTTCGTGGCCGTTTTTGTCAAAAATTAATACATTTTTGTACATAAACTCCGTTTTTAACATTTTTACAACTCAGATTGACTATCTGTCAGCTCCAGTAGCTTCAATGCACTAGCACGCACATTCTGGCGACTTCGCCGAACTGGGTTATCTTCCCAGTCCGGTTTTGGCCCTTTTTTGTATATATTTAACTACAAATGTACTAATATTTCAATTCTGTCAAGCCCGGATTTCAAATCAGAGGTAGTTTACCGCTTTTATATATATTTACGCATATATAAGCGACATTCACCATCATTGGTACTCACATCAATCCTGGTTGACTATATTTTTGTTAATATATATATATATATATATATATATATATATATATATATATATATATTTTCAGTCGGCCTGGACTATTTCGTGGTCATTTTACTGCTTTTGCACATTTTCCCATACTGGGTGCTCTCCCGAGTCACTGGGTGACTACTTTCTGTCAATTTCAATTCCAATACGGGCACAGGCGTGAAAACCCATCGCCCTTTTTACTGTTTATATATATATTTTTTATTTCTGTCACATCTTGGATTATTTCGTGGCTATTTACAGTTTTATATATATATATATATATATATATATATATATATATATATATTTCAATTCTAGTCCGGGCTTGCGAGTGAAAACTCATCGCCCTTTTACAGCTTTTATATATATATATAATTATATATATTGCTTTATTCAATTTATTCAACTACTGCATTTAACATTCATTTGTATATGAATTTGCACTAGATTTATCCAAATCTCGCCAATTCTAGCTTTCAGCGGTTCAAACAGGTCCCGACAGAACCTGGAAGCTATAATGACTGAGATTTCTTTAAATCTAGTTATTTTTATAGTTTCATCTTCTAAAGCAACCTCGCGTCCCTTAGATCGCTATTTAGTGGGAACGAGACGCTTCAGCCGGGCGGACCAGGATTTACTGAATGAATCCTTCGTTCTGGCTATCTTGGGATATTTATCTGCTTTTGTACAAATTTGAACTGTGCAGGTTTTCTAGGCACTCATATGTGAGCCTAGGAATCGTGGGATTCATGATCAAACTTATCAGAATCTGATTCCCACGATGGACAAACTCCAGTTTACAGATGTACCCTGCCAGTTTTTCTGTAAAACGTACATGCACAAACCTTAAAACGGTTATCCGGATTTAAGGTCTCAACATAGTGAAAATATGGATTGTCGTGTCAGTGTCTCTCCGATGGTTTTCATACCCATGAGGAGACTGACACTTTATATTTCTGTGGTCGAGGATGCTTCGCAGCCCGACAAATCACCACTTGCATGCAGCCTTAAGGCTATAAAGATAAAATTGAAAGTGGCGATATGCTTCAATTCCTATGTCAGTGTAAGGGTTTGATAAAAACCAGTTTTCAAAACATCACTGTCAATTCAATTCAAAAACTTCTTGCAAAAAATAAAATTAAAGGCTTTTGCAAATCAAATCAAAGACTGATTTTCAAATCAAATCAAACCCTTCGTATATAGGCTCAACGAAGCCTGTCAAAGCTTTTAATCAATCAAAAGGCCCGATTTTCAAACAGCATTCACTTACGCATTCCAGTTTTAAGGGAAATATTGAAAAGATTGCGGTACCGTGTTTATACGGGAGTAGTGGGGTGCCTAACACCTTTCCCACACTTAACCAAGCGCCGAACTCAAAACTCCGATTTCAAATATCAAGTTTCGATAGTGTCTAGCAATTGGGCCTCTTTTCAAATCAAATTCGATTGAGTTGGTACAACCATTTCCAGAACTACCAACTGGCGACTCTGTTTAAGTCAAATCAAATCGTTGACATATACACATGTTGGCCTCTTTCCTAAAAAACCCTTCAAAACCTTTTTTTGCAATAAAAAGAATAAGGGTAGAGATAACTTAGGAAGATCGATTTGAGGAAAACCGGATTATGAACCGACCCGAGGTATTTCTTAAATTTTCCAACGTCGATAGACGGAATCTTCAACGTACTACTAAGTTGGTGCGACATTTTGACTTCATAAAATGATTTTTTTAGTTTTCTTTCGAATTATGAAAAGTTGACTAAATTATTTCGATTGATGTCCGAATTATTGATAAGAGTCTAAGCTATTTGATTCGGCTAGGCGACTGTTGAAAAGTGATTATAGAATTCAAGCATTCTTGTGTATTTATGCCAAACCAGATTGCTCTGGTGCGGATTTAGATGTTGAAAAGCTGAGGTGAACAACCCTATAAAGGGGACATATTTTCGGGGATAATGGTTCCGAACGTAACGCATATAGTCGTTAGAAAACACTACGTTGTGGCTCAACGTAGTGGTACAATAGGCTAGCCACCTAGAGTATTCGTGGAGGGTATTTTCAGTCTTTGTGATTGATAAACACTCTGGTTTACAGTGTGGAGACTCGTGTTGAGGCATTTGTAAATGTGGAGAAAAGTTCACGGTCTTGTGACCCCTCGGCATAATCTGAAATCTGAGTTATTCATACTACTTCCCTATTATTGGAAAATCGTGGAAGATCCTTATTCTTCTGAAGGATGGATGTAGTAAGTAGATGTTCCTTAGAAAGGAGAAAATGGTAGAATGCGATTGAGAAGGTTATAATAATAAAACTTTCAAAAAGAGAATGAATAAAATCATTCAAGAGAATATGTAATATTCGGGATAGCACCGAGTAGAGGAGGTTTCGATGATTCCGAGGACGGAATCCTTATAAGAGGGAGAAGATGTAAGAACCCGAATTTTCAAAAATTATAAAATAAGAATTTAATAAATAAAATTCTTAAAGCGTGAGATGGGTTCGAATAAGAATATATATATGTGATATGAGGTATGTAGTATTGTATTACATAGGGTAATATGAACTATGTAATATATGATTTTGTGATTTGTAAATATATTATTATTATATATTTGTTATTTATTGTAGAGATGAATTAGCAAGAAGATGGATAAGATTTATCTATCGGTATTAAATAATTTATATAATTATTTATCATGGTAAGATTGGTGACATTAAATATCTTTGATAATCACTATTTTCTGGAGTATATGTACGTTGTTGAAGAGAGAGAATAGGACCGATATATCTTTAGATAAACATTGGTTAGAGAATTATTAAGTAATTTGATACACGGCGAGAAGTGAAGATTAAAGGAATGTATATATGTGTTATATTTTGAATTTTGTGTTATTAGGGGAAAGAAATACTATAAAGGAGATTTTATAGTTGAGAAAAGTAGAGGTTTAAAACTCGAAGTTTGATATTTAAATTATTAAAGAAAATAGTAATCCATGATGTGGAATCAAAGAAGAGGTTGATTTTAGATGAGTTATTATTTATAAGGTATACGTAAAGTATTTAGGAGCGTAGATTCTATTTCTACTAATGCAGAACTTGTCTGCCTCTGGATTTGAGGTGGCGCAGCTGCACCACTTCCAAGCCTATGACCAGCGCAGCTGTGCCGGTCTGTAGGAAGTTCTGAGTAAGTTTGTGGAATTTAAATTTCAAGAAATAAATACTAAGGACTCATAGGTGTAATAAAAATCTTAGTTGGTGATTAAGTTGTCCATGAATGGATTAAGTTAGCAAAAACATGATTTGAATACGCGTTAATTAATTAACCCAGAATAAATATTGGTTAATTAAGTGATATTATGGAATATTATAATTATAAGCCTTGTGTGGCAGTAGCGTGATAGTAAATTGAATGAAAATGGTTAGTTCACTTGTATAAGATGGTGAATTAATATATGTGTTTAGCATAAGAGGATGAAAGAAATATGTTAATTAATATTTGATATTTTTAATATATTACATAGTATTGTAATATATAAAAAGGGTTAATATTTGAAAGATAAGTGATTAATAAAAGAAGAGAACCAATATAGTTATAAGTAATTATTGGTTAGAGATTGATGCAATAACTTAATACTTTATGTGGTGGTTAAAGAAAATTGTTTTGGAACAATTTATGGAAGAAATGAAATGAAAGAATTTTATTATATTATTTAGTGTAGTACATACTAATTATTGTAAAGAAATGGCTATTTGGATAAAGATGTTATGAGTATAAGTTCATAGTATATAATCATTTAAGGTAATTAAATATTAAGGTAAAGTGTGACACCTAAGCTTTACATTAAATGGATATTGAATAAAGTGGAATTGGGGAAAAGCCAAATGTGGCCTAGACCCCTACTATTTTATTGTAGAGATAATGAGCTTGAGCTATATAACTCTAGTAAGTAGGATAAATGAGCCTTGTGTGACATGAGTATTAAAGTTAAACCAGACTAAAAGGTTTAACTGGAATTATTGAAAAGAGAATAAATGATTAATATTAATTAATCGTTGTGATATTAAAATGTGATAGGAAATAATGGGTTGAAAGTACCCAACTGAATTATACTTAGCCCAATTAAATATTATTTGGACTAGCCCAAATGTACATGGATTATATGAAATGGGAATATATTAGATCCCTAATTTTCATATTATAGTAACAATTGTACACATAAAAATTAAATTTTGGGAATTAAAGAAACCTAACTAAGCTTTATTGCTGGGATTTAAACCATGTCCCAAAATCAGTGACTATAATCAGTACATGAATAGTAGCCTAACTCTATATTGCATGAAAATAAGTCGGTAGTTGAAGCTAGTATAGCAGTGATGATGACTATGGAGGATGGCAGTTGGCCAACTCTTTCTTGTCCAGTGTTTTCTTCCTTTCTCCCTTGAATCAAACCTTGGTGCAAAGCTAGAAACTGGTCAACCAATTTGTTGGCCGTTTAATCGGTCAATATATTCGCGCAAGTATACGCGGCCATCAAGTAATAAAGTGTAAGTACATATATCGTTCCCACGAGAAATTAACAGATAAAAGGTCACCAAAACACTAGCACATAATCATTTCAGTCTTATTTAAACGGGTGGTAAAGAGTTTGAATATAAAACTAATTAAACTAGACACGAAATCAAACTTTAACTAATTAATCCTAGAGTAGAATTAGATAATGAATGCATGAGATTCCAATTTTTCCTAATGATTCATCTAAGTCGATTCACTTCCAATTAGGTCAAATTAATCATTACAGTGTTTTGGCCGAGAACACTAATGTGAGAGAAGGCCATCTTTCGATGCACCTAAACCATATCACATGCAATCCACATAAGATAGAACGCACGTGAATACCCACATTACCTGAATCACTATATGTCTATGTGATTTACAAATAAATAGGGTTTAAGTTCAAGTCCGTTATTTACTACGAGCGGCGCCTCGGTATATGTCTATCTTAAGCACAAATCATACGCCCAACGCCATGTGAACATACAATCACCCGCTACCACGATTAGATCTACACCTATATTTTGTCTTTCAAGTCCACATAGGTTATCACGGTAATTGGTCGAGACTCAACTAAGCAATTAAAGCATACATCGTAATAGACAATCACAGAAAAATCAAATAAGACCATTATGGAAGGAATATCAAATTAAGCTCCTCATTAGGTTCCATTAAAACCCCACAATATAGTTTAAGTCATAAATGACTCAAATATACCATCCACATATTGCATAAGCGTCATAAGAATACAAATATGAATCAAAGAGAAAATAGGATAGAAGATGCAAATCTGATTCCTCTTGATCCAAGTATGAAGCCTTGATGTTCTCCAAAAGGTTTCAACCATCCAGTCTAATAAAACCCTAGAACATTAACTACTTTAACTAGAACTAATCTCTACTCCTAATCTATACCAAGAAAATGAAAAGAAAAGAGAAAAGAGATGAACTAGTTAGGGCTAAACTCCACACAGGGAGTATCTCTTCAGTGTGCCAAAAATCAGCCCTTATATGCCTTTTCCAGCCGAGTCTGCCTTTGCCCCAAGCCAAAATTCGATCAGCAAGCTTTTAAAAATAAGTCAACCGGGCAGCTTGACAGGCGCAGCTGCGCAGGTTATAAGCCTGCAGCCGGCGCAGTTGCGCAGGCTTCAGATGGGGAAATTCTGCTCTTTTTTGCTTCCTGCTCCTGCTGATTCTTTCCATGTTTAAGCTTAGCTCTCATGCTCCTGCCAATCACCTAATGCCAATGTCTTGTTCCCTCTTGTTCAGTCCATCACATGCCATAACTTTGTTCTTTAAGCTTTGCTCCTTTTTAGCACCTTTTAATCATTTTAAGCTTAATTTGCACTCGGAGAGTCCCAAATATAGAAATCTACAAAAGTAAACATAAATACATGAAAAGCTACAATAACATATGAGTTTAAGCACCAATAGAAGCGAGTTGATATCTAAATAAGTGGTTATAAAACCACTTATCAAATACCCCCAGACTTAAACAATGATTGCCCACAAGTAACACAAGCAAAACCAAACACAAATGCAATGCAAGTAACTATAATGTACGCAACCTATACTAGAATGAAGGTGAATCTAGGTCTCAGTCAGAATAGATATTCAGATGTAATGCCTCAGAAAACAAATAGATAAGCTACTCAAGACAAGATCAAAATCATAACTTTGCAAATCCAAATCTGTTAGCACTGATGAATTGTGCGTTGTGTGCCTAGCAACCATTAAACATGCTTCAAACAGATAAATCACATACTATGCTTCTTAGGGGGAAAAACCAGTTTCAATTCAAGAAAAGCAGTAAATCAGATAATTTCTGACTCAGACCATGTATTACTTAAGCTAAGAGTTAACAGGGGGGTTTATTATTCTTTTTATTTACTCACGAGGGCATATTCGCACTTACTCGTGTACACATTCGACTGTGCAATGCCTAGTCCTCTTAGGCTTTTCAATGATATCCATATAGCGAGCTTTCGACCAACGACTCCCAGACCAGACGGCCTTAGGGCGTTGGGTGTAGAGACACCCCGAGGGCTTACTCGCTTGAATATCAAAGGCCACAGAACTTGACGTAGACGATGTGTTTATTCTATTTTTTTCTTTTTCTTTTTCTGAATCTTTTCTTTTGTTTTTCTATGCTTTTTCTTTTCTTTTTCATAGGGGAGTGCGTCTTACGCTCCATCTCCCCATATAGTATGCATACCTCATGTTTTCCCCCAAACTTAAGCTTTTAACAGTCTAGTTATTATCACAGGATCACTGAACTCTTTTATTGAAACACAGATTTCCCACCAGAAGACAAGTATGTGAACATTTAAACTAAACATATCATGATGGTTACTCTATCGTTCTAATTGGTTACACAATATCTGACAGATAAAGATTTACATATATGACCTTAAAATTAATCTTAAGTCTCAAATCGGTTCGAAAATCAAGAAAACTCAGTTTTCATCATAGGCCAACAAAATAACAAACCAACTTCAACCTGGATTTATGTAATATGTCCTAAAATAGATAATTAACACAAAAACAAAAATTTTTGAAAGCTTTTGAAAATTTTAACAAAATATGCAAACTACAACCTAAAATGTAATATATGAACTAAACAAAGTGCAAAAGGATATGAATTAAACTACATGCAAAAATAAACTCCTAATACCCCCAAACTTAAAGTGTTCAATGTCCGCATTGAAGGTAAAAGGATAAAAAGGAAACTCCCCTAGTCGGACTCGTCGTCCTCCTCCTCATCAATCTGCGCTGGCGGTGTGTCCAGAGGAGGGTACTGGCTGTCGGTGCCAAATGTAGGAAACTCTACATCCACGCCTAGCTTGTTGAATGCTCAGGACAGAGCCTGGGAGAACTCGGATGTATAAGTATGGAAATCTGTGTACATGGTGTCCATCTGCCTCCTCAGCTGTCTGATCTCCCTCTGCTGTATAGCATACTGTGCGGGAGTCGGCCTTGCCGCCTGCTGAGCCTGCTCTAGCTCACCTGCTACTTCTTCATCTTCTTCCTCATCCTCTTCATCATCAGAATCATCTCTCCTCACAAACCCCAGTCCGCAGGGATGAGACTCTGCCCCTTGCCAGATAATGTACTGCTGGATGGCTGTATGGTCAATATCGCGTATCGGGTGCTGCAGCTCTTCATTATCCCAAACCACTCCAGCAGCCAAACATAAGCGTGTAACCACCGAGGCATGTGGAATCCCTCCTGAGGTGCTCCCCTTCATAAACTTTAGCATGGACTAATTTAGAATGTGTCCTATATCAATCCGTCTATTCTTGACGATGCCGTAGAGTAGAGTAGCTCTCTCAGTAGTGACCTCGGCATGATGGTTCGAAGGGAGAATGCTCACACAAATGAAGCTGTACCAAGCCTTGACGTAGCGACTCAGGGCAGTCTGAGGGAAGCCAATCTTTCTGTTCGTGCCTGAGTAAGTGGTCCATTTGGTGCCCGATTTGCACAATTCCTTTATCAGTCTGTCCAAGTTAGTCTCATGATGCTGAGACTCGGCCCAATTTTTCAGGCCAGAAGGAATAGTGTCCAGCTTGAAAATTTCATTTATGGTCTGCTTTGTGTACAACACCTGCTTCCCCCTCACGTATAATACCCCGTTCTGTGCCTCATGGGCGTTTGCATAAAACTCTTTGACGAGGGGTATAGGGGCTGACAGTGGAGTGGCCACAATAAGCGCCCATCCGTGCTCAATAATTTGCTTTTTCATAAGACCGTCGTTATTGCCCGACCTCAGCCCCCTTTCTTTCACACAGGTCTTTCTATCCAAAACATTAATGTAGTAACGCTGAGCAGTCAAATCCATAAATCTAAAGGCATCAAGAGCCTCATGGGAACTACCCTCGCCATGCTCTGTGCTCGGAGGAGGAGAAGGTGGTGATGGAGTTCGGATTCGCTTCGGCATCCTGAGAGGTTGTGAGAATGCTAAAATCTGAAGTATACAATTATACGGGACGTACACCCAAAGCTGATCAGTCACTAAGAATGCATCCTATCTGCTTACTCTGCCAAGGAATTTTTCAAACCCAAACACTTTCTGAACTTTGATTCTCTGCAGACTCTGTGAACAATTAAAATCAAATTGCAAACTCTATCAAAAAATTAGCCCTCAACCCTCTGTCAAAACTTTATGCAATGCTCTCCAATGAAACCAAAAATCTTCTATAGCTGTCAAATGAGATATCCCCTAATCTCTGTCAAAACTCTGTCAAAAAACTGTCTTAACTTTGTCCTTCAATTATGTCAACTGAATGCCCACCTTTTGGCTAAGAACTTTTATCAAACAGCTGGAGATCACACAATTAAAACCCAAAAACTACCCTGAACAAATACCCACCTTCACTGCCTTGGGAGATTGAACAACCACACAACACCACAAGACCTCCCTATGTTCTTTGGACTATATTCGAACTGGAGATGAGTTTTCCCTAATAGCCTTGAACAGATGAACAGATGAACAAGTGATGTGTGTGAACAGATGGGGTGAATAAAGGAGTGGAATGGGTGAGACTTAGATGAAGAGAAGGAGAGATTTAGGGTTGTGATAGGAGGTTAGGGCTTGATTAGGAGAGGATCGAGTGAGGGAGAGAGAGATATGAGAGTCTGTGTGCTCTGCCAAAAACTAATTACAGTTGGGAAATGAATTAAGGAAGGCTGGTTTTAATATAAAAATTTGACAGAGGGAGCATGGCGCAGCTGCGCAGTGATAGCCCTTATAGGAGGCGCAGCTGCGCAGGGTGAAAACCATCACCTTTTAAGTCTGGAAGTTGGAGCGGCTGCTTGGTATAACAGGCATGTGCTGGCACGGGCGCGCCAACACTCAGGACTTCCCAGCTTGGTTTGCAGCTATTTACTTACAGTACCCATGGATTTTATTTCTTCTACCACTTGAATTGCACCTGAGACACCCAAACTTTATTAGACCACTAATTACCAAAAAGTTTATGACTAGTAACAATTATGTAGATAATTATCATAAATGAAGAATTATAAACTTTTAAGTCCCAAAAATGCCTATCTGAGCGCATATGCAACCGACTTGTGCGTCAGAATTATGTTCAATAATGTTTAAATCCCAAAAATATATGCACGAATGCCTAAGTCCAAAAATATAGGCAATGAAATCCTAAATCCTAAAGTGTTCAAAAATTTACAACTAAATTAAACTAATAAGAATTAAACAAGGGGGAGGAAATGGAGATAAGTATGTAGAATTAAACAGGTAGGGAGAGAGAGAGAAATGATGGGGTGCCTCCCATCGAGCGTTGAGTTTATAGTCCGTTAGCTAGACTCTGTCTGAGATTACTATCCGATCCCCCGATGATATTTGAGAACCCCTCCATCCATCAGAATTGCAATGTGCTTTTGGAGGCTTCCCATCATGAGAGGACTCAGAATTAAACTACCTAGCATTGGATGTGTATCAGAGTTCCCCGTCCTAAAGGTTGGGGAGCTAGGCACTGGTTCTGTTGTGTTTGCGAAATAATTGGGGCATTGAGGTTCTTCAAACACAACGGTCTCTTCTTATATTCTCTCTTATTCGTGCCACCATGGTTTTAGAAGTGTGGACTCTCTTATGTCATCGAGATCCGACTCTATGATGTGCCTACTAAGGGGGCAAGGGTGTGCAAACTTCACTGGTTTTTTCCACTCAGGCTTAGGAGTCACTTAGGATATTGTCACTGTTGGTTCATACTGTTCCACATCCCCACACGTCTCCTCTATATCCATTGCCTTTGGCTAGTCCAGTTTCAAGTGCACTTCAGGCTCTTCATCAGTTTCTGCATTTATGTCATAACACTACATATCCTGGGGATCATTACTCCCGGCTTCAAACATCTGAGGCATTGGACTTTGAATATCTTGAGCTTCGGTTACTTGCTCAATCACCTCCTCATTCCTTAAAGCCGTGCTAATTTGCTCTACCCAAGTCTGAAGATCCTCAATCGACTTCTGTTGCTCAATCAAGATCTCCCTTGTTGATGCTAAAGACTTTCCCCACATAGTGTTCAATCCTTCCTTTTTTGTTTTAGTCTCGGGATCCATGTACTGAGTTGCACTGGTTGGAGTATTGCTGATTAGGGCCATCTGAGTCTAAAAATTTTTATTTGATGATTTGTGGCTCCCTAGCATCTCGTCTTGGTTTTCTAAGCTTGTATACATGAATTCCATTGAAGACTGTTCTCCTTGTAAACACGGGGTTTGGTATGGGGGTTCTGGTGCGTACATTAGACTTGGCTCATATTATTCTTGATAGCCCGCAGTATTGGTCAGAATCCCTTGTTCATCCTCTTTCATCAAGGCCATGCTAATTTGCTATGTTCAGTTCTAAATATTCTTGAATGACTTATGTTGCCCAATCAAGATGTCCTTCAGTGATGCTATGCCACCTCCTTCCTCCAACCTTGCCTTTTCTGTGTCACCCTCAACATCCATGTATTGAGGCTCATAAGTTGGAGTCTGGTAGATGCATCATAGGGCGCATGCGGGATTTGGATCCCAATATTGGTCTTGATAAGAGTTTGCTGAAGGGTCTGGGTGATACCCCAAATCTGGCTAATAATTGGGATATTCTTCATTGTAGGAGTACTCACCCCCATACTGCTCCTGTCCATAACTGATAGGCTCCTGATGGCTCGTGTAGCTCCCAGCACCATAGTCATATGTCATTTCTGGCTCTCGACTCTATTGGGCTGCAACAGTATCCAACTTTCTCGAGAGAACCTTCAACTATGCTGAAAGTGAAGCAATTGGGTCAACACCATCATTCCATGTTTCTCTTGGTTGCTCTTGCCTTGTGTAGTTCCATGGATAAGCGTTGAGATCCATTGTACCTGAAAAGAGAATATAAGAAGAGAATTAAAACAAAAATAAAATGTTTAAAGTAAGACTAATTTGATTTAAACTAATGTTGGCAAACAGTTATCAAACTAATTCCCAAGCAACGGCGCCAAAAACTTGTTGGCCATTTTATCGGTCAATATATTCGCGCAAGTATACGAGGCCAGCAAGTAATAAAGTGTAAGTACAGATATCGTTTCCATGAGGAATTAACAGATAAAAGGTCGCCAAAGAACTAGTACATAATCATTTCAGTCTTATTTAAACGGGTGGTAAAGAGTTTGAATATAAAACTAATTAAACTAGATACGAAATCAAACTTTAACTAATTAATCCTAGAGTAGAATCAGATAATGAAGGCATGAGATTCTAATTTTCCCTAATGATTCATCTAAGTCGATTCACTTCCAATTAGGTCAAATTAATCATTACAGTGTTTTGGCCGAGAACACTAATGTGAGAGAAGGCCATCTTTCGATGCACCTAAACCATATCACATGCAATCCACATAAGATAGAACGCACGTGAACACCCACATTACCTGAATGACTATATGTCTATGTGATTTACAAATAAATAGGTTTTAAGTTCAAGTCCTCTATTGACTATGAGAGGCGCCTCGGTATATGTCTATCTTAAGCACAAATCATACGCCCAACGCCATGTGAACATACAATCACCCGCTACCACGATTAGATCTACACCTATATTTTATCTTTCGAGTCCACATAGGTTATCACGGTAATTGGTCGAGACTCAACTAAGCAATTAAAGCATACATCGTAATAGACAAACACAGAAAAATCAAATAAGACCATTATGGAAGGAATATCAAATTAAGCTCTTCATTAGGTTCCATTAAAACCCCACAATATAGTTTAAGTCATAAATGACTCAAATATACCATCCACATATTGCATAAGCATCATAAGAATACAAACATGAATCAAAGAGAAAATAGGATAGAAGATGCAAATCTGATTCCTCTTGATCCAAGTATGAAGCCTTGATGTTCTCCAAAAGGTTTCAACCATCCAGTCTAATAAAACCCTAGAACATTAACTACTTTAACTAGAACTAATCTCTACTCCTAATCTATACCAAGAAAATGAAAAGAAAAGAGAAAAGAGATGAACTAGTTAGGGCTAAACTCCACACAGGGAGTATCTCTTCAGTGTGCCAAAAATCAGCCCTTATATGCCTTTTCCAGCCGAGTCTGCCTTTGCCCCAAGCCAAAATTCGATCAGCAAGCTTTTAAAAATAAGTCAACCGGGCAGCTTGACCGGCGCAGCTGCGCTGGTTATAAGCCAGCAGCCGGCGCAATTGCGCAGGCTTCAGATGGGGAAATTCTGCTCCTTTTTGCTTCCTGCTCCTGCTGATTCTTTCCATGTTTAAGCTCAGCTCTCATGCTCCTGCCAATCACCTAATGCCAATGTCTTGTTCCTTCTTTTTCAGTCCATCACTTGCCATAACTTTGTTCTTTAAGCTTTGCTCCTTTTTAGCACCTTTTAATCATTTTAAGCTTAATTTGCACCCGGAGAGTCCCAAATACAGAAATCTACAAAAGTAAACATAAATGCATGAAAAGATACAATAACACATGAGTTTAAGCAACATTAAAAGCGAGTTGATATCTAAATAAGTGGTTATAAAACCACTTATCACAATTCTCTATAAATGGAAGCTCACCTTCTTCCCATTCTCGGTTGCTTAAGAATTATCTGATAAGTTGCATTAGAGAGTTGAGTTGCTGAGAATTGAGGGAGCATAATCAGTGTGTTGAGGGAATTCAATTAAGCTTCAAAGAGGTAATAACACTATCACAAATGCTATTGATTCTTAATTTTTGAAATATCTTAGAAATGACAAGATATACTTGCTAAGTAAGTCCAAAAATTGATGGCTAAAACTTATTGCAATCTGTAATTTTTTGTTAGATGTTGTTAATACAGTTAAAAATGAAAACAACGGAAGTTGAACAGACCAATTTGGTTTAGAAACAAATTCGTAGTGAATGAATTCGCTAAATTTGTCGAAACATGAAAATTTAGTATGAACATGAGTTTTGGATTAATATTTGGGTTAGTTAATGTTTATGTTAATTGTTGATTCTTGGGTATGTTGTAGTTTTCTGAGTTAAAAATCCATAGAATCGAAAACGGACTAATTTGGATAAGTATAACTCGCGTTATGACGATCGGAGAGTGAAATGGTCTACTAAATCGCGAAAGAACTAAGTCTGAAACACCTTCTGCCTCTTGTGGCGCAGCTGCACTGTCCCCAAGTCCATTTGGGGCGCAGCTGCCCCGGGCATGATCAGACAAAAGAAAAACAAACAATATTTTGACCTGCTGTAGTAAATTAGGCATAACTTCTTTATACAAACTCCGATTGAGGTGGTTCAGGATAATTCAAAAAGATAACGAGTAGACCTACAACTTTCATTTTTTAAGTTTTTTGATTTGAAGTCATTAAGAGGGGTAAATATATCCATCTTTGTGACTGCTCCGTATTCGGAAGCAATCGGAGGGCGTCGGACATGCATATACGTAATTGTAGTGCTCCCGACGATAAAATATGTTCTTCTAAGTGATAAAACATAAATATGCATGATATTAGACATGTCATATAACTAAGATTTCTTTACTCATAATGGAATGCTTTAACATGATTTTCTAAAAGAAAACTTAAAGTTTTGAAAATGAAACTTGACGAACTTTGTGTCTTTAAGTTCCGACTTTGGAAACATGTACGTATAACCTAGTTATGCATGGAAATAGGTATGCCATGTGGTTTCAAACCCCTTTGAATACCATGAACCTCTTACTTGCTTTAATGTATGTTTTCTAAGGAAAACTTGAAGATTTTGAAAACAAACCTTGGTGAACTTTAAGTCATTTAAGTTCTGACTTTGTAGTATATGTATGGTTGATTCATGTGAGCATGAAATGTGATTTTAAGTTACCTCGCTTAAGATAACTTGCATAGCTTGGATAATACGTGTTTTCAAAGAGAAATTCAAGTTTTGAAAACTAATATTCATGAGCATGGTGTCGCCTACATTTTGACCTTGTAAGCATGTGTAGAAACATGCACAAATGAGTATGACATATGATTCGAAGTTGCCTTGCATGATTAGTTTGGCATGATATGAGATTTGAAGTTGTCTTACTAGCACAAGTGGTTTTAGCTTGGCTTAGAATGACTCTAAAGGTAAACTCAAACGTTTTGAAAACTAATATCCATGAGTATGATGATACCTACCCTCTGAACTTGTAAGATTTCATGCTAGTACTAGTCGTGCCATTAAACATGGCCTATGAAATGCACTCACCTAGTTTAACACACTAAAAGTTATCCAAGCATGAGTTTAGATATGGTTTAAACTACACTAGTTATGTGTAAATGATGAGAATACTTACAAGCGTTCACATTACAAATTATAGGACCTTCTCATATGAAAAGATGGTTAATATAGTTGGCCTCATTACTTTATGAATTTGTTGGCCTTAATTCGGTAGAACTTTCCAACTAGAAACACATTGTGTGAATGTGGACTTGAGGTGACCCTAAGAAAGTATAAGATCTTTTTAGATGTATGTTGCTATGTGTTAATACTCTTGCATGCTATAAAAACTAAAACGAAGCCTAAAATCAAAAGTCAAATCTGGTCTGGACAGGGAGCTGCGCAGCTGCGCCCTTCCTAGGTTTAAATGTGGCGCAGCTGTGCCACAGGGCAATTTTGCTTGATTGTTTTAAATGCAGTCTGTAAGAACCCGAATTTTCAGATATTATTAAATAAGGGTTTAATAAATAAAATTCTTAAACTGTGAGATGGGTTCGAATAAGAGTATATATATGTGATATGAGGTATGTGGTATTATATTACATAGGGTAATATGGACTATGTAATATGTGATTTTGTGATTTATAAATATATTCTCATTATATATTTATTATAAATTGTAGAGATGAATTAACAAGAAGTGGATAAGAATTTCTATCGATATTAAATAATTTATAAAATTATTTTATCATAGTAAGTGGGTGACATTAAATATCTTTAATGTATAATCACCATATTCTTGTGTATGTGTATTAATAACTAGTATGCTTATAATATAGGTTATTAATAGCACTTAAGCTATCCGTGAATAGGTTTGGATAGTGAAGTATGAGTTAGTTAAGGGAATTAACTAATAAAAATAAATATTGGTTAATTTAAGTTGAGAGTTATATTATGGAATAATATAATGTGAATATTAAAGCCTTAATTAACTATGGTGATATAGTGAGGGGTTTAAGAACCACTTAAGTAAATAGTGAGTTAACACACGCGTGGAGTATGTGAATATAGTAAGTGCCTATATATATTACTTGGCATGATATTATATGAATGTGCGAGTGACGTTAATGATATACGTTGTTAAACCAATATATCTTTAAATTAATATTGAGATATGGTCAAACGTATAGATTAAAGAAATTATTTTGGGAATAATGTATCATAATAGAAAATAAACTTATGGCCTATTTTCTATATAAAAGGTGTACATGTGTCATACATGTAATTATTTTAATAATACTTAGATATTATATTAAAATAATATCTTGAGAAAAAGGAGTAAGTCATTTTATTATAATTAATGCCTATATTGGGAGAAAAACATGATAAAAATATTTTTATGTCATGTTATGACAAAATACATAAATTCTAATGTATTTTCAAGAGAGTTAATTAATAAAAGAAAGTAAAGTTATTTTAATGTATTAAATGACTTAAGTTATTATTTTATCGTAGATTTTATAATAATAGAGTAAATCTTAATTATTCTGAGCATAAATGCTATACATATTATAAGTGTATAGTTATTTAAGGTAACTTGACATTAGAGTGTATGTGTCACACAAACCTTATATTAAAAGGAATATTAAAGTGTGGTGGAAGTAATGATAAGCTTAATATTGAGCTTGTGAGGTATGCCTAGTGTGGCAAAGTGATGGCATAGACATTCATTAAATAAATTAATGAATGAATAATTAAAGGAATTAATTAGTATTATTATGTGGATAAATTGCTATGTGCAATGATGTGTAATTATAAGTTATATAGTCGCTACATCTATATAATATGAAATGAAGTGTGACACTTCAAGAAAACTATATAATATAGGAAACTATATGGTAAAATGAAATGAGTCACATAAGTTACATAAATGGACCTATGTGACAATGTGATATGTGCGGTACATAAATGTGAATGATATTAAATTAAACTAAATAAATAATTGTTGTTAATAATTATTTCAATGGTTAAGTATAATTGAAATAATAAAATTTACAATAATGGGGTGTGACACTACTCTATTAAAATATATTCGGTATTGTCAAATGTACATGGAATATATGATTATATGATTGGGTGTATGTGTGACCCTATCATATCATATGGTAATAACATTAAGTTATTAGATATAAACTTGCAAGTTAGCCCATGTGAGAGCAATGATGGTTAACTAAATGGCTAGTATAATGAATAGTAGTAGTTGGTGGGAGTTAGCCACCAACTCTTCTTTGCCCATTGGGTAATGACCATAGGAGGGTAATAGCTTGGCTATAAGTAAAGGCCATGCATTGGTCTGTAGAGTGTTAGTTTATTTGCTAAAGGCAAGTATATATGTTATGTGAATTAATTATGTGACATGGTGCAATAGACCCCCTCTCATGACCCCTATTCTATACCCAAATGCTGATTTTTATACCACGGTGAAGTTCAAGCTAGAGCCATGTGGGGGAAATGATGAGGAAGGACCATAAATAGTAGTAGTTGGTGGAGTTCACCACCAACTCCTCTTTGACCATTGGGTATTGCCCATAGGAGGGTAATAGATTTACTATAATTAGAGAACATGTAAATAAGCATTGTAATGGTATTACATCATGAACTTATTATAAGATGTGACATTGAGAGTAATATTATTTTGTAAGCTTGAGGTCTATTAAATACTAAGCTTACATAATTGTGCCTTGTGTGGCATGAGTGGTATGGTTAAATCAATTAGAGGTTTAACTATGATTATTAAAAGAAATGGCAAGTTAATAAATAATTGATATTAATTATCATTATAATATTTGGGTGTAATTGAGATAATAATTTATGGAAAATTATGGGATGAGAATAACCAACTATTTTATATCTAGTCCAATTAAAATACTAATTCAATGTACATGAGGTACATGATTATATGTGTTGGTGTATATCTAAAGTATGGATATACTTAGGTGGGTGTACATATGTGTTTGTGTATATGTACATATGACTTATATTAATGTGTCAATATTAAGTAAGCATAATGTGAATTATAATGTCCAAATGGATATAACCTAAGTGTACAATTATACATTGATGTAGGAATATATGTAATATACATATGTATATTGCACAAGGGAATACAATGCTGAGTTTATTAAGCCTTGTCCCATAATGAGAGGCACACTTCTTTCTCACGTGAATAGCTATAAGGCTAGTCTAGCTTATTCCTTCTCAAACTCAGCAAGAATTATAGCAATGATGAATGGGGAGTGGACTAAACAGTGGAAATCAACCACTCTTACCAACCCCTCTCAATCCAGTGTATTCTTCTTCTTCCCATTGGTTTGGAATAATGGGAAAAACCATGAACTGTGTAATGAATTTTCTATAAATGCAAGCTCTTCTCTTCTCCTTTTTCTTTTGCTGAGTTTGCTAAGAGTAGTCAATTGAGTTATATTCTAAGGTTCTAGTGAATTAAGGGAGAGAAAGCTAGCAGTAAGCAATCACAGAGGTATAACTCCCTCACCTTGTTCTTCATTGTTTTGATATACTAAGTTCTTGAGTTCTAATTTCTAAGAATACAAGAATTCTTCAATTGCTAGTTAACTGATGAAACGTTGTTATGGCATTGTGTTATATGAGTGTTAAGTAAAGTTATAAGCATGTTAGAATGATGTTATAGCATGGCTGGAAATGATTTTGTTGAGAATTTCTGAGTTGGGTTAGCTGTACTGTCGAAGCAGCCATGTCTGTTTCTGGCCGGCCAGCGGCGCAGCTGCGCCAGTTTTATACTGACCAGCGGCGCAGCTGCGCCGGGCCTTGGAACTTGAATTTTTTTTTCTGCAACCTGCTTGATTCTGTTTAGTAATAATGGTTTAAAGTAGCTTAAACAAGCATGCTAAAAGGTTTAACATGCCTATACGAGTATATTAACATGACATGCTCCCGCATTGCTATGATTGCATGCATGATTCGTAAAGGTTTATAATTTCCAAAAGTAAACGTAAAGTTTTGTAAACAAGAATGACTTATACGAACCATGTCGACATTCTGATTTTTCAAGCATGATTATATTATTTAGGAATGCATGAGAAGCGTATTAACTTACGAATATATGTTTCATAGTATAACATGAGCATACCGAACCTCGTTAGTAAACAATTCTAACCAAAATGTTAGTTTCGAAGGTGAACCTTGGCACGTAAATGTCATGAATACATTGTGATTTTTGCGAGCATGTTTAGATGACCTAGAAATGCGTGTCGAATATGTTAACACATGAATCTAGATAGCATGGACGTATTAGACCCTATTAGTGAGGTTTACTAGTGAAAGTATACATTTTGCACGTGAGTCTTGACATGTATATTGAGATTTGAATTCTGATATTTGTAAACATGTTTGATAGTACTCGTAGACTCGATCATGTATCCTACATGTATATATACCATGATTAGGTGTTGTAATTCGAGTGAAACATAAACGAAGCATTTTTTCAAAACAAAACGGTGTTAGTTGCATGAATGTGATATAATTATTCATGAGTATGCCTAATACAAAGTATATGAATACCCCATGTGTTTAAAAGGCGAGCATATTAGACTTTATGACTTTATAGCCTGAAATGGACTTAAGTTTTTATGGGTATTAACTTGGAACCTATATCATGTAAATTGAATGTGAAAAGGTTGAACGAGCATGAAAGTATCCTTTAATATGTATACGTGCTATGTAAGATCACATATTGATACTTGAATCCGATTTGACGATTAACTTACAATAATGCTATAAAATGCTAAAAAGAGTATGCTTGCTATTTGTTGTGATCTTATGTGTTAGTAATGATATATGAGAATGATTAACTCAAAGATGGACTACACTAGCTATATGTAAATAGATTAGTGGTTGACGGGCGTGCGTATATGAAGAATGGTAGTTAGTACGTAAGGTTAAAGTATACGTATACTTACATAGTTATTCTAAGAATACGATAAGAAAGTGAGACGAAGGTTCTAAGAACCAAGTTAGTCAACAATGTAACCTTTATTATTACATTGAGAATGTGTGGATACATATAACTAATGAGTGTGATCTCTATGGTTCATATAACTGTGTATGATTTACACGAAGTGCAGATATTCTTAAGCAGTTAAGTCGTAGTTGTTAAACTACGAATCAGGCAAGTCTTTTAGTTCTTATTTGATATATGAATTCAATAACTGTTAGTTGAATTATATTATTCTGTGATAATGTGAACTTATATATATGAGATATAAATGAGATTGAAAGTTGATCTTTGATGATATACTTGTTATGTGAAAAGTAGCATGCGTAGAAAATATATATTATTTATAAATGCATGAACTGAGTATGATGTTGTATGCTATGTGATGCATGAAAACTGTTAGAATTGCTGAGCTGTCGAGCTCGCTCTTGCAAATAACCACTTTTGCAAGTTAAAGACTTACGATAAAGACTTCGTGCTTCTTGATTGATAAAGATAGATAGTATCGCAATGAAGAATATTATTTAGATTATTACTCGAACCATGTTTAGGTTCTAGTCGTAGTACTTGATATTTGTTTACGAGGTTTAATGCTTGTCGTACTGTAAAGATGTATTAGATAATACATATAGGATATTAAGTTAAGATGTAAACCTTTATACGGTAATTCGAATATAGTGAATCATATTATATAGTTGATTCAAGAATTGTAACTGATTCAAAGTTATGGAATCAATAAGAAGAATTTATTCAAAGGATATTGAAAAGTTTAAATTATTCTGCATTTTAGTAACATCGAATATGATGTAAAGACGAGATCTTGGATATGAATAGAATTTATATTCTAAATTATAATAAACAAAGTTGTATTCTTTTACTAATGATTAAAAGATGTAATAGTTCGACGTTAGTAGTATCGTGACTGCACCGAATCCGAGGTTTCGAAGGAACGTGGATTTGGGGGCGTCACACAGTCTGAACCTTGTGGCGGGCTTACATTGTTATCATAATATATAAAACAGAGTCTAAATAGTGCTTTGAGTATTGATTTATGTAATGATGATAGGAAACCTGAAATTGATAAATTTCCTAAGGTTTGAGAAACACATCTATGAGTTTTAAAATGTATGTGTTGGACACATGGATAGATAAGTGTGTGATAATTGTTGATGTCGAGTGTGGGTGGTTAAGATATACCTATACATACCTAACTATTCTAAGAATATGATGAGAAAGTAAAAAGAAGGTTATACAAACCTAGTTAGAAAACAATATACAATTGTTCTTATACTTAGAGCATATGAAATGTATGGAAGTGTATAACTGACGAGTGTGAACTCTATGATTAATATAACTGTGTAGGATTACACGAAGTGCAGATATCTATAAGCAGTTAAGTCGTAGTTGTTAAACTACGAGCCAGGCAAGTCTTTCAGTTCCTATTTGATATATGAATTCTATAACTATTAATTGAGTTATATTATGTTATGAGAATGTTGATGTATAAATGTGAAATGTATATGAGATATGTATGAGATTGAAAGTTGATTTTTGATGATATACATGTAAAGTGAATCTCTATACCTGTTATGTGAGAAGTAACATGAGTAGGAAATATTACTTGATTATGAATGCATGAACTGAGTATGATAATATATGCTATGTGATGCATGAAAACTGTTAGAATTGCTGAGCTGTCGAGCTCACTCTTGCAAATAACCATTTTTGCAGGTTAAGGATACACGGTAAAGTCACGTGCTTCTTCATTGATAGAGTTCGATAGTATTGCAACAGAGATTTTTATTTATTTAAAGTTATACTCCTGAATCATGTTTAGGTTCTAGGAGTCGTACTTGATAGTTGTTTACGATGTTTAATACTTGTCGTATCGTAAAAATGTATTAGTTAATACATAGAGGATATCGAATTGAGATGTAAACGTTTATACAGTAATTCGAATATAGTGAATCATATATACTTGATTCAAGGATTTGTAATTGATTTAAGATTTATGAAATCAATAAAAAAGATTTTATTCAAAGGAGTTTGAAAAAGTTTAAATTATTTCGTATTTTTATAACATCAAATATGATGTAAGACAGGAATGGTAAATGACCAAGATCGGAACTCATTAAAGTTCAGGGTCATTATACAAATCCTAGAAATGGAAAGAATTTATATGCTAAATTGTAATAAAGCAAAGTTATATTCTTTAAGTTATAAATAAAAGATGTAAATATTCGACTAGTAGTATCGTGACTGCACCGAATTCGAGGTAATAGAAGGGACCCGAATTTGGGGGCGTCACAAAACTAACCTCCTGCACAAGCTACAATTAATTCACGCTCCTTATTAAATCCTACATATCAATACATTCACAATACCCATTAATCAATAGTTCGATATACCTATCAAATCACAACATTGGTCTTTGAATACGTTATTGGACTTTATAATAATGATTTTAAGTTATGAAATTAACTTATTAATTAATCACATAATATAAGTTATTAACATCTTATTATATGCTTAACATGTCTTCATGTTCATTACATTAAGTTTTAAAACACATCTTTGAAACTTGAATACTTAGATTTTTTTTTGAAATTCTGCAGGTAGGGCGCGGGCGCGCTCCATTTGTTCTTTGGAGCGGCGCAGGCGCGCTCCATTTATTCCTTAGAGCGGCGCGGCCGCACTTCGACGCAGACCCAGATTCTGCAGTTCGCGAAGAACACACTGAACAACCCAATTAACTCTAATTTATACAAATATAACGATTTGTAATGTTACCCATGAAGTATAAACTTCACCGGATCATCATAAATCGATTCTAGCATGCTTCTAACACTTTAAATCACATAATTACACAAATCAAAATATTCACATAATTACACAAATCAAAATATTCGCTATTTTCAATATTTTGTAAAACTTTGTGGAAAGACATGAATTTCGACGTTACATATTCGTTAATATACCGAATTCGTTCGTTTAAATTTCGTTTTATTCGTTTAAACACGTATAATTATATTCAATCGTCAATTTAAAGTTAAACAATTGATTAAAGCATTTAATTTGTACACAAGGGCCATATGGGCTATATATACAACTTTTATACTCTGTAACTTTTGAAAACCCAATTAAGGCATAATTGCATGAATTTAATCACTGTAAATCATGCATATATGGTTTAAAATATGTTATGAATAATTTGTAACACATATATAGACATATAATCAACAATTGCCAAATTTTCCATTCACAGAAAACCTTTAAAACACGTAAATGGAAAAAAAAAACTTTGTAACTTTTCAAAACTCCAATTTAGACATGTTTTCATGGATTAATTACTCTAAAACAGATATAAATCACATACAATTGAGTTATGTATGTTAATAGACATCTAACATTAAGTAATAAACAAGAAACTCATGAAATCCCATTATCAGAGAACTCAGTTGGGAGAAAATATAATACATGAAATATAAAACTTAGATTAGGGTTTACCCTTGCTTTCTCTGTTTGAAGGTGATATAAACTTGAATTCTCCAATTCCTCTCTAATCAATTCTCAAATCTTTTATCGCAATTTTCTCTCTAGTTTTTCTCTGATGAAGGTAAGAACTGATATGGCATATGATATAAGATATAAGTATAATACATATAATATATAATGGGTGAGTAATGAGTGAGTTAGTGGCGTCAGTTAATCCGTAATGGGTTAACTGATACAACTGCCCTTAGGGCCTTGTTTGGCTAGCCTCATATATGCCTTTCCCATTAGTTTAATTAACTCTTATTATATAGTTAAATAATGTCACACCCAATTAATCGAATAATCTTATTTAAATCAATTAAATAAAATAGCATAGTTCCACAATAAATCACATAGTCACAAAATTAAAATTCTCATTTATTAATTATGTCAAATCATTAAATCTCTAATTAATTATTAAATTAATTAGATTAACATCATGCTTATTAAATAATTCGTTTAATCAAATAAGCTCAATTAAATACATACTTGAATAATAAAATTCTCCACATTAATTTAATCAATGTAACACATATAATTAAATTAATCTACCATAAATTCATCAATTAATTATTTAACTCAATAATTAAATCATCGAAAAAATATTTATTTAATTCAATAAATAGTCAAATTAAATTACATAAATCTCGTTTGTCACAAGACCGCCGAAATCGTCAAGGCGATCAGGACAAGATTGATAGCTGCTCAGGACTAAAAGTCCAATAATAATCTAGAATGGGGGTTGAATAGATTATTACAAATTAAAAGATTATCTTAGGCCTTTTTGAATCTTTAGATAATTAATTTGCAGTGTTAGAAATTAATATGCAAGACAGTAAAAATTCAATCACACAATGCACAGAGATTTGTCTGGTTCACAACATACATCCCGGGTATGCTGCTACGTCCAGTCTCAAGCTCCTTTTCTGGACTTGAGATCCTATTACTTCTTGTAATAGAAACTCCTTCAACAGGCGGAGAAGCCTTTACAATGTTTTATAGACAAACTTTCAACTATTCACAACTACCTATCTTGGACAGCAAGCTCCCAGCTCCCTCCTCAAGCTTTGTTGTACTTTCTTTTGAGTTTAGTTCTATTTTATGATCTGGTCTTAAAACAACAGCCTCTTACTCACCTCACAAGTTCATTAGAAACCCAACTCCCAGCTGACCTCTCTAAGACTCTGGTTTTGGTCAAAGAATTATTCGTCTTTCTCACAGGTACATAAAATAAACTAACTCTAACCTTTTCCCTTTTTACAAAGTGTTTAACAGAATTTACAACGATATGCTTCTCAAATAAGCAGATAACATTTAGTACAGATATATATAAAAGTTTAAATAACTTTTATATTTAAAGCTTCTAAAATAAGCAGATATCAGTTAAAGAGCAGATATATTTATAAATGTTCAAAGACTTTTATACTCGAGAAAATATGCTTCTTGTTAAGCAGATCGTAATTTATGCTTTTAAAAAAATGCTTCTGTGCAAGCAAATATGTAAATTATGCACTGTTATAAAAGTGTAAATAACTTTTATATTTTGTGTGAAAAGTGCTTCTTGAATAAGCAGATGTAAATCTATACACGATTATAAAAGTTTATATAACTTTTATATTTTTATAAATATGCTTCTTGATTAAGCAAATAGATCAATTTTAGCTTTAGCTCAAAAATGCTTCTGTATAAGTAGATATATAGTTTAATACAAATTTAAAGAATTATCTATTCTTTATGGATTAAAGAAATGTAACTTTAAGTTCAAATATAAAAGTTTAAATACCTTTTATATTTAGAGTGAAAATGCTTCTGAGTAAGCAGATAAGTTATTTTAAGCTTTGAATCAAATATGCTTCTATTTAAGCAGATATATTCACTTAAGTTTGTGATATAACAGTTTATATAACTTTTATATTATACAACAAGTATTTTATGAATAAATAAATTTATGATCAAATACTTGTGATGACAGATATCAAGTACAATAAATAAATCAGTTAAGCAATACTTAATATAACAAATATATTTGTTTAACTCAAGGAATATATAATAATATTTTATCTATTATGTGACAAGTTATAAATAAAGTCACTTAGTACTATAAGGAATCGTACGGTCGGATTCCCTCACTTAAGAGGAATATTTCTGCAGCCTTGCGACGTCTAAGTATAACAGTATTTATAATTTCACAATTGATATTTATATAAATATTGTCAATAAATCACTTAGATTTTCAAATACGGTTCGGATGATTCACTCTTAGAGGAATTATCTCAGTGTTATTTTAAACTATCAAGTGTAGATCTATGTTATGATATTTATATAAGTAATATCAAATACAAAGTCACTTAGTACTATAAGGAATCGTACGGTAGGATTTTCTCATTTAAGAGGAATATCTCCGTAGCCTTGCGACGTCTAAGTATAACTTTTTATTTGATAAATAGATAAAATATATATATATATATATATATATAATTGAGTATAATAATTTATATTTGTATATCTATAAATATAAATAAGCAAGAGATAATTCAAATAAAATAAATCAAACAACTTATCTCAAATGCTTAAACCAATTTTCTCTTCTCAGATGATTAGAACTTTGATAAGAAGAGAGAGAAAGCTTCTTAGAGAGAGAGAGAGAGTATGTAGTAGGAGTATAAGCTTTTCTTTGATAGTGAATTGGAAAATTAGAAATGAAAGAAAGGCATCCTATTTATAGGTTTCTGAGGTTGTGGGCAAAATGATAATTTTGGAAATCTGTTTTGAAATTAATGGCTGAGATTTAATAATTTTGAAATGGGCGGTCCAGATAAATCAAATAAAAAAAACTTCATGCCGAGGAAATCAAATTATAGCCCACACAAATTTTAGCCAATTTGTTCATTAAATGCCCACATTAAATTTGGTTAAGGTAACATGCATTTAAATCTCAGCACATTAAATCTCCAGCACATTCAAAATCTCCAGCACATTAAATCAGTAATGTGTCCCAAAATCATGTTCCTTTTTCAAACATTCAGCATTTTAAGATTTTGGTAAAAGGTTAATAAACCTTTCATTTAATGCTTTACATTCATATATGAACATATATATATATATATATATATATATATATATATATTATATCCATATGTACATATTTTACATATATAAAAATATATATACGGTATATATATAAGAAGGAAATAACTTAAAATAATTTTTGTAATCTTTAGATAACAAAATTATTTTGAGAATAAATAGGAAATCAGTTTTTAGCCCAAGTTTTAAAAAAAATTCCTTATAATTCAAACAAATGAGCACATGACAATTCCTAAGCATTAAATTCGGTCAAACAATTTTCAGTATATAATGGACAAGCTTTTGTCCCAAAAAGATTGTCTCTTTTAAACTCCCATCATATTCATGAAGGTTTTGCCCTAAAAGATTTGTCTCAAGTTCATGTTTTCAGCTTTAGCAAAATTTTGGTCAACATAAGCATTTATTACTTATTAGCCAACATATCATTTCATGCTTAGGAAATACAAAGCAATTTCTCCCAAAAAGATTGACACATTTTAAACTTCCAATTTGACAATAAATTCGGTTAAAGGCAATAAGCCTTTCATTTAATGTTCTTCATGCACATATATAATTATATACATACATATTCGGATATATATATATATATATATATATATATATATATATATATACATGCATGCAAAAATAATGTTTTAACACTTTATATTAAATAATCAAGATTAAGAAGCTCAATTAAATAAGATTTAAAAATATTTTTTTGTCAAAGTAAATAAGATAATTAAAATAATTTATAATATAAATCCTATGGAGAGGATTTTTACTTTTTAATTAATTTATTTACTAATTATTGTTATCATCAAAATAAACCTAAAAGTTAAAGACCCAACAAGGACAGATAGAAGAAATATGTCGATCAACACCGACAAAATCGAGAATTTGAATCTGGTAGCTTCGTTTTCTTAAAAGTGTCTCCCTAGAAATGAAAAATGCGATTTAGCAAGAAGGGAAAACTAAGGCCGAGGTTCATTGGACCCTTTGAAGTTTTGAGAAAGTTAGGTGAGGTGGCTATGAGGTAGCCTTACCTCCGGCGTTAGAACATATCCATAATGTTTTTCTTATTTCGGTGTTACGACCATATAAACCTGATTACAAACTTGTAATACAGTATGAACCATTACAATTTGAAAAAGATTTATCTTACGAAGAAGTTCCTGTTCAGATAGTGACACGAAAGAGCAAGTACTCAGAAATAAAGTAATACCTTTTGTTAAGGTAATCTGGAGGAATCACAACGCTGAAGAAGCTATGTGGGAACTTGAAGATCAGATGATAAAAAATTATCCTCATTTACTTGCTCAATCTATGTGTAGCGCTTATGGGGACATAATCTTTGTAAGTGGGGGAGAATGTAACAGGATGAATTAATTGAGTCGAGATTCTGGGGACAGAATCCTTTTAAGGAAGGAAGGATGTAACGAATGAGATTTTTGTATGTGATTTTAAATATTTATTAAATTAAATAAATATTTTCATTGATTTATTTATTGAGTTAAATAAATATTTGATGAAATTATTGTAGATTAATTTAATTAAATGTAATATATTAATTAAATTAATGTTGGATAAGTTTATAGTTCGAGGTTTGAATTTATTTGGAATTATTAAATTAAATGAGTTGTTAAATAATTATAATCTTGTTCAAGATAAAAAAATTAATAATTAATTAGAGATTTAATAATTTGCTAAAGAAAATTATAATTAAAAAAAAGAATTATAATTATGTGAAAATTTGATTTAATGAGTTATATTGACTTTAATTTAATTAAATTTAAATATTAGAATTTGATTAATTAAAGTGTGACATTTTGTACCATATAATAAGAAGAAAATAAAAATAAATTAAAAGGAGCCTTTAAGGAGCTAGCCAAACAAAGCCTTGAGAACATGGGAACAGTTGAAGCCATGATGCACTCAATTGATACCGACGTTATATCAGTTATATTATACTATACGTATATTAGTTTATGTAAGTTCATTTAAGCATAAGTCGAAGAAAACAAAACAGAGAAAAAGAGAGAGCTTTGAGAGAAATTGAGATTGAAGAAGAGGATTTGGAGAATCAAAGAGGAATGTTCCATCATCTTTGTTTAATATAAACAAAAAATAAAGGGTAAATTCTTAATCTCAAGCTTTGGTTTGTGTTCTTCATGAATTAACTAAAAATTTATTTTTAAGTTCTCTGTAATTGAGTTTTCATGGTTGGATTGTTGAGAAGTTGTTTATAGTTGTTAATAAGCATGTATAATATACTATATGATGTTTATAAACAGTTTTGGTTGAATTAATCCATAAAATTATGTTTAAAAAGGAAGTTTTGAGTTACAGTGAAAATATACGAATATGGCTTATATGGTATAATAATTGATGTTTAATTTGTATGTTAATCTGTAAATTAATTATGGGTTATGTTTATACATCAAGAAACGAAAGCAATGCAAGTTTAATGGACTAATTCGATGTAGTAACGAATCTGTTGTGTGTGATTACATTAAACTTGATGAAACTTTGAAAAATGGCAAGAACCTTGGTTTTTTAATCCTTAAATTAATGTTTAAGTTGTTTGTGTTGTTAAAATCTTGCTATGATTATTGGGTTATGTTTCGGTAGAGTTTATATCTTATGGGTATGATTAATTTGTTGTTTGAGTCAAGTTTTTGGGTTTGTTTTGGCTTTGTTATGTGTTCTTCGCGAACTACAGGAACCGAGTCTGCGACACAGCGCTACAGTGCCTCTTAGAAGGCTATTCAGCACGCCGCAGCTCCCGTGCCTTGTTGTTTGGCCGCGCTGCAGCACCTGCAGTGTCGGCTGTTAGGCCTTTTGGCCGCGCCGCAGCGCTGATTAGCAGATTTGCCCAGAAAATTTTATTTGATTGTTCAAGTCCAGAAAATACTATGTAAGCCTAATCTAATGAACATAAAAAGATGTTAATCATAGTATATGATGTTATAATAGATTATGGTTGTATTTTAATATCAAATATGAAGATTTTAAGTTAGTAATTAACAAGTTATACAACAATTGGAACTTAATATTTGTAAGGATTGGAAGTGTGATTTAAATGCTATAACCTCATGTTATGTGCTAGTAAAGATTTCAGTTTGTGCTATGTGGTTAGTATGATTGAACCTAGAGTTAAATAATGTAAGATGGATGTTTAACTAAGTAATTTTGTCGCGTTATAGCTAATTGAGATTGTGATTCTAAATGACATATATGTAAGATAATTGAAGAACGTGAATTGTAATTTTATAGCTTAGGCACGAGGCAGGTTCCCTAACTCTAAACTTTCATTGAGGAAGTTCTTAAGCCCTATTCTTATATTGAGCAAGTTTCTTACTCTTGTTTCTAGCTATTTAAAGCATAAATTATTCAAGTTCATGATTCCAAATGAGATGTTCTAACTCTTTTAAAGTAATACTTCGGCTATACAATGTTTATTCAATTGTATATAGTTGAGATTCAATCTTTGATTTAAATATCGATTATATTATTGTATTGAACCCTTGAATGGCTAGTGAACCTTTATTGATTCGACTAGTTCATAGTTGATGAGCATTCTAAATTCTAGAACTATTATTGAAGCTTATCCAAATTAAACTTCCTTTGGTGCAGACTCTTATGTCAAAACTGAGATGAACAAATCTATTATAGGGGATTATATTACGCGAGAGCGTTAAGATGTTTGTGCACAATACATGGTACGAAGGACTGATCTCCCTAAATATGAGAAGTAAGGTCCATATAGTCTTATGACTGTTAAAAGTTTAAAGTAGAAATACTTGATAACCTAGGATATAGTTCATGGTCTTGTGACCCTCAGATATACTTTTGATCTTGTTTTCTAATCTTGATTCAAAAGCCGAGCTTTCTATTATTCAGAATTCATTATTTACTTTCATGTTATTGCTATTGTTATTTTTATACTTGTGGGTAATTGTTTGTTCACTATTGCATAATAACATTGCATCTAAGGTTGAAAAGAATTGACGAACCATCCACTAGTAAGGGCAAATGCAAGATAAACAAGTGATGAAGACTTGTTATTTGTTATTTGCGAATGTTTATGTATAAGACTTATTTTATTATGTTATGTTTCTGTATTTGATGTATTTAAGGTTAGAGAACCTGGAATTTATTTAAGATGTTGTTACCCTTTAATGGGAGGATTTCTATTTAAGTTATGAGTTTCATTTATATCTTTATTCATGGGTAGTTAGATGTGATTTAATTGGACAGTGAACACCAAATCCTGTGGAAATAAAGTACCTGAATTTTGGGGTGTCACACTTGCTCTGGGGTGGTATCGTCGATAGAGACGTTCAGTCTTTTGTATGAGGCCCAGTTCGGGAGTTTGTGTGTTTTCGGTCCTTTGACGAAGAACCAATCTTTGTGCCAACCTTTGTTTCTTGACGGGCATCCATAAAGGGACGTTTCTTGATCTTGGCGTTGGGTTTCAAAGATTGTTTGCTCAAAACTTTGAAGCCGGGTTCTCGGGAGGTCACTAGTTGGTACAATGAGAAGAAGAAGTCTATTAAGGGAGGTACGCCGAGTTCATGACAGAAGAAAATAAAGACTATGATGTTAATGTAGGAGTTCGGCACCAGTTGGGCAAAGCCGATGCCGATGAACCCTAAGAGGGTCAGAATGAAAGCGTTTAGGGGTAGCCGAACGCCTTTCTCTAGAAGGGTAAAGGGCATGACCGCTTAACCATTTAATCGGTGCTACATCCGATCTGTAGAAGTGGGGGCTTTGAGTTGGTGTGTTTCAGGGATTTGGTAGTGTTCTTGGATCACGACGAGGTCTGCGTCAGTGATCTGAGAAGGAGTGTTGACGTGTGGGAATCTTGTTTCGTCGGGGTATTCACGTATCATTTTTTGGAAATCAGTTTCTGTCGAGGATGAGGTTTGAGAGGTAGTTTGGGTGGTGGTTGTGGTCGTGATGGTAGAGTCGGTGGTCACGGCGCTGAGAACGGGTTTTGAGTGTGTTGTGGAAGAAAATGTGGTTGTTATGGGTGGAGCGGGAATGGTCGAAAGGGGAGTGGCGGTGTTGAGTTCGTCGGTGGTGGACGAGGTGGCAATTGGAATCTGAGAGGACGCCATTGTAGGAACTTAGAGAGATGATTGCTAGAAGCTGGGTTTTGCCAAAGGAGAGAGATAGAGCACTTTGAAATTCTGTGGAAGTGACATGTGAAACTGTTTGAATTGGGGGAGGCGGATTTTGTTGTTTGGTCCTTTTAATTCTTCCCGTATGTCGAGGGGCGGCTCATTAGTGGGGCCTCATGATGATGAGTGTGGGTGGAAGGTGATGGGTTGGACCATCATGGGCTGTGTGGGTTTTTGAGGTTATTGGGCTTGAAATCATTTGTTATTAAATCATTGGACCATGTTTGGAGTACTCTTCCATTAAATGTCTTATTTAAATGGAAGACCGTGGGGCAATGTTGGGCTATGAATATTTGGGCCCACGATTATATGATGGGCTGTAATTCGTGCGGAGTTTTTTTAACCCATATAGGATTCTGTATTAGTAGTTCTAGTATTTTAGGGAATCTTGGATTCTTAAATATATTTGGTTTGTAAAATTAGGAGGAGGTGTTAGGATTTAATCCAACTCCCTTATTTTTTAGGAGATCTTTTACAATCCCATTAAGGAATTTTACCTAATGAGGAACCTTAATTCAATATGGAGAAGGACTCTATGGAGGTGGTGAGATCACTACGAATACAAGGTTTTACCCTGATTCTAAGGTATACACATTATTATTATTTTCCAGCACTAGAGCATTAAGCCTCCATTGTTAACCTTATTCAGCCTGTACTTATTCTCACACCGGAGCTATCCCCCGGTGGCCTAAGCCGCCAAGCTTTGGGTGTGTTTATCCGTTTCTGTGCAGGATTTGACGCGCTTTGGTGATTGGAGCGCGTAGATGGATCTTGGCGTTAACAGATACTATATGGGAGTGAATTATAGCAAGGTTTGGTCTCCTAACATTTATAATTGTATATTATTTTATTATGTTTGCTTATATATATATTACTATATTACTATGTGGATGCCTATTGCGAACTGAATTATAGGATTATATTGATGCAGACATTTGTGTGACGATCTTTGTCGGTATGATATGGATAAGGACTGGAAATTAATTTCGAGCCTGAACAGCTCGCCGCCTCGTAGTTCTTATTAGGCTATTTCTTGGAAGAATTATCTATATATTTATGATAAAACTTGAAAACGCATTTCACTTATGTGAACGGACAAACATATAATTGCGTATTATGCATATTTACACAAGACAATTAATTTTGCTCCTGGTTTACTTCTATATGATGATAAGCTTGCCGTTTGTTGGTCAATAGGTGGTGAGTTTACCTTTCCTAATCAAGAGTGTTTCCACCACTACAAGGTTAGGACCATATCATCTACCATCTTTAATTGAAAAGAACTTGGTTTATTCTGTACTTATTGTACATGTGTAATAATTAGACTTGGAGTTGGGATTATGTTTGGAATGTGGCTTTCAAAATTTTTTCTTGCATGACTTGTGACGCCCCCAAATCCGGGTAATTCCAACCCACAGATATGGTGCTACACGGTGCTATAATCTACTCATACATTCAATTGAAGATTTCAATGACAACCATAAATTTACTAAATATTACATTATAGTATTCCCTTCCCAAGTTCTTAATAACCATTACATTCGTTCTGTATCATAATATCATTCTTTACAAAAATAATACTATACTATTACAAGGATAAACTATTTATCCATCTTGGCATTTCCTTTATCCTTACCGGATCCTTCGGTCCGTTTGCTCTTAGCTGCAATCATATAATTTAAGCAAGAATGAGCATAACTAGCTCAGCAAGTTTAAACATTATATACTGCAACCACAAAATCAAGAATCATATGATTTAATCTTTGATAACTGCACAATAGTTATGAAGTACTACGAATAATCAAAATACCATTTTGATTCCTTTAAAACCATTCCCAAGGACTTATAGTCACTTAAGAAATCTAAGGTGGTCAAAGACCATGAACATTCTCTTTAGTTTGATTCATGAAAAGAATAACCCGGTACTAAGACCGCATGTTCGATATAGCTTACGAGCACATCTAGGTGATCAACCTATAGTACTCTATGTTGAGCAACATTCATTTATTAAACATATTTACGTTTAAGTTTTGGCATCCTTATGTGCCCGTCGATTTAACGACATTAAAACCTTTGTGTATTCATACTCAGGCTTACCTTTGAATCCTTACCAAACCAATTGGCGTAGGATAGCAACATTATGAATATTTTGAAAGATTTACGGAAAAATCAACCAAAATACTTTAAATCTCAGTCTAGCCGAATCGAATGACATTGACTATTCAATAATAGTTTATGCATAGGAAATCATGCATATTGACAGCTTGTCCAACCTAAAGTGTAGACAAGAGTTTAGAAAACTTGCCTTACGCGTCTTCAAACTTTTAAGTATACTTTACTTGGGTCTTTACAGATTCTACATGATATAAACATATAGCATACTAATTAGATTACCAAAATTGATACATATTGTGTAAACTATCTTCTCTTTCTTGCATAACTTAGCCAAATTGTTATACTAATAACATCCTTTTAAGTCATTTTACATTTTTTACGGTTTATTAACATTCCTATGTCACAAAATGACACTCGTCGATCATCGTTTAAACAAAACGGCAGACGAAACCCTAATTGGTTCGTTAACTCGAACACATTTCCTCCGAATTACTGTTATCGGACTCCGTATAGAAATTACATAAGTTTTATATTCATTTCTTATCATTCTCGTACTTCGCACCTCTATTACATATCATATAACCTTAAGGCACACATCAAACTCGACTAAGATTCACAGTTTACGTTTTTGGATTTCGAGTTTTAAATTTAAATACTTTTAATCAACGTTTAATTCCTAAAATCATCGTTAAACATGTTGTTTAGGAATTCTCTCTTCATGTATATTAATTATATACTTGCCCCATAATTACCACCTGAAAAGTTGGGTTGACAAATGTTCGCGTGGAAATTTTTTTGGTTAAGGGCGCTGCGGAGCCAATCTTAGTTATAAAGGCCGCGCTGCGGCGCCGACTTGCAGTGAATGAAGCCCCGGCCAAGCGCTGGAAATCTAGGCATGGGCGGCGCTTCGGTGCCTGCCCTGAGCCTTTAATTTTTTTTTCCAAGTTTTTCAAATTATGAAATTCCCTAGCTCATAACTCGATTGTTATAACTCAGAATTGGCTCATTCAAAAGCCATTAGCTCACATATCTCATATACTATGATTTCATCAGGACATAATAAGTTTCTGAATCCGTTAGCGATAAATTCACCGTTTAAAATTTTATTACGCGTTCGTTAAAAATTCGTGAACGTTCATAGCTCATTTCTTCGTTTTAAGTCGAAATTCGAACATTCATGAGTCCGCAACTCTTAAATACCTAATGCTACGATTCGCCATCGAAAACCTTAAACGGTGACTTTTAACTATCATTCCGTAAATTCTACGATTTCAACGATTAATGTCTATTCGCGTAAAATTCGCCATAACTTCGTTACTCGAGAGTTTTACGCCAAACCAAATAGAATCAATCCATTGGTTCATCATCTTTGTTTCTAACCATCAAATAACATATAACTTATACGCGATGGTTTTCAATTTGTCAATCAACAACAAACTAAGTTTTGATGTTTTTCTTCATTAAGTGTTTAATCATACTTTATGATTTCACTTGATATATGGTTATTAATGTTTAAAGTCCACTAATTAGCCATCCTTATTACTTCGGTTGAGACATGCTACACCAATTCACTTCTCTATCAATTAAGTATTGAAGGAAGATGAAGATTAAGGTGTGAATGATTATACCTCTTAGTATTCTTGACTTCGTTCTTGAGTTTGGTTTAGCTAGCTTCCTTTCTCTTCTTTCTTTAGCAAATTTTGAATTCTCTCTCTCTCTTTAGTGTCAACTCTTGCTTTGTGGTGGAATAAGTTAATGGATTGGAGAGAGAAATGCTTAAATAGGCTTGGTATTTATAGAAATCCAAGGTTTAGGGCAAAATGGTCAAGTTGGAAAACCTCATACTATTCACACCTCCCTTTACAATCTTAGTCACCAAGTTTTGGCCCATGTGACCAGCCATGTCTCCCCCATGGGCCCCTTATGGGTTGTCTATGTGTTTTACCCATCCGTTGACCCACGGGTTCAGTTCTTGGTTCGGGCTTATAATTAATTCAAATTGGGCCTATTCTTGGGCATAATTTAAATCCTCTACGACGCCCCCAAATCCGGTTTTCCTAACCTCGGGTTTGGTGCTCACGATCCATTATACATATCATATCTAACTACCCATTCATTAATGAAAAACATCATTCATTACATTACTAATACAACTTATCATAATATCCCAGGTTAACTAACCTTGACATAACTTACATACCCTTAGCTATTCAAAAGGTTTACATAATTAATTTACATATTGTAACACAACAAATAAAAAAAATCAATAGTAACTACTCCTAAGCTTTGCCTTTGCCTTTGTCTCTATTAGAACCTTCCGCTACCTCGGCCTTAGCTAAAATGTTTTATTTAAGCAAGGGTAAGCAACAAGTTTGCTTAGAAAGTTAAAGTATTCAATAAAGGATATATATCATGAATAGAAGAGTCTAGCTTCTATAGGACTTCAACAATAATCTAAGAATTTTGAAGTAGTTGAATAATAATTCATTTTCAATAACAAGAAATTTCATGCTGAATAACATATCAAGGATGAAAGAGTAAAATTCTTTCAAAGATTCAATAATATTCAAGTGAATAAGAAGAATTAACAATACTACTACAATATTCAATAAAGTGAGATATTCCCAGATTTAATGCTAAGTGACCACACATGGATCATGAACTAGTAGAGGAATTCATTAGTTATTAAAAATAAATTACCCTAGGAATATAAGTTAACCGTAAAGATTAAATCATATTATCTGCAGTACATAAAGTGATCACCTTCATTGTACTTTATATTATGCATAATACTCAATAATAGCGCATTGGGTCGTTTTACGACAATACAGTTTGTTCATCTCAGTCTTACATCATACCACAATAATATGGTTTGGATTGCTTTCAAAGAAATACTATGATTTCAACATATAATATTAATATTGATCTAGCCGAATTCAATGGCATATATCTTCCAATAATAAATCAGTTCATAATAAATAGAACGTTTTATGCTTTGACAAATATTAGCCTCGCCAAAACAATTAGCTGAGACATTGCTTATAAACAGTTCAAATAATAGAACAAGAATCAATTGCATTATGTGCGAATAACAATAATCATTATAGATGTGAATAACTAACAATAATTAATCACTAATCACGCTTTGAAATTAATAACTCAAGTTGAGTTAGGAAACTTGCAATAAATGCAAATATTCAATAATAATCTTACATGTAGAATAATCAACAATAATTATCCACTACGATGCTTAAAAAAATAATAACTCAAGTTTGAGTTAGAGAACTTGTCTGATTCGTTGACTACTGCTACGCAATTTAACTTAATTTCTTTTGTAAGACCTATCATTAATAAGATCGATCTCTTAATTAGCATCACATATCTCACTTATAATATTTATCTAACACGTAATCATATAATCAAACATTAGATAACCCATATGTATTCACAAGTCGAAACCTAGCACACATCGAGTCTTTAATAGTATTCAATATAGTATACTGAGTGGTTTTCCACAAAAACCAACAAATTAGTTTTCGTCTAGTCTACACGGTTTTCACAGTGAGTTAGATCGGTTACTAATTCGTATATACCTCCGCTCTCTGAAGGAATTGTTTAGCCCAGATACTATACATCAACCTTTAAAGAGTACGATTGTACTACTTTAGACTTACTCTTTTATTTTATAAGTTCTTATTTATGTTTCAGTGAACTGTTTACGAATTCAGCAAACCAAAATCATTAATTCAGCAAGCCGAAACCAAATAGTATTCCCTACCTAACCTTTTTAGTTTCCATTTCAGCAATCTAAATTGTTCAATTCAGCAAGCTGAATTACCCTTTTCACGAAAATACCAAATCAGCTTATTATTTTTCTGTACTTTGGCCAAACATATATACATATATTCCAAACACAAAAAGAATTTTTCTGGAATTTTTCAACTCCCTTTAGTATTTTTCAAAAATTCATTTTTAGTTCGTAGCTTAAGAAATTAGCTATATCATGCTCAACTCAAGAAATTTTCAACTCTTGGCGGGATCTTACACGTATTAACGTGAGCTTCCAGTTTAAATTTCATAGCAATCGGAGATATAGAACTCCAGTTATAGCGATTTTCGTCGAACAAATCCAAATATTGAAATGACCATAACTCGGTCAATTTAAGTCAGAATAAGCTCATTTTTGGACAGGATCTACTTTATATCATATAATTTCATGTCCCAAAATATTGGTATTTATTTCAATAATTAAGTTTCCTAAACTGCCCTAGCAGTTTTGGGCAGATTGCTTTTCTCACTTTTTTAGATTTTGCATCCTTTGGTAAAAATATTCCACACGAAAATCTACAACACATTTTTCAGTGATTCCACTTGGAAGTGTTAGAAAACTCATAGATCTAACTCTAGGACTTGACCACATTCAAAAATTCAAAATATAATGAGAGATATGGTCGTTTGAATTTCATATATCGTTTTCTCAAAAATCTGATTTTCAATCCTTTGTGATTTCTAAGAAAACTTCCATGTTCTCACATAATAATCAACATAACTCATAATAAAACCTACTAATACCTCTTATACTCATGGATCTACTATGATCAATGATCTATTTCATCAAACAATCATCAAACACAAGATTAAACACAATCAAGGCTAAGAAAATTAGGGTTTTCTACATTTTGAACAACCTAGTATCCATTTCATACTTTAGATCTGACTTTTGATCCACAAAAGAGTTAGATCTAAACATGAAACACTTATATACACATAGATCTAAGGTTTTAAATCTCAAGATCCTAACTTATATTATCAAAAATATCAAATCAAATAAAAATGAAATTAGACTATATAAGTATGAATTTTGTTATACCTTAGCTTTTCCTTCCCTTTTCTTCTTCTTAAGACTTGTTTAGGAACTAGGAAACTTAGAAAAACTCTCTCTCTCTCTTCTCCTCTTGTCCGAACTCTCTAGGCTCTCTCTCTATCTCTTGGTTGCTTTGCTAAGTTAAGAAAGAAATTAGATGAAAGAGAAAATGAAAAGCTTTTGTGGCATGGTAAAAATAAAGAGATATAATGTATATCTCTTATCATTATCTCCAAATATCTTATTCTCTCTCTCTCTTTCTCTCTCATTATGATTGAGTTTACTTGCAAGTTAAAGCAAAAGTGTTGGCTAAAGGAAGGAGTGACACCTAACGTAGTAGTTCACCCACTAAAGTAACTTAATCATTACATAACTCTCCCCTTTTCTCTCCTTGTAGAATCCGGCCATGTGGCCATTCTCTTGCCCAAAATTTATTTTCTTTTATGCTTTAATTAACATACTTAATGTCCAAAATATCCCCTCCCACTTGGGCTAAAAGTTGGGCTTTTATTTAATTTCTTTTGGGCTTACAATTAATTATTTTGGCTACTAATTAAAATGCTCTTGGGCCTCCATCTCCAGTTAATTGTGCCACTATTATACTTGCCCTTTATATCTAATATTGGGCTAGTTCAACAATTTAGTTGTTCTTAAATTAATTTACATACAAGTCCAATGCTTAAATAAACAATTGGGCTTGTTTAAATTACTTACCCTTGTTAGCCCATTAAATTTATTAACTCTTGAACTAATGCTCATCATTATTGATATTTATATATTCTTATCAATCAATAATGTTATTTCACTTACATAACTCAATTAGACTTGCTTTACTTAGGTTATAAAATTAATTATTTGAGATGTATAAAATAAATCTCTTAGGGTTAGTATATATTTTTAAATACTAATATTCTCTTATATTATAATCCCTTAGGTTTTTAATTACCATACCTAATATATGTATTAAGTTACATAACTTTATTCTTAATTCTCTTTATATACAAAATAAATGTATACACATTATATAATGTATATTTATTTAATCACGTACATAATCCACATAAATTATCATATATTCTATTAGTGTATTAACTTAATAGCCCTAATTGGCTTAATAAGTTATAAACACTCAAATAATCACTATATATAATTCATATCAATAATCTCTTAAAGATTATAAATCTTTTTAATTTAATAATCAAGGCTAACATTCAAGCTATGTGAATTTTTTTAACATAACTTATCTTACTCTTCCTTAATCAAATTGATTAAGTATTCATCTTAGTTAACTTAAAATAAATAAATTAACTATCTTGCTTAATTCACATATTCACTTATATGGTTCAAATACTTCCTAATTTTTTTTTCATAAAAATTACACATATAATCATGTGAAATTCTCGGTCCTTACATTCTCCCCGCCTTATAAGAATTCCGTCCCCGGAATCACTATATCCTTACACTCAAATTATGTCTATCCTTAGAAACTCATTTATTAATCAATTAATTTTATTGAATTACACTCCTCGTAGTTATTATTTCATTTATTCTTTCCTATCCCAATCTAGGGGGCAAAATCGTAGCTTACTTCAAGTCTCATTTGACTTGGCATAGCTCATATTTATCTGTTGTACTTAGGTATCAACATCATATTCATAATGGTATTCCTTTAATATATTAAGCAACTTGTGCTTTCTCTCACTCTATTTTGGAACCTCTAAGGGTTGTCAAAGACCTCATGGGCATACTCGTGTTCTAATAACTTTTTAAAGTTGTATCATCAATTCCTTTATTTCTATCTACACAATACCAATCTGTAACTCATATATCAACCTGTGACTCGGACCCGTAAAGGAATAGTACCTTGTCGTGATATTTATCGAATAAATCGTACACGGTTATATTATTAAATGAAATCTTTACCTGTCACCACTTCTTTTGCAGCCACTGCATCTTGAACCGTCATGTTAAACGTGCGCGCCGTCTATCTTCCCGCCTGAGCAGGTCCTTTGATTGCCAGTGTCCCACTGTTGTTTCCTCTATTGTTGCTTCCACTTTCTGCATTCTTCTTTTGACAATTACAAATTTGATGCTCTAGCGATCCACACGAGAAACAACCTTGTATCTTATTTGGACTTGGATAATTGGGAGAGATGTGTCCCACTTTTCCATAGTTGAAACACACTCATTTCCCCTTTAAACATACTACTATCTCCTGACTTGTCTCCAGATTGGGTATTGTCCTTCCACTTACGCTTATTGGAGTTACTTCCTCCACTGCTACCTCCTTTATTCGTCTTTTTCTTTTTCTCTTGATGATACCTTGACACGGCTTCACTTCCTCCTTCGGAGATGATTGCTTTTTCCAACAGGGTCGAAAATGTATTAATCTGCAACACAGCTACCTTGTTATATATCTCTGGCTTCAATCCATTCTCAAACCTTCGCGCCTTTCGTACCTGTGACACCCCCAAATCCGAGTACTTCGTTTTCACACGATTTGGTGTTCACTTTCTAAATAAAACATATATCTACCCAATAATAAGGAATGCAAAATAAATTACAACCTTATAATTAAATAAAAAATCTTCCGTGTAAAAAGGATTACAACTTTGTCCAAAATATCCCAGGGTTTAATCTAACCTTAACTTAAATAATAATGTGGAAATAAAAATATAACATAAAGTCTTATTACAATCAAAATCAAAAGATAACAAGTCTTCACTTGTTCATCTTGCCTTTTTCTTTACTTGTTGACGATACGTTAACGTTCTCTGCTTTAACTGCAGGGGATTGTTAAATACGCAAGAGTGAGCAAACAAAAGCTCACTTGGAATACAACAATAATATGACATAACTGAATAACTTCAAAATATTTGAATAACTTTACTTTCATCGACAATAAAGAATTTGAATAATAATTCTTTCATCAATATTTAGAATTTTGAATATTAAAATCTTCTAAGGGTCATAAGACGTTGAACTTTGTCCTAGGTTATAAACATTATATTTAAAACCTTTAACAGTCATTTAGACTATGGGCTCTCAACTCGTACTTAGGGGGATCAGCCCTTCGTATCATATATTATGGACAAACATTTAACGTTTTCGCATAGTAACCTCCCCTAATAAATAGGGTTGTTCATCTAAGTATTTGATATGAGTTCGCACCAAAGAAAGTTTGATTTGGATAGCTAAAAGAAAATTTAGAGTTTCAACTACCATCAACTAAGGAATAGTTGAATCGACTCACAATAATCAAGAATAATTCAATAATAACGAATTATGAAATAACTTATGCTTTAGAATTTAAACTTAAAGCATACGAAAGATAAGATATACCTTACTTGAACAATTAAGTCAAGGCCACTTTAATTAAATCATGAACTTTAAATAAGTACTTGTCCATTGTAGAAATAAAAGGACAATCTCAATAAATATTTGACTTTAAAACACTTGTATAATAATAACAAGTTTGTGTTTAGAAAACTTGCATAATATAAGGATTAAAGAACTTGAATATAATTAACGAGTTTAGGGATAGAAGACTTGCCTCAAGCGCAAGCTACTATTATAAACTGTTCTTTAACACTTCCTACACATATATATTTAACCATAATAATCTAAATTAGTTAACACATAATTAATTCACATAATTAGTTAACCCATCTAGGTTAACTCAATCTTCTTTAATTATTAAGTTAATAATTAATTATCACATAATTAATCAAATCACATAATCATAATATAAGCTCACATAATTAAATCAAATAATAATTATGTACTCATATTAAATTATAATTAAATAAATTATAATTTAAACATTCATTTTAATTATAATTAATCAAATTATAATTATATTTTATTTTAATTAAATTAAAATTAATCAAATTATAATTTATAATTAATCAAACTGCATCATGCATTTATTAAATTATAATTATACAAATTATAATTTATAATTAATCATTTACTTGATTAAAATTAATCAAACTATATTCATCATAATTTAATAAATTATAATTTAAGTTAAACCTTTACTTGTAATTATTATTACATATTATATTTTATTAATATAATCTATTAATATTCATTTAGCATTTTAATGTATGTCTAACATGTTATCACATAATCACATTAGGTTAATTTTCATGATCTAAACAAAAGTACACAAGATTTAAAAATTTTCTTTTCTGCCACCCCCTGCCGGGGAGGGATTTTTAACTTTGATAGGCCCGCCGGGGCGGCCCCCCTGCAGCGTCGGCAGACAGGTTCGCAAACTGTGCAGAAAAAGCCAATTTAACTTATTTCTCCACATCGAGTTCTGAATTTAGCCAACCAATTACACATAAAACTTTACAAAAACATAATATTAAAGTTTCTAGCATGTTTTACACATTGAATCATTAAAACACATAATCAAAAACTCAATTTCATGATTTTTGAAGAAAAGCCATTGTTAAGTATTTTTGATGAAATTGAACACTGAATTTTTATTTTTAAACCAATTCACACAATTTGAAGCATAATAACTAAAATTTAAACATGATATCATCATCTACAATTAATTTAAACAAAAATGAACAATCAAACATAGACTTTTGATTTTAAAAGAAAACTATACATATTTTCAAAATACTTTACTGTAATTCTTGATGAACATGAATCTCTCATGTTCATCCTATATCTATGAATTAACAACTTAATTAAGCATGAGATTCATATACAAGCATGCTATAAACATTATACATATATATAAATCATGTTTATACAATTTTCATAAGAACTCACTTAACAGAGAATTAAATTTCATGAAGAACATAAAGAAAACATAATAAAAAAAATTTGGGAATTTAGATTATACCCTTATGCTTAGTGAGGCAGAAGATGAAGTTGATTGCTTTGATTCCACAAACTTTTCCTTTCTTTCTCTTCTTCTTCTCTCTTTCTCTCTATCTTTTCTCTATTCTTTCTTTATTTTCTCTAACTGACTGACTCTTTGATTTTCTAAACTAACGTATATACCTATAATATACTTACATATATTATACATATAATACATAATTATTAGATATATAACTGCCAACACATAATGGCCTATGTTAAATATAATAATCACCATTAATATATATAAGTTACAAATTTTGAATTTAAAAAGTCATAAGGCTTGTTTGGCAAAACAGCTTTATTTTAAAAAAATAAATTATTAGTAGTTAAGGCATTGTTTGGTAAAACGAGTTTAAAATAAGTGTAAGGACCCTGTTTGGTAAAACTAAATTAAAACCCTTTTTATTTTTTTTAATAAATCCTTTAACACATATTTTTAATGTCACACTTTAATTAATTAAATCTTTAACATTCTAATTTAATTAATAAAAGCTAACATCAATTAATCACATACAAATTGTCTCATAACAATTATAATTACTCGCTAATTATAATTTCATGTAACAATTATCACATAGACTTCATCTAATTTAATTATCTCAATTAAATCAGAACTATACCATAAAATCATTACACATCAATTAAATTAAATATTTAATATTTATTTAATTAAATTACTCCACAATAATCACATAATTTATTTATTTAGCTCAATAAATAAATCAAATTAAATATTTCTTCAATTCAATAAATATTTAAAATTAATATATAAAATCTCATTCGTTACAATCTTCCCTAGTTAAAAGGTTCATGTCCCCAGAATCACAAAAAAAAAATCTCATCTGTTACATTCTTCCCCTCTTAAAAAGATTCTGTCCCCAGAATCGGTATATAAGGGCTTACACAAATAACTAAGCAAATAATTGGGGATACGTCTTCATCATAACATTTTTGAGTTCCCACGTAGCTTCTTCAGCACTGTGCTTCCTCCAGATTACCTTAACAGAAGGTATCACTTTATTTCTAAGTACTTGTTCCTTTCTATCAACTATTTGAACAGGCACTTCTTCATATGTTAAGTCTTTATCAAATTATAAAGGCTCGTATTCTATTATATGTTTGTAGTCGTGTTTGTACGATCGTAACACGAAAATATGAAATGCATTGTGTATATTATCTAGCTCCGGAGGTAACGCAACCTCGTAAGCCACTTCTCCCACCTTTCGCAGTATCTCAAAAGGTCCAATAAATCGGGGACTCAGCTTCCCCTTCTTACCGAATCGAATTTTCCCCTTCCAGGGAGATACCTTCAGGAAAATAAAGCTTCCTGGTAAGAATTCTTGATTCTGTCGATGTTGATCGGCATACTTCTTCTGTCTGTCTTGAGTAGCAACCAATCTCGTTCTGATCAGCTTCACGATTTTAGCGGTTTGTTGTACCAGTTTCGGTCCCAACAGTTGACGTTCACCGACCTCATCCCAGCACAATGGGGTCCTGTATTTTCTGCCGTATAATGCTTCGTAAGGCGGCATGCCAATACTCACGTGGTAACTATTGTTGTAGGCAAACTCCACCAACAGTAGATGATCATCCTAGCTTCCTTTGAAGTCCATAACGCAAGCTCTCAACATATCCTCTAGTGTCTGAATTGTTCTCTCGCTCTGGCCATCAGTCTGAGGATGGTACGCCGTACTCATTCGCAGTTGCGTTCCCAGACACTCTTGTAATCGCTTCCAGAAATTCGACGTAAAACGCGGATCTCTGTCCGACACAATCGACATCGGAACACCGTGCTGAGAAATAATTTCCTTAACTTAGAGTTTCGCTAATTGATCCAAGTTAAACTTAATCTTGATCGATAGAAAGTGGGCTGACTTTGTTAGTCGATCCACTATAATCCATATCGCATCGAAACCCTTCTAAGTCGCTGGAAAACCAACCACGAAATCCATCGTGATATGCCCCCACTTCCACTCTGGAATTTCTAACGGTTGCAGTAATCCACTTGGTCTCTGGTGTTCTTCTTTGACTTTCTGGTACGTTTTGCATTTTACAATGCATTCAGCAACGTCCCTCTTCATATTCGGCCACCAAAAATGGTGCTTGAGATTTTGGTACATCTTCGTACTCCAAGGGTGAATCGAATATCTCGAATTGTGAGATTCGCTCAAAATCTCGTCCCTAACTTCTGGTACTGGCGGTACCCAGATTCTTCCTTCAAATCGTAACAGTTCTTCGTTATCGATCTTGAACTTGAACTCTTCACCATCAGCTATTTTTTTTCAGATCTTTTTGCATTCTTCGTTGTGAAGTTGTGCTTCTTTCACTTTGTCTACCAGCGTAGAACAAGTAGCTACTTGAAACAACATCTCATTCTATTCCTTCGGATACTTCACTTCCAGTTTCAATCCAGCCATTTCTTTTATCAACTACTCCTGATCAGTTAACATAATTAGCTTCTTCCGACCTTTTCTGCTTAAAGCGTCCGCAACCACGTTAGCTTTACCCGGATGGTAAAGTATCTCGCAGTCTTAGTCCTTTATCAGTTCCAACTATCTCCTTTGGCGCCTGTTTAAATCCTTTTGTGTAAATATGTACTTCAGACTCTTGTGATCTGTGTATATCTCACACTTTTCTCCATATAGGTAGTGTCTCCAAATCTTCAGAGCAAACACTACTGCCGCCAATTCTAAATCATGAGTTGGATACCCTTTCTCATAATCCTTCAGCTAATGTGATGCGTAGGTAATAACTTTACCACTCTGCATCAGCACGCAGCCTAATCTCTTATGTGAGGCGTCACTATATACCACAAAATTTCCCGTACTATCCGGTAAAGACAACCCAGGCGCTGTACTCAACCTCTTCTTCAGTTCCTAAAAACTCTCCTCACACTTTTCCGTCCAAATAAATTTAACAATTTTATGAGTCAAATTCGTCAACGGAGTTGTGATTTTGGAAAAGTCCTTAATAAATCTCCGGTAATAACCCGCCAATCCCAAGAAACTCCCCACTTCAGATGGCGTCTTCGGCTGATCCCAATTCATTACAACCTCAACCTTCGATGGATCTACCGAAATCCCATCCTTGTCGATCACGTGGCCAAGAAATTGCACACGTTCCAACCAGAATTTGCATTTCAAGAATTTCGCATAAAGCTTCTCTCGTCTCAGCGATTCTAAGGTCAGCCTTAAGTGTTCAGTGTGTTACTCCTCAGTTTTGGAATAAACCAGGATGTCATCTATGAACACCACTATGAACTTATCTAGGAATGGCTTAAACACTCTATTCATTAAGTCCATAAATGTAGCTGGGGCATTCGTTAGACCAAATGACATCACCAAGATCTCGTAATGACCATATCGAGTTCTAAAAGCCGTCTTTGGTATATCTTCCCTTCTCACCTTCAACTGATGATACCCACTTCTCAAATTAATTTTTGAGAAGTATCTAGCACCCTTCAGTTAATCGAACAAGTCATCGATCCTAGGTAAAGGATATCTATTCTTGATCGTAACTTTGTTTAATTTCCTATAATCAATGCATAGCCGCATCGATCCATCCTTCTTCTTCACGAATAATACTGGCGCTCCCCACAGTGAAACATTCGGCTAAATATACTTCTTGTCCAGCAATTCTTGCAGTTGAACCATCAGTTCCTTCATCTCAACTTAAGCTATTCTGTACATAGCTTTCAAAATCGGAGCAGTTCCCGGTGCTAAGTCTATTACGAACTCTATCTCTCTATCTGGCAGAAGTATTGGCAAATTGTCCGGAAACACGTCTACAAACTCCCTATCCACTGCTATCTCTTCTATCTTCGGGCTCTCCTTATGCGTATCTACTATGTAGGCTAGATATCCTACACAGCTTTGCGTCAAAAGTTTCTTGGCTTGCATAACCATTAGACAACTCACTTGTCTAGGCGATTTGCTATGATAGAACACTAACTTCAACGGATTCGTAAGGTTTACCAACTTCTTCTAACAGTCGATTACCGCCCCATGGTTGAACAACCAATCCATACCCAAAATCACATTGAATTCCCAAAGTTTAATCGGAATCAAATCTACCCTCAATTCTCGACCCTTAATGTCCAATCTACAGTTCTTGTAAACAAACCTAACAGGAATAACCTCCCTATTCGCAATCTCTATGTTTAAGGGATAAACTAATTCCTCTTTAGGTAAGTCTAGGGTCTTAGCAAATCCATAAGATATGAATGAACAAGTAGCACCCGTATCAAATAATACATAAGCATTTATACTATTAATCGGAATAATACCTGATACCACATCCTTTGATTGCACAACATCCTGTACCGTCATGTTTAATGTTCGGGCAGTGGGTCGAATAGCCTGCAGTGGTGCAGCGATAGCCAATGTGTTGCCGCTCACATTTCCCCCACTCTCTGCTGACCCTGCCGCTGGCTTCTTAGGGCAACTTTGGGCCATGTGATCCTTGGATCCACATGTGTAGCAAGCTCCCTTCTTCGGGTTTGGGCAATTTGGCACAATGTGGCCTTCTTGACCACAAATGAAGCACACCCGTCTCCCATTCATACACACTTTAGTGTGATTCTTCCTGTATGTCACACATGCTTCAATCTTCTTCTTCTGCTAGTTTCCCTATTGACTTCCAGAAGAGGTGTTATCATTCCACTTCCTTTTCTGGTTGATAGCCCCGCTACCACCAGCCTTGGTTTCTGTCTCATTCTTCTTTTTCTTTTCCTGATTAAATTTGGTCACCGCGTCGCTTCCTCCTTCAACGAGTATGGCCTTTTCCAGCACAGCTGCAAACGTATTCAGCTGGAACATGGAGACCTTGTTGTAGAGTAAGGGCTTCAGTCCTCGTTCAAACCTCCTTGCCTTCCTAGCGTCAGTACTGACCTGGTATGTAGCAAACCTGGCCAGCTCGTTATACTTTCCGGCATACTCCGACACCGTCATTCCTCACTGCTTAAGCTCTAGAAACTGGACCTCCATCTGGTCTTGCGAGCTAACGGGGAAGTACATTTCAAAGAACATCTCTTTGAAATGTTCCCATGGTATCACTCCTTCCCCCTCTCTGGTCTTGTTAGCTTGCCATAAGAAACTAGCATCCGACTTCAACATGAAAGTCGTGAAAGCTATTTTCTAGTCTTCGCTAACCCTAGCCACGCCGAAGACCTTTTCCATCTCCATTACCCACGTCTGGGCATCTATCAGATTTATCGATCCCTGAAACTCTAGCAGTCCTACTGCTTTAAACTCCTTAAAAGTCGTGCCCTGCACTTGCGGCTGATTTGCAAGTGCTCCCGTCAGCAGGTTCACCAATTGCTGAACCAAATTGGGATTCAACCCATCATTATTGTTGTTATTGTTGTTCGTCGAACCCTCGGGGTTTTGACGTGTAGGTTTTCTTCTAGGAGGTATTTTCTATTAAGAAATACTCTTATTAGATCCTTTACTCATTTCTTAAATATTCAAGTTCATACTTAAACATTTTAAATTAACTCTATTCACACTTGAACACATAACATGTCAATAAACTTTTTTATTCATTCATAGTCTTAAAAAATAGAATAGATAGCATTTCTGCTATTTACATCATCTTTCCTGAACTGAAAAAGTTACAGGATTACATTATTATCTTATCCCATTATTATCTCAAATTATGAGATCTACATTTATTTATAACATAAAAGAGACACATAATATAATAACTCTACTGTCTAGGCATGTTAAGATGTCGCACAGCCTCTCTGCGTTCTTCCTCCATCACCTGGAATATCGTTCTGCGATCCACCATGTACCATGGTAAACCTTGGAACTGAGCTGGATAATAGAAGACACGATCCTGGGCCCTATCTATAGCCGTATAGAAAGCGTATTCCGTTTCCCTCAGTTTGGCCCTCTTTGCTTCAGCCTCGTCTTCAGCTCGATCTGCTCGTTGAATAGCCCTCAAGCTTGTTTCCTCTACTCTGGCACGCTTTGTTGACTCTTCCTGGATGTTGTGTTTCAACTTTGCTATTTCAGCCCGTGCTTCGTCTCTATCACTCTCTGCGTGAATTAAATCCCACTTCGCGTTTCCTAGCTCACTATCCAGCTCTTCAATGGTATCGTCTCGCTGCTGTATGGTAGTCCGGCTCTCGTCCACCAGTTCTTGAAGCTCCACGTTACGGTTGTAGATCGCCTCGTACATCTCAGCACTATTAGAGTGAGGTGGGAATTCCTCCTCGGGATCCTCATCCTCCTCTTCTGACTCATCCTCATCCTCATCCTCTGGATTAGATGTTGGCTCAAGCTCCTGACCAGCTATGGTGATCAATGGAGATGGCTCTCTGCTAACCAACTGCTCCCAGACAACATGGATGTCTCGGGGCTCCTCGTCCCTCGGCATCCTAGGTACCTCCTCCCTAGCTTGACTGGACTCTCCAACGTTCGTCATTCTGACAAGAAAATTTTAAAGTTTAATTATTAAGTGATTATCGGTCGACACTCTTCGAATACTAGAACGTAAACACATAGCACATAAGGTAGTTTATTATCTTTACCAATGACCACTATCTTTTCAATCTTCCTATGAGGCTACTACCAAAGGTTTTTCCCCCACCTAAGATTCATAACCTACTGCTTTGATACCAACCTGTGACACCCCCAAATTCGGGTACTTCGTTTCCACACAATTTGGTGTTCACTTTCTAAATAAAACATAAATCTACCCAAAAATAAGAAATGCAAAATAAATTACAACCTTATAATTAAATAAAAAATCTTCCTTGTAAAAAGAATTACAACTTTGTCCAAAATATCTCAGGGTTTAATCTAACCTTGACTTAAATAATAATGCGAAAATAAAAACATAACTTAAAGTCTTATTACAATCAATATCAAAAGATAACAAGTCTTCACTTGTTCATCTTGCCTTTCCCTTTACTCATTGACGGTACGTCAACGTTCTCGGCTTTAACTGCAAGGGATTATTAAATATGCAAGAGTGAGCAAACAAATGCTTACTTGGAATACAACAATAATATGACATAACTGAATAACTTCAAAATATTTGAATAACTTTACTTTCATCGACAATAAAGAATTGAATAATAATTCTTTCATCAATATTTAGAATTTTGAATATTAAAATCTTCTGAGGGTCATAAGACCTTGAACTTTGTCCTAGGTTATAAACATTATATTTAAAATCTTTAACAGTCATTAAGACTATGGACTCTCAACTCGTACTTAGGGGGATCAGCCCTTCATACCATGTATTGTGCATAAACATTTAACGCTTTTGCATAGTAACCTCCCCTAATAAATAGGGTTGTTCATCTCAGTATTTAATATGAGTCCGCACCAAAGAAAGTTTAGTTTGGATAGCTACAAGAAAATTTAGAGTTCCAACTACCATCAACTAAGGAGTAGTTGAATCGACTCACAATAATCAAGAATAATTCAATAATAACGAATTATGAAATAACTTATGCTTTAGAATTTAAACTTAAAGCATACGAAATATAAGATAGACCTTACTTCAACAATTAATTCAAGGTCACTTTAATTAAATCATGAACTTTAAATAAGTACTTGTCCATTGCAGAAATAAAAAGACAATCTTAATAAATATTTGAATTTAAAACACTTGTATAATAATAATAAGTTTGAGTTTAGAAAACTTGCACAATATAAGGATTAAAGAACTTGTATATAATTAACGAGTTTAGGGATAGAAGACTTGCCTCAATCGCAAGCTACTATTACAAACCACGTTCTTTAACACTTTCTACACATATATATTTAACCATAATAATCTAAATTAGTTAACACATAACTAATTCACATAATTAGTTAACCCATCTAGGTTAACTCATTCTTCTTTAATTATTAAGTTAATAATTAATTATCACATAATTAATCACAGCACATAATCATAATACATGCTCATATAATTAAATCAAATAATAATTAAACAAATTATAATTTAAACATTCACTTTAATAATAATTAATCAAAATATAATTACATTTTATTTTAATTAAATTATAATTTATAATTAACAAACTGCATCATGCATTTATTAAATTATAATTACACAAATTATAATATATAATTAATCATTTACTTGATTAAAATTAATCAAACTATATTCATCATAATTTAACAAATTATAATTTATGTTAAACCTTTACTTGTAATTATAATTACATATTATATTTTGTTAATATAATCTATTAATATTCATTTAGCATTTTAATGTATATCTAACATGTTATCGCATAATCACATTAGGTTAATTTTCATGATCTAAACAAAAGTACACAAGATTTAAAAATCTTCTTTTCTGCCACCCCTCTGTCGGGGCCGGGTTTTTAACTTTGATAGGCTCGCCGGGGCGGGCCCCCCGCAGTGTCGGCAGACAGGTTCACAAACTGTGTAGAAAAAGTCAATTTGGTTTATTTCTCCACATCGAGTTTACACATAAAACTTTACAGAAACATAATATTAAAGTTTCTAACATATTTTAACACATTGAATCATTAAAACACAAAATCAAAAACTCAATTTCATGATTTTTAAAGAAAAGCCATTGTTAAGTGTTCTTGATGAAATTGAACACTGAACTTTTGTTTTTAAACCATTTCACACAATTTCAAGCTTAGTAACTAAATTTTAAACATGATATCATCATATACAATTAATTTAAACAAAAATGAACAATCAAACATAAACTTTTGATGTTAAAAGAAAACTATACATATTTTCAAAATACTTTACTATAATTCTTGATGAACATGAATCTCTCATGTTCATCCTATATCTATGAATTAACAACTTAATTAAGCATGAGATTCATATACAAGCATGCTATAAACATTATATATATATATATATATATATATATATATAAATCATGTTTATATAATTTTCATAAGAACTCACTTAACAGAGAACTAAATTTCATGAAGAATATAAAAAAAACATAAAAAAATTGAGAATTGAGATTATACCCTTATGCTTAGTGAGGCAGAAGATGAAATTGATTGCTTTGATTCCTCAAACTTTCCATTTCTTTCTCTTCTTCTTCTCATTTTCTCTCTATCTTTTCTCTGTTCTTTCTTTGTTTTCTCTAACTGACTAACTCTTTGATTTTCTAAACTAACGTATATACCTATAATATACTTACATATATTATACATATAATACATAATTATAAGATATATAACTGCCAACACATAATGACCTATATTAAATATAATAATCACCATTAATATATATAAGTTACAAATTTTGAATTTAAAAAGTCATAAGGCTTGTTTGGCAAAAAAGCTTTATTTTAAAAGCACAGATTATTAGTAGTTAAGGCCTTGTTTGGTAAAACGAGTTTAAAACAAGTGTAAGGGCCCTGTTTGGTAAAACTAAATTAAAACCCTTTTTATTCTTTTAATAAATCCTTTGACACATATTTTTAATGTCACACTTTAATTAATTAAATCTTTAACATTCTAATTTAATTAATAAAAGCTAAAATCAATTAATCACATACAAATTGTCTCATAACAATTATAATTACTCTCTAATTATAATTTCACGTAACAATTATCACATAGACTTCATTTAAATTAATTATCTCAATTAAATCAGAACTATACCATAAAATCATTACACATCAATTAAATTAAATATTAAATATTTATTTAATTAATATATTACACTTAATTAATTTACTCCACAATAATCACATAATTTATTTATTTATCTCAATAAATTAATCAAATAAAATATTTATTCAATTTAATAAATATTTAAAACTAATATATAAAATCTCATTCGTTACAATCTTCCCTCCTTAAAAGGTTTCTATCCCCAGAATCACAACAAAAAAATAAAAAATAAAAAATTCTCATCTGTTACAGTACCTCAGTGTCCACTTGATGCGGAGCGAATCTCGCTAGTTCGTTGAATTTAGCGGCATATTTTGTAATCGACATATTCTCCTGCTTCAACTCTAAGAAGTTTACCTCCATCCTTGCTTGCATACTAGGTGAGAAATAATTCTCGAAAAATAATTCCTTAAACCTTGTCCAAGTTAGTACTGCTGTTCCGGCTCTAGCTTGGTTTGTCTCCCACTAGTAATTCGCCTCACCCTTCATAAAATAGGTAGCAAAATCTGTCTTTTGCTCCTCCGCTACTCTAGCAATAACAAAAGCTTTCTCCATCTCCTTTTCCCATGTCTGGGCTTCTATAGGGTCAGTGGTTCCCTTGAATTTCGGTGGTCCTACAGCCTTAAAATCTTTAAAGTTCACCAATCGATTAGCTGGTCGATTTCTTGCTGCTGGGGCTCTAGTTTTCATAGCTTGAGCTAGCATGTCTACAAAGTTCTACATTGGATCTGCTTGATCTCCTTCATTATTGACAGACCGTTCCTCCCTTTGGTTACGGTTTTATCGTCTTGGCGGCATTATCTGAAGAAATAAAGACTTACATTAATCCTTTGTCTTTATGCCACATCTTATTAGTAGTATAATAAGAATTTAATACAAAATTTTAAACTTAGACCAATTCAGCTTGCTGGATTTACGAATTCAGCTTGCTGAATCAACGAATTCATCAAATAAACATCTTAATATTTTAATTCTCAAAAATTATTTACTTATTCAAACATATAATCATATCATTGCATTTATATTCATAGTCATGCAAATAGTATATAGTACTTTTTAGTACATAGCGCATACTGCTACAAATATTTACTATCCCTTTGTGACAAAAGTCGGGATTCATTACTACAACTTTATACAAAAAGTTAAAACATACAAAAGTTATCTTGATATTCATACAAAAGCGAGGATTATATTCATATATATATATATATATATATTGACATATACCTACTTATCGTCTAGGATACTATATTCCTAACATATTATCTTACTGCAAAAGATTCTACTTCTCACAATTAATCTTTCTTCCGTCCACTTCCTTCACCTGTCTTCAGCTTAGGACAATTCTTAAACCTATGACCCATTCCATCGCATAAAAAACATCCCCCATTCTTTGGCTTCGGATAATTTGGTGATATATATCCTTCTTGACCACAATTGTAACACACATTCTTACCCCTCATACATTCCCCCAAATGGTTCTTTCCACACTTGCCACATGCTTGTTTTTTCTTTGAATGTGAATTCCCTGAGTTGTTGTCACTGTCGTTGTTCCTGTTCCTTTTATTATTATTTCCCTTCTCCTTCTTACTTACAACTTCAGACGATACATTGCACTCAACCCTCCTTCTATCGACTTGTGCCTTCAGATTATTTTGTTCTTCTGTCATCTTCCATAATTCCTCCAAGAGAAACACCTTAGTCCTTAAATCTTGAACTTCCGTAGAAGCTTGACCTTCTTCGATTACTACTCTGTCTTTTTCTCCATCTCTGATCTTTGTTTCTGGCTCCACCTTAGTTTCTTTGGAATATACTTCTTCCTCTTCATTCAGCTCCATCTCGGGGTATTCGTTATGATCGCTTCCTAGATTTATCGCAGGTTCGCTTTTTAAAACTTCCTCAACTGACTCACTCTGAGCTGGCACCTCGGCTAATGGCATTAGTGCAGCTGCTAACACCTCCGTAACCATCTCATCATCTCCTGACATCCTGCCACTAGTTTTAAATAACTTAATTAGTACATCACCATTAAACACAATCCATAAACACTAACTGTCCACATATCTATCTATTGATGAATTTTCCCAATCCATCGCTTAGAACTCTAAATGAGTTTTCTCTATCCTTCTTATGGTTAAATTCCTAAGGCTTTACCCCACCTAAGCTTTATAACCAACATCTTTGATACAAACTTGTGACGCCCCAAATCTGGGTTCCCTAACCTCGGGTTTGGTGCTGACGATCCATCGTACATATCACATCTACCCATTCATTAATGAAAAACATCATTCATTACATTACTAATACAACTTATTATAAAATCCTAGGTTAACTAACCTTGATAGAACTTACATACCCTTAGCTATTCAAAAGGTTTACATAATTAATTTACATAATGTAACACAACAAATAAAAAAAATCAATAATAACTACTTTTGAGCTTTGCCTTTGTCCCTGTTAGAACCTTCTGCTACCTCGACCTTAGCTGAAATATTTTATTTAAGCAAGGGTGAGCAACGAGTTTGCTCAACAAGTTAAAGTATTCAATAAAGGATATATATCATGAATAGAAGAGTCTAGCTTCTATAAGACTTCAACAATAATCTAAGAATTTTGAAATAGCTGAATAATAATTCATTTTCAATAACAAGACTTTCTCAAATTTCATGATGAATAACATATCAAGGATGAAAGAGTAAAATTCTTTCAAAGATTTAATAATATTTAAGTGAATAAGAAGAATTAACAATACTGCAATAATATTTAATAAAGTGAGATATTCCAAGATTTCATGCTGAGTGATCACACATGGATCATGAACTAGTAGAGGAACTCATTAGTTATTAAAACTAAATTACCCCAGGAATACAAGTTAATCGTAAAAATTAAATCATATTCTCTGCAGTACATAAAGTGATCATCTTCATTGTACTTTATATTATGTATAATACTCATTAATAGCGCATTGGGTCGTTTTACGACAATACAGTTTGTTCATCACAGTATTACATCATGAGTTCATACCACAACAATATGGTTTGGATTGCTTTCAAAGAAATACTATGATTTCAACATATAATATCAATATTGATCTAGCCGAATTTAATGGCATAGATCTTCTAATAATAATGTTCATAATAAATAGAACGTTTCATTCTTCGACAAATATTAGCCTCGCCAAAACAATTAGCTAAGACATGGCTTATAAACAGTTCAAATAATAGAACAAGAATCAATTGCACTATGTGTGAATAACAATAATCATTATAGATGTGAATAACTAACAATAATTATTCACTAATCACGCTTTGAAATTAATAACTCAAGTTGAGTTAGGAAACTTGCAATAAATGCAAATATTCAATAATAATCTTTGATGTGAAATAATCAACAATAATTATCCACTACCATGCTTAAAAAAATAATAACTCAAGTTTGAGTTAGAGAACTTGCTTGATTCGTTGACTACTGCTATGCAAATTAAGTTAACTTCTTTTGCAAGACCTATCATTAATAAGATCGATCTATTAATTATCATCACATATCTCACTTATATTATTTATCTAACACGTAATCATATAATCAAACATTAGATAACTCATACGTATTCACAAGTCTAAACCTAGCACACATCGAGTCTTTAATAGTATTCAATATAGTATACTGAGCGATTTCCTACAAACAACCAACAAATTAGTTTCCGTCTAGTCTACACTGTTTCCATAGTGAGTTTGATCGGTTACTAATTCGTATATACCTCCGCTCTCTGAAAAAGTTGTTTAGCCCAAATACTATACATCAACCTTTAAAGAGTACGACTGCACTACTTTAGACTTACTCTTTTATTTTATAAGTTCTTATTTATGTTTTAGTAAACTGTTTACGAATTCAACAAATCGAAATCATTATTTCAACAAGTCGAAACCAAACAGTATTCCCTACTTAACCTTTTCAGTTTCCATTTCAGCAACCTGAATTGTTCAATTTAGCAAGCTGAATTACCCTTTTCACAAAAATACCAAATCAGCTTATTACTTTTCTATCCTTTTGCCAAACAAATATATATATATTCCATACACAAAAAGAATTTTTCTAGAATTTTTCAACTCCCTTTAGTATTTTTCAAAAATTCATTTTTCGTTCGTATCTGTGACGCCCCCCAGAATAGGTCCATTCAACCCAACCCATTCTGAGTCGCCAAATACATGGTACAGAATTCAAATACAAACTTTATATCATACGGTCGTGCAAAATACGACCACACAACTGTGAGTGTCAATACAAATATGTAGAAAATATTAAGATTCAAATTAAGTCCTCATTACAATTATTATCACACTATTTATCAGAAATAGTGAGGACTACTACTGCTCTAACTCGGACCATCACTCTGTTCCCCGACTAGTTCCCGCAACATTCTCATTTCCTGAAGAGGACAACAGATGAAAAGGGTGAGCTCAACTAGCTCAGTAAAGAATATTATGACTAAGATAATGAAAAATAAATTATCGTTAGTCTTCAATAAATCAGATAAAATATAATGGACAACAAATCTTAGATCAATATTCGCAGCGAAAATAACAAATCATTAGAAGAGTTAAGCAGAGAATCAAGTCTACTATCTTCTATGATTTAAAAGTCCATCATCAATATTTTATCCCTGTAACATCAATCAATATACATCTCGAATCAAATATTCATCTTTGCACTATAGGCCAAAGATATTCATTTGTATCATCAGTGGTCATATTCATCTCAACACCTGTCATCTTTGCACTACAGGCCAAAGATATTCATCAGGTAATCATTCATCTTTGCTCTACAGGCCAAAGATATTCATCAAGTAATCATTTATCTTTGCTCTACAGGCCAAAGATATTCAGTTACATCACCTTTTAGGACTGAGAATGATGAAAAACATTTTAAAAAAATTAAACCAGTGAGATAAAAGACAAAGACTAAGGATTCGTATTTTAGTATATCCAATTCAAAAATACCTCGTAATAATCAATTATGGAGCAAAATTCAAGAATAGAGCTCAAAACTTGGATACAATCAAAGATAGTAACCTTAACAAGCAATTTGGACAAATAGAAGAAAATTTAATTTTTTTCGTGAATAGTGTCGTATACATGAATAGTGCCGTATACGTGAATAGTAACCCCGACGAAAAAAAAATAAGAATTTCAACATAAAATCCATGACAATATTTCTGTATAATGATATTGAAAAGAATATCATTTACGAAAGAAAATAACATCTCTTACCTCAAAAAGATAGTACCTCTGACTGGAATATCGGATATAATACCGAAGGAAACTTGCACTGAATAGCAACACTCAAAGTATTGAAATACTCACAAAAATACGCTCGATATTATAGAGAGAGAAAACTTCTGATTCTGGTGTGATTTTCAATTCTAACCTAAGCACCCTATTTATAGGAAAAGCTTAGGATGCCAAAGGAGACTAAAATAATAAAATAATATTATTATTTTTTTAAATTTCCTCCGCCGCCGGCTGCTGCCCAAAATCAGATTTTCAACAAAAGTGGGGCCCACCCATTAAATAATATATATATATTCCGAAACTTCAATAATTCATAACAAATAGCCCCTTTGTCAAAAAAATACAAATTCTATGTCCTTCCATAGGAAATTTAATTCTCTACAACTTTGCAGAAGAAAGTTTTTCCAAATTCCAAACATAAATTATCCGAAATCCATAAACAGATGATTTCTCACACCAAAATATTGATAAAAACTCACCAGCGCCAATTCTTTCTTTAATATCCACAAAATAAATATTTCCTTATCATATAAATCAATAATTAATTATTCACAGATAATATTACAGAACTACAATATTAACAACCAGTTCGTTCCTAGGAAAGAGGGGGCCTTCCGATAAGGACTTCTCCTTACTGGCGCGCAATTAAATAACCCCTCCTAGACAGAACTTCCTTAGACATTGTCAATAATGTTATCTAATAATATTATTCAAATAATATGAATTATTGAGTTGATAACGTGAAATACTGTGCAACGACAATTATTGAATCAATACTACAAAATATCAACTGTAGCCATTATTGAATCAATCATATAAAATGGCAACGTAGCAATTATTGAGTCAATAAAATATCAATGTAACAATTATTGAGTCAATAATATAAAATATCAACGTAGCAATTATTGAGTCAATAATATAAAATATTGAACAATAATTACTGTAACAATAATTGAGTAATGGCTTCTCACGTAAGACTCAATAATTAGAAATACTGTGCAATACCGTGTGCTACTATGCAACACCGTGTATCACCGTATTTTAACCACCGGGTATTTCAACAGTACTAACGGTAACAACCACGCCGTTATCTTGTAAAAAAGTTATTTCTGTCGCTTTTTATATCTGACAGTTATTCCGTTGTGGGGGCCCACAAATAGCTGCGCCGTCGTACGAATATTCCCCGACAACAAGAATATTCCACGACCAAACGAATATTCCCCGACAACAAGAATATTTTATAACCACTTGCTCATTTTAAAAATGTTTGCACATTTCACCCATAACTTTCATATTTATCAAATCAACACCTTACTATTTCGAAATAATATATAAAGAAAATTAAATCTTTATTCATAAAAGTTGGGGTCTTACAACCTCCCCTCCTTATGAAATTTCGTCCTCGAAATTGACGTACGTACCTGGTATGTCGAAAAGGTGAGGATACCTCGCTTTCATTTTCGATTCCAACTCCCAGGTCATTTCCTCAATTGCATGGTTTCTCCACAAAACTTTAACTTGAGGTATAATTTTCGAGCGTAGGACATGCTCCTTTCTATCCAAGATCTTGACAGGTACCTCCTCGTACGTTAAATCTTCGGCTATCTCGTCTGGTTCTAACTCAATAATGCGGTTTGGATCCTTCACATATTTACGTAACACGGATATGTGAAACACGTTATGAACACGAGACATGCTTGGAGGTAAAGCGAGTCTATAGGCCACATTTCCTATTCGGTCAAGAATCTCAAATGGACCAATGAATCGTGGGTTGAGCTTTCCTCTCTTCCCAAACCTCGTAACTCCCTTCCATGGAGCAATACGTAATAACACATGGTCTCCAACATTAAATTCCACGTCCTTTCGATGAAGATCCGCATAACTCTTTTGTCGATCTTGTGCTGTTTGTATACGTTGTCGAATCATTTGGATCTTTTCTGTAGTCATACGTACTAACTCCGGTCCCAACAACGTTGTTTCACCCACCTCGTTCCAACATACTGGAGAGCGACACTTTCTCCCATACAACGCTTCGAATGGAGCTACACCTATACTTGCCTGATAACTGTTGTTGTAGGAGAATTCCACCAATGGTAAGTACTTATCCCAACTCCCTTTGAAGTCTAGAACACAGTGTCTCAATAGATCTTCAAGAGTTTGGATAGTCCTTTTCGATTGTCCGTCTGTTTGAGGATGATAAGCCGAACTGAATCGTAAATCCGTACCCATAGCTTTCTGCAAACTGATCCAAAATCGTGAAGTATATCTGGGGTCACGATCCGAAACTATGGATACTGGCATGCCATGCAATCTCACAATCTCATTTACGTACATATGAGCAAGACGTTCAAGGGAATAAGTCTCTCGTATCGACAAGAAATGAGCAGACTTGGTTAATCTATCAACAATAACCCAAATCGCATCTAAGCCTTGAGAAACCTTGGGAAGACCCATAACGAAATCCATCGTAATGTGTTCCCACTTCCATTTCGGAATCTCCAGTGGTTGCAATGGACCCTTCAGCACTTGATGCTTCGCCTTTACACGTTGACAAGTTAAACATCTCGAGATGAACTCCGCGATCTCTCTCTTCATATTGCTCCACCAAAATGTATGTCGAAGATCACGATACATTTTAGTACTCCCAGGATGGATTGCAAACGGTGTGTTGTGTGCCTCCATCATGATTCTATACTTTAAGTCGGAATCGTTAGGAACACAAAGTCTGGAGTTGACTCGAAGTATTCCATCTTCATCGATTCTCGCTTCTGAAATTGCACCTTCTTCTTCATCTTCATCTTCATCAGCTCCGCATCCGTAGCTTGAGCAGCTTTAACTTTATCAATCAAAGCTGGTTCTACGAGTATACTTGACATCATCGCACTCGTTCCCACATATGATCTTTTACTCAACGCGTCAGCTACCACGTTCGCTTTTCCAGGATGGTATTGGATAGTATGATCGTAATCTTTCAACAGCTCAAGCCAACGTCGTTGCCGCATGTTGAGTTCCTTCTGAGTGAAGAAATATTTAAGGCTCTTATGATCTGTATAAATCTCCACTTTCTCTCCGTACAAGTAATGTCTCCAGATCTTCAATGCGAAAACGACAGCTGCCAACTCTAGATCATGAGTAGGATAATTCCTCTCATATTCTTTGAGTTGTCGCGAGGCATAGGCTATGACTTTCCCATGTTGTATGAGAACACATCCTAACCCTTTGCCCGAAGCATCGCTGTAAATAACAAATCCATCCGAACCAGATGATATTGTCAGAACAGGTGCCGAAATAAGTCTCCTCTTGAGCTCTTGGAAGCTCTTCTCGCATTCCTCTCTCCAAACGAATTTCGTATCTTTCCGAGTCAACTGAGTTAATGGAGTAGCGATTTGAGAAAATCCCTCTACGAACCTCCAATAATAACCAGCTAAGCCCAGAAAGCTTCGTACTTCAGTCACCGACTTAGGTTGCTCCCAGCTTTGTATTGCTTCAATCTTCGCCGGGTCCACAGATACTCCACGTTTCGATACCACGTGCCCAAGGAATGCTACTTCCTCAAGCCAAAACTCGCATTTCTTCAGCTTAGCATATAGCTTGTTCTCACGAAGCTTTTGAAGTACTAACTTCAAATGGTGTTCATGATCTTCACGGCTTTTAGAATAGATGAGGATGTCATCAATAAAGACAACAACGAATTGATCTAAATACTCCTTAAATACACGGTTCATCATATCCATAAAAGCAGCAGGAGCATTAGTCAATCCAAAAGACATGACTAAGAACTCATAATGCCCGTACCGTGTTCTAAAAGCAGTCTTTGGAATATCCTCAGTTTTAATCTTCAACTGATGATATCCAGAACGAAGATCGATCTTTGAAAAGAATTGCGCTCCTTGCAACTGGTCGAACAGGTCATCAATACGAGGTAGCGGATACCTATTCTTAATGGTGACATGGTTCAACTCCCGATAGTCAATACAAAGTCGCATACTCCCGTCTTTCTTCTTTACGAATAAAACAGGAGCACCCCAAGGAGACGTACTAGGACGAATAAAACCGATGTCTAACAACTCTTGTAATTGGATCTTTAACTCCTGGAGTTCAATAGGAGCCATTCGATATGGGGTTTTAGAAATGGGCTTTGTACCGGGCTCAAGGTCAATAAAGAATTCAACTTCACGTTCTGGGGGTAGACCGGGAAGTTCTTCGGGAAATACATCAGGAAACTCATTAACAACAGAAATATTATTCAAATCTGATGTATTCTGGTTTAGATCAGTGACAGCTCGCGTGTTGTTATTATCTCCACCTGTATGTTGCACACGAGTCTCCCTCGTCTGATTTTGCATAAACTGCAAAAAACTTCTAAATATCTCATCGTTTATCGTCTGATCAGCGTTATTTTCAGGATGAACATTGCCTTCTTGTTGCATGTTCTCCTGGTTAACGATTAAAGGTGTCTCCACGGTCTCATTCACTTCGTTGTTAACATTCTCAGCTGCCATTCTCAAATACTGCCATAACACAAGGGTTAATTAAACAAATCAACATATCACATATTAACCCTATGCTCCGACTGACCAATTAAATACCACATAAGCTTAGGTAGGACACACTAGCGAAGGATTTACTCGTCTTTCCCCTCCTAGTTCTATTCGCTGATCTCCGCCAGAGATCATATCCCTAAGCTCTGATACCAACTGTGACGCCCCCCAGAATAGGTCCATTCAACCCAACCCATTCTGAGTCGCCAAATACATGGTACAGAATTCAAATACAAACTTTATATCATACGGTCGTGCAAAATACGACCACACAACTGTGAGTGTCAATACAAATATGTAGAAAATATTAAGATTCAAACTAAGTCCTCATTACAATTATTATCACACTATTTATCAAAAATAGTGAGGACTACTACTGCTCTAACTCGAACCATCACTCTGTTCCCCGACTAGTTCCCGCAACATTCTCATTTCCTGAAGAGGACAACAGATGAAAAGGGTGAGCTCAACTAGCTCAGTAAAGAATATTATGACTAAGATAATGAAAAATAAATTATCGTTAGTCTTCAATAAATCAGATAAAATATAATGGACAACAAATCTTAGATCAATATTCGCAGCGGAAATAACAAATCATTAGAAGAGTTAAGCAGAGAATCAAGTCTACTATCTTCTATGATTTAAAAGTCCATCATCAATATTTTATCCCTGTAACATCAATCAATATACATCTCGAATCAAATATTCATCTTTGCACTACAGGCCAAAGATATTCATTTGTATCATCAGTGGTCATATTCATCTCAACACCTGTCATCTTTGCACTACAGGCCAAAGATATTCATCAGGTAATCATTCATCTTTGCTCTACAGGCCAAAGATATTCATCAAGTAATCATTCATCTTTGCTCTACAGGCCAAAGATATTCAGTTACATCACCTTTTAGGACTGAGAATGATGAAAAACATTTTTAAAAAACGAATCCAGTGAGATAAAAGACAAAGACTAAGGATTCGTATTTTAGTATATCCAATTCAAAAATACCTCGTAATAATCAATTATGGAGCAAAATTCAAGAATAGAGCTCAAAACTTGGATACAATCAAAGATAGTAACCTTAACAAGCAATTTGGACAAATAGAAGAAAATTTAATTTTTTCGTAAATAGTGCCGTATACGTGAATAGTAACCCCGACGGAAAAAAATAAGAATTTCAACATAAAATCCATGACAATATTTCTGTATAATGATATTGAAAAGAATAACATCATTTACGAAAGAAAATATCATCCCTTACCTCAAAAAGATAGTACCTCTGACTGGAATATCGGATATAATACCGAAGGAAACTTGCACTGAATAGCAACACTCAAAGTATTGAAATACTCACAAAAATACGCTCGATATTATAGAGAGAGAAAACTTCTGATTCTGGTGTGATTTTCAATTCTAACCTAAGCACCCTATTTATAGGAAAAGCTTAGGATGCCAAAGGAGACTAAAATAATAAAATAATTTTTTTTTTTTTAAATTTCCTCCGCTGCCGGCTGCTGCCCAAAATCAGATTTTCAACAAAAGTGGGGCCCACCCATTAAATAATATATATATATATATTCCGAAACTTCAATAATTCATAACAAATAGCCCCTTTGTCAGAAAAATACAAATTCTATGTCCTTCCATAGGAAATTTAATTCTCTACAACTTTGCAGAAGAAAGTTTTTCCAAATTCCAAACATAAATTATCCGAAATCCATAAACAGATGATTTCTCACACCAAAATATTGATAAAAACTCACCAGCGCCAATTCTTTCTTTAATATCCACAAAATAAATATTTCCTTATCATATAAATCAATAATTAATTATTCACAGATAATATTACAGAACTACAATATTAACAACCAGGTCGTTCCCAGGAAAGAGGGGGCCTTCCGATAAGGACTTCTCCTTACTGGCGCGCAATTAAATAACCCCTCCTAGACAGAACTTCCTTATACATTGTCAATAATGCTATCTAATAATATTATTCAAATAATATGAATTATTGAGTTGATAACGTGAAATACTGTGCAACGACAATTATTGAATCAATACTACAAAATATCAACTGTAGCCATTATTGAATCAATCATATAAAATGGCATCGTAGCAATTATTGAGTCAATAAAATATCAATGTAACAATTATTGAGTCAATAATATAAAATATCAATGTAGCAATTATTGAGTCAATAATATAAAATATTGAACAGTAATTACTGTAACAATAATTGAGTAATGGCTTCTCACGTAAGACTCAATAATTCAAAATACTGTGCAATACCGTGTGCTACTATGCAACACCGTGTATCACTGTATTCTAACCAACGGGTATTTCAACAGTACTAACGGTAACAACCACGCCGTTATCTTGTAAAAAAGTTATTTCTGTCGCTTTTTATATCCGACAGTTATTCCGTTGTGGGGGCCCACAAATAGCTGCGCCGTCGTACGAATATTCCCCGACAACAAGAATATTCCACGACCAAACGAATATTCCCCGACAACAAGAATATTTTATAACCACTTGCTCATTTTAAAAATGTTTGCACATTTCACCCATAACTTTCATATTTATCAAATCAACACTTTACTATTTCGAAATAATATATAAAAAAAATTAAATCTTTATTCATAAAAGTTGGGGTCTTACAGTATCTTAAGAAATTAGCTATATCATGCTCAACTCCAAAAATTTCCAACTCTTGGCAGGATCTTATACGTATTAACTTGAGCTTTCAGTTTAAATTTCGTAGCCATCAAAGTTAAAAAACTCCAGTTATAGTGATTTTTGTCGAAAAAACCCAAATATTGAAATGACCATAACTCGGTCAATTTAAGTCGGAATAAGCTCATTTTTGGAAAGAAGCTACTTTATATCATATAATTTCATGTCCCAAAATATTGAAATTTATTTCAATAATTAACTTTTCGAAACTGCCTCTAGCATTTTTGGATAAATTGTTTTTCTCACTTTTTTAGATTTTGCATCCTTTGCTAAAAATAGTCTACACGAAAATCTACAACACCTTTTTCAGTGATTCCACTTGGAAATGTTAGAAGACTCATAGATATAACTCTAGGACTTGACAACATTCAAAAATTCAAAATATAATAAAAGATATGGTCGTTTGAATTGTATATATCATTTTTTGAAAAATCTAATTTTCAATCCTTTGTGATTTCTTAGAAAACTTCCATGTTCTCACATAATAACGAACATAACTCATCATAACACCTACTAATACCTCTTATACTCATGTATCTACCATGATACATGATCTATTTCATCAAACAATCATCAAACACAAGATTAAACACATTCAAGTCTAAGCAAATTAGGGTTTTCTACATTTTGAACAACCTAGTATCCATTTCATACTTTAGATATAACTTTTGATCCACAAAAGGGTTAGATATAAACATGAAACACTTATATACACATTGATCTAATATTTTAAACCTCAAGATCCTAACTTCATATTATCAAAAATATCAAATCAAATAAAAATGAAATTAGACTATATATGTAGGAGTTTTGTTATACCTTGGCTTTTCCTTCCCTTTTCTTCTTCCTAAGACTTGGTTAGGAACTAGAAAACTTAGCAAAACTAGCCCTCTTTCTTCTCCTCTTGTCCGAACCCTCTAGGCTCTCTCTCTCTCTCTCTCTCTCTCTCTCTCTTGGTTGCTTTGCTAAGTTAAGAAAGAAATAAGATGAAAGAGAAAATGAAAGGAAGGAGGGACACCTAATGTAGCAGTTCACCCACTAAAGTTACTTAATCATTACATACCTTCCCCCTTTTCTCTCCTTGTAGAATCTGGCCATGTGGCCATTCTCTTGCCCAAAATTTATTTTCTTTTATGCTTTAATTAACATACTTAATGTCCAAAATATCCCCTCCCACTTGGGCTAAAAGTTGGGCTTTTATTTAATTTCTTTTGGGCTTACAATTAATTATTTTGGCTACTAATTAAAATTCTCTTGGGCCTCCATCTCCAGTTAATTGTGCCACTAGTATACTTGCCCTTTATATCTAATATTGGGCTAGTTCAACAATTAGGTTGTTCTTAAATTAATTTACATACAAGTCCAATACTTAAATAAACAATTGGGCTTGTTTAAATTATTTACCCTTGTTTGTCCATTAAATTTATTATCTCTTGAACTAATGCTCATCATTATTGATATTTAAATATTCTTATCAATAAATAATGTTATTTCACTTACATAACCCAATTAGACTTGCTCTACTTAGGTTATAAAATTAATTATTTGAGATGTATAAAATAAATCTCTTAGGGTTAGTATATATTTTTAGATACTAACATTCTCTCATATTATAATCCCTTAGGTTTTTAATTATCATACATAATATATTTATTAGGTTACATAACTTTATTCTTAATTCTCTTTATATACAAAATAAATGTATACACATTATATAATGTATATTATTTTAATCATGTACATAATCCATATAAATCATCACATATTTTATTAGTATATTAACTTAATAGCCCTAATTGGCTTAATAAGTTATAAACTCTCACATAATCACTATATATAATTCATATCAATAATCTCTTAAAGATTATAAATCTTTTTAATTTAATAATCAAGGCTAACATTCAAGCTATGTTAAGTTTTTATTAACATAACTTATTTTACTCTTCCTTAGTCAAATTGATTAAGTATTCATCTTAGTTAACTTAAAATAAATAAATTAACTATCTTGCTTAATTCACATATTCACTTATATGGTTCAAATACTTCCTAAATTTTTTTTTATATAAAAATTACACATATAATCATGTGAAATTCTCGGTCCTTAGATTCTCCCCTCCTTATAAGGATTCTGTCCCCGGAATCACTATATCCTTACACTCAAATTATGTCTATCCTTCGAAACTCATTTATTAATCAATTAGTTTTATTGAATTACTCTCCTCGTATTTATTATTTCATTTATTGTTTCCTATCCCAATTCAGGGCGGAAAATCGTAGCTTACTTCAAGTCTCATTTGACTTGGCATAGCTCATATTTACCTGTTGTACTTAGGTATCAACATCATATTCATAATGGTATTCCTTTAATATATTAAGCAACTTGTGCTTTCTCTCACTCTATTTTGGAACCTCTAAGGGTTACCAAAGTCCTCATGGGCATACTCGTGTTCTAATAATTTTTTAAAGTTATCATCAATTCCTTTATTTCTATCTACGTAATACCAATCTGTAACTCATATATCAACCTGTGACTCGGACCCGTAAAAGAATAGTACCTCGTCGTGATATTTATCTAATAAATCGTACAAGGTTATATTACTAAATGAAATCTTTACCTGTCACCACTTCTTTTGCAGCCACTGCGTCTTAAACCGTCATGTTAAACGTGCGCGCCGTCGATCTTCCATGCTGAGCAGGTCCTTTGATCGCCAGTGTCCCACTGCTGTTTTCTCTATTGTTGCTTCCTCTCTCTGCATTTTTCTTTGGACAGTTACGAATTTGATGCTCTAGCGATCCACACGAGAAACAACCTTGTATCTTCTTTGGACTTGGACAATTGGGAGAGATGTGTCCCTCTTGTCCACAGTTGAAACACACTCTTTTCCCCTTTAAACATACTCCCTGATGATTTTTACCGCAATTCGCACACGGCTCGCCTCTATTCTAACTATCTCCTGACTTATCTCTAGATTGGGTATTGTTCTTCCACTTACGCTTATTGAAGTTACTTCCTCCACTGCTACCTCCTACATTCGTCTTTTTCTTCTTCTCTTGATGATACCTTGACACGACTTCACTTCCTCCTTCGGCGATGATTGCTTTTTCCAACAGGGCCGAAAATGTATTAATCTGCAACACAGCTACCTTGTTATATATCTCTGGCTTCAATCCATTCTCAAACCTTCGCGCCTTTTGTGCCATCCCCAAATCCGGGTACTTCAATTTTCATGAGATTTGGTGTTCACTGTACAAATATCATCTATCTATCTACCCATTATAAATGCAAATCTTGCAATAGATAGAAAAAAAACCATCATCTTCCCTTATGGGGTTATAACATCTGAATAATAATACATAATCAATCCTAGGTCATACTAACCTTAAATCTCAAATGCGGAAACGTAAACAAATAAATAGTCTTACACAACTTTAACATAAGTCTTAAACAATAATATATCAAAATAAACAACAAGTCTTCATTACTTGTTGATCTTGCCTTTGCCTTTGCTAGTAGAAGGCTCTTCGGACCTTTCGTTCTTAACTGCAATATTATTATTACGCAAGAGTGAGCACGATTGCGCACAAGTATAACAATATAACAACATCATAATAACATGCGAGTGAATCAAAGACTTCTGAATAAAGAAAACTCGGCTTTTTAATCAAGAATGAACAACAAGAATCAAAAGAACATCTAAGGGTCATAAGACCTCGAACTATGCCCTAGGTTGTAAAGTGTTTATACTTTAAACCTTTAACAGTCATAAGACTATGGACTATACTTCTCGTACTTAGGGGGATCAATCCTTAGTACCCATACTGTGCACAATATCTTAACGCTAAAACATCATCAATCCCCTATAATAGGGTTGTTCATCTCAGTTTGACATCAGAGTCCACACCAAAGAAAGTTTGGTTTAGATAAGCTCAGTAATAGTTCTAGAATTTAGAACGTTCATCAACTATGGACTAGTCGAATCAATAAGGGTTCGCTAGTCTTACAAGGTTCAATAATAAATGATATCCAATTTGAATAATAAATCTCAAGAGTATACAATTGAATAAATATTGTATAATTGAAGTAATACTTCAAAAGAATTATAATATCTCATATTAAATCTTGAGCTTGAATAATTAAGAACAAGAACTTGATTGACATAGAATCATAAGTATAGAAACTTGTTCAACGAATAACTTTGAAGTTAGAAAGCTTGCTCAATTTAAAGAGTATGAATAAGAAAACTTGCATAATCGTAAACGAATTAGGGTAAGAAAACTTGCCTCGTACGCAAGCTACAGATATAGTTATAATTCAATTCCTCAACGTCCTACACATTACATTATACATACAATGTCGATTAGTTTCATAACTTTTATGTTCAACTGTTGAACTTTTCATTTAAGTTAACTTACAACTTGGTTCATAGTGTTAACTTATTAACTAACCACATAACATGAGTATGAATTCACAATATGCGTATCATATATGTATAATCCTTCAAACAATCATAATCAAGTTTTACAATCACAATATTCAAGTTCGCACTTAGTTTGTTAACTTGAACCTTCACATTATCTTATACATGTCAATAACTTATTTTATTAATCATGAATTTCAAATCATATAATATTCATATTTATAACTTAGAACAACATCTTTTATTGTCGAGAGCACTACACCTGCATACGTCAATATCCGACGCCCTCCGATTGCTTTCGAATACGCATCAGTCACAAAGATGGCCATTTTGACCCATGTTAACGACTTCAAATCAAAAAACTTAAAAAATGAAAGTTGTAGGTCTACTCGTTATCTTTTCGAATCATCCTGAATCGCCTTAATCGGAGTTTTATGAAGAAGTTATGCTTATTTTACTATAGGAGGTTAAAAATAATTTTTTCTCTGCACTACCCCCGCTGGGGCGGGGATTAGGCCCGTTGGGGCGGGTAAAATCTATATGGGGCCTGCTGGGGCTGGCATAAAGCCGGCTGGGGCAGGCATGCCCTTGTAGTTCAGCAACTGATCGCGATTTTGACAGTTTTAGGCCAATTAAATGCAAATTAAACTAGTACCGTGATTTCTATGAAGTATAAACTTCATAGAAACATCATATTATGTTACTAACATGTTTTTAACATCTTAAATCATGCAATTACTTGAATCAAATCATGAAATTTCACTGTTCTTGGTGTTCTTGACGGTTTTGAAGAAAAACACGAATTTTGACGTCACGGATCGTTATAACTCTGAATCCGTCTGTTCAAAGTTTATTTTCTTTGGTTTAACATGTATTATCATAGTTTACTGACAAATTTAAGTTAAATAAACAATTCATGGCATACAATTGTTCGTAAGGGCCATAAGGGCCATATATACAACTTTTATACTCTGTAATTTTTGAAAACCCCAATTAAAACATAATTACATGAAATTGATGGTTTGAAAACATACATAGATGGTAGAAAATATGTTATGATTATATCTTAACATTTATATACACATAAATCATCAATTCATGCATTGATCACAAAATAATTGTTTTACAAAGAACTCAAAATAGTCGTTAATGGAAACCTCTGATTATAGCATGTCTATATGAAATTGGTTACTCTAACACATGAATACAGGATATAAACCATATAATATATATATACTAACATATATATCATCATATACCCACCAATTATAAATTTCATCAATCATAGAGGACTTGAATAGTTTTCATAAAAATATAAGAACGTGAATTGAAGGTTTGGGTTGAAGAGATTACCCCTTGAAATCTTTTTGATGATGATATGAACTTTAGAATCTACAACTCTTCTTCTTAATTTCTCAAATTCCACTCAAATTCTCTCTGAGTATTCTATAAAAGTTCGTATATGAAATACAAGTCTGATATACCCAATGTATATATACGTGTATATAAACTGATAACGTAATGGTCAGTTAACCCATAATGGTTAACTGCCCCAACTTCTCATAGGGCCTTGTTTGGATATTCCTTTATGAATCCTTCCCATTTAATTTAATTATTCTTTTATAATATAGTTAAATAATGTCACACCCAATTAAGCAATTAATCAAATATCTTATTTAAATTAATTAAATAAAATAGAATAATTCCACATTAAATCACATAGCCACATAATTAAAATTCACATTTATTAATTATGTCAAATCATTAAATCTCTAATTAATTATTAAATTAATTAGAATAACATTATGCTTATTAAATAATTTATTTAATCAAATAAGCTCAATTAAATTCATACTTTGAATAATAAAATTCTCCACATTAATTTAATCAATGTAACACATATAATTAAATTAATCGACCATAAATTCATCAATTAATTATTTAATTCAATAATTAAATCATCAAAAAAATATTTATTTAATTCAATAAATATTCAAATTAAATTACAAAAATCTTGTTCGTCACATCTTTCCCCCCTTAAAAGGATTCTGTCCTCAGAATCACGGTTCAATTAAAAATTTTGTCCCGTTACATTCTCCCCCCCTTACAAAGATTCTGTCCCCAGAATCGCTTACATATAAATTAAGTAAATAATTACGGGTAATTCTTCATCATATGCTCTTCGAGTTCCCATGTATCTTCTTTTAGCATTGTGGTTCCTCCAAATTACCTTAACAGAAGGTATAACTTTATTTCTGAGAACTTGCTCTTTCCTGTCAACAATCTAGACATGAATTTCTTCATAAGATAAGTCTTTCTCAAATTGTAGGGGTTCATATTCAATCACATATTTGTAATCAGTTTTGTAGGGTCTTAACACTGACACATGGAAGACGTTGTGGAACATTCTCTAGCGCAGGAGGTAAGGCTAACTCATACGCAACTTTTCTAATCATTTGCAGTACTTCAAAGGGTCCAATAAACCTCGGGCTCAATTTCTCATTCTTACCGAATCTAATCTTCCCTTTCTAGGGAGAGACTTTTAAGAAAACAAAGCTACCCAATTCAAATTCTACATTCTTACGGTGAGGATCGGCGTGTTTCTTCTGCCTATCCTGAGCCGTTACCAGACTTGTCTGGATCACTTTGACTATCTCTGCTGTCTGTTGTACCAACTCTAGACCGAGCAATTGTCTCTCGCCAACTTCATCCCAGTATAGTGGAGTTCTACACTTTCTTCCATACAACGCTTCGTAAGGAGGCATGCCAATACTAGCGTGGTAACTGTTGTTGTAACCGAATTCAACAAGCGGTAGGTGGTCATCCCAGTTGCCTTTGAAATCTATGATGCATGCTCTCAGCATATCTTCCAATGTATGGATCGTTCTTTCACTCTGCCCGTCTGTCTAAAGGTGATAGGCCGTACTCATTCTCAACTGCGTCCCCATGCATTCCTGTAGTCGCTTCCAGAAGTTTGATGTAAAGCGCGGATCCCTATCGGAAATAATTGACAACGGAACTCTATGCCTCGAAACAATCTCTTTCACATATAGCTTTGCCAACTGGTCTAAGTTGAATCTAATTATGATCAGAAGGAAGTGTGCGAATTTCGTCAATCGGTCAATGATAACCCATACTGCGTCGTAGCCTTTTTGAGTCGTCGGGAGGCTAACCACGAAATCCATCGTAATGTGTTCTCATTTCTATTTTGGGATCTTTAAAGGTTGTAGCAACCCACTCGGCCTCTGATGTTCTGCTTTCACTTTTTGACATGTCAGACACTTTGCAACACACTCTGCAACATCTCGTTTCAAATTCGGCCACCAGAAATGTTGTCAAAGATCCTGGTACATCTTGGTACTACCGGGATGAATCAAATACCGTGAGCTATGTGCCTCCCTCAAAATATCTTCCTTAATCTCTGGCAATAGCGGTACCCAAACTCTGCTCTCAAATCTCAGCAGTCCCTCACTGTCTATCTTGAACCTCGGTTCGGTTCTTTCAGATATCTTTTTCTTTACCTTCTCACATTCTTCGTCTTGAAGTTGGACTTCCTTAACTTTGTCCAAAAAAGTTGTACCAGCTTGCATCTGGAATAGCTTCTCGTCAATCTCCATCGGATACTTCACTTCTAATTCCAGCTTCTCCATTGCTGAAATTAGCTCCTCCTGAGCAGTCAACATCATCAATTTCTCCAGACCCGTTTTGCTTAAGGCGACGGCAACAACGTTTGCTTTACCCGGATGGTATCAAATCTCGCAGTTATAGTCCTTAATTAACTCCAGCCATCTTCTCTGGCGCATATTTAAGTCCTTCTGTGTAAAAATATATTTTAGACTCTTGTGGTTTGTATATATTTCACACTTCTCCCCATAGAGATAGTGTCTCCAGATCTTCAAAGAAAATACCACTACAACTAACTCCAAGTCATGGGTCGGATACCCCTTCTCATAGTCCTTCAATTGTCGTAACGCATACGCAATGACCTTGCCATTTTGCATAAGCACACAACCAAGTCCTTTATGAAATACATCACTATAAACCACAAAATTTACTATATCATCTGGAAGAGATAACACAGGTGCTGAACTCAACCTTTTCTTAAGCTCTTGGAAGCTTTCCTCACACTTCTCCGTCCAAACGAATTTCACAACTTCAACTTTTGAGGGATCTACCGAGATTTCGTCCTTATCAATTACATGCCCAAGAACTCTACCTCTATATCTATCAAAAGTTCTGGCTGATCATCCAGAAATGCATCCACGAAATCTTTCACGACTGGTATTTCTTCCAACTCCGGGTTCTCTTTACGATTATTGACTATGTAGGCTAAATATCCTATTCAGCCTCGTCTCAATAACTTCCTGGCCTGCATCATCGTCAGACAACTCGCTTGTCTAGGCGACTTGCTGCCATAAAACACAACCTTTGATGGAGTCATAAGGTTAATATACTTTATTTCGAAATTAATTATAGTCCAATAATTGAATAGCCAATCCATTTCCAAGATATCGTCGATTTCCCCAAGTCTAATTGGAGTAATATATACGTTCATCACATTACCCTTAATATTCACCCTACAGTTCTTGTGTACGTACTTAACAGGGATCACTTCTTTATTCGTAATTTCTATGTTCATAGGGTATTCTAACTCATCCTTAGGCAATTCTATGTTCTTAGCAAAGTCATCAGATATAAATGAACAAGTAGCACTCGAATCAAATAATACATAAGCATTAACTTTATTGATCGGAATGATACCTGCTACCACATCACGAGACTGCACAGCATCCTGCACTGTCATGTTGAATGTCCTGGCGGTTGGTTGGTTGGTTGCGGTTGGTCCCGTGATAGTTAGAGAATTGCCACCGCTGTTTCCCTTGTTCCCTCCTGTTCCTGCCCCTCCAGATCCTTTCTTGGGACAGTTCCTAGCCAAGTGGTCCTTCGATCCACATGCGAAGCAGGCACCATTCTTTGGGTTAGGTCAGTTAGGTGCTATGTGGCCTTCCTGACCACAATTGTAGCACACTCGTTTTCCCTTCATACAGACCCCCAGGTGAGCTTTCCCGTAGGTCGAACATGCTTCAATTCTCTTCTTCTGACCTCCTTACTGATTACCAGTTGACGAGTTATCGGTCCACCTCCTATTCTGATTGTTATTTCCTCCCGTGTTGCTGCCACTTGCCTTGGTATTCCCTTCACTCTCATTCTTCTTCTTCTTCTGATCCTAGTTATACTTGGTCACGGCGTCGCTACCACCTTCAGCGAGGATGGCCTTCTCTAATACTCCAGCAAAAGTGTTCAACTGCAACATTGACACTTTGCTATACAACTAGGGCTTCAGGCCTTGTTCAAACCACTTTGCCTTCCTCTCGTCGGTGTGCACTTGATACGTGGAAAACCTAGCCAACTCATTGAATTTCGCCGCATAGTCTGGTACGGACATATTCCCTTGCTTAAGCTCCAGAAATTGTACCTCCATCAGGTTCTGTGAGCCGGTCGGGAAATACATCTCGAAAAACATTTCTTTAAACCTCTTCCAGGTTATTACACCTTCTCCTCCTCGGACCTTGTTTTCCTGCCACCAAAAGATGGCTTCTGATTTTAACATAAACGTTGCGTAGGCGGTCTTCTGGTCCTCCCTGACTCTAGCGACGTCAAACACTTTCTCCATCTCCATAACCCAAGTCTAAGCTTCTATCGGGTTCGTGGAGCCTTTAAACTCTGGAGGTCCCACCGCTTTGAAGTCCTTAAATGAGGTATTTGATGGAGCTTGAGGTTGATTGTTAATTGCTCCGGCCAGTAGTTCACTAACTGCTGCACGGGGTTATCATTAGCATTGGCGTTGTTGTTGTTCGTTGACCCTTCTTGGGTCGGTTGAAGGTTTGGTCTTCTTCTCGGCGGTATATTTCTAATTAGATCTTTATTCCATTTGTAAATATTTAAGATTAACCTATGACACCCCCAAATCCGGGTACTTTAATTTCCACGGGATTTAGTGTTCACTGTACAAATATCATGTATCTATCTACCCATAATAAATGCAACCATGCAATAGATAGAAATAAATCCATCATCTCCCGTTATGGGGTTACAACATCTGAATAATAATACATAATCAATCCCAGGTCATACTAACCTCAAATCTCAAATGCAAAAACGTAAACAAATAAATAGTCTTACACAACTTTAACATAAGTCTTAAACAATAACATATCTGTAGACACTCAAAATTTTCCTTGCCCCAATACTAACACTGTAGGAGGGCAAAACCATCAATCAAGCCAATCTCGGTCCCAACACCAGACATCCAATCTAAATTCGACCACCAATGCCGGTCTTTCAGCCTAAATCTGATCCCCAATATCGGTAAACCTAAATTCGATCCCCAATGTCGGTCAACTCTAGTCAAATCTGATCACCAATAACGGTACTCCAACCAACTTTGATTGTCAATCGGACCGTCAATCCAACTTCGATAGTCAATCGGACGCTTAATCTAGCTCCGATAGTCAATCGGATTGTCAATCCAACTATAATAGTCAATCGAACCCTCAATCCAGCCCCGATAGTCAATCGGACCGGCTATCCAGCTCCGATCGTTAATCGGACCGTCTATCCAGTTTCGATCATCAATCGGACCGTCTATCCTGCTCCGATCGTCAATAGGATCATTCATCCAACTCCGATCGTCAATCGGACCGTCAGATAATCCCTGATCTCAATATCGGGACACCAGCTCAAACCCGGCCACCGATATTGGGACAACCACAACACCGATCAACCATATCAATATGTCAAAGCAGCCCCGGCAGCAACCCGGGATGTACAAATCAGCCCCGACAGTAACATGGGAGGTATAAATCAGCCTCGATAGCAACCCAGGAAGTACAGCTCAGCCCCGACATCAGTCCGAGAAGTCAGGTCTACTTCGGACATAAACCTGAAGTGCCACAACAATTCCAGAAGAAAACCTGGAATGACCACGTCAGCCACAGAGGCAACAATGGGGACAAACAGACTCGAATGGGATCCAAGTCTTGAAAACCGCTTCCGGAAGTCAACCCGAGGCCATGCCGACACCAAGTGTAATAAACCAAGAATTTCTGTGCTACATTGTAAATAAATATATTTACTAATCTGTGATATATTATGGATGACTAGGTGATTAAGTGATTATGTAAATAGTATGATATGTGTACTTAAAGGAAGTCTCACTAATGATTGAAATAAGTTGGTGGACTAACCTAAGTATTTTAAGAATCCAAGAAATTAATTTAAGATGTTAAATCCTAATTACATACTCAATATATTTGAATACAGCAAGTCTAATTGGGTTATGTAAATGAAATATACAATCTATATCTATTCATGTTTACTAAATACTTAAACAATTTTCATAATTAGTAAAATATTTTTACTAAGTTCAATTCTTATCTCCTAGTTAGCTATCAAACCAAAAAGAGAGATAGAGACAAAAGAGAGAAGGGCTCGGGTAGAAGAAGAAGAAGAGGGGAGAGGGAGCTTTGAGATTGATGCATCCAAAGTTCATAAATGTCTTTGGTAAAACAAGAAGAGTTGCTATAAGAACAAGGTGAAATTCCTAAACTAATTTCTTCCTTTTGGTTATGATTTGTTTCTAAAGAAATAAAAGGGTTAATGTTCTAAATGTTCATAACCTTAGATGTATATGTTTTGTATGATTTCATGTTTAAATATAACCAATTTAAGTGTTAGGGAGATGATAAAAAGGAAGCAAAATAATCTATGTTCAAAAAGTAAGAAAAAAAAAACTAATCTAGTGTGTTTGATATGTTTTTATATAAGATCTATGGGGTTCAAGATCTAATTGGTTAGAAACATGCTTGAATGATATATATAGAGTTTAATAAGTTTAACTTGTTGGTTGATATGAGTTTATGTTAAAAAGTTTGGTAAAACACATGAAAAGGAGTTTTTCCATAAGTATTGATTATTAAGGTGTGATATATGTTTTTCATTTTAAAACCTACAAAGAGTTTTTGTGGTTTTCTTTCTTGGTATGATAGATATATAAGTTAAGGACAAAATCCCTTTGGAATCACTCAAAAATATTTTAAAATGAGAGAGATATGAATTTTGTGCCAAAACACTCTAAAGGTTGAAACCCGTGAAAAATCAGTCCACTTTTCCGGCAGGTTCTTGGGGTGGTTCTTGGACAGAAAATTTTCTAAAATTGTGAAAAACATTAAGATATTTTATTCAGAATTTTTCGGGACAGTTATGTAATTATTAAGTAATTAATGGTTTAAACTCATTTAAATCATTTAAAACTTGCTAATTAATAATTATTAATACTAATAAATGATTATTAAACTAATTAAATACTATGTAAGTATGATTAATTATTATTTAATTAACATTAAGTAATAAATGAATAAAAATTAGTGTTATTAAGCTAACTATTTCTTATTTAATTAAGAGTAAATAATGAATAGGGTTAAATAATTTATTAACTATTCTTTGATTAATATTAAAGAATGATTAAAGAATGTTTAAAGTAAATAAACAAATTGTTTATTATTCAAGTGAGACTAAGTAATAAATAATTATAATTACTTATTTTCATGTTAGTTAAGTAATATAAAGTCAATAAATTAATTATTATTTAATTAAATATTAAATAATAAATAATAATAAATGTTAATTAATTAATTATTATTTAATTAATAGTAAATAATAAATAAAGATAAATGTTAATTAATTAATTATTATTTAATTAATATTAAATAATAAATAAATATAAATGTTAATTAATTATTTATTGTTTAATTAATAATAAATAAGTATAAATATTAATCAATTATTATTTAATTAATATTAATTGATAATAAGATTAATAATATTAAATCATAAAAATATTATTAGATGATTAATAATATTAGAAAGTTAAAATATTATTAAAAGATTAATAATATTAGATACTTAAAATATTATTAAAAGATCAATAATATTATTTGAGAGTTTAGATGATTATTTAATAATAATATTATCAAGGAACGATAATATTATTAAGGAGTTATGTGATATCTAATATTTAATTATGTGATTAATGTTAGATAATATATGAGAATAATAATGTTATGAATAATGATATGTTATACTAATTGAAGGATCTATGATAGATCTTTTCAAAGAGGATAAGTTAAATTCATTAAGCGGATAAATAGAATTGCATAGCAGTAGTCCGCAAACAAGGTAAATTCTCTAACTCAACTTGAGTTATTACTTTCGAAGCATGATTAGTGAGTAATTATTGTTGATTATTCACATCTAGATTGATTATTGATATTCGCATTGTGTGCAATTGAATTCATGTTCTATCATTATTGAACTGTGAATTTGTTAAAGTTCTTTTATTCATGAATATTTATGATATAGATCTATGCTAATTGTATCAGCTAGATCAAGTATGTTTAAATTTGTTAAATCAAATATGTTTTAAAAGCGGTGCCTAACCAATTGAAATGGTAAGGACTCATGACTGAGAAAGAGAATAGTTTTACTAAAGCATTATTGGAAAACAATTGTTGCTAGTATACTGAGTGATTATGCATATTTCACCGGGTACGAAAGGCTGATCCCCTTGACTACCAAAACTTATTAAAAGGACCAGTTTAAATACTGACAACCTTAGTATATGTTCATGGTTATGTGAAACCACTCAGCCTCTGATATTCAATTATTCGAATATTCAGATATTAAGATTAATTCATGTTCTTTCACTATTCCTTTATCTAATTGAACTTTGAAAGTTAAATTCATTTCTAATCATGATATATCTCTTTTATAATTAAACTTGCTAAGCAAATTAGTTGCTTACATTTGCTATATCATGACAATTTTTTCAGCTAAGCCCGAGAGTTCTAGTAAGAAGGACAAGGGCACGGGAAAGGTCCAAGAATAGTTAATATAAATGTTTATGTATTATGAAATACTATGATCATGTCAACCTTTTGTATTACGATACGTAATTAAGGTAATTTTATGTTAAGGTATTAGACCTTGGGATATTGATGTAATATTTTATTATAATGAACAATGTATGTTTATTATTCCGCAATAGTATATAGAATGCTTATGTTGATGATGTACCGTGAGCACTGAATCTGAGGTTAGAGAACCCGAATTTGGGGGCGTCACAGGTTGGTATCAGAGCTGTAGGTTATAAACTTTAGGAATGCGAAACCTAGGTTATAACCTTAGAAGAAAACTCGTATAGAGTGTACTAGGAGATGAATTGTGGAGATTCATCTAGTATAGATTATACATAATAAAATATTATTTCATTTTATCAATGAATATATTTTATTGTGATACTGATGTTGTGTTTGTTTGGTTATAGGATGCCTAAGGAAGGACAAGGTAGCCATACAGTTGAACAAGAGCCGATAGATCCGATAGAGGATCAAGCTGATAGTGACGAGCTTGATGAGAATGTGATGGAGGATTTGTTGGAAGAGAACATGGCACTGGAGAATAGAGTGACACAGTTAGAGCAGGAGAATGCTACTCATCAATTCACTGAGACCCAGTACAAGGAATTGGCATATCAAGCTCAGACCGAGCTTACTAAGATGAAGATACAGTTGCAGGGGCAGACCACCTTGGCTACACAGATGGTTGCCATGAATGCTGAGCTAACAGAGAGACTAGAACAAGAGGAGATAAAGTTTGGAGTGTTAAGAGTTGAGCATGAAGCCATGCGATTTGAGTTCGAACTAAAAATTTCAGATAAGATCAGGATCGAACAAGCATGGATTAGAGCATCCAATATGGTGGACCAGCTTGAGGAGAAGCTGGAGGCTAGTGAGGTCCGAGTGGATACTTTAGGACGATCCCTAGATGCCGCTTACATGGGTCAGCGGGTAGGAGTGAGGAGATCCTTGAAGATAGGCGAGTCGAGTCGATCCGTTAGACGTCGACTTATGGATGGATTCATTCCACCAGAGCAGGAGCATGCAGGCGCACCCCCTCTAGACGCGCAGTGATAGTTTAGTAGTTTTATATTGTATATAGATGTAGTAGAACCCTTTTGTTTATTAGGGTTTTATGCTTGATGTAAACCTCATACTTTGTGACGTAGTAAATTTTTTTTAATGTATCCTCAATTATATGTAGGGGAATAAATCTTTTGGTAGATCCCATCTCTGTATGTTTAGAATAGGATAGTTAGTATTTATAAAAATATGTCAGGCATGTAAGTATATGAAACTAATATTTGGTATATGAATATAAATGCGGTATTATGTGTAAATGTTTTCTTAAGTAAATAAGACTTGAGAATGAAAATAGTAAGTTGAACATTGTGATAATATGATTGTTAGAATTTGAATTATATGTTATATTTTAAACATTTATAAGATATGACATATAATGAAACTTAAAGTGATAATGTAAGACTTTGTTTAACCAGATAATGCCACCCAGACGTCAAAACCGTAATCAGAGGGAAGAGCGATCTATAAATAATGAAAGAGAACAAGCTAACCCAATGCAGAACTTCGCAAATATGATAGCTCGAGCTATATGAACTCGTGCACCTGCAATAAGGAATCAAGCTGATAATAGATTAGTAAACTTTAAAGATTTTAAGGCTATAGGACCGCCAGATTTCAGCGGAACTACGGACCCCATAGCAGCTCAAACATGGGTGAAAGAGATGGAAAAGGCCTTTATCATTGCTAGGGTAGCCGAAGAGCAAAAAATGGCTTTTGTTACCTACTTGATCAAAGGTGAGGCTAATTACTGGTGGGAGACGAACCAAGCTAGAGCCGGAATAGAGGTAGTAACATGGACCAGGTTTTAGGAGTTGTTCTTGGAAAGCTATTTCTTAGAGGCCATGCAAGCCAGAATGGAAGTGCCGTTTCTTGAATTGAAGCAAGAAAATATGACAGTTGCCGAATATGCAGCAAAATTCAATGAGCTAGCCAGATTTGCACCTCATCAGGTGGATACAGAATTACGAAAGGCGCGTAGGTTTGAAAATGGGCTGAAGCCTTGGATACACAGCAAAGTCGCAGTGCTACAAATTACTACGTTTTTAGCACTGTTAGAAAAAGCTATCATTGCAGAAGGTAGTAGTGAGGCAGTGTCTAAATTCAACCGAGAGAAGAACAAGAAGAAGATTAAAGGTAGACATCAGGGTACCAGCAGTGGGGGCAACAACACTAAGAAACGTAAATGGAACAGTGGCAACGAATCAGGAACTCAACAAGGGAGTACACCACAGAAGAAGCCAACGTGTGTAAAGTGTGGGAAGAATCACTCTTGGGAGTGTATGAAAGGAAAGAATGTTTGTTATAACTGCGAACAGGAAAGACATATCTCACCAAATTGTCCTAAACCAAAGAAGGGAGGTTGCTTTTCATGTGGGGGAACGGGGCATCGATTTAAGGATTGTCCATTCAAGAAGAATACTGACAGAGGAAGTGGAAACAAGAGCAGTACCCCAAAGTTAACAATTGGAGGGCCAACGCAGCAGAGCAAGCCGACAGCCGAACTTTCAACATGACTGTACAAGACGCAGTGGCATCAAAGGAGGTGGTGTCAGGTATAATTTTGATCAATAATATAAATGCATATGTATTATTCGATTCGGGAGCTACCTGTTCATTTGTGTCTGATGAATTTGCAAAAAGATTAAACTTTACCTTGTGAAAAATTAAAGAACCCAATGAATATAGAAGTTGCAAACAAAGAAGTGATCCCTATAGAGTTTATCCATAACAATTGTGGTGTGGAAATAAGGGGACATAAGTTAAGCGTGAATTTGATTTCGATACGCTTAGGAGAATTTGATGTTATCCTAGGGATGGATTGGTTATTTAACCATGAGGCAATGATAGATTGCCAAAAAAAGAGTATACGCCTTAAGACACCAGATAAGTCTAAGGTTATATTTTATGGTAGCAAGTCGCCAAGACAAACAAGTTGTCTGACGATGATGCAAGCCAGGAGGATGTTACGAAAGGGATGTGAAGGATATTTGTCTCATGTAGTGGATACACGGGTTGTGGATTCGGACATGGGACAAATACCTATAGTTAATGAGTTTGGGGATGTTTTTCCAGAAGAACTTTTGGGACTTCCTCCAGACAGAGAGATAGAATTTGTGATTAATTTAGTACCGGGGACAGCGCCGATATCGAAAACACTATATAGGATGGCTCCGGTAGAAATGAAAGAGTTGATGATCCAGCTACAAAAGTTATTGGACAAGAAGTACATCCAACCTAGTATGTCTCTGTGGGGAGCACCGGTGTTGTTTGTAAAGAAGAAAGACGGTTCGATGAGGTTGTGTATGGATTATAGAGAGTTGAATAAGGTGACAATCAAGAACAAATATCCGTTACCAAGAATAGACGATCTGTTTGACCAACTTAAAGGAGCGAGATGTTTTTTGAAGATTAACCTAAGGACTGGTTATCATCAGTTGAAAGTGAGGACGGAGGATATACCAAAGATAGAATTTAGAACTCGTTACGGCCATTATGAGTTCCTAGTGATGTCGTTTGGACTGACGAACGCACCAGCTGCTTTTATGGACTTGATGAACAGAGTATTTAAACCGTACTTGGATAAGTTTGTGGTTGTGTTCATTGATGATATTTTGGTGTATTCAAAGACTGAAGAGGAACATGCCGAACATCTAATGATAGTATTAGAGACGTTAAGAAAGGAAAAACTATATGCAAAACTTTCGAAGTGTGAATTCTGGTTGAAGAGAGTAAGTTTTTGGGGCATATTATCGACAACGAGGGAATTTCTGTTGATCCAGCAAAAGTAGAAGCGGTGAAAAATTGGGGACAACCGAAGAAACCGACAGAGATTAGAAGTTTCTTGGGATTGGCAGGATATTACCGGAGGTTTATTAAGGATTTCTTGAAGATAGCGACACCATTAACTAATCTGACGAGGAAGACTGTTAAGTTTATGTGGACAGAGAAGTGTGAACAGAGTTTTCAGGAACTGAAGAAAATACTCAGTGAAGCACCTGTGTTATCGTTACCAGATAGTACGGGGGGTTTTACAGTGTATAGTGATGCGTCACATAAGGGATTGGGTTGTGTGTTAATGCAGAATGGTAAAGTCATTGAGTACGCATCACGACAATTAAAGGACTATGAGAAGGGATACCCTACTCATGACCTAGAATTAGTTGTAGTAGTATTTGCCCTTAAGATCTGGAGGCATTACCTCTACGGAGAAAGGTGTGATATACACAGACCACAAAAGTCTGAAGTATATCTTTACACAAAAGGAGTTAAATATGAGGCAGAGGAGATGGTTAGAATTGATCAAGGATTATGATTGTGATATTCTATATCATCCAGGGAAGGCCAATGTAGTAGCAGATGCTTTAAGCAGAAAGAGCCGAGATAAATTATATGTATTGACAGACCAAGAAGAATTAGTCAGAGAAATGGAGAAAATGGAGTTGGAGGTGAAAAATTCGAAGGATTCGGATAAAGTGATAGAAATGGAAACAAGTCCAACTTTATTAGACAAGGTGAAAGAATCACAAGGGAATGATGAAGAATGCAGTAACATCACGAAGCGGTTGGCTGAAGGCGAAGAGTTAAAGTATAAGATTGACGGCACTGGATTGCTGAGATTTGAAGGAAGAATTTGGATACTTGCAGTACCAAAGTTAAAGGAAGAGATTTTGCAAGAAGCGCATAATACGAGATATTCAATACACCCAGGAAGCACGAAGATGTATCAAGATTTGCGACAACATTATTGGTGGCCAAACATGAAGAGAGAGGTTACTGAATGCGTCAGTAGATGTTTAACTTGTGAAAGAGTCAAGGTAGAGCATCAACGACCAAGTGGACTATTACAGCCGTTGGAAATTCCAGAATGAAAATGGGAGCACGTCACGATGGATTTTGTGGTAGGACTTCCAACGACACAGAAGCGTTATGACGCTATATGGGTGATTGTCGATCGTCTTACAAAGTCAGCACACTTTTTGTCGATCAAGATCAGGTATACTTTGGATCAGTTAGCCAAATTATATATCAAGGAAATAATTTTGAGACATGGAGTGCCAGTATCAATTGTGTCTGATAGAGATCCGCGCTTCACGTCAAACTTTTGGAGGAGTCTTCAAGAAAGAATGGGGACACAATTAAGGTTAAGTACTGCGTATCATCCACAGATAGACGGGCAAAGCGAGAGAACAATTCAAACACTAGAAGACATGCTTAGAGCCTGTGTGATGGATTTCAAGGGAAGCTGGGAAGATCATCTTCCATTAGTGGAGTTTGTGTATAACAATAGTTATCATGCAAGCATTGGAATGCCACTGTACGAAGCCCTATATGGAAGAAAATGCAGAACGCCCTTATGTTGGGACGAGGTAGGTGAACAAAGACTGTTGGGGCCAGAATTGGTACAACAGACTGTAGAGACCATCAAAGTAATAAGAACTAGTCTGGTAGTAGCTCAGGATCAACAAAAGAAGTACGTAGATATTCATCGTAAGAAAAGAGACTTCGAAGTGGGAAGCTATGCATTTCTCAAGGTATCTCCCTGGAAGGGGAAGATAAGATTTGCGAAGAAAGGTAAACTGATTCCTAGATTTATTGGACCATTTGAAATACTGAAGAAAATAGGCGAAGTGGCGTACGAGGTAGCTTTACCTCCTGAACTGGAACATATTCACAATGTGTTTCATGTGTCAGTGTTGCGTCCATACAAGCCGGATTACAAGCATGTGATATCTTACGAGCCGATTCAAGTCGAGAAGGACTTATCATACGAGGAGGTTCCTATAGAAATTTTGGATAGGAAAGAACAAAAATTGAGAAATAAGGTTATACATTCTGTCAAAGTCCTATGGAGAAACCACAATGCTGAGAAAGCTACGTGGGAGCTAGAGGAAAAGATGAGGAAGAATTATCCGAATATTTTTGAATGACCTTAAGGAAATTCCGGGGACGGAATTCTTATAAGAAGGGGAGAATGTAATAACCAAGAATTTCTGTGCTACATTGTAAATAAATATATTAACTAATCTGTGATATATTATGGATGACTAGGTGATTAAGTGATTATGTAAATAGTATGATATGTGTACTTAAAGGAAGTCTCATTAATTATTGAAATAAGTTGGTGGACTAACCTAAGTATTTTAAGAATCCAAGAAATTAATTTAAGATGTTAAACCCTAATTACATACTCAATATACTTGAATACAACAAGTCTAATTGGGTTATGTAAATAAAATAACATTATTGATTGATAAGAATATGTAAATATCAATAATGATGAGCATTAGCTTAAAAGATAATAAATTTAATGGACTAAGAGGTATAAGTAATTTAAGCAAGCCCAATTAATTAGTTAAGCATGAGACTTGTGGATAATTTGGTTTATGAGTAACTAAACTGTTAAACTGGGCCAGTATTAGATGTATAGGGCAAGTATTTTAGTAGCCCAATTAATTGTTATGGGAGGCCCAAGCCCATTAGTAGGCTCAAATTAATAATTACATGCCCAAGAAATGATAATTAAAAAGCCCAATCTAGGCCCACTTGTGGAGGGGTATTTTGGTCATTTCATAAAGAAAATAAGGAATAAAAAAATAAAAGAAAAATAGAGTGGATAATAAGGCCACATGGCCGGATTAGTATGGAGAGGAAGAAGGGGGGGTGAATGTAATTATTACCTAGCTTTAGTAGGTGAACAACTACGCTAGGTGTCAACCTCCTATTCGTCCACTGCTTTTATCTACTCTTGCAAGTTAACTAAGCTGATAAGGAAGAGAAAGAAAATAAGATTGGGTGGGATATTGTTGATAGATATACAATTTATATCTATTCATGTTTACTAAATACTTAAACAATTTTCATAATTAGTAAAATATTTTTACTAAGTTCAATTCTTATCTCCTAGTTAGCTATCAAACCAAAAAGAGAGAGAGAGAGAGAGAGAAAAGAGAGAAGGGATCGGGTAGAAGAAGAAGAAGAGGGGAGAGGGAGCTTTGAGATTGATGCATCCAAAGTTCATAAATTTCTTTGGTAAAACAAGAAGAGTTGCTATAAGAACAAGGTGAAATTCCTAAACTAATTTCTTCCTTTTGATTATGATTTGTTTCTAAAGAAATAAAAGGGTTAATGTTATAAAAGTTCATAACCTTAGATGTATATGTTTTGTATGATTTCATGTTTAAATCTAACCTATTTAAGTGTTAGAGATATGATAAAAAGGAAGCAAAATAATCTATGTTCAAAAAGTAAGAAAAAAAAAACTAATCTAGTGTGTTTGATATGTTTTTATGTAAGATCTATGGGGTTCAAGATCTAATTGGTTAGAAACATGCTAGAATGATATATATAGAGTTTAAAAAGTTTAACTTGTTGGTTGATATGAGTTTATGTTAAAAAGTTTGGTAAAACACATGAAAAGGAGTTTTTTCATAAGTATTGATTTTTAAGGTGTGATATATGTTTTTCATTTTGAAACCTACAAAGAGTTTTTGTGGTTTTCTTTCTTGGTATGATAGATATATAAGTTAAGAACAAAATTCCTTTGGAATCACTCAAAAATGTTTTAAAATGAGAGAGATGAATTTTGTGCCAAAACACTCTAAAGGTTGAAACCTATGAAAAATCAGTCCACTTTTCCGGCCGGTTCTTGAGGTGGTTCTTGGACATAAAATTTTCTAAAATTGTGAAGAACATTAAGATATTTTATTCAGAATTTTTCGGGACAGTTATGTAATTATTAAGTAATTAATGGTTTAAACTCATTTAAATCATTTAAAACTTACTAATTAATAGTTATTAATATTAATAAATGATTGCTAAACTAATTAAATACTATGTAAGTATGATTAATTATTTAATTAACATTAATTAATAAATGAATAAAAATTAGTGTTATTAAGCAAACTATTTGTTATTTAATTAAGAGTAAATAATGAATATGGTTAAATAATTTATTAACTATTCTTTAATTAATCTTAAAGAATGATTAAAGAATGTTTAAAGTAAATAAATAAATTGTTTATTATTCAAGTGAGAATAAGTAATAAATAATTATAATTACTTATTTACATGTTAGTTAAGTAATATAAAGTCAATAAATTAATTATTATTTAATTAAATATTCAATAATAAATAAGAATAAATGTTAATTAATTAATTATTATTTAATTAATATTAAATAATAAATAAAGATAAATTTTAATTAATTATTTATTATTTAATTAATAATAAATAAGTATAAATATTAATCAATTATTATTTAATTAATATTAATTGATAATAAGATTAATAATATTAAAATATTAAAATATTATTAAATGATTAATAATATTAGAAAGTTAAAATATTATTAAAAGATTAATACTATTAGATACTTAAAATATTATTAAAAGATTAATAATATTATTTGAGAGTTTAGATGATTATTTAATAGTAATATTATCAAGGAACGATAATATTATTAAGGAGTTATGTGATATCTAATATTTAATTATGTGATTAATGTTAGATAATATATGAGAATAATAATGTTATGAATAATGATATGTTATACTAATTGAAGGATCTATGATAGGTCTTTCCAAAGAGGATAAGTTAAATTCATTAAGCGGATAAATAGAATTGCATAGCAGTAGTCCGCAAATAAGGCAATTTCTCTAACTCAACTTGAGTTATAACTTTCGAAGCATGATTAGTGAGTAATTATTGTTGATTATTCACATCTGGATTGATTATTGATATTCGCATTGTGTGCAATTGAATTCATGTTTTATCATTATTGAACTGTGAATTTGTTAAAGTTCTTTTATTCATGAACTGTTTCTGATATAGATCTATGCTAATTGTATCAGCTAGATCAAGTATGTTTAAATTTGTTAAATCAAATATGTTTTAAAAGCGGTGCCTAACCAATTGAAATGGTAAGGACTCATGACTGAGAAAGAGAACAGTTTTACTAAAGCATTATTGGAAAACAATTGTTGCTAGTATATTGAGTGATTATGCATATTTCACCGGGTACGAAAGGCTGATCCCCTTGACTACCAAAACTTGTTAAAAGGACCAGTTTAAATACTGACAACCTTAGTATATGTTCATAGTTATTTGAAACCACTCAGCCTCTGATATTCAATTATTCGAATATTCAGATATTAAGATTAATTCATGTTCTTTCACTATTCCTTTATCTGATTGAACTTTGAAAGGTAAATTCATTTCTAATCATGATATATCTCTTTTATAATTAAACTTGCTAAGCAAATTAGTTTCTTACACTTGCTATATCATGACAATTATTTCGGCTAAGCCCGAGAGTTCGAGTAAGAAGGACAAGGGCAAGGGAAAGGTCCAAGAATAGTTAATATAAATGCTTATGTATTATGAAATAATATGATCATGTAAACCTTTTGTGTTACTATACGTAATTAAGGTACTTTTATGTTAAGGTATTAGACCTTGGGATATTGATGTAATATTTTATTATAATGAACAATGTATGTTTATTATTCCGCAATAGTATGTAGAATGCTTCTGTTGATGATGTACCGTGAGCACTGAATCTGAGGTTAGAGAACCCGGATTTGGGGGCGTCACAGGTTGGTATCAGAGCTGTAGGTTATAAACTTTAGGAATGCGAAACCTAGGTTATAACCTTAGAAGAAAACTCGTATAGAGTGTACTAGGAGATGAATTGTGGAGATTCATCTAGTATAGATTATACATAATAAAATATTATTTCATTTTATCAATGAATATATTTTATTGTGATACTGATGTTGTGTTTGTTTGGTTATAGGATGCCTGAGGAAGGACAAGGTAGCCATACAGTTGAACAAGAGCCGATAGATCCGATAGAGGATCAAGCTGATAGTGACGAACTTGATGAGAATGTGATGGAGGATTTGTTGGAAGAGAACATGGCACTGGAGAATAGAGTGACACAGTTAGAGCAGGAGAATGCTACTCATCAATTCACTGAGACTCAGTACAAGGAATTGGCATATCAAACTCAGACTGAGCTTACTGAGATGAAGATACAGTTGCAGGGGCAGACCACCTTGGCTACACAGATGGTTGCCATGAATGCTGAGCTAACAGAGAGACTAGAACAAGAGGAGATAAAGTTTGGAGTGTTAAGAGTTGAGCATGAAGCCATTCGATTTGAGTTCGATCTAGAAATTTCAGATAAGATCAGGATCGAACAAGCATGGATTAGAGCATCCAAGATGGTGGACTAACTTGAGGAGAAGCTGGAGGCTAGTGAGTTCCGAGTGGATACTTTGGGACGATCCCTGGATGCCGCTTACATGGGTCAGCGGGCAGGAGTGAGGAGATCCTTGGAGATAGGCGAGTCGAGTCGATCCGTTAGACGTCGACTTATGGATGGATTCATTCCACCAGAGCAGGAGCATGCAGGCGCACCCCCTCCAGACGCGCAGTGATAGTTTAGTAGTTTTCTATTGTATATAGATGTAGTAGAACCCCTTTTGTTTATTAGGGTTTTATGCTTGATGTAAACCTCATACTATGTGAGGTAGTATATTTGTTTGATGTATCCCCAATTATATGTAGGGGAATATATCTTTTGGTAGATCCCATCTCTGTATGTTTAGAATGGGATAGTTAGTATTTATAAAAATATGCCAGGCATGTAAGTATATGACACTAATATTTGGTATATGAATATAAATGCAGTATTATGTGTAAATGTTTTCTTAAGTAAATAAGACTTGAGAATGAAGATAGTAAGTTGAACATTGCGATAATATGATAGTTAGAATTTGAATTATATGTTATAGTTTAAACATTTATAAGATATGACATATAATAAAACTTAAAGTGATAATGTAAGACTTTGTTTAACAAGATAATGCCACCTAGACGTCAAAACCGTAATCAGAGGGAAGAGCGATCTGTAAATAATGAAAGAGAACAAGCTGACCCAATGCAGAACTTCGCAAATATGATAGCTCGAGCTATACGAACTAGTGCACCTGCAATAAGGAATCAAGCTGATAATAGATTAGAAAACTTTAAAGATTTTAAGGCTGTAGGACCACCAAAATTCAGCGGAACTACGGACCCCATAGCAGCTCAGACATGGGTAAAAGAGATGGAAAAGGCCTTTATCATTGCTAGGGTAGCCGAAGAGCAAAAGACGACTTTTGCTACCTACTTGATGAAAGGTGAGGCTAATTACTGGTGGGAGACGAACCAAGCTAGAGCCGGAATGGAGGTAGTAAAATGGGCCAGGTTTAAGGAGTTGTTCTTAGCAAGCTATTTCTTAGAGGCCATGCAAGACAGAATGGAAGTGCAGTTTCTTAAATTGAAGCAAAAAAATATGATAGTTGTCGAATATGCAGCAAAATTCAATGAGCTAGCCAGATTTACACCTCATCAGGTGGATACAGAATTACGAAAGGCGCGTAGGTTTGAAAATGGGCTAAAGCCTTGGATACACAGCAAAGTCGCAATGCTACAAATTACTACGTTTTTAGCACTGTTAGAAAAAGCTATCATTGCAGAAGGTAGTAGTGAGGTAGTGTCTAAATTCAACCGAGAGAAGAACAAGAAGAAGATTGAAGGTGGACATCAGGGTGGCAGCAGTGGGGGCAGCAACATTAAGAAACGTAAGTGGAACAGTGGCAACGAATCAGGAACTCAACAAGGGAGTACACCACATAAGAAGCCAACGTGTGTAAAGTGTGGGAAGAATCACTCTGGGGAGTGTATGAAAGGAAAGAATGTCTGTTATAACTGCGGCCAGGAAGGACATATCTCACCGAATTGTCCTAAACCAAAGAAGGGAGGTTGCTTTTCATGTGGGGGAACGGGGCATCGATTTAAGGATTGTCCATTCAAGAAGAATACTGACGGAGGAAGTGGAAACAATAGCAACTTTGCCGGACTGGGTTATCTTCCCAGTCCGGGTTTGGCCCTTTTTTGTATATATTTAACTGTAAATGGACTAATATTTCAATTCTGTCAAGCCCGGATGTCAAATCCGTGGTAGTTTACCGCTTTTATATATATTTATGCATATATAAGCGACTTTCACCATCACTGGTACTCATATCAGTCCTGGTTGACTACATTTCTGTCAATATATATATATATATATATATATATATATATATATATATATATTTAGTTAGGCCTGAATTACTTCGTGGCCATTTTACTGCTTTTGCACACTTCCCATACTGGGTGCTCTCCCCAGTCATTGGGTGACTATTTTATGATAATTTCAATTCTAGTACGGGCACCGACGTGAAAACCCATCGCCCTTTTCACTGTTGTCTATATATATTTCATTTTTGTCACAGCCTGGATTATTTCGTGGCTATTTACAGTTATTTTATAAATATATATATTTCAATTCCAGTCCGGGCTTGCAAAGTGAAAACCCATCGCCCTTTTTACAGCTTTTATATATATTTAACTATATATATTTCTTTGCTCAATTTATTCAACTGCTGCATTTATTATTCATTTTTATATGAATCTGCACTAACATATCTGCGGGCGGACTAGATTTATCCAAATCTCGCCAATATTAGCTTTCAATGGTTCAAACAGATCCCGACAGAACCTGGAAGCTATAATGGCTGAGATTTCTTTAAATCTAGTTATTTTTATAGTTTCAGCTTCAAAAATAACCTCGCGTCCCTTAGATCGCTATCTAGTAGGAACGAGACGCTTCGGCTGTGCGGACCGGGATTTACTGAATGAATCCTTGGTTCTGGCTATCTTGGGATATTTATTTATTTCTGTACAAATTTGAACTGTGTAGGTTTTCTGGCTACTAATATGTGAGCCTAGGAATCGTGGGATTCATGATCAAACTGATCAGAATCTGATTCCCACGATGGACAAACTCTGATTTACAGATGTGACCATGCCAGTTTTTTCTGTAAAATGTACATGCATAGACCTTAAAACGGTTATCCTAATTTAAGGTCTCAACATAGTAAAAATATGGATTGTCGTGTCAGTGTCCCTCTGATGGTTTTCATACCTATGAGGAGACCAACACTTTATATTTCTGTGGTCGAGGATGCTTCGCAGCCTGATAAATCACCATTTGCATGCAGCCTTAAGGCTATAAAGATAAAATTGAGAGTAGCGATATGCTTCAATTCCTATGTCAGCATAAGGCTTTGATAAAACCAGCTTTCAAAACATCACTGTCAATTCAATTCAAAAGCTTTTGCAAATCAAATTAAATGATGCTTTTTGCAAATCAAATCAAACATTGATTTTCAAATCAAATCAAACCCTTTATATATATGCTCAACGAAGCCTGTCAAAGTTTTCAATCAAATCCAAAGGCCCAATTTTCAAACAGCATTCACTCACGCATTCTAGTTTTAAGGGAAATATTGAAAAGATTACAGTACCGTGTTTACACGGGAGTCGTGGGGTGCCTAAAACCTTCCCCACACTTAACCAAGCCCCCGAACTCAGAACTCCGATTTCAAAGATCAAGTTTCGACAGTGTCCAGCAATTGGGCCTCTTTCAAATCAAACTCGGTTGAGTTGGTATAACCATTTTTAAATCTACCAACTGGCGGCTTTGTGAAACGAACAAATTGTCGATATAAACACATGTTGGCCTCTTTTCTAAAAAAAAACCCCTTCAAAACCTTTTTTGCAATAAAAAGAACAAGGGTAGAGATAACTTAGGAAGATTGATTTGAGGAAACCCGGGTTACGAATTGAGCTGCGGTATTTCTTAAATTTTCCAACAACGACAGGTGGCGACTCTGCTGGGGACAGTAGAGGGCTTAGGCCGTTTTCAATCTTTTCAAATATTTCCTTTTCAAAACTATTGAATGCGTGAAATCCTGCGTCTCCACAGTCAATAGATGAGTGAATGCTGCGTCTTTCATTGAATGTATGAATGCTATGCCTTTACATGGAATGAATGAAAATAAATGCTTTAGTGCTTCGCACCGATAGTAGTGCTTCGCACAAAGTGTCATTGCATGCCTAAGCGGTGAGGACGATGTATGTGAATGTATGTCGTGTGTCCCTCCACCAGGAGGCTAACCCAGTTGGTGATAAGTAAGGACTATGGGGACGACTAAGTCTCCAGGGCTGCCTCCTGAAAATGCACCACCCAGATTCGCTCCAGTTGAACGATCGGATTAACTTCCCTTCTAGTAGATTGCGATGATCTAGGAACCTTCATGCCGAAACTAAGCCCGCGAGAGTAAACCTAAGATAGGTCAGCCTCTGATTAACCCAATCGATGGTAGGCTTCTTCATGCCTTCCTCTTTCAATTCCATGTCAAGTCTCCAATTACTGAGGAGCACAATGTAAATGACAATTATAAAAGATTTAATTTCTTGTCAAATATCTTGTAATCCTGCCATCAAAGCGATTAACCTCTTTTTTGCAGGATAAACTCTAAAAAACACATCATGCATCCAATCCTTGCCTACATCAGGAAACTGACACGCCTACATTTTGTTGTAGGTGAAAAATTGGTCTCACTACTAGATCATAATCTGAAAAGGCACAAAGCCTATCTACCGACATGGCTGAAAGTAGCCAATACGAGTCGGGTTCAGTGTCTCGAAAAGAGTTCGAAGGATTTAAGAATCAAATAGCAGAGTTGGCTATCCTCCTAAGAGAACAAAGCAAAAACACTCAGGGCTAGCCAACACTCAATTAAACAGAGTCCTCCTCACAAGGTGGCAATCAAAGCGATAACAAAAAGGGGAAAATGCATATCCCTGAACCTCGGTCCAGTAAAAGAACCAACAAAACCCCTGAAATCACAAATCTCAGGGAAGATCGAGAAACGGGCGATATCCCAAGGAAAGTCCGACTAATGGAAGAAATCATCTGAGCAATCAAAGGGACAGGAAACCTTGGAAGTGTTACCTATTCAGATCTCTGCATATTCCCAAGGGCTAAATATCGTGATAAATTCCAAGTCCCAGAGTTTGAAAAATACAGTGGGGCAGGCGATCCTTATACGCACTTGAAAGTATACATTGGCGAGCTAGGGTCTTATACTAAAGATGAAAACCTCCGATTGCAGCTTTTCCAAAAGAGTCTCACTGGAGAGGCTAGGACGTGGTATGCCCGACTTGACAATGCCAAAATCCACAGTTGGGAAGAGCTAGCTCATGCCTTCCTAACTCAATACAGCTTCCAGTCTCAGATGGTTCCGGATCGGTATCAAGTGTCCAAAGTTAAAAAGCAGAGCAACGAGTCTTTCCATGAGCATGCCCAAAGATGGAGATGTCTGGCAGCATAAGTCAGCCCGCCTGTGACCGAAGCTGAAATGGTGATGACTTTCATAGACATACAAGAGGCACTTTACTATGAGAGGATCCTGGCCGGAATAGGAAAGTCATTCTTAGAGATGATCAAACATGGCGAAATGACAGAGATGGGCCTGAAAGCAGGCAAGATCAAAGATCTCACAACCTTGAAAGTAGTTGTCGATCGTATACAATCTGGAAAATATGTGAGTGATCCCATAAGGGTACCCAAGAAAGGCAATGAAAATGTATCCCTCATTGTACAGGGGCAGTCTAGGAGACCTAACCATAGTCCCCCCATTTGGAAGAGGGAAAACATTATGCCGTCACAATAGACTGCATTCAACAATTACTAGGAGAGAAAGAGGAAATTCGAAAGAACTAAAAATCGGGTGTTCACACCACTAGGCGATTCCCTTGAAAACATATTGGTGATGTTAATGGATCACAAGAAAATTACCAAACTGGCTCCACCTCTGAATTTAAAAAGAAAAAGATACAATCCTAGCCATATATGTGCTTACCATTCAGGATCTCCGGGACACTGTGACACCCCCAAATTCGGGTACATCGTTTCCACAAGATTTGGTGTTCACTTTCTAAATTAAAACCTACATCTACCCAATAATAAAGAATTACAAAGTAAATTATAACCTTCACAAAACTTAAATAAAATCTTCCTTGATAAAGGATTACAACCTGTCCGAATAAAATCCCAGGGTTAACTAAACCTTAACATCAATCAAATAAATGCGGAAATAAAACATAACCAACTAAGTCTTATTACAAAAGTAACTTGAAATAACAAGCCTTCACTTGCTCATCTTTCCTTTTCCTTTACTTGTTGACGGTATGTCAACATTCTTGGTTTCAACTGCAATGGGTGGTAAAACATGCAAGAGTGAGCAAACAAAAGCTCACTTGGAAATACAACAATGATATGACATAAATGAATAGTTTCAAAAGAGTTTGAATAACTTTACTTTCATCAAAATAAAGAATTGAATAATAATTCTTTCATCAACACATAGAATTCGAATATAGAATCATTTAAGGGTCGTAAAACGTTAAACTATGTCCTAGGTTATAAATATTTCTATTTAAACCTTTAACAGTCAATAAGACTATGGACCTTTAACTCGTACTCAGGGGGATCAATCCTTTGTACCATGAATTGTGCACAACCATCTTAACGCTTTCGCATAAATGTCCCCTAGTAAATATGGTTGTTCTTTCTCAGTAATTGAATACAAGTCCGCACCAAAAAAAGTTTGGTTTGGATAGGTAAAGGAACTTTGGGGTTTCAACTATCATCAACTAGGAGTAGTTGAATCGACTCACAGTACTTTAACAATTCAATAATATAAGAATCATGAACCAATTGCAGGATATGACAATAAACTACACAACAAGTAGGCATGTTTTAGAAATAACTTAAAGCAACTGAAAGAATAAGTAGATCTTGCTTGAAAAACTAAGTCAAGATCACAATACCTCAATAATGCTTCAATATTTGTGTATTAGGAATATTAGAATACAACAAGGCTTGTACAAAGTAAATAGCAAGTTCCGAAATGGAAACTAGCTTAACGTAAGAGAATAAGAATAAGAGGACTTGCACAATTTAAATAACAATTTTAGAGATAAAAAACTTGCACAATATAAATAATATGTTTAGAGATAGAAAACTTGCCTCAAGCGCAAGCTACACTTTAACAACTATAACCACTTCCACAATTACCATACACATTGCATTACATTTAAAACGTCTATTAGTATTCAACTACAACGTTTAAACAATTGAACTTCTGACTTAAGTCCAACTCACAATGTTGTTTACAACATAGGTTGCTAACTAGTCAAATACGTGAATCTACATTCACGACATACATTCATAAGCTTATAACGCAATGAATCGTGTCGCGTACCTTATGAAATTAACACACTCATACACATGTAACACATGTATATAAACTTCAATCTATCTTAAACACATCAAAAACATGTTATCTTATTACCTATTACACTTCTCAAGTCATAGAAATAAGTTAGCTAAACAAACGGGGCATGAAAACTCAAAAACAAAAAACCAACATTCCCAGATAGCAGGAACACCCGCTGGGGCGGGTCCCCAAGGCATAAAATCCCCGTTGGGGTGGGTCACCTCCCTAAAGATTTTCAAAATAACTTCATAATAAACCACTATGAACATGATTTCTCCATGTTCATCATATCTTTGTGAATTAAAACACTTAAACAATTATATAAATCATATGTAAACATATATATATATAAATATATATGTGCACATCTCATATATATATCAAAATCATGAACTTTCACACAAAGATTTTTACAGAAAATTCTAAAACTATGAAAAGATTGAAGAACATAACTTTAAAAACTTGTTTTTTTTACAACAATTGAATTCTGAAAATCCTTTCATGGCATACAATTACATATGAATACCATATATACGCATAAAGTTCATGATTATGAAAAACCTAATTTGACAAAGAATAAACACAAAACATATGAATTGAATCTACAACTATAAGGGTTAAGATGATACCCTTTCTAATTTGGTTTAAGAGATAGAGATGATGATGATGATGGGGCTTGCTTTGCCTTCTCAAAGCTTCTTCTTCTTTTTTCTTCTTCCTCTCCTTTTTCTCTAAGTATTCTCTCTAACTCTCTTCTCTGTTTTTCTTTCTTTGTTTGTAAAAACTAATGTACTTACTCTTTTAACTTAACGTATATTGTATATACATATGATATATAACTTATACAATATAATTACTCTATAATAATTATCATAAATACAATTAATCACATAAGTTACAAGTTTTGAATTTGAAAAGCACTAAGGCTTGTTTGGCCAAAACAACATTATATTTAAAAATAGATTAATAGTAAATAAGGCCATGTTTGGTAAAATAAGTTTTAAACAAGTACAAGGGCCTCGTTTGGTAAAACCAATTTAAAACCCTTTTCATTATTTTAATAAATCCTTAATCCATAGATTAAATACTACACTTATTTAATTAAATCACAACATTCTAATTCAATTAAATAAAAGCTAACATTCATTAATTAATAAAAACACATAATACCAACTTGTTACACCATTGTAATTCCTTTATTAAACATAATTCATGTAACAAATTATTATTAACACTTAGCACATAACATTAAATCTAATTCAATTATTCTCAATTAAATTAGAATTATGCTACACCATTGCTAACATATCAATTTAATTAAATATTACTCTCAATTAAATCAATCCACACAATCACATAATTTATTTATTTAACTTAATAAATAAATCACATATAATATTTATTCACTCAATAAATATTAAAATTTAATATATAAAATCTCAATCGTTACAATCTTCCATCCTTAAAAAGATTCTGTCCCCAAAATCACAACAAAAAAAATTCTCATCTGTTACAGACATAATACAGAAGACAGTTGGTCCTTAAAGCATAAAATTCAAAACCTGATCGAAAACGGCAATCTTGTGGTTCAACAACCTAACCATCCAAATGACAACCCCAACCTTCTGATGCAGCATGATATGGAGGAAGTAAACATGATCGGGTCAGGAAGCAATGAAATGCATCCAAATCGTAAATACATCCGAAGGATGGAGGAATACCCCCAAAGGAACATAACAAATGTCCTAGAGTCAAAATGTTCAGAGGAGGGTATGGCAGTGATGCAAAAATTAGATGTGATCCAACATCAAGTAACTCTACTGGCTAATTTGGTAGTACGCCAACATCAGGGTATAAGGCAGCTTTTCATTCAAAGCCAAGAGAAAAAGGAAGTTATTCAGAATGAAAGCATCTCCCTCCAAGATCCGCCGGCTAAATGAAGAGGATCAAAGCATGTTCAATGAACGAGAAAGGTCGAATGATAAAATTACCCGAAGATCTCACCAAAGGGAAGATCGTCCGAATGAATGCGAACTCCCAAATAGGAAATATCAAGAAACATTCCAAACACGAGAAAACCCTCAAAATTCTACGGCACCGAGAGTCGGGGAGAGTAGGCGAAGAAGGGTATTCACACCTTTGGAGGACTCATCGAAAAATGTCTTAGCCCTATTGATTGCGCAGAAAAAGATCACTGAGCTCGCTCCACCAATGGATCCCAAAGGAAGGCAATATGATCTCAACAAGAGGTGTGCTTACCATTCTAACTCACCTGGACATGCAACTGAGGAATGCTGGTCTCTAAAGCACAAAATCCAGGACCTCATTGAAAATGGAGAACTGAAGAAAGAATTCCCCATGACCAGAAAAGGCGAGAGGGAGATAAAGAACTCAAGATGTCCACTTGAAACTGGCAGTTCAAAGGATGGGACGGCTATGAGCACCAATCCTGATAAAACACAAGGTGGACCGATCCTAATACTGGGAATGACCAAGGAGACAAGAATCTCCCAATGAAGATCATCCACAATCATCAAATGTCTTGTTTCCCAAAGCCAACAACTGCATGCCTGACCTTATCCTTCTGGAAGATGAGGTGGAGATATTGATCTTTCCTCGTATGGAAAAAGCACAAAAGGAAAGTTCCTTGCGAGAGGTACCACATCAGTGCGAGGGGGATTTCATACTCAAATCCTCTCAAGGCTATGAGAAAGGTGAAGGAGCAAACGAAGAAAAAGGTGGCAAAATTCTCAAGGAAGAAGCCAACCCATCGAGGAATATAGAGTTCATCCCTTTCTGCAACGAGTCCAGTTTGAGCCTCCTTAAGGGATATACTGATTTAGGAAGCGATCAATTTATGGTCGGGATTGAAGATATTCAGAGCCAAGAGGTAACCTCTCTCACAAGCCTCAAAGATGACATAACCACGGACGACTGGACTATCAGGCCTCAGCTAGCCAGGAGGACGTAGATCCAGAGGAAAGTTGTGAGTTCTAGAGGATGTCGGGAAGTTATCCTTTTCTTAGCATTATGCCTTTAACTTTCCATGCATACAACATCAAAAGTCCAAAAAAATCAAAAAATCAAAAAAAATTGAAAAAAAAAATCAAAAAGAGAAAAAAATCAAAAATCGAGCCTTCCAAGCCAAAAGCGTGAACTACGAAAGACCTGATCTCCCTCAACCCGGGAGTACGTAGGCAACCATCTTGGTGCGGTCAAACCAAACAAAAAATTAAAAAACCCTCGAATCCAAAAATAAAAATTCAAAAACATATCAAACCAAACTCAAACCCCAAAAGAAGACACTTCTCAAGCCTTTCATGCAAGCAGGAACTACGAATGACCTGATCTCCCTCAACCCAGGAGTACATAGGCAGCCATCTAAGGCGCGGTCTGACCTTTAAGAAAAATAAAAAAAATGAGAGACCAGTTCCAAGACACCGAAGACAAATAAAAGCCAAATTCTATCAAAAAACCTGGTCAACAGGACTTGCTGAGGAAAATCAAAGCTAGTCTCTTAACCCGTGGATAAGCGGGATAACAGTGCCAACATGGCATTTCTCTGAAGATAAAGGAGCAGCTACAAGCTTCTAACCCTCGGTCTCCATACGAGCCAGAACATCCACTGCCATCTGCATATTATGGCCCCGTCCCTCTCAGCAAAGGCAGCCTCCCGAGTGGCTCGAACCTCGCCTCTATCAACAGAAGTCATATCTCCACTAGAATGGGTCGTCACCATCAACGCCCTGGCCTGATCTATCTCGAAGGTTATCCGAGCTATCAAATCTGCCATATCCAGATCTATTTTGGCAGGCACACGCGGTAGGTCACCAACTAAAGTCGTGATCAAAGCCATCACCACCAACCATCACAAGCCCTTGAGTCCAATTCATTGGAGTCCGAAGGCATCTCGACATCAATCGCCAAAGTTGGAACAACAGCACAGCGATATATCAAGCATAAACATCCGTAAGGACCTTCGAAGAGCTGAAGCCTCAATCTGGAACCTTCATCAAACAAGAAGAAAGGTCATCAAAGCCAATTTCTCCTATAAATCAAAAACAATGACTGGGGCATCCAAGTATTAAAGCCAAAATCCACTACCTGTTCACCATGGGGGTCATGCGATTAAAGATTCTTGCGATCCGGCATCTTATCAGCCCATCGGTCAAACATACAACCAAGCAATCGTCCCAGATGACAGGCAAGACTGGGGCAAGTTCAAAGTCAACGACAACCCGATGTCGGGATCGTTACCACAAGACTGGGCTAATTTTGGAAATTGCACAACCTAACACTGGAGCATTTATCAACCATCCAATCAACATGCACCAGTCGACACCATCAACATGGTCCATCATCATCCAAGCTTCCATCATTGGCGATCCGGTATGACCAATCGATCTTTGTCAATCATAATACTGCGATCCGCTGGTAAGGTATGACTCTTTCATCTTTTTATGTGTTTTCAATTTCCATGCATTAGCGATAATACACATAAGTCCTGCATTAGAGTCTCAAAAAAAAAGATTTTTGCTTAACTTGTTATGAATTGGATTAATTCTGATAAGCATCCGTGGAGCAAGAATCATTGAAGCGATTAGAGAATTAAGACTATTCGACCTTTTGATTAGGCGCGACGTCCTAGTTCAAAGCACTTTTTGGAGCAAACTTGACCTCATATGTATGTCTGCACTTTGCAATTGACCTGACTCTTAGTTGTGGGGTATGAAACTATGACGACAAGGATGACGATTTGTAGCCAGTTTAATGTCTCGAATCTTGGTCTGGGTTACTCGAGTAATTAAGGCCGAGGGGTGTCTCTACACCTGGTGCCCTAAAGCCATCTGGTTTGGGAGCCACCGACCCAACGCTCGTTACATGGGTAACTCAGTACCTAAGAAAATGAGCATTACAAGAAATCAAAACCTGAGCAGATCCGAATCGTGGCCTAGGTTACCCGAGTAATTAAGCCCGAGAGGTGTCTCTACATCTGGTGCCCTAAAGCCGTCTGGTTTGGGAGTCACCGGCCCAACACTCGCTGCACGGGTAATTTAGAGCCTAAGAAAATGAATCTTATACAAGCTCAGGCAAAGGATCAAAAAGAGTAGACCGCCTGACTTATCTCGAAGTGTGGCCTTTGTTACTCGAGCTAGTAAACCCTAAGGGGTGTCTCAACACCTAGTGCCCTAAAGCCATTAGGTTTGGGAGTCATTGGTCCAAAACTCATTATATGGGTAACACTGAAAAGCCTAAGACAACGAGAGAAAGTTAAGCGAGAAAAGAAAATTTTGCAAGATAAAAATGAGATCATATAGAGTCATAGAAGAGAAACCCCTGCTAAGGTTTGCGTCACACATAGTGCACGTGTCATATGATCTTAATCTTGTGAAGAGAAGTGTCTAGAACAAAGATAAGGTGTCTTTGATGAAGGGAGATAAGTCTTTTGAATCTAATCCTACCCATGAAAAATGACCATGGACGCTTAAAAGTTTTCTTGCGATTTCATAAATTGTCAAGAAATTTTTTTGCTTTCCTTAGGAAACATTCATTTTCATACTCCCTTTCAAGACCTTCAGCGATAAGATAAAAGCTCATTCAATACAACCATTCAATTTTAACTTCAAATGCCTCATTCACAAGATCATACTAATCCCGACGGCCCGAGCCATCAAGCTGTCAGCACATATTGTTATTTTTCTGAATGTACAGGATATTGCTCACCATGGACATGGTCAACAAAACAAGTTTTTCTATAAACCGCAGTAACAACCTGCGAAAGGGCTGGAGCATTTCTCCATTCTAAGAAATGGAAAGAATCTACGGCGGGACCAGGTTCCTCATCAAAAGATGAGGGAGAGTTCCTAAAAGAAATCAAGGCGACATCAACTGTCCCTTTACAAAAAGGGAAAGATCCTCAACAGAGTCCTTAACTCAGAAAGAACAGATGCCCGATGACAAAAAGATCTAGCGAAGGAAATCTGCTTCATCAAATATGTCAACATGCTCCAAGTCCTCATCAGTTGAGGCCCCTACCCTAAAGTTCAAATCTAGGCGATGAAAGAATGGGCTACATCCTCCAGGACGTCAGCATCACCCGGATCATCAAGCTCAACCCCGGTCTTAACCCGGGAAGTCAAGTCCAACCCCGGCATCAACCCGGGAAGTCAAATCAACCCCGATCTCCAATCAGGCAGTTAGATGAACTCTAATCCATCCCCATCAGAGACGATATATGAAAGGGGAACATCCAAAATTGCTCTACGAATGACAAAAGGAGCCATACAGGAGTTAGAGCTGCTAAGCCTATCAAAATCCATGTCTGAAAAGAAACTCCTAATCACCTAAGAAAGAGTGAGGTATGGTTTTACATCAATTCAATTAAGCATATGCATCAACCTAGGACAAATTAAGATCATCATATCATGTCTGGTCTGCACATGTGCAACAAGCGCTACATCATCGCACATTTCCATCAAAACATTAGGCATGCATACCCAATAGAGTCAAAAATGCATATACATTGAACACACCAACTCGATGAAAAAGTCTGCTACTGTTTGAGTAGGCATCGGGAAAGTCCAGTGATCAACCATTATCCCTAACATCAGGGTAGGCGCTGTTGCGAACTACCGATATAAGTTATCATCAGGATAGGCATCGGGAGCACCCACTGAGGTAACTCGACGAAAGAAATATATCCTCAGCAGAGGAGTCTTCAAAAATGTACAAACGACATCAGAAAGTATGCCCCACGAAGAGTATCAGCAGATGTGAGAAACCATTGGGCTTAAACCAAGGTAGCACCAAGGGCCATCACAAACGACATCATCCCCAGCAGAAATATGGGAAACATTTCAGTTTATCTTCATCAAACAAGCATCAGCAACACCAATGGAAATCAGACTGTTGGAGTAAACACCAGCATAGACATCAGCAACATTGATGAAAGTCAACCGTTGAGATTGGCCTAGCACAGGCACCGGTAAAGGTAATGCGATGCGATGCGATGCAATTTACGTTGCGATATGCGATTTGCGATGCGGTACGATATGCGATGCGATTTGCGCTATGATACGATTTGCGATGCAAGGCAATTTTCAAAAATATGTTAACACTCATTGCATTGCGATTTGCATCATTAATATCTTGTCATATTTCAAGTGTCTAGCAATCTTTATCCTTTCCATTCCACTACATTGCATGGACATGATAAAGAGGGGCATCTGTAGACACTCAAAATTTTTCTTGCCCCAATACTAACACTGTAGGAGGGCAAAATCGTGAATCAAGCCCACCTCGGTCCCAACACCAGACATTCAATCTAAATTTAACCACCAATGCCGGTCCTTCAGCCTAAATTTGATCCCCAATATCGATAAACCTAAATTCGATCCCCAATGTCGGTCAGCTCCAGTCATATCCGATCACCAATATCGGTACTCTAGCCAACTCCGATCGTCAATTGGAACGTCAATCCAGCTCTGATAGTTAATCGGACCCTTAATCCAACTCTGATAGTCAATCAGATCGTCAATCCATCACTGATAGTCAATTGAACCCTCAATCCAGCCCCGATAGTCAGTCGGACCGGCTATCCAGCTTTGATCATCAATCGGACCGTCTATTTAGCTCCGATCATTAATAAAACTATTTATCCAACTCCGATCTTTAATCGGACCGTCAGATCATCCCCAATCTCAATATCGGGACACTAGCTCAAACTCGGTCACCGATATTGGGACAACCACAACACCGATCAACCATATTGGGATGTCAAAGTAGCCCCGGCAGCAACTCGGGATGTACAAATCAGCCCCGACAGCAACCCGGGAGGTACAAATCAGCCCAGATAGCAACCCGGGAAGTACAGCGCAGCCCTACATCAGTCCGGGAAGTCAGGTCTACTTCGAACATAAACCTGAAGCACCACAACACTTCCAAAAGAAAACCTGGAATGACCACGTCAGCCACAGAGGCAACACTGGGGACAAACAGACCCGAATGGGATCCAAGTCTTGAAAACAGCTCCCGGAAGTCAAATAGAGGCCATGCAGACACCAAGGGCAACCCCGAGAGGGCCAAAATGGTTATTTTACAAACTCTTATCCAATTCAGTTAAACTCAAGCTGAATTGATGCCGCCAAGGTCAGAAAGAACCACAACGGTGATTCTAGGTGAAAATAGCACCAGACGGCTCATCGGGCAAACTGTGGGGAAACGAAGACCCAGTCATGAACCCATCTTCGGGGACTTAAAAAAGGGTTAAAACCAATGTCATTGCGACACTCTCAGCGAGGGCTTTTTGGAAAGTTATAGCACGCCCCAAACGAGCGCTCCGATCAAAAGTTATGAAGTTTCGAACCTGACATTGTGTCGCCCGGCATGCACGCACCTCGAGACTACCAAACCGGGCACGTGGGCCCCACCTAGGGGAGCCACAGCTCTACTTGTAGCTGCCAAAGGTAGAGTGGAGGCTCCCTAGCCTTTAAATAAATGTGCCCCCCGTTCATTTTCAACATTTTAGGAATGCAGCAAAGCTCTGCTTGTCTGATTTTCTGAATTTTACACCTCTTCCAAACTACTGGGTGCTTTTGCACACTTCCCCATACTGGGTGCTCTCCCCCGTCACTAGGTGATTATTTTATGTCAATTTCAGTTCCAGTACGGGCACTGGCGTGAAAACCCATCGCCCTTTTCATTATTTTCTATATATATTTCATTTTTATCACAGCCTGGATTATTTCGTGGCTATTTACAGTTATTTTATAAATATATATATTTTAATTCTAGTCCGGGCTTGCGAGTGAAACCCATCGCCCTTTTTACAGCTTTTATATATATTTAACTATATATATTGATTTGCTCAATTTATTCAACTGCTGCATTTAATATTTATTTTTATATGAATCTGCACTGACATATCTGTGGGCGGACTAGATTTATCTAAATCTCGCCAATTCTAGCTTTCAATGGTTCAAACAGGCCCTGACAGAACCTGAAAGCTATAATGGCTGGGATTTCTTTAAATCTAGTTATTTTTATAGTTTCTGCTTCAAAAGAAACTTCGCGTCCCTTAGATCGCTATCTAGTGGGAATGAGATGCTTCGGCCGTGCGGACCGGGATTTACTGAATGAATCCTTGGTTCTGACTATCTTGGGATATTTGTTTGTTTCTGTACAAATTTGAACTGTGCATATTTTCTGGCTACTCATATGTAAGCCTAGGAATCGTGGGATTTATGATTCAGCTGATCAGAATCTGATTCCCACGATGGACAAACTCCGATTTACAGATGTACACTGTCAATTTTTTCAGTAAAATATTTATGCACAGACCTTAAAACGGTTAGCCGGATTTAAGGTCTCAATATAGTAAAAATATGGATTGTTGTGTCAGTGTCCCTCTGATGGTTTTCATACCTATGAGGAGACCGACACTTTATATTTCTGTGGTCGACGATGCTTTACAGCCCGACAAATCACCATTTACATGCAGCCTTAAGGCTATAAAGATAAAATTGAGAGTAGCGATATGCTTCAATTCCTATGTCAGCATAAGGGTTTGATAAAACCAGATTTCAAAACATCACTGTCAATTCAATTCAAAAGCTTTTGCAAATCAAATTAAATGATGCTTTTTGCAAATCAAATCAAACCCTTCGTATATATGCTCAACGAAGCCTGTCAAAGCTTTCAATCAAATCTAAAAGCCCAATTTTCAAACAGCATTCACTCACGCATTCCAGTTTTAAGGGAAATATTGAAAAGATTGCGGTACCGTATTTACACCGGAGTCGTGGGGTGCCTAACACCTTCCCCACACTTAACCAAGCCCCCGAACTCTAAACTCCGATTTCAAAGATTAAGTTTCGACAGTGTCCAACAATTGGGCCTCTTTCAAATCAAACTCGGTTGTGTTGGTACAATCATTTTCAAATCTACCAACTGGCAGCTCTGTAAAACGAACAAATCGTCGACATAAACACATGTTGGCCTCTTTCCTAAAAAAAACCCCTTCAAAACCTTTTTTACAATAAAAAGAACAAGGGTAAAGATAACTTAGGAAGATCGATTTGAGGAAACCCGGGTTACAAACCAATCCGCCGTATTTCTTAAATTTTCCAACATCGACAATTTCAAAATAAACAACAAGTCTTCATTACTTGTTGACCTTGCCCTTGCCTTTGCTAGTAGAAGGCTCTTCGGACCTTTCGTTCTTAACTGCAATGTTATTATTATGCAAGAGTGAGCACGATTGCCCACAAGTATAACAATATAACAACAATATAATAACTTACGAGTGAATCAAAGACTTCTGGATAAAGAAAACTCGGCTTTTTAATCAAAAATGAATAACATGAATTAAAAGAACATCTGAGGGTCATAAGACCTCGAACTATGTCCTAGGTTGTAAAGTATTTATACTTTAAACCTTTAACAGTCATAAGACTATGGACTCTACTTCTCGTTCTTAGGGGGATCAGTCCTTAGTACCCATACTGTGCACAATATCTTAACGCTAAAACATCATCAATCCCTTATAATAGGGTTGTTCATCTCAGTTTGACATCAGAGTCTGCACTAAAGGAGGTTTAGTTTGGATAAGCTCAGTAATAGTTCTAGAATTTAGAACGTTCGTCAACTATGGACTAGTCGAATCAATAAGGGTTCGCTAGTCTTACAAGGTTCAACAATAAATGATATCCAATTTGAATAATAAATCTCAAGAGTATACAATTGAATAAATATTGTATAACTGAAGTAATACTTCAAAAGAATTATAATATCTCATATGAAATCTTGAACTTGAATAATTAAGAACAAGAACTTGATTGATATAGAATCATAAGTATAGAAACTTGCTCAACGAATAACTTTGAAGTTAGAAAGCTTGCTCAATTTAAAGAGTATGAATAAGAAAACTTGTATAATTGTACACGAGTTAGGGTAAGGAAACTTGTCTCGTGCGCAAGCTACAAATATAGTTACAATTCAATTCCTCAACATCCTACACATTACATTATGCATACAATGTTGATTAGTTTCATAACTTTTATGTTCAACTGTTAAACTTTTCATTTAAGTCAACTTACAACTTGGTTCATAGTGTTAACTTATTAACTAACTACATAACATGAGTATGAATTCACAATATGCGTATCATATAGGTATAATCCTTCAAACAATCATAATCAAGTTTTACAATCACAATATTCAAGTTCGCACTTAGTTTGTTAACTTGAACCTTCACATTATCTTATACATGTCAATAACTTAGTTTATTATTCATGAATTTCAAATCATATAATATTCATGTTTATAACTTAGAACAACATCATTTATTGTCGAGAGCACTACACTTGCGTACGTCCATGTCCGACGCCCTCTGATTGCCTCCGAATACGCATCAGTGACAAAGATGGCCATTTTGACCCATGTTAACGACTTCAAATCGAATAACTTAAAAAATAAAAGGTGTAGGTCTACTCGTTATCTTTCCGAATCATTCTGAATCGCCTTAATCAGAGTTCTTATGAAAAAGTTATGCTTATTTTACTACAAGAGGTCAAAAAAATAATTTTTTCTCTGTACTACCGCTGCTGGGGCGGGTAAAATCTATATGGGGCCCGCTGTGGCTGGCATGCTCCTGTGGTTCAGCAACTGTTCACGATTTTGACAGTTTTAGGCCAATTAAATGCAAATCAAACTAGTACCATGATTTCTATGAAGTATAAACTTCATAGAAATGTCATATCATGTTACTAACATATTTTTAACATCTTAAATCATGTAATTACTTGAATCAAATCATAAAATTTCACTGTTCTTGGTGTTCTTGACGATTTTGAAGAAAAACACGAAATTTGACGTCACGGATCGTTATAACTCCGAATCCGTCAGTTCAAAGTTTGTTTTCTTTGGTTTAACATGTATTATCATAGTTATTGACAAATTTAAGTTAAACAAACAATTCATGGCATACAATTGTTCGTAAGGGCCATAAGGGTCATATATACAACTTTTATACTCTGTAATTTCTGAAAACCCCAATTAAAACATAATTATATGAAATTAATGGTTTGAAAACATACATAGATGGTAGAAGACATGTTATGATTATATCTTAATATTTATATACACATAAATCATCAATTCATGCATTGATCACAAAATAATTGTTTTACAGAGAACTCGAAATAGTCGTTAATGGAAAACTCTGATTATAGCATGTCTATATGAAATTGGTTACTCTAACACATGAATACATGATATAAACCATATAATATACATATACTAACATATATATCATCATATACCCACCAATTATAAATTTCATCAATTATAGAGGACTTGAATAGTTTTCATAAAAACATAAGAACGTGAATTGAAGGTTTGGGTTGAAGAGATTACCCCTTGAATTTTTTTTGATGATGATATTAACTCTAGAATCTACAACTCTTCTTCTCAATTTCTTAATTTGCTCTCAAATTCTCTTTGAGTATTCTACAGAAGTTCGTATATGAAATACAAGTCTGATATACCCAATATACATATTTGTGTATATAAACTGACAACGTAATGGTCAGTTAACCCATAATGGTTAACTGCCCCAACTTTTCATTGGGCCTTGTTTGGCTATTCCTTAATGACTTCTTCCCATTTAATTTAATTAATCTCTTATAATATAGTTAAATAATGTCATACCCAATTAAGCAATTAATTAAATATCTTATTTAAATCAATTAAATAAAATAGAATAATTCCACATTAAATCACATAGTCACATAATTAAAATTCTCATTTATTAATTATGTCAAATCATTAAATCTCTAATTAATTATTAAATTAATTAGAATAACAATATGCTTATTAAATAATTCATTTAATCAAATAAGCTCAATTAAATTCATACTTTGAATAATAAAATTCTCCACATTAATTTAATCAATGTAACACATATAATTAAATTAATCAACCACAAATTCATCAATTAATTATTTAATTCAATAAATAAATCATCAAAAAAAATATTTATTTAATTCAATAAATATTCAAATTAAATTACAAAAATCTTGTTCGTCACACCTTTCGTACCTCAGTGTCCACTTGATGCAGAGCGAATCTCGCTAGTTCGTTGAATTTAGCGGCGTATTCTTTAACCGACATATTCTCCTGCTTCAACTCTAAGAAGTTTACCTCCATCCTTGCTTGCATACTAGGTGAGAAATAATTCTCGAAAAATAATTCCTTAAACCTTGTCCAGGTTACTACTGCTGTTCCGGCTCTAGCTTGGTTTATCTGCCACCAGTAATTCGCCTCACCCATCATAAAATAGGTAGCAAAATCTGTCTTTTGCTCCTCCGCTACTCTAGAAATAACAAAAGCTTTCTCCAACTTCTCTTCCCATGTCTGGGCTTCTATAGGGTCAGTGGTTCCCTTGAATTCTGGCGGTCCTACAACCTTAAAATCTTTAAAGTTCGCCAATCGATTAGCTGGCCGATTTCTTGCTGCTGGGGCTCTAGTTTGCATAGCTTGAGCTAGCATGTCTATGAAGTTCTGCATTGGATCTGCTTGATCTCCTTCATTATTCACAGACCGTTCCTCCTTTTGGTTGCGGTTTTGTCGTCTTGGAAGCATTATCTGATGAAATAAAGACTTACATTAATCCTTTGTCTTTATACCACATCTTATTAGTAGTATAATAAGAATTTAATACAAAATTTTAAACTTAGACCAATTCAGCTTGCTGGATTTACGAATTCAACTTACTGAATCAACGATTTCATCAGATAAACATCTTAATATTTTAATTTTCAAAATTTATTTACTTATTCAAACATATAATCATATCATTCCATTATATTCATAGTCATGCAAATAGTATATAGTACTTTTTAGTACGTAGCGCATACTGCTACAAACAATTACTATCCCTTTGTGACAAAAGTCGGGATTCATTACTACAACTTTATACAAAAAGTTGAAGCATACAAAAGTTATCTTGATATTCATACAAAAACGAGGATTATATTCATATATATATATATATATATATATATATTTACGTATACCTACTTATCGTTTAGGATAGTATATTCCTAATATATTATCTTACTGCAAAAGATTCTACTCCTCACAATTAATCTTTCTTCCGTCCACTTCCTTCACCTATCTTTAGCTTAGGACAATTCTTAAACCTATGGCCCATTCCACCGTATGAAAAACATCCCCCTTTCTTTGGCTTCGGACAATTTGGTGATATATGTCCTTCCTGACCACAATTATAACACACATTCTTACCCCTCATACATTCCCCCAAATGGTTCTTTCCATACTTGCCACATGCTTGTTTCTTCTTTGAATGTAAATTCCCTGAGTTGTTGTCACTGTCATTGTTCCTGTTCCTTTTATTATTATTTCCCTTCTCCTTCTTACTTACAACTTTAAACGATATATTGCACTCAACCCTCCTTCTATCGACTTGTTCCTTCAGATTATTTCGTTCTTCTGTCATCTCGCGCAATGCCCTTTCCGTCTTCCATAATTCCTCCAGGAGAAACACCTTAGTCCTTAAATCTTGAACTTCCATAGATGCTTGACCTTCTTCGATTACTACTCTGCCTTTTTCTCCATCTCTGATCTTTATTTCTGGCTCCACCTTAGTTTCTTTGGAATATACTTCTTCCTCTTCATTTAGCTCCATCTCGGGGTATTCTTCATGACCGCTTCCTAGATTTATCGCAGGTTCGTCTTTTAAAACTTCCTCAACTGACTCACTCTGAGCTGGCACTTCGACTAATGGCATTGGTGCAGCTGCTAACACCTCCATAACCATCTCATCATCTCTTGACATCCTTCCACCAGTTTTAAATAACTTAATTAGTACATCACCATTAAACACAATCCATAAACACTAAGTGTCCACATATCTATCTATTAATGAATTTTCCCAATCTTAGAACTCTCAATGAGTTTTCTCTATCCTTCTTATGGTTATATTCCTAAGGCTTTTCCCCCACCTAAGGTTTATAGCCTACAGCTTTGATACCAACTTATGACGCCCCCAAATCTGGGTTCCCTAACCTCGGGTTTGGTGCTCACGATCCATTATACATATCATATCTAACTACCCATTTATTAATGAAAAACATCATTAATTACATTACTAATACAACTTATCATAATATCCCAGGTTAACTAAACTTGACATAACTTACATACCCTTAGCTATTCAAAATGTTTACATAATTAATTTACATAATGTAACAAAACAAATAAATCTTTTTAATAATAACTACTTCTGAGCTTTGCCTTTGCCTTTGTCCCTGTTAGAACCTTCTGCTACCTCGGCCTTAGCTGAAATGTTTTATTTAAGCAAGGGTGAGCAACGAGTTTGCTCAGCAAGTTAAAGTATTCAATAAAGGAAATATATCATGAATAGAAGAGTCTAGCTTCTATAGCACTTCAACAATAATCTAAGAATTTTGAAGTAGTTAAATAATAATTCATTTTCAATAACAAGACTTTCTCAAATTTTATGCTTAATAACATATCAAGGATGAAAGAGTAAAATTCTTTCAAAGATTCAATAATATTCAAGTGAATAAGAAGAATTAACAATACTGCAATAATATTCAATAAAGTGAGATATTCCCAGATTTCATGCTGAGTGATCACACATGGATCATGAACTAGTAGAAGAATTCATTAGTTATTAAAACTAAATTACCCCAGGAATATAAGTTAACCGTAAAGATTAAATCATATTTTGTGCAATACATAAAGTGATTAGCTTCATTGTACTTTATATTATGCATAATACTCAATAATAACGCATTGGGTTGTTTTACAACAATACAGTTTGTTCATCTCAGTCTTATATCATGAGTCCGTACCACAACAATATTGTTTGGATTGCTTTGAAAGAAATACTATGATTTAAACATATAATATCAATATTGATCTAGCCAAATTCAATGGCATAGATCTTTCAATAATAAATCAGTTCATAATAAATAGAACGTTTCATGCTTTGACAAATATTAGCCTCGCCAAAATAATTAGCTGAGACATGGCTCATAAACAGTTCAAATAATAGAACAAAAATCAATTGCACTATGTGTGAATAATAATAATCATTATAGATGTGAATAACTAACAATAATTATTCGCTAATCATCCTTTAAAATTAATAACTCAAGTTGAGTTAGGAAATTTGCAATAAATGCAAATATTCAATAATAATCTTAGATGTGGAATAATCAACAATAATTATCCACTACCATGCTTAAAAAAATAATAACTCAAGTTTGAGTTAGAGAACTTGCCTGATTCGTTGACTACTGCTACGCAATTTAAGTTAATTTTTTTTGCAAGACCTATCATTAATAACATCGATCTCCTAATTAGCATCACATATCTCACTTATAATATTTATCTAACACGTAATCATATAATCAAACATTAGATAACCCATACGTATTCACAAGTCTAAACCTAGCACACATCGAGTCTTTAATAGTATTCAATATAGTATACTGAGTAGTTTTCCACAAACAACCAACAATTAGTTTTCATCTCGTCTACACTATTTCCACAGTGAGTTAGATCGGTTACTAATTCGTATATACCTCCGTTCTTTGGAAGAATTGTTTAGCCTAGATACTATACATCAACCTTTAAAGAGTACGACTGTACTACTTTAGATTTACTATTTTATTTTATGAGTTCTTATTTATGTTTCAGTAAACTGTTTACGAATTCAGCAAACCAAAATCAATAATTCAGCATGCCGAAACCAAACAGTATTCCCTGCCTAACCTTTTCAGTTTCCATTTCATCAACCTGAATTGTTCAATTTAGCAAGCTGAATTACCCTTTTCATGAAAATACCAAATTAACTTATTATTTTTCTATCCTTTGGCCAAACATATATACATATATTCCATACACAAAAAGAATTTTTCTAGAATTTTTCAACTCCCTTTAGCATTTTTCAAAAATCCGTTTTTAGTTCGTAGCTTAAGAAATTAGCTATATCATGCTCAACTCCAAAAATTTTCAACTCTTGGCGGGATCTTACACGTATTAACGTGAGCTTTCAGTTTAAATTTCGTAGCCATCGGAGTTATAGAACTCCAGTTATAGCGATTTTCGTCGGAAAAAACCCAAATATTGAAATGACCATAACTCGATCAATTTAAGTCGGAATAAGCTCATTTTTGGACAGGAGCTACTTTATATCATATAATTTCATGTCCCAAAGTATTGGAATTTATTTCAATAATTAAGTTTTTGAAACTGCCCCTAGCATTTTTGGGCAGATTGCTTTTCTCACTTTTTTAGATTTTGCATCCTTTGCTAAAAATAGTCCACACGAAAATCTACAACACCTTTTTCAGTGATTCCACTTGGAAATGTTAGAAGACTCACAGATCTAACTCTAGGACTTGACCACATTCAAAAATTCAAAATATAATGAGAGATATGGTCGTTTTAATTTCATATATCATTTTCTCAAAAATTTGATTTTTAATCCTTTGTGATTTATAAGAAAACTTCCATGTTCTCACATAATAACGAACATCACTCATCATAACACCTACTAATACCTCTTATACTCATGGATCTACCATGATCCATGATCTATTTCATCAAACAATCATCAAACACAAGATTAAACACAATCAAGGCTAAGAAAATTAGGGTTTTCTACATTTTGAACAACCTAGTATCCATTTCATACTTTTGATCCAGAAAAGGGTTAGATCTAAACATGAAACACTTATATACACATAGATCTAATGTTTTAAACCTCAAGATTCTAACTTAATATTATCAAAAATATCAAATCAAACAAAAATGAAATTAGACTATATAAGTAGGAATTTTGTTATACCTTAGCTTTTCTTTCCCTTTTCTTCTTCCTAAGACTTGGTTAGGAACTAGGAAACTTAGCAAAACTCGCCCTCTCTCTCTTCTCCTCTTGTCCGAACTCTCTAGGCTCTCTCTCTCTCTCTCTCTCTCTCTCTCTCTCTCTTTCTCTCTCTTTCTCTCTTGGTTGCTTTGCTAAGTTAAGAAAGAAATAAGATGAAAGAGAAAATGAAAAGCTTTTGTGGCTTGGTAAAAATGAAGAGATATAATGTATATCTCTTATCATTATCTCCAAATATCTTATTCTCTCGCTCTCTCTCATTATGATTGAGTTTAATTGCAAGTTAAAGCAAAAGTGTTGGCTAAAGGAAGGAGTGACACCTAATGTAGCAGTTCATCCACTAAAGTAACTTAATCATTACATACCTTCCCCCTTTTCTCTCCTTGTAGAATCCGGCCATGTGTCCATTCTCTTGCCCAAAATTTATTTCCTTTGATGCTTTAATTAACTTACTTAATGTCCAAAATGTCTCCTCCCACTTGGGCTAAAAGTTGGGCTTTTATTTAATTTCTTTTGGGATTACAATTAATTATTTTGGCTACTAATTAAAATGCACTTGGGCCTCCATCTCCAATTAATTGTGCCACTAGTATACTTGCCCTTTATATCTAATATTGGGCTAGCTCAACAATTTAGTTGTTCTTAAATTAATTTACCTACAAGTCCAATGCTTAAATAAACAATTGGACTTGTTTAAATTACTTACCCTTGTAAGTCCATTAAATTTATTATCTCTTGAACTAATGCTCATCATTATTGATATTTACATATTCTTATCAATAAATAATGTTATTTCACTTACATAACCCAATTAGACTTGCTTTACTTAGGTTATAAAATTAATTATTTGAGATGTATAAAATAAATCTCTTAGGGTTAGTATATATTTTTAAATACTAACATTCTCTCATATTATAATCCCTTAAGTTTTTAATTACCATACCTAATATATGTATTAGGTTACATAAATTTATTCTTAATTCTCTTTATATACAAAATAAATGTATACATAGTATATAATGTATATTTATTTAATCACGTACATAATCCACATAAATCATCACATATTCTATTAGTGTATTAACTTAATAGTCCTAATTGGCTTAATAAGTTATAAACACTCACATAATCACTATATATAATTCATAGCAATAATCTCTTAAAGATTATAAATCTTTTTAATTTACTAATCAATGCTAACATTCAAGCTATGTTAATTTTTTTAACATAAGTTATCTTACTCTTCCTTAATCAAATTAATTAAATATTCATCTTAGTTAACTTAAAATAAATAAATTAACTATCTTGCTTAATTCACATATTCATTTATATGGTTCAAATACTTCCTAAAAAAGTTTTTTTTTTCATAAAAATTACACATATAATCATGTGAAATTCTTGATCCTTACATTCTCCCCTCCTTATAAGAATTTCGTCCCCGGAATCACTATATCCTTACACTCAAATTATGTCTATCCTTAGACACTCATTTATTAATCAATCAATTTTATTGAATTACTCTCCTCGTATTTATTATTTCCTATCCCAATCCAGGGAGAAAAATCGTAGCTTACTTCAAGTCTCATTTGACTTGGCATAGCTCATATTTACCTGTTGTACTTAGGTATCAACATCATATTCATAATGGTATGACTTTAATATATTAAGCAACTTGTGCTTTCTCTCACTCTATTTTGGAACCTCTAAGGGTTACCAAAGACCTCATGGGCATACTCATGTTCTAATAACTTTTGAAAGTTTTGTAGCCACTCGAAATTTTCCTTTCCCCAATACTAACCCGGTAGGAGGGCAAAACCGTCACTTAATCCAAATTCGGCCACCGACGCCGGTCTTTCAACCTAAATCTGATTCCCAATAGTAGTAATCAAGCTCCGACAGTCAATCAGACCATCAATCAAGCACCGACAGTCAATCGGACCATCAATCAAGTTCCGACAGTCAATCAGACCATCAATCAAGTTCTGACAGTCAATCAGACCGTCAATCAAGTTTCGACAGTCAATCGGACCATCAATCAAGCTCCGAAAGTCAATCGGACCATCAATAAAGTTTCGACAGTCAATCGGACCATCAATCAAGTTCCGACAATCAATCGGACCATCAATCAAACTCCGACAGTCAATCGGACCATCAATTAAGTTTTGACAATCAATCGGACCATCAATCAAGTTCCGAAAGTCAATCGGATAATCAAGCTCAACCTCGGTCTCAACCCCGGAGGTAAAAATCAACCCAGGTCTCAACCCGGGAAGTTTATTCAACCCCGACAGCAACCCGGGAGGTATCAATCAACCCCAGTCTCAACCCGGGAGGTATCAATCAACCCCGGTCTCAACCCGGGAGGTATTAATCAACCCCGGTCTCAACCTGGGAAGTCAAGATCAACCACGGTCTCAACCCGGGAGGTACCAATCAACCCCGACCTCAATATTGGGACATGTCAAGCCATCTCCGGTCTCAATTCGGGAAATACAGTTCATCCCCAACAGCAACCCGGGAAGTTAAACTCGACCCCGGTCTCAACCCGGGAAGTGCAGGTCATCCCCGGTCTGAACGCGAGACGTCAGGTCAACTTCAGACATCAACCTGAAGCATCACAACAACTCCAGAGCAAAACCTAGAATGACCACGTCAGCCTCAGAGACAACCCTGAGGTCAAAAGACTTGACTGGGATCCAATCTTGGAATCAGCTCCCGGGAGTCAACTAGCGGCCATGTCGACACTACAGGCAGCCCTGGGAGGGGTACAATGGTCATTTCATCAACTCTCAACCGACTTGGTCAAACTCAATCCAAATCGATGCCGCCAAAGTCAGAATGAATCCTAACGACGATCCCGAGTGGCAACTACGCAAGACAGCTCCACGGACAAACTGCGGGGAATCGAAGACCTGGTTATGAACCAGTCTTCCTTGACCTGGATTTTTTTTCCTACGTCATTATGAAACTCTCGGCGAGAGCTTTTCGAAAAGGTATCGCACGCCTCAAACGGACGCTCCGATCAAAAGTTAGAAAGTTTCCGACCGGACATCGCATTGCTCGGAGTGCATGTACTTTGAGACGACCAAGCCGAACACGTGGGCCCCACCTCGGGGAGCCGCAGATTTACCTGTGGCTGTCGTAGGTAGTGTGGAGGCTCCCTGGCCTATAAATAAACGTGCCCTCCGTTCATTTCAAAAAATTCAAAAACGCAGCGAAGCCTTGCCAGTTTGATTTTCTGACTTTTACACCTCTTCCAAACCCAAATATTTTCACTCCAACACGTAGATCTACCCATATACTACCACATATCAAAACACCACCGGTAGATTTGGGAGTTTAAAGCCTACAATTCGGCAAAAAGCCCGCATTGCGGTCCATTGTAAGTATTTTTACGATCAGAAAGTCAATACTACTACTTTGCACTGTTTTCAACTTGCACACGAAGTTTCATTTTCTAAAAATGCCCAGAACTTAGTTCCGTGGCCATTTTTGTCAAAAATTGATAAATTTTTGTACATAAACTCCGTTTTCAACATTTCTACAACTCGGATTGACGATCTGTCAACTCCAGTATCTTTAACGCACTAGCACACAGTTTTGGCAACTTTGCCGGACTTAGTTATCATCCCAGTCCGGGTTTGGCCCTCTTTTCTATATATTTAACTACAAATGTACTAACATTTTAATTTTGTCAAGCCCGGATGTCAAATCCAAGGTAGTTTACCGCTTTTATATATATTTACGCATATATAAGCGACATTCACCATCACTGGTACTCATATCGGTCTTGGTTGACTACATTTCTGTAAATATATATATATATATATATATATATATTTATATATTTTCAGTCAGTCTGGACTATTTCGTGGCCATTTTACTGCTTTTGCACACTTCTCCATACTAGGTGCTCTCCCCAGTCACTGGGTGACTACTTTTTGTCAACTTTAATTCCAATACGGGCATTGGCGTGAAAACCCATCGCCCTTATTACTGTATATATATATATATATATATATATTTCATTTCTGTCACAGCCTGGATTATTTCGTGGCTATTTACAGTTTATATATATATATATATATATATTTCGATTCCAGTCCTGGCTTGCGAGTGAAAACCCATCGCCCTTTTACAGCTTTTATATATATAATTATATATATTGTTTTATTCAATTTATTCAACTGCTGCATTCAACATTCATTTGTATCTGAATTTGCACTGATTTTTTGAGGGCGGACTAGATTTATCCAAATCTTGCCAATTCTAGCTTTCAACGGTTCAAACAGTTCCCGACAGAACCTGAAAGCTATAATGGCTGAGATTTCTTTAAATCTAGTTATTTTTATAGTTTTAGCTTCGAAAGCAACCTCGCATCGCTTAGATCGTTATCTAGTGGGAACGAGACGCTTTGGCCATGCAGACCGGGATTTACTGAATGAATCCTTGGTTTTGGTTATCTTGGAATATTTATCTGCTTCTGTACAAATTTGAACTGTGCAGGTTTTCTAGCCACTCATATGTGAGCTTAGGAATCGTGGGATTCATGATCAAACTGATCAGAATCTGATTCCCACGATGGACAAACTTCTATTTATAGATGTACCCTGCTAATTTTTCTGTAAAATGTACATGCACAGACCTTAAAACGGTTATCTGGATTTAAGGTCTCAACATAGTGAAAATGTGCATTGTCTTGTCAGCGTCCCTCCGATGGTTTTCATGCCCATGAGGAGACCGACACTTTATATTTCTGTGGTCGAGGATGCTTTGCAGTACGATAAATCACTATTTACATGCAGCCTTAAGGCTATAAGGATAAAATTGAAAGTGGCGATGTGCTTCATATCCTATGTCAGCGTAGGGATTTGATAAACAGCTTTCAAAATATCACTGTCAAATCAATTTCAAAGCTTTTGTAAATCAAATTAAATGCTTTTTGTAAATCAAATCAAAGACTGGTTTTTAAAATCAAATCAAACCCTTCGTATATAGGCTCAACGAAGCCTGTCAAAGCATTCAATCAATCCAAAGGCCTAATTTTTAAACAGCATTCACTCACGCATTCCAGTTTTAAGGGAAAAATTGAAAAGATTGCGGTACCGTGTTTACACGGGAGTCGTGGGGTGCCTAACACCTTCCCCACACTAAACCAAGCCCCCGAACTCAAAACTCCAATTTCAAAGATCAAGTTTTAACAGTGTCCAGCAATTGGGCCTCTTTTCAAATTAAATTCGGTTGAGTTGGTACAACCATTTTCAGAACTACTAACTGGCGACTCTATTTAAGTCAAATCAAATCGTCGACATATACACATGTTGGCCTCTTTTTCCTAAAAAACCCTTTAAAACCTTTTTTTGCAATAAAAAGAATAAGGGTTGAGATAACTTAGGAAGATCGATTTGAGGAAAATCGGGTTATAAACCGACCCGCGGTATTTCTTAAATTTTCCAACCCCGACAGGTGGCGACTCTTCTGGGGACAGTAGAGGGCTTAGGCCGCTTTTAATCTTTTCAAACATTTCCCTTTCAAAACTTTTGAATGCGTGAAATACTGCGTCTCCACAGTCAATGGATGAGTGAATGCTACGTCTTTTATTGAATGTATGAATGCTATGCCTTTACATTGAATGAATGAGAATAAATTCTTTAGTGCTTCGCACAAACTGTTATTGCATGCATAAATGGTAAGGCCGATGTATGTGAATGTATGTTGTGAGTCCCTCCACCAGGAGGCTAACCCGATCGGTGATAAGTAAGGACTCTGGGGACGACTAAGTCTCCGGGGATGCCTCCTAAAAATACACCACCCAGATTCGCTCCAGCTGAAAGATCGAATTTACTTCTCTTCTGTGACGCCCCCAAATTCCAGGATCGTCACGGGGTCGCTCGAATTCGGTTCGTCACGTGCTCATGGTAATATAATAATAACTAAAATCACACATCCACAACGGAATATCTAATTTAGAATAATATACAATGATTTATTATAATTATTCCCCCAAGTCTCGCAACTTACAATACTTAATAGATTACATAATAATATCAATTAATGACTTATTACATAATCTAACTTAAGCTTAAACATAATCAAATCCAGTCTTACAACATCATCTTAATACAACATTAAAATATTTAAAAACATAAAAGAGACAAGCTAGTTGGTAGCCTTGCCCTTGCTCTTATCAACGCTCGAAGGTTCGCTATGCTCTGCCTTAACTGAAATGTTTTAGGTAAAGCAAGAATGAGCATAAATTGCTCAGCAAGTAATATATAATAAGGATTTGTAATATAATTCTCAATTCTCGAAAAGGGTATAGCAAGATTTGATAGTTCAAGGATAACAAGAATATCAACAATTCTCAATAATAGTTGCTAGGGACAGAATAATATCAATGTGATTCAATAATAAATCGATTCAAGATTTCAAGATAACTGAATACTGAGCAGCCACTAAGGACTATGAACTTCCATAGGAATTGACAGTAATAAACTAAAAATCAAACACAAACAAGTACAACAGGTGATCAGCCTAAAGTACCCAATATTATGCATAACACTCAATCATACTAATGTGCGCGGGTCGGTTCTCCGACAGTTATATTTTGTTCTTCTCAGTCAAATACAAGATCCCGCACCAATCAATTGGTTTGGGTCGCTTTTCAATAATATAAGTGTAGTCGAATCAAATGGCATAGACACTCTCACAATATTCAAGAACAATACCAAGTTCAACATGAATAATAGCTTTAATGAAATAAGAGTTCAAGTATGCTAATTCAATTCAAACGATTAAGTAAAGAAACTAGTTCGCAATATACAAGGATAGAATACTTGCACCGTAAAAGAGCGTAAGTTAGGAAACTTGCATCCAAAGAGATAAGGTTTAGATACTTGCTTACGATATCCGTTGAATAAAGTAATGCAAGGATTTAGGATACTTGCCTTATGCGTAATTTACTCACGTAAAGCTAGCCAACACTTTTGAATTCCTATCGTAATACAGTTACGTATATATATATGATATTCATTAGTCATATAGTTTAACATTATATCTCATCTCGTATATACGATAATCACATAAGCTAAGTCTTGACCTAGCGACACAGTTATATAGCATTATATTAATATAATTTCTATCCTTAACGTTCCTCCTTTTGAGTTAAAACACATTCTCATATCATATAAGATTGCAACAACTAGCAACATACTCTCATATTTATTAATATCACATAAAATCGCAACAAATAGCAAACATACTCTTTTTAGCACATTATAGCATTATTGTAAGTTAACCGTCAAATTGGATCCACGTATCAACATATGATATCAAAAAGCATATATACATATGAAAGAGTCTTTCCATGTTCGTATATCATTTCCTCATTCCAAACATAGGTGATATAGATTATAGGTCGACACTTACGGTCATTTAAGGCCATGGAATTCACAAAGCCTATCATGCTTGCTTTTAAAACACATAAGGTAATCATATACTTATATTAAACATATTCATGAGTTTTCATTATCACATATATGCAACTATCATTGTCATTAGTTTGAAAACATGCTTCATTTACGCAAATTTGGTTTCACTACATGTAATATAGTAGGCAAACATGAATGGTACATTAGCAAGTCTACAAGTTCTATCAAACATGTTCATAAGTATCGAAATTCAAATCTCAATGTAACATGTTGACGTTCACGTTCAACACTTATACTTTCATTAATAAAGTTTGCTAATACGTTCTAACACGTTCATGCTACATTATGAAATCTATATACGTAAGTTAATGTGTCCGACATGTATTTCAAGTTTATACAAACATGCCCGAAAATCAGAATACTAACATACTTCATTTATGCTAACGTTCGTTTATAAAACTTTAAGTTACTTTGAAGAACATAAGTCTTTTTGTCAAAATGTATACCATCTTGGTTTAAAACATGTTTACATGCCTTAGTATATTTATATATATATAGGTTACACAAGCTAGCATGTTGTCTTAAACTAAATCAAACGAGTAATTCCTAACAGCCTTGGAGCAGGATGCAGGGAACTGCTGCAGGCTGCTGGTGCAGCTGCACAGCTGCCCAGTGCAAAACTGGCGCAGCTGCGCTGACTCCCACCCAGCGGCAGACAGCTCCATCAAACGGCAAACCCAAAACCCAAACGCAGAAATTTCCTACGAATTTGTTATTAAACCAACTATGTTACCTTACTAACACATATATAGCTTATATAACAACCAATTGTCGTCATCCAATCATAAATTTGTGAATTTCCAACTTGATTCAAGACTTTGAATTTCTACAGAATTTGCAGAACATAAACCGAAAATAAAAATGAAGGACAAGGAACATGTATGGATGTCCATATAACAGTTAATCAAGCTTTCTATAATTCAATTATATTTCAATTCCACATGATCAAGAACTTGGATTTTGACAGAAACAAGCAATGAAGTTTTGACAGAGAATGAAATGAAGAATAAAGATTCTGAAATTATACCTCTGCAAATGATGGAGCTTGCTGCTATTCAAATCTTACAACTTAGAATGATATTACTAGTGTAAATATGCTCTCAATCTATAACTCAAGCAAAATCTCAGCAATGAAAATTATGAAGAGAAAGGGCCATATATATAGCAAAATAAAAACCTAGACCATGCATATGTACAACAAATTAAACTAACGTAACTTTTAATTGCATGCTAGATAAGAGGGGGTTGGTAAGAGTTGTTGAAATCCATCATTTTCCCACTCCCTTGCTCATCATGAACTATGAAGCTAAGGAATGCCAATTGCTGAGAATTTGGAGAAGGAAAGGGAAATAGGCCTTAGCCTTTTTGTCAAGCACGTGAAGGAGAATGAGACTAGCATTTAGGGACAAGGCACAATACTAACTCAGCATTTGCAACATACTATACTTAAATCATTAGACACATATGTATTAAATACTTAGGCTATCTACACATATATATATATTTTATACATATGTCTTTAATTGAAATGTCACACTATAATTCACATAATGTAGTAAGTGTGACTTGTACACATATAATCCATGTATATTTTGTTAATATCCGATATAATTTTATCAGATATTACCACCTTACACTATCTCATTTATTATAGGCTCCTACAATTCAACAATTGTTTACTATACTTGTGATTTATTATTTTAATGTTCACACACTTACCTTGTTACATACACATTTCATGTAATTCTTATAACTCAATAAACTTTACTATATAGTTTATGAATATAATATAGTCACATTATGCTTTATATAATATATGGTTTCTATGTGTAGTATAATCACATTGCACTATAGTTTATATATACATGCATGGCCACACTTAAGTGTCTCTCTACACTATATAATATAGTCGTATTCCATATACTTTATATTATTAATTATTGCACATTTGCACATATCAATTAATATAATCTTATTATATTAATAACTTACTTATTTGTTTTATTATTCATAATGTCAAATAAATAAATTATTTATCTCATTGATTAATTAACGATAATATTAATTAATTCATTCCTCATTGATTATTAATTTCCATAATAATCGATTAACACTTATGTGATTAAATATCACATTAAATGAATATAAATCTTATTATATTTATAAACACATTGCTCATTATTATTATTATATTTCTTGCAATAATAATAATCACATATTAATCATTATTAATATTTTATAACAATTAATTAACATTCTATAATAACAATTAACAATTAATATAGATTAATTATTCACTTTAATAATTCATTCGTTAATTAATATAATCATTAATAATCCTCATCACCGTGCCACACAAGGCTATCAACGAGTTTATCGCAAACTCAATAAGTTTTTCAATTATTATAATTATTCAATTTTATATAATTGAATTAATCCATCTCATAACACAAAATCATTTATATTAAGTAAATTCTCATTTCCATTAATATATTTATTTAATAATATTAAGAAATTCTCGGGTATTACATCCCCCCCCCTTATAAAAATTCCGTCCCAGAATTGCTACAAGGCTACACAAATAAATGGGGATAATCCCTCATCATCCTATCTTCTAACTCTCACGTTGCCTCCTCGACATCGTGGTTACGCCAAAGTACTTTTACAGAAGATATAATTTTATTTCTTAAGGTTTGCTCTTTCCTATCTAATATCTGGACAAAAATCTCTTCATATGCTAAGTTCTTCTCCACTTGAATGGGCTCGTAAGAAATCACGTGCTTGTAGTCGGCCTTGTACGGTCGCAACACAGAAATGTGGAACACATTGTGGATGTGCTCCAACTCGGGTGGCAACGCAACTTTGTATGCCACTTCGCCCACTTGCTTCAGTATCTCGAACGGTCTTATGAATCTCGGACTCAATTTTCCTTTCTTGCCGAAACGGATTTTTCCCATCCATGGAGATACCTTCAAGAATACGAAATTGCCGACTTTGAAGTCTCGGTCCTGCCTATGCAAATCTGCTTATTTCTTCTGGCGATCTTGAGCTGCTACTAATCTGGCTCTTATCATTGTCACCACGTCTGCGGTTTGTTGAACTAACTCTGGTCCGAGTATTCGTCGCTCCCCGACTTCGTCCCAACACAATGGCGTTCTGCACTTTTTCCCGTAAAGAGCTTCGTACGGTGGCATGCCGATACTCGCATGGTAGCTATTATTATATGAAAATTCTACTAAGGGTAGGTGGTCATCCCAATTTCCTTTGAAATCCATCATGCAAGTCCTAAGCATGTCCTCCAGCGTTTGTATTGTTCGCTCACTCTGTCCGTCTGTCTGAGGATGATAAGCGGTTCTCAACCTCAACTGCGTTCCCATTCTCTCTTGCAAACTCTTCCAAAAATTAGACGTGAAGCACGGATCTCGATGAGAGACAATTGACACCAGCATTCCATGTCGTGAAACAATCTCCTTTACGTACAAACTCGCTAATTGGTTCAAATTGTAGCGGATCTTGATTGGTAGAAAATGTGCGATCTTCGTTAGTCGATCCACAATAACCCAAATGGCATCATAACCTTTCTGTATAACTGGAAGTCCTACCACGAAGTCCATCGTAATATGCTCCCATTTCCACTCTGGTATTTCCAACGGTTGTAGTAAACCACTCGGCCGTTGATGCTCTGCTTTAACGCGTTGGCAAGTCAAACATCTACTGACGCACTCTGCGACTTCCCGTTTCAAATTGGGCCACCAAAAATGTTGCCTCAAATCTCAGTACATCTTCGTGCCTCCCGGATGAACGGAATATGTCGTATTGTGTGCCTCGTGCAAAATCTCTTCCCTTAACTCGGTTACCGCTGGTACCCATACTCTTTCTTTAAATCTCAAAATACCGTCTTTATCCATTCGAAATTTCTCTTCCTCATTTTCTGTGATCCTCTTTCGGATTTTCTCACACTCTTCATCCTTCTCATGTGCTTCCTTTACTCTATCCAACAATGTCGGATGAGCTTCCACTACAAACAACCTTTCTTCAGACCTCTCGGGTCCCTTCACTTCTATTTCCAATTTCTCCATCTCTCTTATCAATTCTTCTTGAGTCGTCAAATTAAACAACTTCTCCCTTCCTTTCCTGCTCAGAGCGTCGGTAACCACGTTTGCCTTCCCCGGGTGATAAAGAATATCGCAGTCATAGTCTTTGATTAATTCTAACCACCTTCTCTGCCGCATGTTCAACTCCTTCTATGTGAAGATATATTTCAGACTTTTCTGGTCCGTGTATATCTCACATTTTTCCCCATATAAATAATGCCTCCAATTCTTCAACGCAAAAACTACTGCTGCTAACTTTAAGTCGTGAGTAGGGTATCATTTTTTGTAATCCTTCAATTGTCGTGACGCATACACAATGACCTTGCCGTGTTGCATAAGCACACAGCCAAGCCCTTTGTGCGATGCATCACTATACACCACAAAATTTCCCGCATCATCTGGTAATGATAACACAGGTGCTTCGCTCAATCTCTTCTTCAACTCCTGAAAACTCTCTTTGCATTTGTCGGTCCATACAAATTTCACCGTCTTTCTAGTTAAATTGGTCAACGGGGTTGCTATCTTAGAAAAATCTTGGATGAATCTTCGATAGTACCCAGCTGACCCTAAAAAGCTTCTCACCTCCGTCAGTGTTCTTGGTTGTTCCCAATTACTTACTGCTTCTACCTTTGTAGGGTCTACAGCGATTCCATTCTTATCCACCACGTGGCCTAAGAATTGAACCTTCTCCATCCAAAATTCGTACTTTGAAAATTTTGCATACATCTTCTCCTTCCTTAGTGCCTCCAAAACAATCTTCAGATGTTCGGCGTATTCTTCCTCTGTCTTCGAGTAGATCAAAATGTCGTCGATAAAAACCACTACAAATTTATCCAAGTATGGCTTGAAAACTCAGTTCATCAAGTCCATAAATGCTGCCGGAGCATTAGTCAATCCAAATGACATTACCAAAAACTCGTAGTGTCCATAACGGGTTCAAAACGCAGTCTTTGGTATGTCCTCATCCCTCACTTTTAGTTGATGATATCTTGTTCGTAGGTCCATTTTTGAGAAACACTTTGCTCCCTTCAGTTGATCAAATAAGTCGTCTATCCTTGGTAGCGGATATCGATTCTTGATCGTTACTCTGTTCAATTCTCGATAATCGATACAGAGCCTCATCGATCCATCCTTCTTCTTAACGAATAGCACTGGTGCTCCCCAAGGAGAAACACTCGGTCGAATGTAACCCTTATCCAACAACTCTTGCAATTGTATCATCAATTCCTTCATTTCTACTGGCGCCATACGTTATGGAGCTTTCGAAATCGGTGCAGTTCCTGGTGCTAAGTCTATTACGAATTTGATTTCTCTGTCTGGCGGAAGACCAGGCAGATCGTCCAGAAATACATCTTGAAATTCATTCACTACAGATATATCTTTAATCTCTACTCCCTTTTTCCGAGTATCTACGATGTAAGCTAAATAACCTACACATCCTTTCCTTAACAATTTCTTGGCCTGCATCATCGTAACGCAACACGATTGCTTAAGTGATGAGCTACCATAAAACACTACCTTAGACTTACTCGGAGTCTAAAGGTTCACACATTTATTCTGACAATCAATTATCGCAGCATGGTTATACAACCAATCCATTCCCAGTATTACGTCGAATTCTCCCAATCTAATAGGAATCAAGTCTATGCTCAGTTCATGTTCTCTAATGTTTGCGCGACAATTTCGATAAACGTATTCTACAGGGATTACTTCCTTATTCGCAACTTCAATGTTCAAAGGATTTTCTAATCGTTCTCGGGGTGTACTAAGTTTACTAGCAAATTCTTCAGATATAAAAGAACAGGTGGCACCCGAATCAAATAATATATAAACATTTAAATCATTGATTGGGATTATACCTAACACCACGTCTTTCGCAGCCACGGCGTCCTGGACGGTCATATTAAAAGTTCTGGCGGTTGGGCGGTTGGATTGTGCCGGCCCGCTGATTATAAGCTTATTTTTTCCCCTTGTTGGCTACCACTTTCGCCACTTCCCTTCTTCGGGAAATCCTTAATACGGTGCTCAGTTGAGCCGCAAGCAAAACACCCTTGGATCTTCTTTGGCTTCGGATAGTTTGGCGATATGTGCCCCTCTTGGCCGTAGTTATAGCAAGTGCCACGCCCCTTCCAGCACTCGCCCTGGTGATTCTTCTCACACTTTGGGCATCCTTCAGCCCTCTTCTTGAAACCTCCACGTAAATTCCCTGATTGATTATTGTTGTTTTTGTTGTTGTTGTTGTTATTCTCCCATTTTCTCTTCCCCAAATTGCTTCCTCCACTGCTGCTTCCTCCAGTACAATTCTCTCCTCCAGCATTCTTTCCTTTCTTCCCTTTGTTGTACAAGCTCAAAGCTTCACTTCCTCCCTCGGTAATAATAGCCTTTTCCAGCAGTGTTACAAAAGAATCGATCTGAAGAACTGACACCTTATTGAATAGCCAAGGCTTCAGTCCTTGTTCGAATCGTCTAGCCTTCCTCTCTTCATCTCATACCTGGTGCTCCGCAAATTGGGCTAGTTCGTTAAACCTAACCGCGTATTGCGCCACCGTCATCTCCCCTTGTTTTAACTCTAGGAATTTCACCTCCATCCTATTCTTCATACTCTTCGGGAAGTAATTCTCGAAGAACAGCGTTTTAAACTTATCCCAAGCTATTATCCCTTCTCCAGCTCTTTGTTGATTAGCCTCCCACCAGTAGTTCGCTTCTCCCCTCATCATGTACGTGGTAAACACCGTCTTCTGATCTTCGCCTACGCGAGCTACAGTGAAAGCTTTTTTGATCTCCTTGATCCACGTTTGTGCGACGATTGGGTCGGTAGTTCCCTCGAATTCTGGGGGTCCTACACTCTTAAAGTCTTTAAAGGTTGTTACTGGCACAGCCTAAGGGTTTGGGCGAACGGGTTCAATGTTCCTTCCCCTTAATGCCTCTCCTAACAGGTCTACCAATTTCTGGATCGGGTCAACTTGTTCCCTCTCGTTATTAACAGATTCTTCGGGTGCAGTCAATCTACGTCTGGGCGGCATTATCTGCATCACAAATTTTCATTTTATTATTATTCAAGTATATTACTTAAGTATTTCTTTTTAACACAAAAGAAGAAATTTATAACACGTTTATGAATAAACTCCATTTATATTCATATGCCATTTAATTTCATTACATGATTATCCTAGCATACTGCTATAAATGTTATCACATATATCCCCTAATATCACAACAGACGGGGAATATACCAACCTACTACCATACTACCCCTCTAGCAAAAGCTTACATGGGGTTTACATCACTATCCCACATCTTACACAAAAGATTGGGATTACAACATAGTATATACAACACATAAAGATAAATGCTACTAACTACTACTAGACCATTTAAGGACATCTCATTACATTATGCCACGCTCCACAGCGCTCTTGTACTCTAACTAGGCTATATACGCAACCAACTCTCGACTCATAGTGTGTAGAGTATGTCCCTGCTAGTGGTACACACCATCAAGCACTCTCTCAAATGCCGAACGAAACACGTACCCCATCTTGTTCATTTTCCTCTTCTTACATCTGACCTCATCCTCCATGTCATCTGCTCTCTCATGGGTAGCCTCCCACTTCTCCTCGAAGTGTATCCTATCCATCACCAGCAACTCTAACTGAGTACGGAGTGCTTCCTTCTCGGTCTTCTCACTCAGCTCCCTCTGCTTGACCTCTTCTAGCTTCCCTGCCAGATCTACTTTCCTAGCCACTGACCTATGAAACAGAGTCCCCATTTGGATCCCTACCTCCCTATGGTAACCAATCTCTACCTCTAACTCCTGCATGGCCAGCTTCCTCTGGTGGTCCTCGTCCCTCAGCTTCTGGAACTCAGACTCTCTCTCTTCAGCATCGGCCTCCAGCTCTTGGACTCTGCAGTCTAACTGTAGAATACGCTCCTCGTACTCACCCAGCATATGTTCCTCTAGGTTAGGCTCATAGGAGTCCTCCATGGGCTCCTCCTCTGAAGGCTCGTCCTCAACAGGCTGGTCCTCCATAGGCTCCTCCTCGGGGTCGAACTCCAACTCGATCTCATCCTCGTCGTCATACTCGGATGGTGCAACTGCCTGTACTGGCACAGCCTCTAGAGGTGCCTCGTATACTACATGTATGTCCCTAGGCTCCTCCTCAGCCACTCTACTAGGTACTCCCATATCTGCCATCTACAATCACAAACACAAGACAAGAAACAACCACTCCATTAAAATGTTAAACAAAACATAAGTTCATTGTATAAAATGAAGTTACATTTAATAACAAACTAGGTCTCTCAAGGAAAACTCTACATCAGTTTTACCTCCTTCCTAACTTCTAAGTTTGCCTAAGTTATAGTCTAAGGACACTCACTCCTAAGATTTATAACTACAGCTTTGATACCAACCTATGACGCCCCCAAATTCCAGGACCGTCACGGGGTCGCTCGAATTCGGTTCGTCACATGCTTATGGTAATATAATAATAACTAAAATCACATATCCACAGCGGAATATCTAATTTAGAATAATATACAATGATTTATTATAATTATTCCCCCAAGTCTCGCAACCTACAGTACTTAATAGATTACATAATAATATCAATTAATGACTTCTTACGTAATCTAACTTAAGCTTAAACATAATCAAATCCAGTCTTACAACATCATCTTAATACAACATTAAAATATTTAAAAACATAAAAGAGACAAGCTAGTTGGTAGCCTTGCCCTTGTCCTTATCAACGCCCGAAGGTTCGCCATGCTCTGCCTTAACTGAAATGTTTTAGGGAAAGCAAGAATGAGCACAAATTGCTCAGCAAGTAATATACAATAAGGGTTTGTAATATAATTCTCAATTCTCGAAAAGGGTATAGCAATATTTGATAGTTCAAGGATAACAAGAATATCAACAATTCTCAATAATAGTCGCTAAGGACAGAATAATATCAATGTGATTCAATAATAAATCAATTCAAGATTTCAAGATAACTGAATACTGAGCAGTCACTAAGGACTATAAACTTCCACAGGAATTGACAGTAATAAACTGAAAATCCAACACAAACAAGTATAACAGGTGATCAGCCCAAAGTACCCAATGTTATGAATAACACTCAATCATACTAATGTGCGCGGGTCGATTCTCCGACAGTTATATTTTATTCTTCTCAGTCAAATACAAGATCCCGCACCAATCAATTGGTTAGGGTCGCTTTTCAATAATATAAGTCTAGTCGAATCAAATGGCATAGACACTCTCACAATATTCAAGAACAATACCAAGTTCAACATGAATAATAGTTTTAATGAAATAAGAGTTCAAGTATGCTAATTCAATTCAAACGATTAAGTAAAGAAACTAGTTCGCAATATACAAGGATAAAATACTTGCACCGTAAAAGAGCGCAAGTTAGGAAACTTGCATCAAAAGAGATAAGGTATAGATACTTGCTTACGATATCCGTTGAATAAAGTAATGCAAGGGTTTAGGATACTTGCCTTATGCGTAGTTTACTCACGTAAAGCTAGCCAACACTTTTGAATTCCTATCGTAATACAGTTACGTATATATATGATATTCATTAGTCATATAGTTTAATATTATATCTCATCTCGTATATACGATAATCACATAAGCTAAGTCTTGACCTAGCGACACAGTTATATAGCATTATATTAATATAATTTCTATCATTAACATTCCTCCTTTTGAGTTAAAACACATTCTCATATCATATAAGATTGCAACAACTAGCAACATACTCTCATATTTATTAATATCACATAAAATCGCAACAAATAGCAAACATACTCTTTTTAGCACGTTATAGCATTATTGTAAGTTAACCGTCAAATTGGATCCACGTATCAACATATGATATCAAAAAGCATATATACATATGAAAGAGTCTTTCCATGTTCGTATATCATTTCCTCATTCCAAACATAGGTGATATAGATTCTAGGTCTACACTTACGGTCATTCACGGCCATGGAATTCACAAAGCCTATCCTGCTCGCTTTTAAAACACATAAGGTAATCATATACTTATATTAAACATGTTCATGAGTTTTCATTATCACATATATGCAACTATCATTGTCATTAGTTTGAAAACATGCTTCATTTACGCAAATTTGGTTTCACTACATGTAACATAGTAGGCAAACATTAATGGTACATTAGCAAGTCTACAAGTTCTATCAAACATGTTCATAAGTATCGAAATTCAAATCTCAATGTAACATGTCGACGTTCACGTTCAACACTTATACTTTCATTAATAAAGTTTGCTAATACGTTCTAACACGTTCATGCTACATTATGAAATCTATATACGTAAGTTAATGTGTCCGACATGTATTTCAAGTTTATACAAACATGCCCGAAAATCAGAATACTAACATACTTCATTTATGCTAACGTTCGTTTATAAAACTTTAAGTTACTTTGAAGAACATAAGTCTTTTTGTCAAAATGTATACCATCTTGGTTTAAAACATGATTACATGGCTTAGTATATTTATATATATATAGGTTACACAAGCTAGCATGTTGTCTTAAACTAAATCAAACGAGTAATTCCTAACAGCCTTGGAGCAGGATGCAGGGAACTGCTGCAGGCTGCTGGCGCAGCTGCACAGCTGCCCAGTGCAAAACTGGCGCAGCTGCTCTGACTCCCACCCAGCGGCAGACAGCTCCAGCAAACGGCAAACCCAAAACCCAAACGCAGAAATTTCCTACGAATTTGTTATTAAACCAACTATGTTACCTTACTAACACATATATAGCTTATATAACAACCAATTGTCGTCATCCAATCATAAATTTGTGAATTTCCAACTTGATTCAAGACTTTGAATTTCTACAGAATTTGCAGAACATAAACCGAAAATAAAAATGAAGGACAAGGAACATGTATGGATGTCCATATAACAGTTAATCAAGCTTTCTATAATTCAATTATATTTCAATTCCACATGATCAAGAACTTGGATTTTGACAGAAACAAGCAATGAAGTTTTGACAGAGAATGAAATGAAGAATAAAGATTCTGAAATTATACCTCTGCAAATGATGGAGCTTGCTGCTATTCAAATCTTACAACTTAGAATGATATTACTAGTGTAAATATGCTCTCAATCTATAACTCAAGCAAAATCTCAGCAATGAAAATTATGAAGAGAAAGGGCCATATATATAGCAAAAAAAAAACCCAGAGCATGCATATGTACAACAAATTAAACTAACGTAAGTTTTAATTGCATGCTAGATAAGAGGGGGTTGGTAAGAGTTGTTGAAATCCATCATTTTCCCACTCCCTTGCTCATCATGAACTATGAAGCTAAGGAATGCCAATTGCTGAGAATTTGGAGAAGGAAAGGGAAATAGGCCTTAACCTTTTTGTCAAGCACGTGAAGGAGAATGAGACTAGCATTTAGGGACAAGGCACAATACTAACTCAGCATTTGCAACATACTATACTTAAATCATTAGACACATATGTATTAAATACTTAGGCTATCTACACATATATATATATTTTATACATATGTCTTTAATTGAAATGTCACACTATAATTCACATAATGTAGTAAGTGTGACTTGTACACATATAATCCATGTACATTTTGTTAATATCCGATATAATTTTATCAGATATTACCACCTTACACTATCTCATTTATTATAGGCTCCTACAATTCAACAATTGTTTACTATACTTGTGATTAATTATTTTAATGTTCACACACTTACCTTGTTACATACACATTTCATGTAATTCTTATAACTCAATAAACTTTACTATATAGTTTATGAATATAATATAGTCACATTATGCTTTATATAATATATGGTTTCTATGTGTAGTATAATCACATTGCACTATAGTTTATATATACATGCATGGCCACACTTAAGTGTCTCTCTACACTATATAATATAGTCGTATTCCATATACTTTATATTATTAATTATTGCACATTTGCACATATCAATTAATATAATCTTATTATATTAATAACTTCCTTATTTGTTTTATTATTCATAATGTCAAATAAATAAATTATTTATCTCATTGATTAATTAACGATAATATTAATTAATTCATTCCTCATTGATTATTAATTTCCATAATAATCGATTAACACTTATGTTATTAAATATCACATTAAATGAATATAAATCTTATTATATTTATAAACACATTGCTCATTATTATTATTATATTTCTTGCAATAATATTAATCACATATTAATCATTATTAATATTTTATAACAATTAATTAACATTCTATAATAACAATTAACAATTAATATAGATTAATTGTTCACTTTAATAATTCATTCGCTAATTAATATAATCATTAATAATCCTCATCACCGTGCCACACAAGGCTATCAACGAGTTTATCGCAAATTCAATAAGTTTCTCAATTATTATAATTATTCAATTTTATATAATTGAATTAATCCATCTCATAACACAAAATCATTTATATTAAATAAATTCTCATTTCCATTAATATATTTATTTAATAATATTAAGAAATTCTCGGGTATTATACCTTCTAGTAGATTGCGATGATATGGGAACCTTCATGCCGAAACAAAAGCCGCGAGAGTAACCTAGGATAGGTCAGCTTCTGATCAACTGAATCCGACGGGATGCTTCTTCATGCCTTCCTCTTTCAATTCCATGTCAAGTCTCCAATTACTGACGAGCACAATGTAAATGACAATAATGAAAGATTTACTTTCCTGTCAAATATCCTGTCATCCTACCATCAAAACAACTAACCTCGGTTTTGCAGGATAAACTTAAAAAATGCACATCATAAATGCATCCAGTCATTACCTACCACAGGGAACTGACACTCCTACGTTTTGTTGTAGGTAGGGAAAAATTGGTCCTATCACTATATCAAAGGCTAGAAAAGCACCCAGTCCATCTACGGACATGGCTTCAAGTGCTCCACCAGAATACACCCCTGTGTCTAGGGAAGAATTGGAAGGATTGAAAAATTAGATAGCCGAGCTAGCCGGTTTCCTTCGAGAGCAAAGCAAGGCCTTCAAAGAAAAACAATCTCAAACTCATCTAGAACCAGGAGCATTTGGTAGTGGAGCTGGCGCTCAAGATACAGAAAAGGCCGAAACTCAGATCCCTGGACCCCAGAACTAGGATACAATCAACAAAACTCCAGAAATCACCATCTTAGGCAAAGAACAGGAAGCTGGTGACATTCTCAAGAAAATGTAACAAATGGAAGAAACTCTCCGGTCTATTAAATGGACTGGGGCATTTGGCAGTGTGAATTATTTTGACCTCTGTATATTCCCTGGGGCTCGTTATCCTTAGAAATTCAGAACCTTCGAGTTCGAGAAATATGATGGGTTGGGAGATCCATACACATATCTAAAATTTTCATCGGAGAACTCGGATCCTATGCTGAGGACGAGAAACTTCTAATGCAGCTATTTCAGAAGAGTTTAACTGGAGAAGCCAGAGCCTGGTATGCCCGTCTGGACAACTCCAAAATCCACAGTTGGGAAGAATTGGCCCATGCCTTCCTCAGCCAGTACAGTTTTCAATCTCAGCTAGCTCTAGATCGGTATCAAGTTACCAAAATCAAGAAGAATAACACTAAATCATTCAGAGAATATGCCCAACGATGGAGACGGGTCGCAACACAAGTCACCCCCGCCATGACAGAATCTGAAATAGTCATGACTTTCATCGATATTCAAGAAGCTCCTTATTATGAAAGGGTCCTAGCAGGAATAGGAAAACCTTTCTCTGAAATGATCAAACACGACGAAATGGCCAAAATGGGATTCAAGTCCGGGAAAATAAAAGACCTATCAGCACTCGAAGCTGTTGCTGAGCATATCCAATCCAGAAATTACGGGAGTAATCCCCGGAGGCTCCACAAAAATAAAGATGAAGAAGTTTCCTTGGTGTTACAAGGACAAAATTCAAGCGATAATTCAAAAAATACACCCATTCAAAGGAGGAAGTATACCCCTTTCCAAGCTGCAACACAGCCTTCAAATCCTTCATTCCAGAAAATCATGGAGGTCAGACGCAGAAGGACTTTCACCCCACTAGGGGAATCACTCGAGAACATCTTCAAACTTCTGATAGCTCAGAAGAAGATTGGCCAACTCTTTCCTCCAACTAACACTAATGCAAGGAACTTCGACCTTAGCAAGAAATGTGTTTATCATTCCGGATCACCGGGACATGACACCCAAGATTGTTGGTCCCTCAAGCACAAAATCTAAGATTTGATTGATAGCGGGGAAATTGTGGTCACATAGCCCAATAAACTGCATGTCCAAGATAACCCTCTCCCACAGCACAAGGAGGAGAGTGTCACCATGATCAACACTTCAAGTGGAGAAGGATCCAAATACCTCCGCTATGTTGAAGAATCAACTCAATCAAACAACATCAACCCAATGAGTTGGGAGGCTTTTGAAAAATAATTCCTGATAGAGCAAGAAATAAAGTCTATCAAGGAATAAATCGAGCAGTTGGCTAAACTAGTCGTCTACCAACATCAACTCACCAGAAAAATGTTGAAGCAAATCCATCAATCTATTGGCAGTCGCTCTCCTCCTGTGAAAGTCAATTTTAATCAAGATCATAGCCGGACTTGTGAGCTTACACCCTGGATTGACAAGGGGATCGAAGAAGCAAATGTCCAAGCAAGTAGGAAGGTCCTATTTCAAAGGAATTTCACCAATTTGAACCAGTCAATGGAAGAAATCCTGCAAATGATGATCAACGAGGGAATGGTTGAAAACTTGCTACCTCAGCTGAACCCTCAATCCAGAAAATTTAAACCTAACCAAATATGTCAGTACCATTCCAACTCTCCTGGCCATGATACAGAAGAATGCTGGGTACTTCGTAACCTAATTCAAGACCTGATTGAGAAAGGTGACTTAATCAGAGGAGATCAAATCCTCAACATGACAAATAAAGATAGCCTCTAGATCCCCGATGTATGGTATCAGGACACAGTGGCTGTCATATCTTGCGATAAAGAATCAATCATCACACCCCTGGTATTGATAGGTAAAGGGGTCCAAGACAAAAAAAATCCTGTGAAGGTAGCTTCACCTCAGCCTTTAATTTTTCCCTTCAGGCCTCAGTATCCAATCCTCAGTCTGAAGAAGGTCCCATGGAATTACGGGGACATTAAAAGCTCTACTTCAAACAACATCTCCATCCTGTCAAAGGATAATCCATTGTACTTGCCTCAACGGGTGATTAAACCAGTTACCAAAGCAAAAGAAAAGGTGGCTGAAGAAAAGACAAAAAAGTTCCTCAAAAAGATGGGACACAATGAAATCAAGATAGTGCAAAGCTTGAAAGATGCACCCAAGCAAATATCCATCCTCGATTTGGTCCTATCATCAGAGGATCACCGTAACATCCTAGTGAAGGTACTAGAAGAAGCTCATCTGCCACACACGGTAGACACAGAGAAATTTCGTCACGTGATAGAACACATTTTCAACAACAATGTGATTTTCTTCATAGACGATGATATCCCCGCTGAGGGAAGGGCCTACCATAAGTCCCTGCATATAGCCGTTATGTCCTCCGGATACGTGATTGGAGGAGTGCTTATTTATGGAGGTTCTTCCCTCAACATTTGCCCATACGACACGTTGGAAAGAATAAAGATCAATCCAAACCGGATCAAAGCTAGTCACATGGTTATCCGGGCTTTCGACGGATCTCGCCGCCAGGCTATGGGGGAAATCAAGTTTCCTCTAAAGATTGGTCCACATACCTTCTACGTATCTTTCCAGGTGCTCAATATAGCCACTGGATACAACTTGTTGTTGGGCAGGCCATGGATCCATATGGTCGGGGCTGTTCCATCCACCCTCCATCAGCAACTCAAGTACATTATCAACGGTAGCCTCATCACAGTGAATGCAGAACCGGAATAGCCTACCAACATACATGGGGATATGCCAGTGATTAGCCTAGACGTTGGGGTTGAGCCTGCAAGTTTTCAAGCTCTCGAGGTAAGCGATATTCAATATCTACCGATTGGGGCACCAGCCCTGAAGCCTAAAATTTCCATTGAAATAATGACAGTGGGCCAAGAAATGGTAGCTGCGGGTTTCCAGCCTTGAGAAGGGTTAGGAAAAAACAAGCACGACATTAAGATGCTAATCCAAATCCCAAGTCAGATGGGAAGAGCAGGATTGGGATTTTCATCCGGGTCAAACCACCGGAATCCACATAAACATCCCAAGGCTCAAGCCTCCACAATTCTGCTCTCAAACCTTACAAATGCCGGATGGGTGAAACCTAAGAGGAAGATCCCTACGGGGGCATCAGCCATGCTATTTCCTTCAATCATACCTGTCCATGAAAGGAAAGCCCTCAAGCCTGAGGCCGATAGCGAAAAGGGAAAAGAAAAGATCTTGCACGAAGGAAGAAAATCGTTTGCTAACATAAAAGTTATTATCAACTACGAGTGGATGAATAATGAACTCCCAGATAGTGACGATGAGGATTGTGCTCACTTTCCTCACAGCAAACAGAGGAGCAATCCACAAAAAGCCTCGGCCATATCCTAAAGGATGTCTTAGTTGTCATTTAAGACGAGACGGACGAGCACACTTCCAGCATCATCCCTATCTATAAGGATCTAACGCTGGACAATTGGAGTAGTGTCCCTTGCCTCAATTAAAAAGGGTAAAGGGGAAGACAATCAATCTGCCCTTAATCATGCTTTCATTTACTGCTTACTTTTGATTGCACAGCTGGAGCAGTTACTTTTGTCATGCTTTACAAATGCTATATGTATTTAAACAGTTGTATATATTAATGAAAGCATTTTTGTTTTCAGGACCCAAGCATTGGATATGTGTGTCTCTGCTGATGAGATGCCAACCTGTCAACATAACTCCAACTATGATGCAAGATTGAGCTTCGACTTGACGAATCTTGATCAAGAGGAGGAAGATGACTATGAGGTGCTAGAGGGGATCAAGGAATAGGTCGAAGACAAACCCAAACCAAACCTCGACCAAACCTCCACCATCAACATAGGAACCTCATAAACCATCAGAGAAATCCAAATAGGTTTAGACCTCACATCGAATCAAAAAGCCGACTTGATCGAGCTCCTGACACAGTACCAGGATGTGTTTGCATGGTCGCATGAAGACATGACCGATCTATCCACAGACATTGTCATCCATCGGATGCCCATCAAAGAAGGGTTCAAACCAATCAAACAAAAGCTCAGAAGATTGAAACCTGAGTGGAGTTTAAAAGTCAAAGAAGAAATTGTTAAGCAATCCAAAGTCGGGATCATCATGGTATCAACATATCCCTAATGGCTCTCAAACATAGTCCCCGTGCCTAAACCATGAGGGAAGGTACGAGTCTGTGTGGAATACCGGGATCTAAATAAAGCCTGCCTCAAGGACAATTTCCCGGTACCTTTTATCCACATCCTGATTGATAATACTGCGTAGTACAGCATGTATTCCTTCTTAGACTGCTTTGTTGGTTACCATCAAATCATGGTTGCTGAAGAGGACCGGGAGAAAATAACTTTTATCACTCCATGGGGAACTTTTTGCTATCGAAAACTATCCTTCGGCCTCATCAATGCCGAAGCAATGTATCAGCGAGCCATGATGGCCCTCTTTCATGATATGATGCACAAAGAAATAGAAGCCTATGTTGACGACATCATCATCAAATCCCAGAGGGAGAATGATCACATAGACCATCTCAAAAAGCTGTTCAACAGGTTGCACAATTATAACCTCATGCTAAATCCAGCCAAACGCGCTTTTGGAGTCAAGGCAGGCAAACTGCTAGGATTCCTGGTGAGTAATCGGGGCATTGAGTTAGACCCTGCCAAGATCAAAGCCATTTCTGAAATGCCCATGCCTCTTACAGAGAAGGAGATACGAGGATTACTAGGAAGGATCAACTTCATAAGTCTATTCATTTCACAACTCACAGCAACCTATGAGCCCATCTTCAAGTTGTTAAGGAAGAATTCCTCCATCAAATAGAATGAGGATTGTCAACAAGCCTTCCTTGCCATTCAAAAGCAGCTTGTCAAAGCACCTGTTTTGGTACCTCCGAGGGATAGAGTCCCCTTATTTATGTACCTGTCTATCAATGCCAATGACATGGGATGTATACTAGGACAGAAGGATGATAGTAGCAAAGAAAGAGCTATCTACTACATCAGCAAAAGGTTCAGCAGCGGGGAACAAAAATACACCCTGATCGAGAAGACATGATGTGCATTAGCATGGGCCGCCATGAGGTTGCAACACTATTTGCATGGGCACACGACGTATCTAATATCCCGTATGGATCCACTCAAATATGTCTTCAACAAACCAATGTTAAATTGTCGACTGTCCAAATGGCAGTTGATTCTACAACAGTTCGACATTGTCTACGTGACTCAGAAGTCTATCAAAGGCCAAGGCATTGCAGATCAATTAGCAGAAGCACCTTCAGGAGAGTTCGAGCCCCTGGAGACATATTTCCCAGATGAAGGGATTATGACAATTCAACAACTCCACTCAGAGAATACAGTACAACCATGGAAAATCTATTTCGACGGAGCGGTAAACATGGAAGGTTCCGGAGCTGGGGCAGTCCTTATCTGGTGTACAAGTGATCAATATCATGTGGCTACCAAACTTCAATTTGGCAACACCAACAACACGGCCGAGTACGAAGGCTGTATATTGGGGTTGAAACTAGCCCAATCCATGGGTATCAAACACTTATTGGTCTTTGGAGATTCCGAGTTGGTCATCAGACAAACCACCGGCAAGTATCTCACAAAAGAACTGCATCTGCTACTCTATCATCGGCAAGTCCTCAAATGTCCCAGGAGTTCGAAGCAATAACCTTCGTCCACATTCCTCGGGGTCGAAATGACTTTGCCAATACACTGGCAACGTTGGATTCATTAATCCGCATATCCAACAGGAGCGAGTTTCCCAACATCCAGTTCACAAATCAAAAAGCCCCATCGTACGGGAATTACATTGGAGAAGTATTAGAAGAAATACCTCATGTCAAGCAACCTTGGTTTCAAGACATCAAGGAATATCTCCGTGATGGATCTACACCCGCTGGTACAAGCCAATCAGAGCGAAAATGGATTCTCAGAATGTCCATGAAGTTCTATCTGAGCGGAGATGCACTTTATAAAAGGGATACTGGAATAGGCCTGTTAAGATGCCTCGATAAGAAGTAAGCCCAAAGATTAATGGATGAAGTCCATGGCGGAGTCTGTGGTCCACACATGAACGACCATCTGCTGGCCAAGAAGATAATCAAAACAGGATATTACTGGATCTCGCTTAAAGCTGATTGCGATGATCATGTCAAGAGATGCTTTCAATGCCAAATACATGGAAATGCCATCCACGCTTCTCCAAATGAGCTGCACAATATGAGTGCACCATGGCCTTTTTCTATGTGGAGAATGGACGTGATAGGTCCAGTCAAACCCAAAGCCAGCAACGGTCATCGGTTCATCTTCACCATGTTCGACTACTTCACCAAATGGGTTGAAGCAGCCTCTTTTCCTAAAGTCACAAAAAAGGTCATTATCAGTTTCATTAGAAACAATGTCGTTTGTTGATATGGACAACCAGAGGTGATCGTATCAGATAACACCAAAAACCTAAACAATCAAATGATGGTAGAACTGTGCGACAAGTTCCACATCAAGCATCTCATCTCCGTCATGTATCGGCCCAAGATGAACGGTGCTGTCGAAGAGGCCAACAAAAATATCAAGAAGATCATGCAAAAAATGTCCGCCAATCACAAAGACTGGCCTGACCTGCTACCTTTCACCTTGTTAGACTACAGTACGTCAATGCGCACCTCTACTGGGGCTACCCCCTATTCACTGGTCTACGGCATGGAAGCAGTCCTCCCCATAGAAGTAGAGATGGAGTCTTTACGAGTGTTAATAGATGCTCAGATGGACGAAGATCAATGGTTGCAAGACCGATATCATCAACTTTCCCTGATTGACGTAAAAAGGGCCACAATCACTTTCCACGGACGGTTATACCAGCAAATAATCGCCAGGTCCTACAACAAGAAAGTCCAAATTTGGCAATTCAAAGAAAATGATTTGGTGCTAAAGAAAATCCTGGCCAATCAGGATGAAGCCAAAGGAAAATTTGCCCCAAACTTGGAAGGCCCTTTCATTGTCAAGGAAGTGCTGACAGGGGGAGCCATCGGGCTACAAAAAATGGACAAAAATGAATTTCCCCAACTCATCAATTCAAATACCGTGAAAAAGTACTACGTCTGAAGCACATGCATACCCGCATCTGGTTCCTACAAATCGAATCAGGTTCGGCTTTCACTAGAGAAACCTGAACTACGAATGACCTGATCTCCTTCAGCCCGGGAGTACGTAGGCAACCATCTATGGTGCGGTCAAATCAAGCAAAAATCTAAAGAACTTGCAAATTCCAGCATTAAATTCCAAAGCTCATCGAACCAAATTCAAACCCCAGATAAACTCTTTTTAAGCCTCTTCAATTAAACAACCAGAACTACGAATGACCTGATCTCCCTCAACCCGGGAGTATGTAGGCAGCCATCTACGACGCGGTTTGACCCACAAGAAAAAAATAACAAAACAAAAAATGGAAGACTAGTTCCAAGACACCGAAGACAAATAAAAGCTAAAATATTGTCAAGCTGTCTGGTTACCAGACCCATTTGAGGAACTCCCTTGACACCTTAACTGTCAGTTCATCAAGATGAAGCTCAAAATGCATCAATAACTGCGAGTCATGACGGAAGTGGTAATCACTCAGCGTTGACAATACATATCTAAGCAGGGAAGTATCTCAAAAATATATTTCTCTGATATATAAACTGCTTTATATACATAGTGCCCTGTACATGACAAAAATGGTTGATCTAGTCTGTGCAGGAAAAATAAAGCAAGTCTATGGACCCAAGGACAAGCGAGTCAGCAATGCCAGCATAGCATCTCTCTTTGAGGATGGAGGAGCATTTGTAAGGGTAGTCTACTCAGCCTCCATATAGCTAAGAACGTCCACAGTCATCTGTAAGGTGGCACTGTGGTCATCAATGTAAGCATTCATCTCGGTAACCAAACCATGGGTGTTAAGATCGGAAAGCAGTACTATCAGCAATGTAGATATCACGGGAAGCGATAGCCTCATCACTCTCTGCAAAAGCTGCATCCCAAGAAATCAAAGTCTCCTCAATCTCAACATATGCTGCATCTCTGGCTAAGCAAACCTCATCTCGCTCCACAATGACAGCATCTAAAGTAGAGCGAAGATCCTCCCGCTCAATTAGTCCAGTATCCAATGCGGTTGTTGGGCCGTTTACGTGTTAACAAAAACGAACGCAAAAACACGTGCAAGTGTACACGGTCGGCAAGTAATAACTCGGTAAGTCGAGATCGTCCCACAAAGAACGGAGTCAGGCCTAATCTATCATGCAACAATCCATTAATTATCTTTGTCTGCTTAAATGGTTGTCACAGTGTTCTTTAATTAATTATACTAAATTGAAACTAGACTTAACCAATTAATAAGTGAAGGGTTCAAATTAGAGGGATATGGGATCCTAACTTCATCTAAAGCATCATATAGGTTAACCACACCTCAAATTATACACGGATAATCATATAGGAATGCTAGCCGGGATCACGAATGTGAGACTTGACTATCTTTCAATACACCAGGTCCAAATCATATAATGTCCACAATTAAGATAGAAATCACATGAACATCAGTAAAGCCTAAACCACTATATTTCTATGCGATTTACAAGCTAAACCAATTTAAGCACAAGCTCCCATTAGACTACAGACGGCCATACGGAATATTTCTATCCGACTAGCGAATCACAAAACTCAGCCAATGCAAGTTTCACAAACATATGCTAACATGGAAAAATCTAAGTTTACACTTCATTTTTCAAGTTCATATAAACTATTAGAGTAGATGTTGATCAAGCATCTAGGCATACAAGCAACCATGTTAGGCAAACCATATATTATCATCCATATTTATCAAAGAGACATAAACCCTAGATTTAGCAAGTAGAATCCATTAGAATCCCATAATGGAAGTTAGTTCATCACTGAACCTCCCACTATTATGGGATTCAAACCAAGCATTGAGCAACTATGAAATGAGAGAAAAGAGAAAAAAAAAGTGCAAATCTTGTGGTTTCCCCCTTTCAATAGAAGATAGCAAACTTGAGTCTGGACAACAAATGAGTTCCAAGATGAACCCTAGAAATGTAATACTACTAGAGCAAGAAGGAAGAAGAAGAGAAGCCTCTAAAACCTTCACACTATCTAACCCTAGAATATAGGAACCAAACTTGAAAAGTTAATAATAAGTCTGATAAGTGCTCAGTGATATCTCGTGCCTTACAAAATATAAGCCTTTAAATTAATTAAAACCGGCCAAACAAAAGCACCAACTCTGATTTTTAATCGGCGCGACAGCGCCAGGTAAAGGCCATGCAGCCGCGCGGCCGCGCGAGCCTGCTACTTTGGCTGGTTACTTCAATTTCTGTGTTGGCTTCTTTGCGCTGCTTTGCTCCATCTTTTGCTGCTTCTTGCTCCTTCATATAAGCTGCATTGAGGTAGCTTTTTTGCACCCTTTTTCCAAACCAAGTCCTTCTTTCCTTAGCCTCAAGCCAAACCCACATTTGCTTTATCTTGACCACTCCATCCTCATGCCATGCTCTCATGCCTTCCATGCTAGCTTTATGCTATTTTGCTCAAATTCATGCCATTCCATGCCTTTATCATGCCATTTCCTACTCTTTGGAGTTCCTGACTAAAATATGCAAAACAAAGATAAAATGCATTAAAAGACACTAAAGTGCTTGAGCTTAAGCCATAATCACAGTAAGTTGGCGTCCAATAAGTAGGTATAAAACCTACTTATCAAATACCCCCAAACTAGAACTATTGCTTGCCCTCAAGCAAAAACACAAATGCAACTACATGATATGCAACTAACTACATGGAATGAATCCCACAGTTTTAGCCATAACATGAACTCCAGTCAGAAGTGCCTTAGAGAGATAATAAGACAATGAACAATGCATCGGTCCAAGCTACAGTTATATAGACAGACAATCTGTAAATCATAACCTGTTACTCCGATGTAGTGTGTGTGTGTGCAATGCCATAATCAAGCTTGGTATAGACAAAGATTCCACATGCTATGCTTCTAAGGAAGGAAAATAGAGGTTTTAAAACGAGAATTTTTCATTTATCCCAACAATGACCAAACCAACACATAGATACAAGTCGAAGTGCAACTAGGGCTTATTATGCCATTATTTACCCAACTGTGCAATGCTAGGCCTCCTTAGGCTTTTCAATGATACCCATTTAACGAGCTTTCGACCAATGACTCCCAAACTATAAAGGCCTTAGGGCGCTGGGTGTAGATACAATCCCCTAGGGCGTACTTGCTCGAGTATCAAAGGCCACGAGACTTCGCTAGCCAAGGCATTTATTCTATTTTTTGTATTTTTCTCAATTTATTTTCTTTTCTTTTTCTTTTTCTTTTAAAAGGAGAGTGCGTCTTACACTCCATCTCTCCTTAAAGCATGCATACCCAAAGTTTTACAACAGACTTGTATTCCAGTGTTGTTAAGGTCATTATTGCTTTTATTACACCATTCTAGTAATTAAAACAAAAATTTTCCCCTTAGAAGACAAGCATGCACTAATCTAGCCGACAAGCAAATAAAGATGCACTGTGCTATCCGGTGACATCAAAGTAACAGGTCTAGATTACATCATGTATAAAAATATAACTAAGCCTAAGCTACTAACAGAGTTCAATAATCTATCATATCTCGATGTCATCATTGGCCGGATCGGAATTCAACAGGCTAAAACACGGGATTATGCAATGCAATGCAATTAAACACAACTAAATAAATAAAATAAAGAAAAACTGGAAATTTTTTTATGCAAAGTTTAACTAACACATACTAAAATGCAATATGACTACTATATATAACCTCACATGCAATAAAAACTACATGAAAATACACTACATGCAAGTACTATGCAATTTACTGAATGCAATTAAACTAGATGCAAAAATTTAAACAAACATGCAACTATTATATACTAACGCCCTATACCCCCAAACTTAAATAAATCAATGTCTTCATTGAGGGTAAAGGGTCAGGAAACTCCCCTACTGCTCGACATGGCCACCCTCCTCGGGTGGTGTATCTGGCGGTGGATATGACAGCTCAAAATCGAATACGGGCCACTCTAGCATGGTGCCCTGCTGAGCAAATGCCTCAGCCAACGCATGGGTCAGCCCATCAGCAAACGTTGCAAAGCTGTAATGTAGGGAGTCGATCTTCCTCTCAATACGCCTCATTTGGCGACCATGATTTGCTGGAGGAGGGGCTGCTACCTCGTCGGGCTTTGGCTGCAGTGGCGGGATTTGCGGAGGCGCTGTCACAATGAAACCTTTTCCTCTCGGGTCTGCCTGGCTTCTAGCCTAATCCATAAAGTTCTTGATAGTAGCGTGATTGACATCCCCAGCTAGCATTTGTATCTGCTCATCGGGCCACTCGAGCCCTACCTCAGCACAGAGATGGGCAATGATGGAAGCATGAGGAATGGAGCCTGTGGTACTGCCGCGCATAAACCTCAGCATACTCTGATGAAATAGGCGGCCGACATCAATGAATTTGCCCGTAATGATACCCCACAGAATGATGGCTCTCTCAACGGTAACCTCGTGCTGATGCTGGGAGGGCATAACGCTGTCACAAAGAAATAATTTCCAAGCCTTAGCATAACGGCTCATCCCGGAGGCAAGGAATGTGGTGTACTCATTCACGGTATCCTTTTTGATCTTCCAAACTGTGCTGGGCTCACACAAATCACGGATCAGCCGATCCAAGTCAGTCTCAAATCTCTCAAACTCAACCCAGTTCACTTGCCCAGCCGGCACTGATGGTAAATTCAGAATCGCACGAATTACAACCGGGCGGTAATCATTGACTTGGCCATGCACGAATGACCGGCCTCTTTGTGTGATTGAGGCGTTAGCATAAAATTCGCAGATCAATGCCAACTGCACCGGCGGTGGCGTAGCACAAATACCCTGCCAGTTCATTTCACGTATCATGGCACATAATTCCCCATCCTCTTTGTTAGGTTTGAACCCCCGCTCCCTAAAAATAGATTATACCGCGATCCGATAGTATCCGCGCTGAGCCTCGATATTAATGAATTTGGTCAAGTCAACGGGGATGTCATCGTCCCGATCATCATCGTCACGGCGAGCGGATGAAGTAGATGCAGAAGCGATGGACCTTGATCTCTTAGGACCCACGAAAAAGGTTCAGACACTTGGCAGCAGACAGACCCTTGAAGATGAATGCTAGAACAACAACCGCCAAACTGATTTCGAAAAGCCTTGTGATGATCAAACTCTAACTTCAACACAGATTTATCCCAATTTTACTTTTTTGATAATCCAAAGCACAACCCTAACTTAGATGATGAATTTCCCCCAAACTTGCTTCTCTGAAATCTGATAACCAATATTTCACACTTATATCACCTGTACATAGAATAACAAAAATTAAACCTAACTGCAACCCATCCTTAAAAATGCATATGCGAGAGGTATGTACTGTTCAATTCGTAACAATGCTATGCAATCGAATATTTTATATTCGAATTCCCAAAAAAAAATCATATGCTTATATGTGATATGCAAATATGTTCAAAATATGTTCAATGGGCTTCTAGCTCCAAAAATCTGTGCAACTATGCCTAAGTGCGAAAACATAGGCAATGATCTTTCAATTCCCATAAATATATACAATTGAGTATTTCACTCCCAAAATTTTCATGCTACATGCCTAATGTTCAAAAATGTAGGCGATGAGCATTCCAACTTCACAATGTTCAAAAATAGGTAACCTTTTCAACATGACTAGAATTAAACGGGGGAAGGGAAATGTAGAGATAAGTCGCCAGAATTAAATAGGGGAGAGAAATGTATAGAAATGCAATGCAAGAATTAAACATGAGGAAAAGATAGAGATGATGGGGTGCCTCCCATCTAGTGCTTGTTTACAGCCCATAAGCTAGACTCTGTCGGAATTGATCAAGTTGTAGAAAGGATTGAGGTGACCTCCTGTCTGTCAACCTCTCCACCATAGTAATGCTTCAGCCTTTGTCCATTGACTTTGAAGGGGTTATCTGGGTTCTTATCAAAAATATCTATTGCACCGTGTGGATATACAGTCTTGATAGTGAAAGGCCCTAACCACCTTGACTTGAGCTTTCCCGGGAAGAGTCTAAGGCTGGAATTGTATAACAGCACTGCTTACCCTGGCTCGAAAGTCCTTTCCAGAATCTTGCGATCATGCCACCTTTTCATTTTTTCCTTATACAATTTAGAATTTTCATAGGCTTGCAACCGAAATTCGTCCAATTCATTGAGCTGGAGAAGGCGTTTCTCCCCTGCAGCCTTTAAGTCAAAATTCAGCTTATGGATTGCCCAGTATGCTTTATGCTCCAATTCTATAGGAAGGTGACAAGCCTTTCCATACACAAGCTGAAATGGCGACATACCCAGCGGTGTTTTGTAGGCAGTCCTGTAAGCCCATACTGCATCATCCAGCTTCAGTGACCAATCTTTTCTCGTGGGGTTCACAACCTTTTCCAGTATTCTCTTTACCTCACGATTTGACACTTCTTCTTGACCATTGGTTTGTGGGTGATAAGCTGTAGCTATTCAGTGACTTACCCCATATTTAGCCAACAAAGCTGTAAACGGACGATTGCAAAAATGGGTACCCTCATCGCTAATGATTGTCGTTGAAGTCCCAAACCTCGTGAAAATGCTCTTTTGGAGAAATCTCAGAACCACCTTAGCATCATTCGTCGGTAGGGCTGCCACTTCCACCCATTTAGATACGTAATCGACTGCTAAAAGGATGTACAAGTTCCCATATGATGAAACGAACGGCCCCATAAAGTCTATCCCCCAAACATCGAAGATCTCCACCTTGAGGATTGTATTCAGGGGCATTTCATTTCTCTTCGATATATTTCCTACCCTTTGACATCTATCACATCTTTGAACAAAGCTGTAAGCATCCTTAAAGATAGTAGGCCAATAAAAACCTGCCTGCAAAACCTTGGCCGCTGTCCTTTCACCTCCGTAATGACGTCCATATACTGATGCGTGGCAATCCTACAGCACACTCTCCGTCTTGCTATATGGAATGCACCTTCTAATCATCTGATCAGCACACTGCTTGAACAAGTACGGTTCATCCCAAATAAACCATTTCACATCATGTAGAAACTTCTTTTATTGATGCCTAGTCAAGTCAGAAGGAATGATATTGCCTACTAGGAAGTTTGCAAAATCTGCGAACCATGGCACTTCGCCTTTCACCACAAATAATTGCTCATCTGGGAAGGATTCATTGATCATAACTTTGTCATTTGCATCCCTTCCCAGATTTTCTAATCACGACAAGTAGTCAGCCACTTGGTTCTCAGTCCCTTTTCTATCCTTGATTTCTAGATCAAATTCTTGCAAAAGAAGGATCCACCTGATCAGACTGGATTTGGCATCTTTTTTTGCTATCCAATATCGGATCGCTGCATGGTCGGTGTACACAATCACTCTAGTCCCAATCAAATAAGCACGAAATTTGTCCAATGCGTACACCACAGCCAAAAGCTCTTTTTCTATAGTAGTGTAGTTTAGCTGGGCATCAGTAAGGGTCTTGCTAGCATAGTATATAACATGAAAGACCTTGTCCCTTCGCTGGCCCAATACAGCTCCCACAGCAAAATCGCTGGCATCACACATCAGTTCAAAAGGAAGGTCCCAATTCAGAGATGTGATCACTGGTGCCGTAGTTAACTTCTTCTTCAAGTGCTCGAATGCAGTCAGGCATTCCTCATCACATTTAAAGAGGACATCTTTTTCTAACAAATTGCAAAGTGGCTTTGTAATCTTCGAGAAGTCCTTTATAAACCGACGATAAAAACCAGCATGTCCCAAGAAGCTACGAACACCTTTTACAGAAACAGGCAGAGGCAAGTTCTCAATAGTTTCCAACTTAGCCCGGTCCACCTCTAATCCTTTCTTCAAAACCTTATGTCCCAAAATGATATCCTCTTGTACCATAAAATGGCACTTCTCCCAATTCAGTACAAGATTCGTCTCGACACACCGTTTTAACACCATCACCAAATTCTCCAAACATAGGTCAAAGGAGTCTCCAAAAATAGAAAAATCATCCATGAAGACTTCAACATTATGCTCAACCATATCGGAGAAAATAACCATCATACACCTTTAAAAGGTAGCCGGTGCATTGCACAACCCGAAAGACATCCTCCTGAACGCAAATGTACCATAAGGACAAGTAAAGGTAGTCTTTTCTTGGTCTTCTAGGGCTATCATTATTTGATTATATCCTAAGTACCCATCCAGAAGGCTGTAATATTCACGACCGGCCAGTCTATCTAGCATTTGATCAATGAACGGGAGGGGAAAATGATCTTTTCTTGTAGCCTTATTAAGTCTGCGGTAGTCCATGCAGACTCTCCACCCCGTCACTGTTCTGGTAGGAATTAGTTCGTTGTGTTCATTGGATACCACGGTCATACCCCCTTTCTTCGGCACACACTGCATCGGGCTCACCGAAGAGCTTTCTGATATTGGATAGATAATCCCTGCATCTAACCACTTTAAAATCTCCTTCTTAACCACTTCCTTTATGATAGGATTCAATCTGCGCTGTTGCTCCACTGATGGCTTACTATCATCTTCCAGCAGGATTTTATGCATACAAAATGCTGGACTGATCCCCTTTATGTCTGCTATGGTCCATCCAATGGCCGATTTAAACTCTCTTAGTACCCGTAGCAAGTTTTCTTCCTGACAAAATGTTAGTACAGTAGAAATAATAACATACAACTTTGAAGATTCACTTAAAAATGCATACCTTAAATGGTCTGGAAGAGGTTTAAGATCAAGATCTGGGGGCATCTCAAGAGAAGACTTGAGTCATTCTGATGTCTCCCCAGAATCTTTGAATGGCTCGATAGGAATCTTAAATTTTTAAAATTTTGGTGCTGTGTTAAGCATCTGCACAAATTCAGCAATCTCAGTGTCCTCTATCTCTGACTCCCCCAATAAAGCACTCTCCAGTTGATTAATATTAATCAGCTTTTCACTTTCTTCAATCAACATTTTGTCCACCAAATCAACCCAGAAACATTCTTCCTCGTCAGTAGGAAATTTTATAGCCTTAAACACGTTGAAGGTGACTTCTTGATCATGTACTCTCATTGTCAATTCACCTTTCTGAACATTTATCAAAGTTCGTCCTATGGCTAAGAAAGGTCTCCCCAAAATGATTGGTATATTTTTGTCTTCTTCGTAATCCAAGATGATGAAGTCAGCTGGAAAGATTAATTTAACCACTTTGACCAGTACATCTTCCACAATACCTCGTGGAAACGTGATGGACCTGTCAGCAAGCTGTAGTGAAAGATTTGTCGGCCTTGGAGCCGGCAATCCCAACTAATTAAAAACTGATAGAGGCATCAAGTTGATGCTCGCCCCTAAATCACACAGACATCTGCTGAAAGACATCTTTCCAATGGTACATGGTATTGTGAAACTGCCCGGATCCTTTAGGTTCGGAGGTAGCTTTAGTTGAAGCACTGCACTACATTCTTTAGTCAAGGTAACTGTCTCAAAATCCTCCAGTTGTTTCTTCCTTTGACAAAATTCCCTTCATGAACTTTGCGTAGCTTGGCATTTGTTCTAATGCCTCAGCGAAGGGTATATTAATCTGCATCTTTTTAAACACCTCCAGAAACTTGGCAAATTGCTTATCATCCCTTTTCTTTTGCAACCTTTGTGGATATGGAACCGAAGGGTGGAAAATTTGTGGTGGAAACTTAGGTTTATCTGTGGCTGCCTTTTTCTCTGCTTCAACTACATTACCCGCATCATTCTCATCAAGAAAAACAGGCTCAGAGTTTTCTGCATACTGGCGCGCCCGCACCAAGTTTTGTTCTTCCTGGGGCGCGGCCGCGCCAGCCTTTATGTCTGAAATCGGCTTCCCTGATCTCAGGGTGATAGCTTAGCACTGCTCTTTTCCGTCCCTTCTTGGATTTGTTTCCGTATTACTTGGCAAAGACCCTTGCGGTCTATTGTTCATTGCATTTGCCATCTGGCCCATCTGAGTTTCCAAATTCTTTATAGCCACTGCTTGACTCTGGATCATAACCTCAGTATTAGCCATATATTTGAGCATCCTCTCCTCCATTTCCAACATCTTTTCTGTCTGAGGTGCCGATGGTTGATGATGTTGCTATTGTTGAAATCCAGGAGGGTAAGGTGGTTTTTGTGCATATTGTTGGTGGGATTGTTGTTGATATTGTGGTTGAGAATAAAATTATTGTTGTTGTGGTTGAGCCGATTGGTATTGATTTTGTTGGTGTGATGTATGATATTGAGTTTGAGATGTTTGAGGTTGGGACTGTTGAGCATTCTGGCTATTGCTCTAACTAAAGTTCGGATGGTTCCTATTGTTCGGATGGTAAGTATTTTGAAACTAATTCTGGGGTTTTTGGTAGTTGCTCACAAACTGTACTATTCTGAACTAATAGCACATTTGTCTGTTTGATGTGACCCCGAACAAATCTCACAGACACAAGCAACTTGCTTGACTTTATCCTCTGGCAACGAATCAATCTTCTTTGCCATGGCTGCCATTTGGGCAGACAATGATGTAATGGCGTCTACTTCTTGATAGTAGTGTGCATACAAGCCAATCATGTATGATGATAAAGCACGTACTTTGTAAACAATCTTATTTATTTATTAATAAAATATTCATTTATTAAAGGCATTTAATTATCTACATGGTGCTGTTTTTATAATATGTAAATAACCCATAGTTTTAAGCAATGCTTTTAGAATCATGATGATGATCATGCTAATGAGATCTAAATTCTTAGAAAGCTCTAAAACTAAAATAGTTCCCAATCGTGGGATTACTAAAAAGGGGATTAGTAAATCCGGATAGATTGGTACATATGTTGCTTGCTCATTGGATGAGGATGATTGATCTCATGATCATTTGTGTGGAGAAACTAAAGCAAGTATGTAGGTGCTTATTGGAGAATAAGTTCACTGAACGTGACTCGCTATGGAATACCTAATGGAGTTTTACTCGCCTGTCAATAGGAATTCCTAATGTGATAGTAGTACAAGTGATCCTTGGACTTGAGATCATCATAGTATCTTGTATGTAATGAATTATACTTTGACTTATTCCTTAAAGTCCTTTAGGGTATATAAAAGGGTATGCTTGGGTATAATGAGTTACATATGGAGATAATGAATGATCAATAAAGAATCTACCACCTCTAGTAAAAGAGGAGATATGTCCTATGTGATTCGTTAAATGACAACCCAGGAATCCTTGGCCAATGTAAAATGAAATTAGAAAGGAGTTTCTAATTTGCATTATTTGGAGTTGTGCATTTTCTAATCGAAATACATATAATTAAATGAAATAAGACTTGACAGTAAATTCATGTCTTATATTTAATTGGGACATTGTATGGTGGAAGGATTTAATTGTATGGTAACTATTTACTCACAGGTTCTTTTATGATTAATGTTGAAATCTATATTATCTGGAAAGTCGTTGATCGCTAGGGAGGCTTATCCCTATTGTAGAATAAATATTATTTATTTAAATATATTATTAGTTTAATTTATTTATTTAAATAAGATTAGAATTGTTCTAATTGATTTATTCACAACCGGTTTAATATAGAGAACCTAAAGGGTCACACCATAAAAGGAAGAATAATTATTTAAGAAGGTAATGGCATAATCGTAATAATGCATTAAGTGTAATTAATTTAATCTATAGTGATAGAATAAATTAAATAGCTTAATGTTTATTATTTAATATTTTGGAAATATTAAATATAAATTAATAAGAGGAGTTTTATTAATATTATTACAATTATTATTATTTTAATTTCTAAAGGAGTTTAGTAATTAATTTAATATTAGTACTCTCATTTATTCCTAATAAGATTAGGAGACAAATTAATTAAATGAATTTAATTAATTATTCCCCATGTGGTGGGAAGCCTAAATTAATTAAAGGAGTTTAATTATGTCTAATAGGATTAGAAGGGTTGACCAATATCTATATAAGAGGAGTCTTATAATAGATATCAGTTGAGGCAATTCTAATTGTTGGAGAGTACTTCCTTTCTATAGAGGATAGAAAACTAAGTCAACCACCCTCCTTCTTGATAATTCATATTCCTTGGTGGATCACCTCTAGAGTGGCTAACGTTGATTCGTTATATATAACCTGATTCGTTATATAAATATATATAATATATACGGTAATATCAAATATATATATATATATATATATATATGATATATATATATATGATATATTTATATATTATATTCTAAATAATTTTATAATTAAAATAAAGAGTTTATTTTAATCTTGAAATTGGATTTCATGCAATTTAAAATTGCCCATTAAATGATACTCATATATATATGGAATGTTTTAATTCATGAGATGAATATTTATTTATTGATATATATGGTGATATGTATGATAATAAATGGGGATTGATTATGGACTATTTGACCAATGTGATTGAATTTTATTTTAGTTGAATGCTTGAATGAATGGGTTTTATTAAATGGGGTTTGTGTACCTCATCTTCTCTAAAAAAAAATTATTGATGTAAAATTCTATCTCCATCTTATGTACTTTCCCTTGACTGCTGATCAAGGTTTCTATTTAAATTAAATAGTTTAATGTAATAGAAATAGTTAGAATTATCTTGAAGAAATTGGAGATCAAGGAGCAAGGAGAGCGTGAAGACCCGTTTGTATGGAGCCCGGGTTTAAATGTAATAGTTATATTTAAATTTAAATTCTTGCATTCCTAGGTTTGACCTTTTGGTTCACTTGGTGGCTCTAGTGAACCAAACTAGAATAAAAGTCCATAATCAATCCGGGTAGAATACAGTATTCTATATTGCATGCTAAATATTATATATATTATATTTTATGCAAACATGCTTCGCATGTTTAATAAAATGATGCGTATTTTATATATATATATATATATATGTGCATGCGCGCTAAACAAGATGAGACAAATAATAACAAACTCCTCAAAGAAATAATATTAAGTCCGAAGCGTTCAAATGATATTTGGAATATCGAACGTCGCCTTCTAGCATGATAAATTAATAGAGTATTAAATATTTAATATGAGCTTGTTGTGCTATCCACAAGGCGAGTATTGCGTATTTAAGATGTTAATTAATCACATTTGCTGCTTATCAAGAAAATTAAACTATCTAGTCTTGTTGTGCTATCCACAAGGATGAACATTTTTCTTTTTTAAATTTATAGAAGTGCTAGGCTGGACTTAACTTCAATTATTTTAGTTCGGATGTGCATACACTTTACCATTATGATTTAAGAGGCAAAATAAAAGGAGTTATATAGTGATGTAATTGACAAAAGTTGTCTACCTATTTATTTGTATATCGCTTGTTGTGCTATCCACAAGGTTATATACATTTGAAATGGGATCCTTATTCTCACTAGCAAATCTTTAATTAGATGTTGCCGAACTATATAAGTGAGGATAATATAGTTTGATAAAAATAGTGGGAGATACCAATTTAAAATAAAGACCTAAATTTATTTTGGTATGCAAAATTAATAAAATGAATGTTTGTTAAAATGTTATTTTTCACATGCAGAATTTTAAAAATGTCAAAATCACTAATTTCACTGCGAAGCATACTTGATGCTAATAAGCTTACCGGGCCGAATTATACGGACTGGCTAAGAAATCTGAGAATAGTTCTCACTGCTGAAAAGATTTCTTATGTCCTAAACTCACCTGTCCCTGGAACTGTTCCAGAAACAGCCTCTGAGGAAGAGATTGCCACCATTGTAAAGTGGCAAGATGATGCATCTGTGGCTCAATGCATAATGCTCGCATCCATGAATAACGAGCTTCAGCGTCAGCACGAAAACATGGATGCTCCTACTATGTTGATTCACCTCAAGGAGTTGTATGGTAAACAAAGTAGGACTACTAGATATGAGATATCTAAGGAGCTCTTTCGATCTCGGATGACCAAGGGCAAAGTGAACATAAAGGAATAAAAAAATCTGATCCAGCTAGCAAAGGAATGTGCTTCCATTGCAATGAGCCGGGTCATTGGAAGAGGAACTGCAAGAAGTTTCTGGCAAAGAAGAAGCTTGAAGAAGCTTCAACTTCCAATCAAGGTTTGTTCATGAGTGAAATTAATTTTTCAGAAAGTCAAAATTCTACTTGGGTATTGGATACCGGCTGTGATTCTCACATATGTAATAATGTGAAGGGACTGGTCAGAAGTAGAAAGCTGAACAATGATGAGGTGATCCTACGAGTGGGGAATGGAGCAAAGGTTGCTGCATTAGCTGTAGGAACTTATTATTTAGCAATGCCTTCAGGCAAGTCCATTTATCTTAATAATTGTTATTATGTTCCGAATATTATTAAAAACATTATTTCAATTTCTGTATTGGATATGGAAGGATTTAACGTTGTTATAAAGAACAATAGTTGTTCTATTTATAAAGACAATGTTTTATATGGTGTTGGAAATTTGCGAAATGGACTTTATACACTTGACTTACAAGAAAATATATTTCAAATTGAACAAACTAAGAAAAGGAAAAGAGATGATATTAATTATACCTACATGTGGCACTGTAGACTCGGTCATATCAATGAAACAAGATTATCCAAGTTGCACAAAGATGGGCTCCTTGAGTTATCTGATTATGCATCATATCCAACTTGTGAATCTTGTCTCATGGGTAAAATGACTAAATCTCCTTTTAGTGGAAAAGGAGAAAGAGTTACAGAGTTGTTGGCATTGATTCACACAGACGTTTGTGGACCTATAACAACAAGTGCACGGGGTGGGTATTCTTATTTTATTACTTTCACTGATGATCACTCAAGATTTGGATATGTGTATTTAATGAAATACAAGTCAGAATCATTTGAAAAGTTCAAAGAGTTCAGAAGTGAAGTAGAGAAACAAACGGGCAAGAGTATAAAGATACTTCGATCAGATCGAGGTGGAGAATACTTAAGCGGTGAGTTTCTCAATTGTCTCAAATAAAATGGTATAATCTCACAATGGACTCTTCCAGGTACACCACAGTTAAATGGAGTATCTAAAAGGAGAAATCGAACACTGTTGGACATGGTTCGATCCATGATGAGTTTTATAGACCTTCCAATTTCTTTCTTGGGATATGCCCTAGAAACGGCTGCATACCTACTTAACAAGGTACATACCAAATTCGTCCCAAAGACTCCATATGAGATGTGGAAGGGAGGAAACCAAATCTTAAGCATGGTAAGACTTGGGGTTGCCCAGCTTATGTCAAAAAGTTTGAAAATGATAAGCTACAGACTAAATCCGATAAGTGTAGATTTGTGGGATACCCTAAAGAAACTTTAGGGTATTATTTCTATCATCCAACTGATCAAAAGGTGTTTGTTGCGAAACATGCTGCCTTCTTGGAAAAGGAGTTTATCCATGAAGGGGTCAGTGGGAGTAAGATATATCTTGAAGAAGTTCAAGAACCACAAATTACCACGGATCAAAGTCAAGTACCTGACAAAGTAGAAGAACCTACTATACCACACCCTGTTCGTAAATTTGGAAGAGTACCGAAGATACCTGAGAGGTATGGATTCGTTATAAAGGATGACGATGAGGTACACATCATGAATGATGATGATCCATTGAATTACAAACATGCTATGAGTAATAAAGACTCAGGAAAATGGCTTGAAGCCATGAAATCTGAAATGGACTCCATGTATGAAAATAAAGTACGGACTTTGGTTTCACCATCTGAAGACATTAAACCTATTGGGTGTAAATGGGTCTTTAAAAGAAAGACGAGAGCGGACGGTAAGGTAGAGACCTATAAGGCCCGACTGGTTACAAAAGGTTTCAAACAAAGACAAAGAGTTGACTATGATGAAACCTTTTCACCAGTAGCTATGCTCAAGTCCATTCGAATTTTGCTTGCGATTGCAGCTTATAACGACTATGAGATCTGGCAGATGGACGTGAAAACGACCTTCCTCAATGGGAAACTTGAGGAGGATGTGTGACACAGCCAGAGGGATTTGTTTCAAAGGTTGGAACAAATCAAGTCTATAAGCTGCAACGATCCATTTATGGATTGAAGCAAGCTTCTCGTAGATGGAACATTCGTTTTGATGAGACAATCAAAGAGTTTGATTTTATCAAAAATGATGATGAACCATGTGTGTACAAGAAGGTTAGTGGGAGCGCAGTTTCATTCCTTGTATTATATGTTGATGATATATTACTGATAGGGAATGACATTCCTATGCTACAATCGATTAAAATCTAGTTATCTAAACACTTCTCCATGAAGGACTTGGGAGAAGCATCCTATATTTTTGGGATAAAGATCTATAGAGATAGATCTAAAAGGATGCTTGGTTTATCCCAAGGAACGTACATTGATGCAATGCTAAAGAGATTTAGCATGGAATATTCCAAAAAAGGTCTCATGTCGATGAGCCATGGAATACATCTCTCCAAGAAACAGGCCCCAAAGACACCTGAGGAGAGAGCCCGTATGAGTAAGATCCCTTATGCTTCTGCAATAGGATATATCATGTACGGTATGATATGTACTAGACCGGATGTTGCTCATGCACTTAGTGTAACGAGTAGATACTAGTCGAATCAAGGAGAAGAGCACTGGAAGGCAGTGAAGAATATCCTAAAATACTTGAGAAGGACTAAGGATATTTTTCTTGTCTACGGTGGGTCTGAATTAAAACTCGAGGGCTTCACAGACTCAAGTTTTCAAACGGACCAAGATGACAGTAAATCTGTTTCGGGGTATGTTTTTACCTTGAACGGAGGCGCAGTGAGTTGGAAGAGTTCCAAGCAGCAAACAGTTGTTGATTCAGTGACAAAGGCAGAGTATATAGCTGCAAGTGAAGCTGCAAAGGAAGCTGTTTGGATGAAGAAGTTCATAACTAAACTTGGTATGGTTCCTAGCATTGGAGAAGCAGTTCCCATTTACTGTGACAACACAGGAGCAGTTACACAAGCTAAGGAACCAAGGTCTCATCAAAAATCTAAACACATGTTGCGGCGATTTCACTTGATCAGGGAGATCATTGAAAGAGGAGACGTCACCTTGGAGCGTGTAGACTCTCAAGACAACATTGCAGATCCATTTACTAAAGCTTTAACACAACAGCAGTTTGATCGTCACTTAGAGAAGATGGGTATGAGATACCATGGCGATTGGCTTTAGTGCAAGTGGGAGATTGATAGTAGTGTGCATACAAGCCAATCATGTATGATGATAAAGCACGTACTTTGTAAACAATCTTATTTATTTATTAATAAAATATTCATTTATTAAAGGCATTTAATTATCTACATGGTGCTGTTTTTATAATATGTAAATAACCCATAGTTTTAAGCAATGCTTTTAGAATCATGATGATGATCATGCTAATGAGATCTAAATTCTTAGAAAGCTCTAAAACTAAAATAGTTCCCAATCGTGGGATTACTAAAAAGGGGATTAGTAAATCCGGATAGATTGGTACATATGTTGCTTGCTCATTGGATGAGGATGATTGATCTCATGATCATTTGTGTGGAGACACTAAAGCAAGTATGTAGGTGCTTATTGGAGAATAAGTTCACTGAACGTGACTCGCTATGGAATACCTAATGGAGTTTTACTCGCCTGTCAATAGGAATTCCTAATGTGATAGTAGTACAAGTGATCCTTGGACTTGAGATCATCATAGTATCTTGTATGTAATGAATTATACTTTGACTTATTCCTTAAAGTCCTTTAGGGTACATAAAAGGGTATGCTTGGGTATAATGAGTTACATATGGAGATAATGAATGATCAATAAAGAATCTACCACCTCTAGTAAAAGAGGAGATATGTCCTATGTGATTCGTTAAATGACAACCCAGGAATCCTTGGCCAAGGTAAAATGAAATTAGAAAGGAGTTTCTAATTTGCATTATTTGGAGTTGTGCATTTTTTAATCGAAATACATATAATTAAATGAAATAATACTTGACAGTAAATTCATGTCTTATATTTAATTGGGACATTGTATGGTGAAAGGATTTAATTGTATGGTAACTATTTACTCACAGGTTCTTTTATGATTAATGTTGAAATCTATATTATCTGGAAAGTCGTTGATCGCTAGGGAGGCTTATCCCTATTGTAGAATAAATATTATTTATTTAAATATATTATTAGTTTAATTTATTTATTTAAATAAGATTAGAATTGTTCTAATTGATTTATTCACAACCGGTTTAATATAGAGAACCTAAAGGGTCACACCATAAAAGGAAGAATAATTATTTAAGAAGGTAATGGCATAATCGTAATAATGCATTAAGTGTAATTAATTTAATCTATAGTGATAGAATAAATTAAATAGCTTAATGTTTATTATTTAATATTTTGGAAATATTAAATATAAATTAATAAGAGGAGTCTTATTAATATTATTATAATTATTATTATTTTAATTTCTAAAGGAGTTTAGTAATTAATTTAATATTAGTACTCTCATTTATTCCTAATAAGATTAGGAGACAAATTAATTAAATAAATTTAATTAATTATTCCCCATGTGGTGGGAAACCTAAATTAATTAAAGGAGTTTAATTAATTAAAAGAAATCCCATGTCTAATAGGATTAGAAGGGTTGACCAATATCTATATAAGAGGAGTCTTATAATAGATATCAGTTGAGGCAATTCTAATTGTTGGAGAGTACTCCCTTTCTATAGAGGATAGAAAACTAAGTCAACCACCCTCCTTCTTGATAATTCATCTTCCTTGGTGGATCACCTCTAGAGGCCAAACACTTGGGTGGCTAACGTTGATGAAAGGAAGGAATCTAACCCGGAAATTCAAGGAGATCACGAAGAACAAGCAGTTGAACTCGTACCTGTGGAAGCTTCGTTTTACAAGGGTATGATTCCATAACTTCTTATTTATCTTTTTAAATTAATAATTTGCATAAAGGATGATCCGGGTAATGGTTTTGTAGAAATTTTTTAAAACTCTGATATACCATGCTTCCGCTAATTTTTGCAATTTGATTGCATCACGATTTCGTACAAACCCAACACTTCTAACATCCCTGCAACTTTCGGTTGTGGCATCCTAGCCGTTGGATTTTGATACTCATTTGCAGCCATGGTTTCAAAAAGCTCAAACGCTGTCGGGAAATCTTTAGTCCAGATGGCTCCTTCCGATGCAGCGTCAATCATTGGCCTTGATTGCCATCCCAAACCATTGTAAAAAGAGTTAATCACCATCCACTCTGGCATGCCATGGTGTGGACACTTCCGGAGCATTTCCTTATAACGTTCCCAAGCTTCATATAACGTTTCCCCTGGATGTTGTGCAAAGGTACTCAGGTCTCTCCTCATTGCAGCAGTCTTGGCCATAGGAAAGAACTTGGTCAAGAATTTCTGAGCACAGTCTTCCCATGTAGTTATTGACCCTAAAGGCAGTGAATGCAACCAACTTTTTGCCTTATCCCTCAAGGTAAAAGGGAATATTCTAAGTTTCACTGCATCATCGGGGACGTTGTTGTATTTAAACGTGTCACATATTTCTATAAAGCTCATAATATGCTCGTTGGGATCTTCAGAAGGCAAACCCCCAAACTGGAGATTGTTTTGTATCATCTGCAATGTTCCTGGCTTTATCTCAAAAGTGTTCGCCGCAATTGCTGGCCTCATTATACTTGATTACAGATCGGTGAGTTTGGGCATGGAATAGTCTTGCAAGGCCCTATACTCTTCAGCAATTTGATGAAGTGGTTTAAGTTCTTCTTGAGGATTGGTGTTTCAGATATTAGCTCTCCACGCTCGACCGTTGATGTGCTCTTGGTGAGGCACTAATTCAGGATGTGAGGCTCGAGTGTGCATAAACTATCCACGAGTACCTGAAACACAAGTAAAAATAAAATTTGAAATGAGATAAGAAGAGATTTGTTCAAGTCAGTCAAATTTAACGAAAACTGATGTCAATAGAATTAAACTAAAATTGTGTCCCCGGCAACGGCGCCAAAAACTTTTTGCGCCATTTACGTGTTAACAAAAACGGACACAAAAACACGTGCAAGTGTACACGGTCGGCAAGTAATAACTCGGTAAGTCGAGATTGTCCCACAGAAAATGGAGTCAGGCCTAATCTATCATGCAACAGTCCATTAATTATCTTTGCCTGCTTAAACGGTTATCACAGTGTTCTTTAATTAATTATACTAAATTTAAACTAGACTTAACCAATTAATAAGTGAAGGGTTCAAATTAGAGGGATATGGGATCCTAACTTCATCTAAAGCATCATCTAGGTTAACCACACCTCAAATCATACACAGATAATCATATAGGAATGCTAGCCAGGAGCACGAATGTGAGACTTGGCTATCTTTCAATACACCAAGTCTAAATCATATAATGTCCACAATTAAGATAGAAATCACATGAACATCAGTAAAGCCTAAACCACTATATTTCTATGAGATTTACAAGCTAAACCAATTTAAGAACAAGCTCCCATTAGACTACATACGGCCATACGGTATATTTCTATCTGGCTAGCGAATCAAAAAACTCAGCCAATGCAAGTTTCACAAACATATGCTAACATGGAAAAATCTAAGTTTACACTTCATTTTTCAAGTTCATATAAACTATTAGAGTAGATGTTGATCAAGCATCTAGGCAAACAAGCAACCATGTTAGGCAAACCATATATTATCATCCATATATATCAAAGAGACATAAACCCTAGATTTAGCAAATAGAATCCATTAGAATCCCATAATAGAAGTTAGTTCATCACTGAACCTCCCACCATTATGGGATTCAAACCAAGCATTGAGCAACTATGAAATGAGAGAAAAGAGAGAAAGAAAGTGCAAATCTTGTGGTTTCCCCCTTTCAATAGAAGATAGCAAACGTGAGTCTGGACCACAAATGAGTTCCAAGATGAACCCTAGAAATGTAATACTACTAGAGCAAGAAGGAAGAAGAAGAGAAGCCTCTAAAACCTTCACACTATCTAACCCTAGAATATAGGAACCAAACTTGAAAAGTTAATAATAAGTCTGATAAGTGCTCAGTGATATCTCGTGCCTTACAAAATATAAGCCTTTAAATCAATTAAAACCGGCCAAACAAAAGCACCAACTCTAATTTTTAATCGGCGCGGCAGCGCCAGGTAAAGGCCATGCAGTCGCGCGGCCGCGCGAGCCTGCTACTTTGGCTGGTTACTTCAATTTCTGTGTTGGCTTCTTTGCGCTGATTTGCTCCATCTTTTGCTGCTTCTTGCTCCTTCATATAAGCTGCATTAAGGCAGCTTTCTTGCGCCCTTTTTCCAAACCAAGTCCTTCTTTCCTTAGTTTCAAGCCAAACCCGCATTTGCTTTCTCTTGGCCACTCCATCCTCATGCCATGCTCTCATGCCTTCCATGCTAGCTTTATGCTATTTTGCTCAAATTCATGCCATTCCATGCCTTTATCATGCCATTTCCTGTTCTTTGGAGTTCCTAACTAAAATATGCAAAACAAAGATAAAATGCATTAAAAGACACTAAAGTGCTTGAGCTTAAGCCATAATCGTAGTAAGTTGGCGTCCAATAAGTAGGTATAAAACCTACTTATCAGCGGTCCTGAGACTATCCCTCTAAGCAAAAGCTAAATCCCTGCCAGACAAGGCAGCCAACAGCTGCGCTCTAGCTGAATCTCTCTCAAAGGTCATCCTGAATAGAGAATCTGACAAAGCTGGATCTGTCCCTGTGGGAATAACCGGGGAATCACTAATCAAAGATACCGCCAAATCTGCAAATAGCTCATCCTTAGTAAGAGAATCTGGAACTTCCATGGGCTCCTCATCGTCAGAATCCGCAAGCGAATGTAAATGAAGCTCTGCTACTGCGAATGCGGTCTCTGCCTCTAACCATGCAGAAAACTCCAGAGAATGACTTGGATGTCTACTGGAGAACTCAGCCCTCTCCCTGTGAGTCCAACACCCATAAACCCTAACCATGTCGGCCGGTGACATCGATGAAGCCGACATCCTCTGATCAGCAAAATCCTCAAAATGGTGCATACTCTGCCACTGATCAAACTGCTCCATAACTGCCAAGGGATGATAAGTAGTCATACCCCTCAATCCTGCCAAAGGCAAATAATCCATGCCAGATGCATAAGTAATGAAGCTGAATGGGGTCGCCATCCCTGAGCATAACAAAACTGTGAACGGATGCTCAATATCAGATAAAAATGCTAACCAGGACTCTGAGTCGACGCAATCAGGCAGACGGAAGGAGTAAACTAAGGATGTCTCGTGGCTAAAATAATAGGCATGAGGTCTAAATGATCCAATCGGTCGTATATGTGACATTAACCACATATACAGCACGACCGAGCTACCCCGGAAAAACCCGCTGGATGGGTACTGCAATAGGTGAGCGACCTCAGTGTCTCCGCCAAGATTATAGGGATAATGGTACTACCCTGCCTAAGGGCTCTGACTATGATAACCAATCCCGCATCAAAGTGATCTAAATGCAATGGCATGTAAACATAAGCCACAATGCACATCAACAACATGTCTATCCTGGCTGTCTGCCAATCATCTACGAAAATGACGAAATCCCCGACGTGACGGTCTTAGCTATCGTCGTCCGAGCACACAGCGACTCTAAGTCCAAGCCAGTAAATCTCTGGTACTCCTCCAGAGTAGGCAAAAGCTCACACCGCCCAATGCGGAATACCTGTCTCTTCAGTACCCATAAGGGTAGGACGCCATCAATAAAGCCATCTAGAACCCTGAAATCTACAAGGGCCATCGAATGCCCCAGCATCTGGTCAACTATCCCCCTAGCTGGAAAGGGCAGACTATCATACCATGATCGCAACAATGCCGCCACCTCTGACCATGGCAAATGCTCTATACGGCTAACTGCAGACGTCGTCATCTGTAGTACCGTATCACAAGATCGTCCAAAGGTCAAATCAAATTGCAACTGTCTGTGTGCATACACATAATACATGTATGATGACAATGATATAAACATGATGCAGCAGATAAAGATGACAGAAATATCTACAAAAAGCTATCTACTGCATACATCATCCCTATATCCTGGTACAAAGTGAAAGGAATAATACAGGGAAATGGGGCACCACCACCCAACTAATACAGTGGTCTATCAAAATGATGGCACAAACGTCGAATAGCCAAAATAGTGGCTGACCAAAAATATAGCTTCCATAGCTATCACAGGAAGTCGAAAACCTCGGTATCAAACTGATCGACCTGGTCCAGATCCTCTGTCTGCACAAAGCTACTGGGATTAGGCATATCTGGGCGGTATAAGGGAGGATCTGCCCCTGTATAACTGCTACTAAATGGACCCGAAGAGGGGCCTGCTCCAGAGCTGGATGGGTCAAATGAAGATGCCTCTAATGGATCTCGGCCAAGGTGCGTGATAAAGAAACGAGCCTGGTCCAACTCCCTGGTCAGATGTGCTATCTGGTCTGCATGAGTAGGCTTTCTAATACAAGCTATCCAGTCCGTCATCATCACGGACCCCGCACCAAATCTGCCATAAAATGGGTGGCACGAGTCTGAGCCCTAATAGTGCGAGGACTCCACCAACTGTAGAAGGCTGTCTGGCTGTATAGGCCCTCTGATAGATCAAAGCCGTCTATACCCTCCAAAGGGATGTCTGTCAAAGGCACGGACAATGGCTAATGATGCCAAATAAGAGGGGCAATGGGAATGCGGATCTCCTCTGTAACGCTCTGAATGGTACGCTCTCCGAGATAGAGCTCCCAGCCTCCCTCCATCAGCATAGGGACTCTACGGGTCGATAAGCCAAACTCCCAACCAGTGGGGAAACCTCCATCAAATCTGACTGTCAAGTGCTCGGATGTGTACGAAGTCCAGGTGATTGAGCCCGTCGTCAAAAGCTCCAACTGCAGACAGGCATGAGTGAATCCCTCAGCAACAGGGACCTCCGTCAAAATGGAGTGATGCCATCTCCATCCACGTGGATAGGTCTCCAGACCTAATGCTGAAACGGGTCGTAGGCAAGGAAGCCTCTCAAATGCCTAAAGCTATCCATGCAAATATCAAAAGTCCTCAGTGACCAAGACTATAAAAAATAAGTGCAGATATCAAAAAGGTACAGAAAAATGTACTCACCAGCAAAAACTGATGGAATCCTAACCAAGCCTCCGTCACACCCTATGAAAGCAGGCGCATGCCCTGGAGAAAATAGGCAAATGTATAGGAGCCCCAATCAAAGTCACTGAGGCGCTCTACATGTTGAGTTGCGCTGATCAAGGCAAAGGACACCGTCGACGAGTTATCCGCCACAAAACAACCCCTGATGATCGACAAAAATAATCACCTCAGAATGCGATCTCTAGCCCTCCGATCATCAGGCGGAGGCAACTGCAAAGTCCCGTCCTGGGCATCTATACTCAGGGGACCAGATCGGACTGCCCGACCCTTGAATGCCGGCTGAGGGACTCCCAACATGGATCTAACTGTGGTGGGAAACATGTCAGACACGACAGGCACTGTTTCGCCCTCAAACTCAATGCTGGTTATAAATCTCTAGTCCATAGGAGTCATCATCACCTCGTAATCAAGCAGATGAAGGGACTGAGTCTGATGGAACCAGAGCTCAGACAAAGCCCTCATATACCCCCAAGGGCAACGGCGGGGCAGGATTGAGAAGAAGGCCTGAAATCCCCAGCCATCCATGATCTCTCTATAATCCTCGTGCAAAGTATGATAGAGGGAGTGCACACTAAACCAGTTCCCTCGTGGCAGTGTTAAGCCAGGGACCTGCATCAAAAATCAACCCATGTCAAAAACCTGTGCCCTGAGAATGGCCAGAAGATGGGAAAAAAGTCCAGAGAGAAGAAAGACTTCAAGTCACCTCATTCGCCTGAAGATATCTTGAAGGATAGCGACTCAAGTCACCCAGCAACTCTTGTGTCTGCACAGCAATGCTCGGGACCTCCGCACGCTGAACGGGCCTGTGGGACTGCAGAAGCCCTCCTCCGTCTAACGCCTGATGAAACCCCGATAGAGCTGTCGGGTCTATCGCGATCCATCGTATACACCAGTACTCGAAATCACCTCAGACAGGGTGTGGTAAGCCTAAAACCTGTGGCTTATTAATCAATCAATCCAGCATACATATCTAAGTCCTAAAATATGCATGGGTCCATCAAAAATACCCTGTAAAGTCCAAACGGCATGTTTTCAAAATCCCAGAAACCCAAACCTGGATTGGGTCAGTAAAAAACTCCCCACAGTGTCAAAAATGCATGCTTTTCAAAACCTAAGATTTTGGAAAATTTTTGCCAGTCTCCTTTGTAAAATGGACTGTCTACATGCACACAAGCATATCTAGGTGGCCATTCAGTAGCACACCTACACAAAAAATAAAAATAGTTCATATATATCCAAAAAAAATAAAAAAAATAGCCTCACATGGTTTCCAACATACCATAGGCATTTTTAGTTGAAAGTCCAGGCTCACTAGGCCTCAAAAAGGATGATTAAACTGATCAAAAAGTGGAAAAATTGACTGTCTCAGAACCTGAATTTTCTTACATCCAAACGTGCATTACTGTAAAATATGCATACATATGTAGACAAAAAAAATTCACAGGCCATATAGACATACATTTTTCATACATTACGTTTAAAAGCACCCTAGGTGGTTCACATGCTTTTAACTGTCAAAAACTGCGAAAAAAGGATGGAAAACGTTACCTACGCTGCGCTGAAAGCGTAGGAACTGACAAATTCATGATCTAATTGCCAGAACTCCGTAGATCTGAAAAAGAAGATCGAAAATCCTTTCACTGCTCAAACGGGAAACATGCAAAATGAAATTCCCGCAGCACATTAAGTTGCCCAGGTGGCCGCACCTCCACCTACGGCTGCCGCACCTCCACCTACGGCTGCAGCACCTCCACCTGCGACAGCGCAGGTGGGCCCCACCTGCCCCGGGTCTAGTTCGATTAGAGTCAAAAAGGAGTTTAAACGGGCCGCCGAATTAAATCTGAAGAGAAATTGCTACGCGATTGAGCGGTTTGTCCTGAAAGCCTGCGTTGATGCAATATAATCCTGACGAAGAGGGAAACTCTACAGAGACTCTTGACATTTATCCCAAAGCCATGTCCGAGGATCAACAAATGAAATTGCAAAAGAACTGCACAAAAATTGCGTAAAACTGCCAAAAACTGCCATTTCCAAACTAGTTTTAGCCGTTGGCTCAGCCCCAGTGAAGTACGGGTTCTGACCGAAGTAGTTTTAGCCATTGGCTCAGCCCCAGTAAAGTTGGGGTTCTGACCAAAGCAGTTTCAGCAGTTTGCTCAGCGCCAGCGAAGTTCGTGTTCTGACCAAAGCAGTTTCAGCCGTTGGTTCCAGTCCAGCGAAGCATCTAGTACTGACTGGTGACAATTCAACCGTTGGTTCCAGTCTAGCAAAGCATCAGGTACTAACCGGTGACAATTCAGCCATTGGTTCCAGTCCAGTGAAGCATCGGGTACTGATTGGTGATAATTCAGCCTTTGGTTCCAGTCCAGGGAAGCATCGGGTACTGACCGGTGACAATTCAGCCATTGGTTCCAGTCCAGCGAAGCATCAGGTACTGAATGGTGACAATTCAGCCGTTGGTTCCAGTCCAGCGAAGCATCAGGTACTGACCGATGACAACTCAGCAGTTGGTTCCAGTCCAACGGAGCCCCAGCGAAGATCGGGATCCGATTGAAGCAGTTTCAGCAGTTGGTTCCAGTCCAGCAGAGCATCGGGTACTGACCGATGACAACCCAGCCATTGGCTCAGCCCCAGCAAAGTTTAGTTTTTGACCGATGACAACTCAGCCGTTGGCTCAGCCCCAGTGAAGTTTGGGTTCTAACGAAAGCAGTTACAGCCGTTGGCTCAGCCCCGGCGAAGTTCGGGTTCTGACCGAAGCAGTTTCAGCCGTTGGCTCAGCCCCAACGAAGTTTGGGTTCCGATCGCAGTAGTTTCAGCTGTTGGTTCCAGTCCAGCGAAGCATCGGGTACTGACCGGTGACAACTCAGCCGTTGGTTCCAATCCAGCGAAGCATCGGGTACTGACCGATGACAACTCAGCCGTTGGTGCAACCCCAGCGAAGTTCGGGTGCCGACCAAAGTCAATTTCAACCTTCATACTAGTCCCATGATATGTTAGGAGACGATCTACGGGTGAGAGTCATATAATAATCCATCTTCACAAAGTACAGATGATGGAATCTGTTATACACATCCTTAAAGAAGATCAGTGAGGTATTATCAATCATGGCCACTTCCTCAATACCTACGAATCTATTACAGAGGATGTCATCCCCAGCAGATAAAGACAGGAAAATCTGTGATAGCTCACCCCCTCAGAATCTATGAAGCTATTGCAGAGGACGTCATCCCCAGTAGGTCAAGACGGGAAAATCTGTGATAAATTATCTTTAACAAACTCATCAGAGTCAAACAAATTATCCTGAATGATGTTATCCACCGTCGAGAATGACAAAACTGGCTCTCGATAACTTCCTAATACCATCAGTGGCTATACCGGATAGCGTCATCCCCAGCAAAGTGATAACTCACACAGCCAAAAGTAACCTCATTCTCCTCCAAGACGCCCAACTTCAAAATACCTTTGGCACGCTTTATTTCTAGTGTCTACTAATCTTTATCCTGTCCAATCCACCACGTTACATGGACATGATAAAGAGGGGCATCTGTAGACACTTAAAATTTTCCTTGCCCCAATACTAATTCGGTAGGAGGGCAAAACAGTCAATCAATCCAAATCTAGCCGCTGACGCCGGTCTTTCAACCTAAATTTGATTCCCAATATCGGTAATCAAGCTCCGACAGTCAATCGGACCATCAATTAAGTTTCGACAGTCAATCGGACCACCAATCAAGTTCCGACAGTCAATTGGACCATCAATCAAGTTCCGACAGTCAATTGGACCATCAATCAAGTTTCGACAGTCAATCGGACCATCAATCAAGCTCCGACAGTCAATCGGACCATCAATCAAGCTCCGACAGTCAATCAGACCATCAATTAAGTTTTGATAGTAATCGAACAATCAATCAAGTTCTGACAGTCAATCGGACCATTAATCAAGCTACAACAGTCAATCGGACCATCAATCAAGTTCTGACAGTCAATCGGACCATCAATCAAGTTCCGACAGTCAATCGAATCATCAAGCTCAACCCCGGTCTTAACCCGGGAGGTCAAAATCAACCTCGATCTCAACCCGAGAAGTCAATTCAACCCCGACAGCAACCCGGGAGGTATCAATCAACCCCGGTCTCAACCTAGGAGGTATTAATAAACCCCGGTCTTACCCTGATCTTAACCCAGGAAGTACCAATTAACCCCAACCTAAATATCGGGACATGTCAAGCCATCTCCGGTCTCAATCTGGGAAACACAGTTCATCCCCAGCAGCAACCTGGGAAGTTAAACTCGACCCCGGTCTCAACCCGAGAAATGCAGGTCATCCCCGGTCTCAACCCGGGACATCAGGTCAACTTCAGACATCAAACTGAAGCATCATAACAAATCCATAGAAAAACTTGGAATGACCACGTCAGCCTCAGAGACAACCCTGAGGTCAAAAAGACTCGACTGGGATCCAAATCTTGGAATCAGCTCCCGAAAGTCAACCAGCGACCATGCCGACACTACAGGCAGCCCCGGGAGGGGTACAACAGTCATTTCATTAGCTCTAAACCGACTTGGTTAAACTCAAGCCAAATTGATGCTGCCAAAGTCAGAATGAATCCTAACGATGATCCCGAGTGGCAACTACGCAAGACAGCTCAACGGACAAAATGCAGGGAATTGAAGACCTGGTTATAAACCCATCTTCATTGACCCAAAAAATGTTTTTTCCTATGTCATTGCGACACTCTAGGTGAGAGCTTTCTGGAAAGGTATCGCACACCTCAAACGGACGCTCCGATCAAAAGTTAGAAAGTGCTCAACGGACATCGCATTACTCGGAGTGCACGTACTTTGAGACAACCAAGCCGGGCACGTGGGCCCCACCTAGGGGAGCAACAGCTTTACCTGCGGCTATTGTAGGTAGTGTGGAGGCTCCCTGGCCTATAAATAAACGTGCCCCCCGTTCATTTCAAAAAATTCAGAAACGCAGCGAAGCCCTGCTAATTTGATTTTTTGACTTTTACACCTCTTCCAAACCCAAATATTTTCACTCCAACACGTAGATATACCCATATACTACCTCATATCAAAAAACCACCGGTAGATTTGAGCGTTTAAAGCCTACGATTCGGCAAAAAGCTCGCATTGCGGTCCATTGTAAGTATTTTTACGATCAGAAAGTCAATACTAACTTTGCACTGTTTTCAACTTGCACACGAAGTTTCATTTTCTAAAAATGCCCGAAACTTAGTTCCGTGGCCGTTTTTGTTAAAAATTAATACATTTTTGTACATAAACTTCGTTTTCAACATTTTTACAACTCGAATTGACGATCCGTCAACTCCAGTATCTTCAATGCACTAGCACACACAATTTTGGCAACTTCGCCGAACTAGGTTATCATCCCAGTCTGGGTTTGGCCTGATTTTGTATATATTTAACTGCAATTGTACTAACATTTCAATTCTGTCAAGCCCGGATGTCAAATCCGAGGTAGTTTACCGCTTTTATATATATTTACGTATATATAAGCGACATTCACCATCACTGGTACTCATATCAGCGCTGGTTGACTACATTTCTGTCAATATATATATATATATATATATATATATAGATATATTTATATATTTTCAGTCGGTCTGGACTATTTTGTGGCCATTTTACTGCTTTTGCACACTTTCCCATACTGGGTGCTCTCCCCAGTCACTGGGTGACTACTTTCTGTCAACTTTAATTCTAATACGGGCACAGGCGTGAAAACCCATCGCCCTTATTACTATATATATATATATATATATATATATATATATATATATATTTCATTTCTGTCATAGTGTGGATTATTTCGTGGCTATTTACAGTTTTTATATATATATATATTTCGATTCCAGTTCGGGCTTGCGAGGGAAAACCCATCGCCCTTTTTCAGCTTTTATAAATATAATTATATATATTGCTTTATTCAATTTATTCAACTGCTGCATTCAACATTCATTTGTATCTATATTTGCACTGATTTTTCTGCGGGCGGACTATTTTTATCTAAATCTCGCCAATTCTAGCTTTCAACGGTTCAAACAGGTCCCGATAGAACCTGGAAGCTATAATGGCTGAGATTTCATTAAATCTAGTTATTTTTATAGTTTTAGCTTCAAAGCAACCTCGCATCCCTTAGATCTCTATCTAGTGGGAATGAGACGCTTTGGCCGTGCGGACTGAGATTTACTGAATGAATCCTTAGTTTTGGCTATCTTGGGATATTTATCTGCTTCTGTACAAATTTGAATTGTGCAGGTTTTCTAGCCACTCATATGTGAGCCTAGGAAACGTGGGATTCATGATCAAACTGATCAGAATCTGATTCCCACGGTGGACAAACTTCTATTTACAGATGTACCCTGCCAGTTTTTCTGTAAAATGTACATGCACAGACCTTAAAATAGTTATCCGAATTTAAGGTCTCAACATAGTGAAAATGTGGATTGTCGTGTCAGCGTCTCTCCGATGGTTTTCATACCCATGAGGAGACCGACACTTTATAATTCTGTGGTCGAGGATGCTTCGCAGCCTGATAAATCACCATTTGCATGCAGCCTTAAGGCTATAAGGATAAAATTAAAAGTGAACATGTGCTTCAATTCCTATGTCAGCGTAGGGGTTTGATAAACAGCTTTCAAAATATCACTGTCAAATCAATTTCAAAGCATTTGCAAATCAAAATTAAATGCTTTTTGCAAATCAAATCAAAGACTGATTTTCAAAATAAAATCAAACCCTTCTTATATAGGCTCAACGAAGCTTGTCAAAACTTTCAATCAATCCAAAGGCCCAATTTTCAAATAGCATTCACTCACGCATTCCAGTTTTAAGGGAAATATTGAAAAGATTGCGGTACCGTGTTTACACGGGAGTCGTGGTGTGCTTAACACCTTCCCCACACTTAACCAAGCCCCCGAACTCAAAACTCCAATTTCAAAGATCAAGTTTCGACATTGTCCAGCAATTGGGCCTCTTTTCAAATCAAATTCGGTTGAGTTGGTACAACCATTTTCAGAGTTACCAACGGGCGACTCTATTTAAATCAAATCATCGACAAATACACATGTTGGCCTCTTTCCTAAAAACCCTTCAAAACCTTTTTGCAATAAAAAAGGATAAGAGTAGAGATAACTCAGGAAGATCGATTTGAGGAAAACCGGGTTATAAATCGACCCGCGGTATTTCTTAAATTTTCCAACGTCGACAAGTTGTATCATCAATTCCTATATTTCTATCTACGTAATACCAATCTGTAACTCATATATCAACCTGTGACTCGGACCCGTAAAGGAATAGTACCTCGTCGTGATATTTATCGAATAAATCGTACACGGTTATATTATTAAAAAAAATCTTTACCTGTCACCACTTCTTTTGCAACCACTGCGTCTTGAACAGTCATATTAAACGTGCGCGCCATTTATCTTCCCGACTGAGTAGGTCCTTTGATCGCTAGTGTCCCACTGCTGTTTCCTCTATTGTTGCTTCCTTTCTCTGCATTCTTCTTTGGATAGTTACGAATTTGATGCTCTAGCGATCCACACGAGAAACAACCTTGTATCTTCTTTGGACTTGGACAATTAGGAGAGATGTGTCCCTCTTGTCCACAGTTGAAACACACTCATTTCCCCTTTAAACATACTCCTTGATGATTTTTACCGTAATTCTCACGCGACTCACCTCTCTTCCTACAATCTCCTGACTTGTCTCAAGATTGGGTATAGTCCTTCCACTTACGCTTATTGGAGTTACTTCCTCCACTGCTACTGTGACGAACGAGAATTTTGTAAAGATATTTGAATATTTATTGAAATAAATAAATATTTTTAATGATTTAATTATTGAGTTAAATAATTAAGTCATGAATTTGTGGTAGATTAATTTAACTATATGTGTTACATTAATTAAATTAATGTGTAGTGATTTAATAGTTCAAAGTATTTAATTAATTGAGTTTATTTGATTAGTTGAAATAATTAAATAAGCATATGTTACTTTAATTAATTTAATATTTAATTAAAGAATTAGTGAATTAACATAATTAATAAATAAAAATATTAATTATGTGATAATATAATTTAATGTGAATTATTTTATTTTATTTAATTGATTTAAATAAAATTAATTAATTAATAAGTGATGTGACAATTAACTATATAGTAAATTAGTTTATTAAAATAAATGGAAAAATAAAAGAAGAAGAAGCCAAACAAGGCTCTTGTGGGAGTTATATTACAACGGATATATTATATATTTATATATATATGTGTACGTTATCTTCCTAAGTCATTTTATCAGAAGAAATTAGAGAAGTCAGAGAAAGAAAAATGTAGAAAGTTTCAGAGAGAAGAAGAAGAAGAGATTGAGAGAAAGGAATTTGATAAATCTTAAGTATTGTCTGTGATTGTGTTATCTTCATACCAAAAGGGTAATTTTTCTTTTAAGTTTTCAAAATTAAGATTTCTTAAATACGTACTTTTAAGTTTTCTGTGAAAATTGAGTTTTCCAATTGGGTTACGATATGGCTTTATCTATATGGGTATGGGATCATAACGTGTTTTTCTAACATATAATCATGTTTTAAAGGATCAATTTTATTTAATTTGGCCTTAATTGGATTTTCAAAGATTTTCAGAGTTTTTCATTTTTCGTGTTTTTTTTTAAAAAGTCCTCTGTAAATGGAGAAAGTTGACAATTGATAATTTCATGGATATATATATATATATATATATATATATATATATATGAACATATGTCCATGATATAATTTATGCTACACATTCATGATTCACGGTGATTACATCAAGTAATTTTGTTAATAAATGGGTTTAATAAAAGACAGAGTGTTGAATATGGGGAATAACCCATATGGGTGAAATAGATGTGGTAATCATATGTTTATATTTAAATTAACACATGAATATGATTTTGTATGTTAAAATAAAGAGAATGGAATTGGAATGAGTGGATTCGATGTAGTAACGAATCCGTAATGTTAGATTATATATTTTTCATTAAATTTTATAAAATTTATGAAGAACAGTGAAATTGATGGTGTTAGATTGTGTAACTATGTGATTATGATTGTTAAGAACATGATATAAGTGTTGTATAATGTTTCTGTGAAGTTTATACTTCATGGGTAACGTTATTAATCAGTGTAATGATGTGAATTGGGAGAAAATGGGAGAAAATCTGTGTTCGTTCGCGAACTTTAGATTCTGAAATTCCGCAGCCGCGCGGCCGGGCCAGCTGCAAGGCAAAATGGCGCGCGGCCGCGCCTGTCCAAAAATTTTGAAAAAAAAATGCTAAGTGTTGGAAATTTGTGAAATGTATTTTGAGTCTAATGAACATGAACACATGTTGTATAAATATAATAAAATATTGATATGAGTTTAATAATTTATGTTATGTAATTAATTAATAAATTAATTACGTGACTTAAACTATTATTCGTAAAGGTTAAATAATGTGTTTTAAACATTAAGACATTATTTTAAATCTAATTAATATGAAGACATGTTATGTATGTAATGAGTTATTAATACAAGTTAATAACTTAAGTTACATGATTAATTAACAAGTTAATTAATCAACGTAAACCATTATTTGAAAACTTAATAATGAGTTTGAAGAATACTATTGTAAATCAATAATCATATCGAACTTGTGATTAATTGATATTGTAAATGTGTGAAAGGTAAGAGTAATTAAAGAAGTGAGAAATAATTGTAGCTTGTGCACGAGGCAAGTTTTCTATCCCTAACTTACTATTATTGTTGGGCAAGTTTCCTAAACTAAACACTTTAAATTAAGCAATTGCTATGCTTAATTACTATTGTTGAGCAAATTCTTACTCTTGAATATCCAAGTTTAGAATTTCACATGAGATGCCATGATTCTTTTAAAAGTATCATTTAAGTGTACAATACTTATTCGATTGTATACCTTGAGAAGTTAATATTCAATTTGAATATCATTTATTGAGTTATCCAAACCAACTTTATTTGGTGCGGATTCTGATGTCAAACTGAGATGAACAACCCTAATATAGGGAATTAATGAAGATGCTTAAAGCGTTAAGATAGTGTGCACAGTATCAGTACGAAGGGCTGATCTCCCTAAGTACAAGAAGTAAAATCTATAGTCTTATGACTATTAAAGGTTGGAAAGGTTAATATACTTGACAACCTAAGACTCGGTTCAAGGTCTTAATGACCCTCAGAAGTAATTTGACTCTCGATTAATATTCTTGATTCAAAAGTTGAGAAGTAATTTGACTCTTGATTAATATTCTTAATTCAAATGTTGAGCTTTCTGTTATTCAAAATTCTTTCACTCGCATGTTATTATTCTGTCATATTTTTATACTTGCGGGCCTCCGTGCTCACTCTTGCATAATAACATTGCAGCTAATAATGAACCAAGTGATGTACCTTCTAGTAGCAAGGGCAAAGGAAAAGCTAACAAGTGTTGAAGACTTGTGTTGATGTTAAGAATGTTAAAGTTCAAGATTTATGTGTGATGACTTAAGACTTATTTATTTACGTTTCCGCAACAGAGATTTAAGGTTCAGTTTAACCTGGGATTTATGATGTATTATTACTTCAGATGATGTAAGATGATGATTTATTTATCTAATAAATGAATTTCATTATTTATGGGTAGATAGTTGTATGATATTGGAACAGTGAACACCAAATCCTGTGGAAATTAAGATACCGAATTTGGGGGTGTCACAAGTTGGTATCAACGCCGTAGGTTATGAACCTTAGGTGGGGGAAAAACCTTAGGATAGTAGCCTTCGTGAAGATAGTAATGACAACTCTGATTGAGTTCTAAGAAAGATAATAAAATTACCTTATGTGCTATGTGCTTATGTGTTCATACTTGTTAGAGTATTGATTAACATCACGTAAAAACTAAGACTTAAAACTTATTTTGTCAGGATGTCAGATACTGGAGGAGCTAGTCAACCCAGGGATGTTGTACCCCTAGAGACTAGAGATGAGGAGCCCCGGGACATGCATACTGTCTGGGAGCAGTTAGTACAGCCAGAGCCATCTCCTGTGATTCCAGATTTTGGTTAGGAGCATGAGCCAGAGATTGACTCAGAGGAGGACCCTGAGGAGGTTGAGATCCCGGCTGAGGCAGCCGAGGAGGAGGAAGACCCTGAAGAGGAAGAGGAGGAGGAAGACCTTGAGGAGTTCCCATCGAACTCTGTCAATGCTGATATGTATGATTTATTGTATGATCGCAACGTAGAGTTACGAGATACAATTCAGGAGTTGAGGGAGCTGTCAGTTGCTCAAGGTGGTGAGATCGAGACACTCCACACCCGTCTTGGCAATGTGGAGTGGGATTTGGTTCATGAGAAGGGCCAAACTGAGCAGAAGACAGAGGAGATAGACAAGTTAAAGAATGAGTTGAAAGAGAAATCTGAAAGACTCGCCATAGTGGAAGAAGCTTGGGTGAGAAATGCACAACGTGCAGATCTGGCAGAGGATGATGCGCGTGCGAAGAGAGTTAAGGTTGCAGAGACGTGCTACACGTTTCTGAGGGCAATGAATGAGGCCCAGGACCGAGTTATGAGATATCCAATTCAGTTCGAGGGACTGCCTGGGTATATGTTAGATCGCAGGACTATGTCCCGCATTATAGAGGAGGAACGTAGTGAAGCTGTCCGACGCCTTAGTAGGCCGTGATAGAACAATATGATATTGTTAATGTTTAAATAATCGTAAATAATGTAAATTCCGATGTGATTATAAACAAAGGAATATTGTGATAATGTAAATCCTATAGAAACTTTATTTCAGGATAGTTGATGTAAATTGCAGAAATGCTATCGTATTGTATTAAAAGCTTTTGGTTTTAATAAAATAATAAAGTTGTTCAAAATGGTAGGGGGTTAAGTGAGTATGTTAAAGTAGTTAACATTATGTGATACTCTTTGGAGTAGTTAATGTAAATTCCGATGTGATTAAAAACAAAGAAATATTTTGAGAAACTAGATCCTGAAGATTCTTTATCTTGGGATAGTTGAAGTAAATGGCAGAGATGCTATAGTACTATGTTTAAAACTTTTGATTTAAATAAAATATCAAAGGTTATTTGAAAAGAAAAGAGTTAAAGTGGTTATGTTAAATATTTGAGTTAAGTCTTAAATATTTAAGAGATTGAATAAAGATCTAGTGAGCATATATTCTTAACAGAAATATGCCGCCAAGAAGGAGACAAAATCGTCGACAAGCCCAAGAAGGGTCAACCAATAACAACAATGATGCCAATGCGAACCCCGTTCAGCAGTTGGTAAATCTATTAGCTGGAGCGATGAACAATCAGCCTCAAGCTCCACCGAACACCTCATTTAAAGACTTTAAGGCAGTGGGACCGCCAGATTTTAAGGGTTCCACGAACCCGATAGAAGCTCAAACTTGGGTTATGGAAATGGAGAAAATTTTTGAGGTCGCCCGAGTTAGGGAGGACTAGAAGACCGCCTACGCGACATTTATGTTAAAATCAGAAGCCAGCTACTGGTGGCAGGCAAATAAAATCAGGGAGGAGAAGGTGTAATAACCTGGGAAAAGTTTAAAGAAATGTTTTTCGAGATGTATTTCCCGACCAGCTCCCAGAAACAAATGGAGGTGCAATTTCTGGAGTTAAAGCAGGGGAATATGTCTGTGCCCGACTACGCGGCAAAGTTTAACGAATTGTCTAGGTTTGCCCAATATCAGGTGCATACTGACGAAAGAAAGGCTAGGCATTTTGAACAGGGACTGAAACCCTGGTTGTATAGCAAGGTGTCGATGTTTCAATTGAACACTTTTGCTGGAGTTCTGGAGAAGGCAATTCTCGCTGAAGGTGGAAGCGAAGCGGTTTCTAAGTACAATCAGGATCAAAAGAAAGAGAAGAATGATAGTGAAGGAAACAATAAGGCTAGTGGCAATCACACAGGGGGGACTAATAATCATAAACAAAAATGGAATGACAACCCGTCATCTGTAAGTCAGCAAGGTAGTCAGAAGAAAAAGTTAGAACCATGCCCAACCTGTGGGAAGACTCACTTGGGAGTCTGCATGAAAGGAAAAAGAGTTTGCTACAATTGTGGTCAGGAAGGCCACATAGCACCTAACTGCCCTAACCCTAAGAAAGGCGCCTGCTACACATGTGGGTCAAAGGATCACTTGGCGAGAGACTGTCTAAAGAAGGCATCTGGAGGGGTAGGGTCAGGTGGACATAAGGGAAATAATAGTGGAAATCCTCTTACCATTACCGGACCGACTTCAACAAACCGACCAACTACAAGGATATTTAACATGACCGTACAAGACGCTGTGCAGTCTCGTGATGTGGTGTCAGGTATCATTCCGATCAATAAAGTCAATGCTTATGTTTTATTTGATTCGGGTGCTACTTGTTCATTTATATCCGATGACTTTGCAAAGAATTTAGAATTGCTTAAAGACGAATTAGAAATCCCTATGAACATAGAGATTGCGAACAAGGAAGTAATTCCTGTTAAGTATATACACAAGAACTGTAGAGTGGATATTAAGGGTAACGTTATGAATGTAGATCTTATCCCGATTAAACTTGGGGAATTTGACGTTATCCTGGGAATGGATTGGTTATTCAATTATGGATCAGTAATTGATTGCCAGAAGAAATGTATTAACCTTATGACTCCATCAAAGGTTGTGTTTTATGGCAGCAAGTCGCCTAGACAAGCGAGTTGTCTGACAATGATGCAGGCTAGGAAGTTATTAAGACAAGGCTGTATGGGGTATTTAGCCTACATAGTCGATAGTCGTAAAGAGAATCCAAAGTTAGAAGAAATACCAGTCGTAAGAGACTTCGTGGATGTTTTCCCGGATGATCTGCCAGGACTTCCGCCTGACAGGGAAGTAGATTTTGTTATCGATTTAGTGCCAGGAACGGCTCCAATATCGAAAGCACCATACCGGATGGCTCCGGTAGAAATGAAGGAATTAATGGTACAGCTACAAGAGCTGTTGGACAAGAAATATATTCAACCGAGCGTATCACCGTGGGGAGCGCCGGTATTATTTGTTAAGAAGAAGGATGGTACATTGCGACTCTGCATTGACTATAGAGAATTGAACAAGGTTACCATTAAGAATAGGTATCCGTTGCCAAGGATTGATGATCTGTTTGATCAATTAAAAGGAGCGAGATATTTCTCGAAGATAGACCTGAGAAGTGGTTATCATCAGTTGAAGGTAAGACTAGAAGATGTCCCAAAGACAGCGTTTAGGACACGATATGGTCACTACGAATTTTTGGTTATGTCATTTGGTCTAACAAATGCGCCAGCGGCATTTATGGGCCTAATGAATGGAGTGTTCAAGCCGTTTCTGGACAAATTCGTAGTGGTTTTTATTGATGATATATTGGTCTATTCTAAGACCAAGGAAGAACATGTTGAGCATTTGAAGTTGACGTTAGAAGTATTAAGAAGAGAGAAGTTGTATGCCAAATTCTCAAAGTGTGAATTCTGGATTGAAAGGGTGCAATTTCTCGGACATGTGATTAATAAGGACAGAATTTCGGTGGATCCCTCCAAAGTCGAAGCGGTGATGAATTGGGATCAGCCAAAAACACCGTCGGAAGTAAGAAGTTTTCTTGGATTAGCTGGTTACTATAGAAGATTTATTCAGGATTTTTCCAAGATCGCCACTCCATTAACAAATTTGACTAGGAAAGTTGTGAAATTCGTTTGGACGGAGAAATGTGAGGAAAGTTTTCAAGAACTTAAGAGAAGGTTAAGTACAGCACCTGTGTTGTCCCTTCCGGATGACACAGGAAATTTTGTGGTATATAGTGATGCGTCGCATAAAGGGCTAGGCTATGTGCTTATGCAAAACGGCAGAGTCATTACGTATGCGTCACGACAACTAAAAGATTACGAGAAGGGATATCCAACCCATGATTTGGAATTGGCTGCGGTGGTATTTGCTTTAAAGATTTGGAGACACTATCTCTATGGTGAGAAGTGTGAAATATATACAGACCATAAGAGTCTGAAGTATATTTTCACACAGAAAGACTTGAATATGCACCAAAGAAGGTGGCTGGAGTTAATAAAGGATTATGATTGTGATATATTATACCACCCAGGAAAACCGAATGTTGTAGCCGACGCCTTAAGCAGAAAGGGTCGAGAAAAGTTGATGATGCTGACAGCACAGGAAGAATTGATTTCAGCAATGGAAAAGCTGGAATTGGAAGTAGGATATCCAATGGAGACTGACGAGAAACTGTTCCAGATGCAAGCTAGTACAACTTTATTGGATAAGATTAAGGAAGCACAAATCCTGGATAACGAATGTGAGGAAGTAAAGAAAAAAATATCTGAAGGGACTGAACTTAGATTTAAAATAGACAGCGAAGGATTGTTGAGATTTGAAAGTAGGGTTTGGGTACCGCCAATACCAGAAATTAAGGTGGACATTCTGAGCGAGGCTCATAGTTTGAGGTATTCCATTCACCCCGGAAGTTCCAAGATGTATCAGGATTTACGACAACACTTTTGGTGGCCAAATATGAAGAAAGACGTTGCTAATTGTGTTGCCAGGTGTCTGACTTGCCAAAGGGTCAAGGCAGAACACCAAAGACCAAGTGGTTTGTTACAACCTTTAGAAATCCCAGAATGAAAATGGGAACATATTACAATGGATTTTGTTGTTGGCCTTCCGACGACCCAGAAAGGCTATGACGCAGTATGGGTTATCGTCGACCAATTAACGAAATCCGCACACTTTCTTCCAATCAAAATCAGATTTAACCTAGAACAATTGGCGAAGTTATATGTAAAAGAGATTGTTTCGAGGCACGGGGTGCCAGTGTCAATTATTTCTGACCGTGATCTGCGCTTCACATCGAATTTCTAGAAGCGACTGCAAGAATGCATGGGAACACAGTTGAGGATGAGCACCGCTTATCACCCTCAGACTGACGGGCAAAGTGAAAGAACGATCCAAACATTAGAGGATATGTTTAGAGCATGCATAATGGATTTTAAAGGCAATTGGGGTGATCATTTGCCACTTGTAGAGTTTGGTTATAATAATAGTTACCACGCTAGTATTGGTATGCCGCCTTACGAAGCGTTGTACGGTAGAAAGTGCAGAACTCCACTGTACTGGGATGAAGTTGGTAAAAGACAATTGCTAGGACCAGAGTTAGTCCAACAAACGGCAAAAATAGTTAAAGTGATTCGGACAAGATTAGTAGCGGCTCAGGATAGGCAGAAGAAATACGCCGATCCACACCGCAAAAATGTAGAGTTTGAATCGGGTAGTTTTGTATTTTTGAAGGTCTCTCCTTGGAAGGGAAAGATCAGATTTGGTAAGAAGGGAAAATTGAGCCCGAGGTTCATTGGACCCTTTGAGGTACTCCGAAGAATTGGAGAAGTAGCCTATGAGGTAGCTTTACCTCAGGCACTGGAGCATGTCCACAACGTTTTTCATGTGTCGGTATTACGACGTTATAAACCCGATTACAAACATGTTATAGAATATGAACCCCTACAATTTGAGAAAGATTTATCATACGAAGAAGTTCCTGTTCAGATTGTTGACAGGAAAGAGCAAGTTCTCAGGAATAAAGTAATACCTTCTGTTAAGGTAATTTGGAGGAACCACAACGCTGAAGAAGCTACGTGGGAACTCGAAGAGAATATGATTAAGAATTATCCACAATTATTTTCTTGAATAGGTGAACGTGATTCTGGGGACAGAATCCTTTTAAGGGGGAAAGAGATGTGACAAATGAGAGTTTTGCAAAGTTGTTTGAATATTTATTGAAATAAATAAATATTGAGAATTTTGTAAAGTGTTTTGAATATTTATTGAAAGAAATAAATGTTTTGGTTATGAGAATGTGATGGGACAAAATTATTAATCCAACCGTGATTCTGAGGACAGAATCCTTTTATGGGTGGAAAGATGTGACGAACGAGAATTTTGTAAAGATATTTGAATATTTATTGAAATAAATAAATATTTTTAATGATTTAATTATTGAGTTAAATAATTAAGTCATGAATTTGTGGTAGATTAATTTATGTGTTACATTAATTAAATTAATGTGTAGTGATTTAATAGTTCAAAGTATTTAATTAATTGAGTTTATTTGATTAGTTGAATTAATTAAATAAGCATATGTTACTTTAATTAATTTAATATTTAATTAAAGAATTAGTGAATTAACATAATTAATAAATAAAAATATTAATTATGTGACAATATGATTTAATGTGAATTATTTTATTTTAATTAATTGATTTAAATAAAATTAATTAATTAATAAGTGATGTGACAATTAACTATATAGTAAATTAGTTTATTAAAATAAATGAAAAAATAAAAGAAGAAGAAGCCAAACAAGGCCCTTGTGGGAGTTATATTACAACGGATATATTATATATTTATATATATGTGTACGTTATCTTCCTAAGTCATTTTATCAGAAGAAATTAGAGAAGTCAGAGAAAGAAAAACGTAGAAAGTTTCAAAGAGAAGAAGAAGAAGAGATTGAGAGAAAGGAATTTGAGAAATCTTAAGTATTGTCTGTGATTGTGTTATCTTCATACCAAAAGGGTAATTCTTCTTTTAAGTTTTCAAAATTAAGATTTCTTAAATACGTACTTTTAAGTTTTCTGTGAAAATTGGGTTTCCCAATTGGGTTACGATATGGCTTTATCTATATAGGTATGGGAGCATAACGTGTTTTTCTAACATATAATCATATTTTAAAGGATCAATTTTATTTAATTTGGCCTTAATTGGATTTTCAAAGATTTTCAGAGTTTTTCATTTTTTGTGTTTTTTTTTAAAAAGTCCTATGTAAATGGAAAAAGTTGACAATTGATGATTTCATGGATATATATATATATATATATATATATATATGAACATATGTCCATGATATAATTTATGCTATACATTCATGATTTACAGTGATTACATCAAGTAATTTTGTTAATAAATGGGTTTAATAAAAGACAGAGTGTTGAATATGGGGAATAACCCATATGGGTGAAATAGATGTGGTAATCATATGTTTATATTTAAATTAACACATGAATATGATTTTGTATGTTAAAATAAAGAGAATGGAATTGGAATGAGTGGATTCGATGTAGTAACGAATCCGTAATGTTAGATTATATATTTTTCATTAAATTTTATAAAATTTATGAAGAACAGTGAAATTGATGGTGTTAGATTGTGTAACTATATGATTATGATTGTTAAGAACATGATATAAGTGTTGTATAATGTTTCTGTGAAGTTTATACTTCATGGGTAACGTTATTAATCAGTGTAATGATGTGAATTGGGAGAAAATGGGAGAAAATCTGTGTTCGTTCGCGAACTTTAGATTCTGAAATTCCGCAGCCGCGCGGCCGGGCCGGCTGCAAGGCAAAATGGCACGCGGCCGCGCCTGTCCAAAAATTTTGAAAAAAAATGCTAAGTATTGGAAATTTATGAAATGTATTTTGAGTCTAATGAACATGAACACATGTTGTATAAATATAATAAAATATTGATATGAGTTTAATAATTTATGTTATGTAATTAATTAATAAATTAATTACGTGACTTAAACTATTATTCGTAAAGGTTAAATAATGTGTTTTAAACATTAAGACATTATTTTAAATCTAATTAATATGAAGACATGTTATGTATGTAATGAGTTATTAATACAAGTTAATAACTTAAGTTACATGATTAATTAACAAGTTAATTAATCAACGTAATCCATTATTTGAAAACTTAATAATGAGTTTGAAGAATACTATTGTAAATCAATAATCATATCGAACTTGTGATTAATTGATATTGTAAATGTGTGAAAGGTAAGAGTAATTAAAGAAGTGAGAAATAATTGTAGCTTGTGCACGAGGCAAGTTTTCTATCCCTAACTTACTATTATTGTTGGGCAAGTTTCCTAAACTAAACACTTTAAATTAAGCAATTGCTATGCTTAATTACTATTGTTGAGCAAATTCTTACTCTTGAATATCCAAGTTTAGAATTTCACATGAGATGCCATGATTCTTTTAAAAGTATCATTTAAGTGTACAATACTTATTCGATTGTATACCTTGAGAAGTTAATATTCAATTTGAATATCATTTATTGAGTTATCCAAACCAACTTTATTTGGTGCGGATTCTGATGTCAAACTGAGATGAACAACCCTAATATAGGGAATTAATGAAGATGCTTAAAGCGTTAAGATAGTGTGCACAGTATCAGTACGAAAGGCTGATCTCCCTAAGTACAAGAAGTAAAATCTATAGTCTTATGACTATTAAAGGTTGGAAAGGTTAATATACTTGACAACCTAAGACTCGGTTCAAGGTCTTAATGACCCTCAGAAGTAATTTGACTCTCGATTAATATTCTTGATTCAAAAGTTGAGAAGTAATTTGACTCTTGATTAATATTCTTAATTCAAATGTTGAGCTTTCTGTTATTCAAAATTCTTTCACTCGCATGTTATTATTCTGTCATATTTTTATATTTGCGGGCCTCCGTGCTCACTCTTGCATAATAACATTGCAGCTAATAATGAACCAAGTGATGTACCTTCTAGTAGCAAGGGCAAAGGAAAAGCTAACAAGTGTTGAAGACTTGTGTTGATGTTAAGAATGTTAAAGTTCAAGATTTATGTGTGATGACTTAAGACTTATTTATTTACGTTTCCGCAACAGAGATTTAAGGTTAAGTTTAACCTGGGATTTATGATGTATTATTACTTCAGATGATGTAAGATGATGATTTATTTATCTAATAAATGAATTTCATTATTTATGGGTAGATAGTTGTATGATATTGGAACAGTGAACACCAAATCCTGTGGAAATTAAGATACCGGATTTGGGGGTGTCACAGTTACCTCCTTCATTCGTCTTTTTCTTCTTCTCTTGATGATACCTTGACACGACTTCACTTCCTCCTTCGGCGATGATTGATTTTTCCAACAGAGCCAAAAATGTATTAATCTGCAACACAGCTACCTTGTTATATATCCCTGGCTTCAATCCATTCTCAAACCTTCGCGCCTTTCGTACCTCAGTGTCCACTTGATGCAGAGCGAATCTCGCTAGTTCGTTGAATTTAGCAGCGTATTCTGTAACCGACATATTCTCGTGCTTCAACTCTAAGAAGTTTTCCTTCATCCTTGCTTTCATACTAGGTGAGAAATAATTCTCAAAAAATAATTCCTTAAACCTTGTCCAGGTTACTACTGCTGTTCCGGCTTTAGCCTGGTTTGTCTCCGACCAGTAAATCGCATCACCCTTCATCAAATAGGTAGCAAAATCTCTCTTTTGCTCCTCCGCTACTCTAGCAATAACAAAAGCTTTCTCCATCTCCTTTTCCCATGTCTGGGCTTCTATAGGTTCAGTGGTTCCCTTGAATTTTGGCGGTCTTATAGCCTTAAAATCTTTAAAGTTCGCCAATCGATTAGCTGGCCGATTTCTTGCTGCTGGGGCTCTAGTTTGCATAGCTTGAGCTTGCATGTCTACAAAGTTCTGCATTGGATCTGCTTGATCTCCTTCATTATTCACATACCGTTCCTCCCTTTGGTTATGATTTAGTCGTCTTGACGGCATTATCTTATGAAATAAAGACTTACATTAATCCTTTGTCTTTATACCACATCTTATTAGTAGTATAATTAGAATTTAATACAAAATTTTAAACTTAGACCATTTCAGTTTGCTGGATTTACGAATTCAGCTTGCTAAATCAATGAATTCATCAGATAAACATCTTAATATTTTAATTCTCAAAATTTATTTACTTATTCAAACATATAATCATATCATTGCATTTATATTCATAGTCAAGCAAATAGTACATAGTACTTTTCAGTACATAGCGCATACTGCTACAAACATTTACTATCCCTTTGTGAAAAAAGTCGGGATTCATTACTACAACTTTATATAAAAAGTTGAATATACAAAAGTCATCTTGATATTCATACAAAAGCGAGGATTATATTCACATAGATATATATATATATATATATATATATATATATATATTTACATATACCTACTCATCGTCTAGGATACTATATTCCTAACATATTATCTTACTGCAAATGATTCTACTCCTCACAATTAATCTTTCTTCTGTCCACTTCCTTCACCTGTCTTCAGCTTAGGACAATTCTTAAACCTATGACCCATTCCACCGTATGAAAAACATCCCCCTTTCTTTGGCTAAGGACAATTTGGTGATATATATCCTTCTTGACCACAATTGTAACACACATTCTTAACCCTCATACATTCCCCCGAATGGTTCTTTCCACACTTGCCACATACTTGTTTCTTCTTTGAATGTGAATTCCCTGAGTTGTTGTCACTATTGTTGTTCCTGTTCCTTTTATTATTATTTCCCTTCTCCTTCTTATTTACAACTTCAGACGATACATTGCACTCAACCCTCCTTCTATCGACTTGTTCCTTCAGATTATTTTGTTCTTCTGTCATCTCGCGCAATGCCATTTCCGTCTTCCATAATTTCTCTAGGAGAAAAACCTTAGTCCTTAAATCTTGAACTTCCGCTGATGCTTGACCTTCTTCGATTACTACTCTGCCTTTTTCTCCATCTCTGATCTTTGTTTCTGGATCCACCTTAGTTTCTTTAGAATATACTTCTTCCTCTTCATTCAGCTCCATCTCGGGGTATTCATCCTGATAGCTTCCTAGATTTACCCCAGGTTCGTCTTTTAAAACTTCCTCAACTGACTCACTCTGAGCTGACACCTCGGCTAATGGCATTAGTGCAACTGCTAACACCTACGTAACCATCTCATCATCTCCTGACATCCTGCCACCAGTTTTAAATAACTTAATTAGTACATCACAATTAAACACAATCCATAAACACTAAGTGTCCACATATCTATCTATTGATGAATTTTCCCAATCCATCGCTTAGAACTCTAAATGAGTTTTCTCTATCCTTCGTATGGTTATATTCCTAAGGCTTTTCCCCCACCTAAGGTTTATAACCTACACTTTGATACCAACTTGTTACGCCCCCAAATCCGGGTTCCCTAACCTCGGGTTTGGTGCTCACGATCCATCATACATATCACATCTAACTACCCATTCATTAATGAAAAACATTATTCATTACATTACTAATACAACTTATCATAATATCCCAAGTTAACTAACCTTGACATAACTTACATACCCTTAGCTATTCAAAAGGTTTACATAATTAATTTACATAATGTAACACAACAAATAAAAAAATCAATAATAACTACTCTTGAGCTTTGCCTTTGCCTTTGTCTCTATTAGAACCATCTGCTACCTCGGCCTTAAATGAAATGTTTTATTTAAGCAAGGGTGAGCAACGAGTTTGCTCAGTAAGTTAAAGTATTCAATAAAGGAGATATATCATGAATAAAAGAGTCTAGCTTCTATAGGACTTCAACAATAATCTAAGAATTTTGAAGTAGCTGAATAATAATTCATTTTCAATAACAAGACTTTCTCAGATTTTATGCTGAATAACATATCAAGGATGAAAGAGTAAAATTCTTTCAAAGATTTAATAATATTCAAGTGAATAAGAAGAATTAACAATACTGCAATAATATTCAATAAAGTGAGATATTCCCAGATTTCATGTTGAATGATCACACATGGATCATGAACTAGTAGAGGAATTCATTAGTTATTAAAACTAAATTACCCCAGGAATATAAGTTAACCGTAAAGATTAAATCATATTCTCTACAGTATATAAAGTGATCAACTTCATTGTACTTTATATTATGCATAATACTCAATAATAGCGCATTGGGTCATTTTACAACAATGCAGTTTGTTCATCTCAGTCTTACATCATGAGTCTGTACCACAACAATATGGTTTGGATTGTTTTCAAAGAAATACTATAATTTCAACATATAATATCAATATTGATCTAGCCGAATTCAATGGCATAGATCTTCCAATAATAAATCAGTTCATAATAAATAGAACGTTTCATGCTTTGACAAATATTAGCCTCGCCAAAATAATTAGCTAAGACATGGCTCATAAACAGTTCAAATAAAAGAACAAGAATCAATTGCACTATGTGTGAATAACAATAATCATTATAGATGTGAATAACTAACAATAATTTTCACTAATCACACTTTGAAATTAATAACTCAAGTTGAGTTAGGAAACTTGCAATAAATGCGAATATTCAATAATAATTTTAGATGTGAAATAATCAATAATAATTATCCACTACCATGCTTAAAAAAATAATAACTCAAGTTTGAGTTAGAGAACTTGCCTGATTCGTTGACTACTGCTACACAATTTAAGTTTACTTATTTTGTAAGACCTATCATTAATAAGATCGATCTCTTAATTAGCATCACATATCTCACTTATAATATTTATCTAACACGTAATCATATAATCAAACATTAGATAACCCATACGTAGTCACAAGTCTAAACCTAGCATACATCGAGTCTTTAATAGTATTCAATATAGTATACTGAGTGGTTTCCCACAAACAACCAATAAATTAGTTTTTGTCTAGTCTACACTGTTTTCACAGTAAGTTAGATTGGTTTCTATTTCGTATATACCTCCGCTCCCTAAAGGAATTGTTTAGCCCAGTTACTATACATCAACCTTTAAAGAGTACGACTATACTACTTTAGACGTACTCTTTTATTTTATAAGTTCTTATTTATGTTTCAGTAAACTGTTTACGAATTCAGCAAACCAAAATCATTACTTCAACAAGCCGAAACCAAATAGTATTCCCTACCTAACCTTTTCAGTTTCCATTTCAGTAACCTGAATTGTTCAATTCAGCAAACTAAATTACCTTTTTCACGAAAATACCAAATCAGCTTATTATTTTTCTATCTTTTGGCCAAACATATATACATATATTCCATACACAAAAAGAATTTTTCTGAAATTTTTAAACTCCCTTTAGTATTTTTCAAAAATCTATTTTTAGTTCGTAGCTTAAGAAATTAGCTATAGCATGCTCAACTCCAAAAATTCCCAACTATTGGCGGGATCTTACACGTATTAACGTTAGCTTCCAGTTTAAATTTCGTAGCCATCGGAGTTATAGAACTACTGTTATAGCAATTTTTGTCGGAAAAATCCAAATATTGAAATGACCATAAATCGGCCAATTTAGCCGGAATAAGCTTATTTTTAGACAGGAGCTACTTTAAATCATATATTTTCATGTCCCAAAATATTGGAATTTATTTCAATAATTAAGTTGTCGAAACTACCCCTAGCAGTTTTGGGTAGATTGCTTTTCTCACTTTTTTAGATTTTGCTTCCTTTGCAAAAATTAGTCCACATGAAAATCTACAACACTTTTTTCATTGATTCCACTTGAAAATATTAGAAGACTCATAGATATAACTCTAGGACTTGACCACACTCAAAAATTCAAAATATAATGAGAGATATGGTTGTTTGAATTTCATATATTATTTTCTCAAAAATCTATTTTTCAATCCTTGGTGATTTCTAAGAAAACTTCCATGTTCTCACATAATAACCAACATGACTCATCATAACACCTACTAATACCTCTTATACTCATGGATCTACCATGATTCATGATCTATTTCATCAAATAATCATCAAACACAAGATTAAACACAATCAACGCTAAGAAAATTAGGATTTTCTACATTTTGAACAACCTAGTATCCATTTCATACTTTAGATCTAACTTTTGAACCACAAAAAGGGTTAGATCTAAACATAAAACACTTATATACACATAGATCTAAGGTTTTAAACCTCAAGATCCTAACTTCATATTATCAAAAATATCAAATCAAACAAAAAGGAAATTAGACTATATAAGTATGAATTTTGTTATACCTTAGCTTTTCCTTCCCTTTTCTTCTTCCTAAGACTTGGTTAGTGTTGGGTTTGTACGAAATCGTAACGCAATCAAATTGCAAATATTAGCGGAAGCATGGTATATCAGAGTTTAAAAAAATTTCTACAAAACCATTACCCGGATCATCCTTTATGCAAATTATTAATTTAAAACGATAAATAAGAAGTTATGGAATCATACCCTTGTAAAACGAAGCTTCCACAGGTACTGGTTCAACTCCTTGTTCTTCGTGATCTCCTTGAATTTCCGGGTTAGATTCCTTCCTTTGATCAACGTTAGCCACCCAAGTGTTTGGCCTCTAGAGGTGATCCACCAAGGAAGAGGAATTATCAAGAAGGAGGGTGTTTGGCTAAACCTTAATTTTCTATCCTCTATAGAAAATGAGTACTCTCCAACAATTGAAATTGCATTATTTAATATCTATTATAAGACTCCTCTTATATAGATATTAGTCAACCCTTCTAATCCTATTAGACATGGGATTTCTTTTAATTAATTAAACTCCTTTAATTAATTTAGGCTTCCCACCACATGGGAATAATTAATTAAATTCATTTAATTAATTTGTCTCCTAATCTTATTAGGAATAAATGAGAGTATTAAATATTAAATTAATTACTAAACTCCTTTAGAAATTAAAATAATAATAATTGTAATAATATTAATAAGACTCCTCTTATTAATTTATATTTAATATTTCCAAAATATTAAATAATAAACATTAAGCTATTTAATTTATTCTATCACCATAGATTAAATTAATTATACTTAATGCATTATTACGATTATGCCATTACCTTCTTAAATAATTATTCTTCCTTTTATGGTGTGACCCTTTAGGTTCTCCATATTAAACCGGTTGTGAATAAATCAATTAAAACAATTTTAATCTTATTTAAATAAATAAATTAAACTAATAATCTATTTAAATAAATAATATTTATTCTACAATAGGGATAAGCCTCCCTAGCGATCAACGACTTTCCAGATAATATAGATTTCAACATTAATCATAAAAGAACCTGTGAGTTAATAGTTACCATACAATTCAATCCTTCCACCATACAATGTCCCAATTAAATATAAGACATGGATTTACTGTCAAGTCTTATTTTATTTAATTATATGTATTTCGATTAGAAAATGCACAACTCCAAATAATGTAAATTAAAAACTCCTTTCTAATTTCATTTCACCTTGGCCAAGGATTCCTGGGTTGTCATTTAACGAATCACATAGGACATATCTCCTCTTTTACTAGAGGTGGTAGATTCTTTATTGATCATTCATTATCTCCATATGTAACTCATTATACCCAAGCATACCCTATATATGCCTTAAAAGGTCTTAAGGAATAAGTCAAAGTATAATTTGTTACATACAAGATACTATGATGATCTCAAGTCCAAGGATCACTTGTACTACTATCACATTAGGAATTTCTATTGACATGCGAGTAAAACTCCATTAGGTATTCCATAGCGAATCACGTTCAGTGAACTTATTCTCCAATAAGCACCTACATACTTGCTTTAGTGTCTCCACACAAATGATCATGAGATCAATCATCCTCATCCAATGAGCAAGCAACATATGTACCAATCTATCCGGATTTACTAATCCCCTTTTTAGTAATCCCACGATTGGGAACTATTTAAGTTTTAAAACTTTCTAAGAATTTAGATCTCATTAGCATGATCATCATCATGATTCTAAAAGCATTTCTTAAAACTATGGGTTATTTACAGATTATAAAAACAGCAATCATGTAGATAATTAAATGCCTTTAATAAATGAATATTTCATTAATAAATAAATAAGATTGTTTACAAAGTACGTGCTTTATCATCATACATGATTGGCTTGTATGCACACTACTATCAGTTAGGAACTAGGAAACTTAGCAAAACTCTCCCTCTCTCTCATCTCCTCTTGTCTGAACTCTCTAGGCTCTCTCTCTCTCTCTTGGTTGCTTTGCTAAGTTAAGAAAGAAATAAGATGAAAGAGAAAATGAAAAGCTTTTGTGGCTTGGTAAAAATGAAGAGATATAATGTATATCTCTTATCATTATCTCCAAATCTCTTATTCTCTCTCTCTCTCTCTCATCATGATTGAGTTTACTTGCAAGTTAAAGCAAAAGTGTTGGCTAAAGGTAGGAGTGACACCTAATGTAATAGTTCATCCACTAAAGTTACTTAATCATTACATACCTCCCCCCTTTTCTCTCCTTGTAGAATCCAGCCATGTGGCCTTTCTCTTGCCCAATTTTTTTTCCTTACATGTTTTAATTAACTTATTTAATGTCCAAAATGTTCCCTCCCACTTTGGCTAAACTTGGGCTTTTATTTAATTTTTTTTGCGCTTACAATTAATTATTTTGGCTAATAATTAAAATGCACTTGGGCCGCCATCTCCAATTAATTGTGCCACTAGTATACTTGCCCTTTATATCTAATATTGGGCTAGTTCAACAATTTAGTTGTTCTTAAATTAATTTACCTACAAGTCCAATGCTTAAATAAACAATTGAGCTTGTTTAAATTATTTGACCTTGTTAGTCCATTAAATTTATTATCTCTTGAACTAATGCTCATTATTATTGATATTTACATATTCTTATCAATCAATAATGTTATTTCACTTACATAACCCAATTAGACTTGCTTTACTTATGTTATAAAATTAATTATTTGAGATGTATAAAATAAATCTCTTAGGGTTAGTATATATTTTTAAATACTAACATTATCTCATATTATAATCCCTTAGGTTTTTAATTGCCATACCTAATATATATATTAGGTTTCATAACTTCACTCTTAATTCTCTTTATATACAAAATAAATGTATACACATTATGTAATGTATATTTATTTAATCACGTACATAATCCACATAAAACATCACATATTCTATTAGTGTATTAACTTAATAGCCTTAATTGGCTTAATAAGTTATAAACACTCACGTAATCACTATATATAATTCATATCAATAATCTCTTAAATATTATAAATATTTTTAATTTAATAATCAAGGCTAACATTAAAGCTATGTTAATTTTTTTAACATAACTTATTTTACTCTTCCTTAATCAAATTGATTAAGTATTCATCTTAGTTAACTTAAAATAAATAAATTAACTATCTTGCTTAATTCACATATTCACTTATATGGTTCAAATACTTCCTAAAAAAAATTATTCATAAAAATTACACATATAATCATGTGAAATTCTCGGTCCTTACATCCTCGTATTCTCTTCGTATAAACTATGTATAATATTCATATTATACATCGTATTACTCTTCGTATTATACTCATATTCGTCACGTATAATAGCCATTGTTATTACACTTAAGCTTTTCTTCCTCGGTTTCACTTTCCCTAACCCTTAGGGTTTTAAGTCCTTAGGCAAAAACTTCGTATGCCATAACTGAAATATTATTAGATATTCCATCTCGTCTTCGAATCCTATCATTAAGCGTTTCTAGGAATTTCAAAAATAATTCCCAAGCAGAAACGGATGAATAGTGATATTTCAAAAATTTCTCGAAAAACTTTTATTTACGTCTTGGAAATTCAAATCATTTAATTCTAGCACATAGCCAGAATCCTAACCACATTCGAATCTTCTAGGTCATAGAACGACCTTTAAACATCTTACTCAGTTTAATAAACATTTATTCTTATTTATTCAATAAACTCAAATAAAATTTATTTACATAAAAGTCCAAATTTCTCGGTCGTTACATTCCCCCCCCCCCTTATAAGAATTCTGTCCCCAGAATTTCGATACAAGTTAGTCAAATAGTTGGGGATGTGCTTTCTTCATCTTATCTTCGAGTTTCCACGTTGCTTCTTCAGCATTGTGGTTCCTCTACACTACAAGAAAATGGTCTAACAACGACCATCAATTTAAGCGACCGCCCTCTCCGGTCACTGATAGTAGTAATAGTGACCGCCATGTGCGACCGCATTTAAATCTAGTCGCTAGCTTATATCAGTAACAACACGCGGTCACTGAGTTGTCGCTGGTATGAATTTCCCGCCCTAAAATTGGCGTGCAACTTTGGCGCGGAGGTTTTGTGCGACCAGCCACTATCAGCGACCGCCCAGCGGTCGCTGATACGTCCACATCATTAAAAAATCAGCGACCGCTGATTCTCTTTAATCTAATCAGGTTCAGGCATTCGCTCGACACAGAAGCAGAAGAAAAAAAAGAGGGAGAAGAGAAGAGGGAGAAGAAGGAGAAGGGGGGAAGAGAAAAGAGATGAAGAAGTGGGACCCGCCACCACCGCCGCCACCCACCACCATCGACGTCTTCACCGCCGCCGTCACCACCGCTGCGTTTCAGGTAAGATTTTTTCCAGTTGATTTGTTGTATCAATGCCTAAAAGTTGTCTTGCAATTTGAAAGATAAATGTTTCGGCCTAATCTTAATATCCTACAAAAATATTGGGTTTGATTCTTGTGAATAGATACATTTTGAAAGAGAAATGTTATTCTATCAATATACCTTATTACATTTGGACCGAGTAAAACTTTTACCGAAATAGTGGACAAATTTTTATGGGTTCACAATTGGAAGTCTTTGGCTAATACAAGCATTCTTTGTTATTGTTGCTATTGGATACTTTATTCTTTGTTATTGTTCACAATTGGAAGTCTTGTGTTAGATTCTTGTGAATAGATAAAAACAAAATGGAACTTCAACAAAATTCAGACAGTTGATTAACAACCGTATGACCACTGAAAAACTTTAAAAACTATTTTTTCATAAATCAAAGTTAACATTGTCCAATAACATGCCAAAATAAGTCCAAAAATAATAAAAGCACGGATAACCAGACAAGCGGAGGTGCTTCTTTGAAGTTAAGACAAGACTAATGTGTCTGAAGAATCATATTTGTTTAGTCAGTTAATAACAGTTCCACTTTCTGAAGGCTCTTTGATCCAAAGTATTTTATAACAACTTCCATAGGTTCTTCTCTGGCTCAAAGCAGTCAAGTACATCATTGAGCTAATTTAAATTTACATCAAGCTGTATTTGTTATTAAGAGACATCTAGTTAAGTCAGATCGCTAACCCCTAAACTTTTCTCGATTCGCGAGTCAACTCATCCAAGTCGAGCGAGTTTAATATTGGGTTTGATTCTTGTGAATAGATACAATTTGAAAGAGAAATGTTATTCTATCAATATACCTTATTACATTTGGACCGAGTAAAACTTTTACCTAAATAGTGGACAAATTTTTATGGGTTCACAATTGGAAGTCTTTGGCTAATACAAGCATTCTTTGTTATTGTTGCTATTGGATACTTTATTCTTTGTTATTGTTCACAATTGGAAGTCTTGTGTTTGATTCTTGTGAATAGATAAAAACAAAATGGAACTTCAACAAAATTCAGACAGTTGATTAACAACCGTATGACCACTGAAAAACTTTAAAAACTATTTTTTCATAAATCAAAGTTAACATTGTCCAATAACATGCCAAAATAAGTCCAAAAATAATAAAAGCACGGATAACCAGACAAGCGGAGGTGCTTCTTTGAAGTTAAGACAAGACTAATGTGTCTGAAGAATCATATTTGTTTAGTCAGTTAATAACAGTTCCACTTTCTGAAGGCTCTTTGATCCAAAGTATTTTATAACAACTTCCATAGGTTCTTCTCTGGCTCAAAGCAGTCAAGTACATCATTGAGCTAATTTAAATTTACATCAAGCTGTATTTGTTATTAAGAGACATCTAGTTAAGTCAGATCGCTAACCCCTAAACTTTTCTCGATTCGCGAGTCAACTCATCCAAGTTGAGCGAGTTTAACAACTATGGTTACATGTTAGAATCATTGATCCATTTGAATGAGAGAGTCATCTAGTCAAGTCATATGTATAACCCTAAACTCAACTTAACTAGTGAGTCAACTCATCCAGAAGCAAGCGAGTTGAACAGCTATGGTTACATACTTACATGTTACCTATAACTATAAGAAAGAGGCTAAGTCATATGTTTAATTACAAGTATGCTCAAGTCATATTATTACAAGTATGCTAAAGTTATATGCTTACAAGTATGCTAAAATGTTAATCAGATTCTAACAAGTATGCTCAAGTCATATGATTACAAGTATGCTTAAATGTTAATCATATGCTTACAAGTATGCTCAAGTCATATGCTTATAAGTATGCTTAGAGAACCTGACCATGCTATATATTAATAAGCTCATGTTGTCTGTAGTAGGTACCGTGATATCATAGACCTCTATTCAGACCGTAGTTGGATGACACGACGAAAGTCAAGTGCCCAGATAGGTGCTGTGACAAACGAGAAATTTATAATTTAATTTAAATATTTATTGAATTAAATAAATATTTTTGACGATTTATTTATTGAGTTAAATAAAAATTTGAGGTTTATTTATTGAGTGAAATAATTATTTGATGAAATTATGGTAGATTAACTTAATTATATATGTTACATTGATTAAATTAATGTGGAGAATTTATATAGTTCAAAGTACGAATTTAATTGAGTTTATTTAATTAAATAAATTATTTAATAAGCATAATGTTATCCTAATTAACTTACTAATAATTAGAGATTAAATGATTTGACATAATTAATAAATAAGAATTTTAATTATGTGATGATGTGATTTAATGTGAAATATTATATTTTATTTAATTAAATTAAATAAGATTATTAGATTAATTAAAGTGTGACAATTAAACTATATAATAACACTTTAATTAAAATAATGAGAAAGGAGTGATAGTAGTGTGCATACAAGCCAATCATGTATGATGATAAAACACATACTTTGTAAATAATCTTATTTATTTATTAATAAAATATTCATTTAAGGTATTTATTTATCTACATGGTGCTGTTTTTATAATATGTAAATAATCCATAGTTTTAAGCAATGATTTTAAAATCATGATGAGATCATGCTAATGAGATCTAAATTCTTAGAAAACTTAAAAAACTAAAATAGTTCCCAATCGTGGGATTACTAAAATGAGAATTAGTAAATCCGGATAGATTGGTACATATGTTGCTTGCTCATTAGATGAGGATGACTGATCTCATGGTCATTTGTGTGGAGACACTAAAGCAAGTATGTTGGTGCTTATTGGAGAATAAGTTCACTGAACGTGACTCGCTATGAAATACCTAATGGAGTTTTACTCGCCTGTCAATAAAAATTCCTAATGTGATAGTACTACAAGTGATCCTTGAACTTGAGATCATTATAGTATTTTGGATGTAACAAATTATACTTTGACTTATTCCTTAAGGCCTTTTAAGGTATATATAGGGTATGCTTGGGTATAATGGGTTACATATGGAGATAATGTATGATCAATAAAGAATCTACCACCTCTAGTAAAAGAGGAGATATGTCCTATGTGATTCGTTAAATGACAACCCAGGAATCTTTGGCCAAGGTGGAATGAAATTAGAAAGAGGTTTCTAATTTGCATTATTTGGAGTTATGCATTTTCTAATCGAAATACATATGATTAAATAAAATAAGACTTCACAGTAAATCCATGTCTTATATTTAATTGGGACATTGTATGGTGGAAGGATTGACTTGTACGGTAACTATTAACTCACAGGATCTTTTATGATTAATGTTGAAATCTATATTATCTGGAAAGTCGTTGATCGCTAGGGAGGCTTATCCCTATTGTAGAATAAATATTATTTATTTAAATAGATTATTTGTTTAATTTATTTATTTAAATAAGATTAAAATTGTTCTAATTGATTTATTCACAACCGATTTAATATGGAGAACCTAAAGGGTCACACCATAAAAGGAAGATGAATTATTTAAGAAGAAAATGGCATGATAGTAATAATGCATTAAGTATAATTAATTTAATCTATGGTGATAGAATGAATTAAATAGCTTAATGTTTATTATTTAATATTTTAAAAATATTAAATATAAATTAATAAGAGGAGTCTTATTAATATTAATATTATTATTATTTTAATTCTAAAGGAGTTTAAAAAATAATATAATATTAGTACTCTCTCTCAATCCTAATAAGATTAGGATACAAATTAATTAAAAGTGTTTAATTAATTAATTAAATAAAATCCTATTCTAATTGGATTAGGATGGTTAACCTAATATCTATATAAGAGAGTCTTATATCAGAAATAAGGTATGTGAATTTTTCCAAGGGTTGGGAGTACACATATTCTATAGAGATAGAAACAAGGGTTAAGCCAATAACCCATCTTCCTGAGTTCTTCATCTTCCTTGGTGGATCACCGTTAGAGGCCAAACATTTGGGTGGCTGACATTGATCAAGGGAAGGAGCCACTACAGAGGAATCAAAGGAATCAAAGGAGTAGAACTTGTACCTGAGGAAGTTTGGATCTTTAAAGGTATAATTCCGTCTTTTCCTTCTATGTATTGATTGATAATTGATGCACAAAAAAGATCATGATTAAGGGTTTGTAAGAAATTTTTAAAATCTAATTTTTCATCCCTTCCGCTGCGTTAATGTAATTTGATTGCATGCTTATGTTTCCAGCAAATCCAACAAAGGTATCAGGGCCAATCTTGTGCTAATTATCAGTCTATGTGATTCCATACATGTATAATATGTGATTTGATCGAGTTCTTGGGCAACAGAAAATTTCTGTTTCTGCGATGCTGCGCCGGTGCTAGCTCCTCTTGCTGCGTAGCTGCACCAGTGTCAAATCCCAGTTTTTTGTGTTGCGCAGCTGCGCCGGTTCCCTATGCTTTCTGAGCGCAGCTGCGCCCCTGGACAGATATAAATAAATGGTTTATTTAATTAATAAAGGTTTAAAATAAAAATGTTTATTTTATATGAAATATGATTTCAGAATTGCTAAAATTAAAGAGTTAATTTGGATTTGTTTTTGAATGAAATGAAGGAGTTTATTTTTTTTTTCCAAAAATAAAGTTTAGCAAACTTTTGCCCATTAACTGATATTAATACATATATGGAATGAATTTACTTCCATGAGATGAATAAGTTTTATTGATACGTATGATGATATGTATGTTAATAAAAGGGATTGATTATGGACTATGACCAATGTGATTGGATTTTATTTTGGATGAATGCTTGAATGTATAAGTTTTATAAAATGGGGTCTGCGTACCTCGTCTTTTCTGGTTTTCTTCTTGTTGTAAATTCTATCTGTCTCTTATGTACTTCTCCTTGACTGTTGATCAAGGTTTCTATTAAAATGAAATAGTTTTTGTAATAGAATTAGTTAGAATTTTTTAAGAACCGGAGATCAAGGAGCAAGGAACGCTTGAAGACCCATTTGTATGGAGCCCGGGTTTAAATGTAATAGTTATATTTTAATTTTATTCTTGCACTCCTAGGTTTGATCTTTTGATTCACTTGGTGGCTCTAATGAACCAAACTAGAATAAAAGTCCATAATCAATCCGGGTAGAATATAGTATTCTATATTGCATGCTAAATATTATATATATATATATATATATATATTATATTTTATGCAAACATGCTTCGCATGTTTAATAAAATGACGCGTATTTAATATATATATGTGCATGTGCACTAAACAAGATGAGACAAATAATAACAAACCCCTCAAAGAAACAAGATTAAGTCCGAAGCGGTCAAAGTTATTTGGAATATCGAACGTCGCCTTCTAGCATGATAAATTAATATAGTATTAAATATTTAATATGAGCTTGTTGTACTATCCACAAGGCGAGTATTGAGTATTTAAGATGTTAGTTAATCACATTTGATGCTTATCAAGAAAATTGAACGATCTAGTCTTGTTGTGCTATCCACAAGGACGAACATTTTTTTTTTGAATTTATGAAAGTGCTAGGCTAGACTTAACTTAAATCATTTTAGTTCGGATGTGCACACACTTGACCATTGTGATTTAAAAGGCAACATAAAAGGAGTTACATGGTGATGTAATTGACAAAAGTTGTCCACCTATTTATTTGTATATCGCTTGTTATGCTATCCACAAGGTTATATACATTTGAAATGGGATCCTTATTCTCACTAGCAAATCTTTAATTAGATGTTTCCGAACTATATAAGTGAGGGTAATATAGTTTGATGAAAATAGTGGGAGATACCAATTTAAAATAAAGACCTAAATTTATTTTGGTATGCAAAGTTAATAAAATGAATGTTTGCTAAAATGTTGTCTTTTTCACATGCAGAATTTTAAAAATGTCTAAATCACTAATATCACTACGAAGCATACTTGATGCAAATAAGCTTACCGGGCCGAATTATGAGGACTGGCTAAGAAATCTGAGAATTGTTCTCACTATTGAAAAGATTTTTTTTGTCCTAAATTCAACTGTCCCTGAATCTATTTTGGAAACAACCTTTGAGGAAGAGATTGCCACTTTCAATAAGTGGCAAGTTGATGCATCTGTGGCTCAATGCATCATGCTCGCATCCATGAATAACGAGCTTCAGCGTCAGCACGAAAAAATGGATGATCCTGCTATGCTGCTTCACCTCAAGGAGTTGTATGGTGAATAGAGTAGGACTGCTAGATATGAGATATCTAAGGAGCTCTTCTGATCTCGGATGACCGAGGGTACTGCCGTCGAGACTCATGTCCTGAATGTGATCAATTGATTGAACGCCTTGGATAGCTTTGGTTCGTCATGGAGGGGGAGTTGAGTCAAGACTTGGTCTTGCAGTCACTCCTTGAGACCTTCTCACAGTTTGTGGTTAATTTTCACATGAATAAGCTAGATGTCAGCTTGCATGAGCTGCTTAACATGCTGAAAACTGCAGAAGGTCACTTCCCATCCAAGAAGAACCATGTCTTATTGGTGGATTCTTCCAATAAAAGGAAGAGGCCCAAGGTATCTCCTGAAAAGAAGAAATCCAAGAAGGCTAAAGGAAAGGGGAAAGAAAAGGAACAAAAACAACATGAACCAGCTAAAGGAATGTGCTTTCATTGCAACGAGCCGGGACATTGGAAGAGGAACTGCAAGAAGTTTCTAGCAGAGAAGAAGCTTAAAGAAGCTTCGACTTCTAATCAAGATTTGTTTATGATTGAAATTAATTTTTTTGAAAGTCATAATTCTACTTGGGTATTGGATATCGACTGTGGTTCTCACATATGTAACACTGTGCATGGACTGGTCAGAAATAGAAAGCTGAACAATGATGAGGTGATCCTACGAGTGGGGAATGGAGCAAAGGTTTCTGCATTAGCTGTAGGAACTTATTGTTTAGCAATGTCTTCGGGCAAGTCCATTTATCTTAATAATTGTTATTATGTTCCGAATATTATTAAAAATATTATTTCAATTTCTGTATTGGATATGGAAGGATTTAACGTTGTTATAAAGAACAATGGTTGTTCTATTTATAAAGCCGATGTTTTATATGGTATTGAAAATTTGCGAAATGGGCTTTATACACTTGACTTACAAGAAAATATATTTCAAATTGAACAAACTAAGAAAAGGAAATGAGATGATATTAATTATACCTACATGTGGCACTGTAGACTCGGTCATATCAATGAAACAAGATTATCCAAGTTGAATAAAGATGGGCTCCTAGAGCTATCTGATTATGAATCATATCCAACTTGTGAATCTTATCTCATGGGTAAAATAACTAAATCTACTTTTAATGGAAAAGGAGAAAGAGTTACAGAGTTATTGGCCTTGATTCACACAGATGTTTGTGGACCTATGACAACAAGTGCACGGGGTGGGTATTCTTATTTTATTACTTTCACTGATGATCACTCAAGATTTGGATATGTATATTTAATGAAATACAAGTCAGAATCATTTGAAAAGTTCAAATAGTTTAGAAGTGAAGTAGAGAAACAAACGGGCAACAGTATTAAGATACTTCCATCAGATCGAGCTAGAGAATACTTAAGTGGTGATTTTCTCAATTGTCTCAAAGAAAATGGTATAATCTCACAATGGACTCCTCCAAGTACACCAAAGTTAAATGGAGTATCTGAAAGGAGAAATCGAACACTGTTGGACATGGTTCGATCCATAATGAGTTTTACCGACCTTCCAATTTTCTTCTGGGGATATGCCCTAGAAACGGCTGCATACCTACTTAACAAGGTACCTACCAAATCCGTCCCAAAGACTCCATATGAGATGTGGAAGGGAGAAAACCAAATCTTAAGCATGTTAAGACTTGGGGTTGTCCAGCTTATGTCAAAAAGTTTGAAAATGATAAGCTACAGATTAAATTCGATAAGTGTAGATTTATGGGATACCCTAAAGAAACTTTAGGGCATTATTTCTATCATCCAACTGATCAAAAGGTGTTTATTGCGAAACATGCTGCCTTCTTGGAAAAGGAGTTTATCCATAAAGGGGTTAGTGGGAGTAAGATATATCTTGAAAAGGTTCAAGAACCACAAATTACCACGGATCAAAGTCAGGTATCTGACCAAGTAGAAGAACCTACTGTAGCACACCATGTTCATAAATCTGGAAAAGTACCGAAGATACCTGAGAGGTATGGATTCGTTATAGAGGATGACGATGAGGTACACATCATAAATGATGATGATCCATTGAATTACGAATAGGTTATGAGTAATAAAGACTCAGGGAAATGTCTTGAAGCCATGAAATTCGTAATGGACTCCATGTATGAAAATAAAGTATGGACTTTGGTTTCACCACTTGAAGGCATTAAGCCTATTGGGTGTAAATGGGTCTTTAAAAAAAGACTGGAGCAGACGGGAAGGTAGAGACTTATAAGGCCCGACTGGTTGCAAACAAAGACAAGGAGTTGACTATGATGAAACCTTCTCACCAGTAGCTATGCTCAAGTCTATTTGGATTTTGCTTGCGATTGCAGCTTATAAAGACTATGAGATCTGGAAGATGGACGTGAAAACGGCCTTCCTCAATGGGAAACTTGAGGAGGATGTGTATATGACACAGCCAGAGGGATTTGTTTCAAAGGTTGGAACAAATCAAGTCTGTAAGCTGCAACGATCCATTTATGGATTGAAGCAAGCTTCTCGTAGATGGAACATTCGTTTTGATGAGACAATCAAAGAGTTTGATTTTATCAAAAACGACGATGAACCATGTGTGTATAAGAAGGTTAGTGGGAGCGCAGTTTCATTCCTTGTATTATTTGTTGATGATATATTACTGATAGGGAATGACATTCCTATGCTACAATCGATTAAAATCTGGTTATCTAAACACTTCTCCATGAAGGACTTGGGAGAAGCATCCTATATTTTAGGGATAAAGATCTATAGAGATAGATCTAAAAGGATCTTTGGCTTATCCCAAGGAACGTACATTGATGCGATGCTAAAGAGGTTTAGCATGGAAGATTCCAAAAGAGGTCTCATGCCGATGAGCCATGGAATACATCTCTCCAAGAAACAGGCCCCAAAGACACCTGAGGAGAGAGACCGTATGAGTAAGATCCCTTATGCTTCTGCAATAAGATCTATCATGTACGGTATGATATGTATTAGATCGGATGTTGCTCATGTACTTGGTGTAACGAGCAGATACCAGTCAAATCCTGGAGAAGAGCACTGGAAGGCAGTGAAGAATATTCTAAAGTACTTGAGAAGGACTAAAGATATTTTTTTTGTCTACGGTGGGTCTGAATTAAAACTCGAGGGATTCACAGACTCAAGTTTTCAAACAGATCAAGATGACAGTAATTTATTTCGGGGTTTGTGTTTACCTTGAACGGAGGCGCAATGAGTAGGAAGAGTTCCAAGCAGCAAACAGTTGCTGATTCAGTGACAGATGCAGAGTATATAGCTGTAAGTGAAGCTGCAAAGGAAGCTGTTTGGATGAAGAGGTTCATAACTGAACTTGGTGTGGTTCCTAGCATTGGAGAAGCAGTTCCCGTTTACTGTGACAACACAGGAGCAGTTGCACAGATTAGAAATCTAAACACGTGTTGCGGCGATTTCATTTGATCAGGGAGATCATTGAAAGAGGAGACGTCACCCTGGAGCGTGTAGACTCTCAAGACAACATTGCAGATCCATTTACTAAAGCTTTAACATAACAACAGTTTGATCGTCACTTAGAGAAGATGGGTATGAGATACTATGGCGATTGGCTTTAGTGCAAGTGGGAGATTGATAGTAATGTGCATACAAGCCAATCATGTATGATGATAAAGCACATACTTTGTAAACAATCTTATTTATTTATTAATAAAATATTCATTTAAGACATTTATTTATCTACATTATGCTGTTTTTATAATATGTAAATAACCCATAGTTTTAAGCAATGATTTTAGAATCATGATGAGATCATGCCAATGAGATCTAAATTCTTAGAAAACTTAAAAAACTAAAATAGTTACCAATCGTGGGATAACTAAAATGGGGATTAGTAAATTCGGATAAATTGGTACATATGTTGCTTGCTCATTAGATGAGGATGACTGATCTCATGGTCATTTATGTGGAGACACTAAAGCAAGTATGTAGGTGCTTATTGGAGAATATGTTCACTGAACGTGACTCGCTATGGAATACCTAATGGAGTTTTACTCGCCTGTCAATAGGAATTCCTAATGTGATAGTAGTACAAGTGATCCTTGAACTTGAAATTATCATAGTATCTTGTATGTAACAAATTATACTTTGACTTATTCCATAAGGCCTTTTAAGGTATATATAAGGTATGCTTGGGTATAATGAGTTACATATGGAGATAATGTATGATCAATAAAGAATCTATCACATCTAGTAAAAGAGGAGATATGTCTTATGTGATTCGTTAAATGACAACCCAGGAATCCTTGGCCAAGGTGGAATGAAATTAGAAAGAGGTTTCTAATTTGCATTATTTGGAGTTGTGCATTTTCTAATCGAAATACATATGATTAAATAAAATAAGACTTGACAGTAAATCCATGTCTTATATTTAATTGGGACATTGTATGGTGGAAGAATTGAATTGTAAGGTAACTATTAACTCATAGGTTCTTTTATGATTAATGTTGAAATTTATATTATCTGAAAAGTCGTTGATCGCTATGGAGGCTTATCCCTATTGTAGAATAAATGTTATTTATTTAAATAGAATATTAGTTTTATTTATTTATTTAAATAAGATTAGAATTGTTCTAATTGATTTATTCACAACCGGTTTAATATAGAGAACCTAAAGGGTCACACCATAAAAGAAAGAGGAATTATTTAAGAAGAAAATGGCATGATAGTAATAATGCATTAAGTATAATTAATTTAATCTATGGTGATAGAATGAATTAAATAGTTTAATGTTTATTATTTAATATTTTAGAAATATTAAATATATATTAATAAGAGGAGTCTTACTAATATTATTATTATTATTATTTTAATTCTAAAGGAGTTTAGGAATTAATATAATATCAGTACTCTTCCTCAATCCTAATAAGATTAGGATATAAATTAATTAAAAGTGTTTAATTAATTAATTAAATAAAACCCTATTCTAATTGGATTAGGAGGGTTAACCAAATATCTATATAAGAGAGTCTTATATCAGAAATAAGGTACGTGAATTTTTTCAAGGATTGGGAGTACACATATTCTATAGAGATAGAAACAAGGGTTAAGCCAAAATAACCCATCTTTCTGAGTTCTTCATCTTCCTTGGTGGATCATCGTTAGAGGCCAAACATTTGGGTGGCTGACATTGATCAAGGGAAGGAGCCACTACAGAGGAATCAAAGGAATCACAGGAGTAGAACTTGTACCTGAGGAAGCTTGGATCTTCAAATGAATAATTTCGTCTTCTCCTTCGATGTATTGACTGATAATTGATGCACAAGAAAGATCATGGTTAAGGGTTTGTAAGAAATTTTTAAAATCTGATTTTCATCCCTTCTGCTGCGTTAATGTAATTTGATTGTATGCTTATGTTTCTAGCAAACCCAACAAGGAGGAATTAAGGAGAACAAAAAAACAAGGCCTTAGGGAGTGGGAGCAATTAAATATATAGTGGGAGTTAACTGACAACCCATTAAGCTATCAATAATTAACTATACGTATATTATCAGACCCTTATATGTTATATCAATTAAGTTAGAGTTTCTATATTTATTAGAGAAGAAAATACAAAGAGAACTTAGAGAGAAAGTTCGAGAGAAAGATTAAAATTTGAAGGAGAATTGAAGAAGTAAGGAAGTCTATATCATCATCTAAACAAACAAGCAAGGGTAATCCCTTATCTAAGTTTTTGTATTTCATGTTCTTAAGTTTTCCATTAACGAATGTTTTAAAAGTTCTTTATAAATGGAAATTATTGATGATGGTTGATTATATGATTATACATGTGTTAATATATGTTCATAACAAGTTTTCTATCATTTATGTATGTTTTAAAACAATCAAAACCATGTAATTATGCTTTAATTAGGGATTTAAAAGTTATAGAGTATGAAAAGTATGAATATGGACCTTATGTACAAATTTGCGTGCTTTAATTATTTATTTAACTAGAAATTGAAGGTCGATTATGATTGTGCATGTTAAAACAAACAAAACAAAATTCAAACGGACTGATTCGATGTTATAACGAATCTGTAATGATGAATTTCATGATTTTCCTCGAAACTTTGAAATATACCAAAAAGTGTAAATTTAGGTGTTCTAATTGGTGTAACTATGTGATCTAAATTGTTAAAAACATGTTAGAAATGTGATGTTTCTGTTGAGTTTATAACTCATGGGTAAAGTTATAATCATCGTGTTAGTTTAATTTGACATTTATTTGACTTTTCTATGTGTTATTCACGAACTGTAGCAACTCTATCTGCGTAGTGGCGCGACCGCGCTGCTCCAAGGTATAATTGATAGTAGTGTGCATACAAGCCAATCATATATGATGATAAAGCACATACTTTGTAAACAATCTTATTTATTAATAAAAGTATTCATTTATTAAAGGCATTTAATTATCTACATGATGCTATTTTTTATAATATGTAAATAAACCATAGCTTTAAACAATGCTTTTAGAATTATGATGTTGATCATGCTAATGAGATCTAAATTCTTAGAAAGCTTAAAACTAAAACAGTTTCCAATCGTTGGATTACTAAAAAGAGGATTAGTAAATCCGGATAGATTGATACATATATTGCTTGCTCATTGGACAAGGATAATTGATCTCATGATCATTTGTGTGGAAACACTAAAGCAAGTATGTAGGTGCTTATTGGAGAATAAGTTCACTGAATGTGACTCGCTATGGAATACCTAATGGAGTTTTACTTGCCTGTTAATAGGAATTCCTAATGTGATAGTAGTACAAGTGATCCTTGGACTTGAGATCATCATAGTATCTTGTATGTAATGAATTATACTTTGATTTATTCCCTAAATACCCTTAGGGTATATCAAATGGTATGCTTGGGTATAATGAGTTACATATGGAGATAATGAATGATCAATAAGGAATTTACCACTTTTAGTAAAAGAAGAGATATGTCCTATGTGATTCGTTAAATGACAACCTAGTAGTCCTTGGCCAAGGCAGAATGAAATTAGAAAGGAGTTTCTAATTTGCATTATTTGGAGTTGTGCATTTTCCAATCGAAATACATATGATTAAATAAAATTAGACTTGACAGTAATTCCATGTATTATATTTAATTGGGACATTGTATGGCGGAAGAATTGAATTGTACGGTAACTATTTACTCACAGGTTCTTTTATGATTGATGTTGAAATCTATATTATCTGGAAAGTCGTTGATCGCTAGGGAGGCTTATCCCTATTGTAGAATAAATATTATTTATTAAAATAGATTATTAGTTTAATTTATTTATTTAAATAAAATTAGAATTGTTCTAAATGATTTATTCACAACCGGTTTAATATGGAGAACCTAAAGGGTCACACCATAAAAGGAAAAATAATTATTTAAGAAGGTAATGGTATAATTGTAATAATGCATTAAGTGTAATTAATTTAATCTATGGTGATAGAATAAATTAAATAGCTTAATGTTTATTATTTAATATTTTGGAAATATTAAATATAAATTAATAAGAGGAGTCTTATTAATATTATTACAATTATAATTATTTTAATTTCTAAATGAGTTTAGGAATTAATTTAATATTAGTACTCTCATTTATTCCTAATAAGATTAGGAGGCAAATTAAATAAATGAGTTTAATTAATTAATCCCAATATGTTGGGAAGCCTAATTAATTAAAGGAGCTTAATTAAATTAAAAGAGACCCTATTTTTAATAGGATTAGAAGGGTTGACCAATATCTATATAAGAGGTATCTTATGTTAGATATCAGTTGATGCAACTTCAATTGTTAGAGAGTACTCCTTTTCTATAAAGGATAAAAAACTAGGGTTTAGCCAACCACCCTCCTTAATAATTCCTCTTCCTTGGTGGATCACCTCTAGAGGCCAAACACTTGGGTGGCTAACATTGATCAAAAGAAGGAATCTAACCCGAAAATTCAAGGAGATTACGAAGAACAAGGAGTTGAACTCGTACCTGTGGAAGTTTTGGTCTACAAGGGAATGATTCCATAATTTCTTATTTATCGTTTTAAATTAATAATTTGCATAAAGGATGATCCGGGTAATGGTTTTGTAAAAAAAAATTTAACTCTGATATACCATGCTTCCGCTAAGTTTTACAATTTGATTGTTGTAGACACTCAAAATTTTGTTTTCCTGTTACTAACCCTGCAGGAGGGCAAAACCACTTTTCAACCCCGGTCCTAATACCGGGATGACAGTTCAACCCCGGTCCCAATATCGGGATGCCAGATCAACCCCGGTTTCAATACCGAGATGCCAGTTCAACCCCGGTCCTAATATCGGGATATCAGTTCAACCCCGGTCTCAATACCGGGCCATCAGATCAACCCCGGTCTCAATATCGGGCCATCAGGTTAACCCCGATCTCAATACGGGGCCATCAGGTTATCCCCGGTCTCAATACCGGAACCTCAGGTCATCCCCAATCCCAATATCGGGTCATCAGATCAATCCCGATCTCAATACCGAGCTATCAGGTCAACCCTGTCTCAATACCGGGGTAACAGGTCATCCCAGTCTCAATACCGAGACATCAGGTCAACCCCGATCTTAATACCGGGATCTCCACTCAGCACCGGTCACAACCCGGGAGGTACAGTTAAGCTTCAGTCACAATCGGAAGATCCAATTTAGCCCCAGAGACAACCATGGGAAGCCAAATCCACAGGAGACCACCCCGGAAGGGGCAAAATGGTTATTTTATCAACTTAAAGCCGATTAGGTCAAACTCAAGTCGAATTGATGCCACGAAGGTTAGGAAGAACTATAACGATGATCCCGAGTGAAAATAGCGCAAAACAGCTCAACGGACAAACTGCGGGGAAACGAAGACCATTGTTATGAACCCGTCTTTTTGGACTCGAAAAAGGTTTACGCCCATTTCATTGCGACACTCTCGGCGAGGGCTTTTCGGAAAGGTATAGCACGCCTCAAACGGACGCTCCGATCAAAAGTTAAAAAGTTTTAAATCTGAACTCGTATTGCTAGGAGTGCACGTACTTCTATGCAATGGGACCCACCACATGGGCCCTGCCACGTGGAGTCGCATGTAGACCAGAGGCTACCATTGGTAGAGCCGCTTCCATTGGGTCTATAAATAAAAGTGCACCCCTAGCTCATTTGATAATCAAAAACGCTCTGAACCTCTGCACGTTTGGTTTCTCAGCCCCACTTTTGTCCTCCAAACCCAAATTGTTTCACTCTAACACGTAGATATACCCACATATCAAAAATTAACCGGTAGAAACGGACGTTTAAAGCCTATAATCTGGCAAAAAGCCCGTGTAGCAGTCCATTGCGAGTATTTTTACGATCAGAAAGTTTTTATTACTTCATTTCATTTTTATACACTTGCACGTTAAGTTTCATTTTCTGAATATGCCCGGAACTTAGCTCTGTGGCCGTTTTGCTTAAGTTTTCATACATTTTAGTACATAAAAGCATTTTCTGGCATTTCTACAACTCGGATCGTCGATCCGTCGCTTCTAACAACTTTTATATACATATATCTTTGTTTTTAGCAACTTTGACGGACTGGGTTATCTTTCCAGTCCGGGTTTGGCTTTTTAATGTGTATATTCAACTGTATATATACTAATTTTTTAATTTTGTTAAGCCCGGATGTTAAATCCAAGGTAGTTTACTGCTTTTATATATATAACTATATATATATAATTTTTCTGAATTATTTGGGCCTAGATTTATACTTCGTGGCCTTTTTATTGCTTTAATATATATATTAACTATATATATTATTATTTACATTTCAGTTTGGCCTGGATCATTCTGTGGCCTTTTTACTACTTTTATACATATATATATATATATATATATATATATATTTACATTTCTGTCCGGGCAAATGATAGAATGTTTGTTGCCCTTTACCGCTTATATATATATATATATATATATATATATATATATTTACATTATGTGCAGCCTAGATCATTCCGTGGCTTTTATACAGCTTTTATAAATATATATATATATATATATATTTCCAATTCAGTTCGGGCCTCGGAGTGAAAACCCACTGCCCATTACCGCTTTATATATATATATATATATATTCCAATTCTGTCCAGCCTGGATTACTCCGTGACATTTTACAGCTTTTATAAATATATATATATATATATATATATATATATATATATATATATATAATTCCATTCCAGTCCGGGCATCGGAGTGAAAACTCATCGCCCTTTATAGTTTTTATAAATATATTTCTATTCTATCAAGCTTGGATTACTCCATGGCTTTATATTTATATATACATTCTAGTCCGGGCACCGGATTGAAAACTCATCGCCCTTTATAGCTTTCGTATATATATAATTATATATATATATATATATATATATATATATTACTTTACTCATTTTGATTAAATTATTGCTCTAAATATTCATTTGATATGAATCGACACTGACATTTCTATTAGCGAACTAGATTTCTTTAAATCTCGCCAACTCTAGCTTTTAAACGGTTCAAAATAAGTTCAGACAGAACCGGGAAGCTAGAATGGCTGAGATTTACTTAAATCTAGCATTTTTTCTAGTTACAGTTCTGAAAGCTATCTCGCGGCCCTTAGATCGCTGTCTAGTGGGAACGAGATGCTTCGGCCAAGTGCAAGCTAGGATTTACTGATGAATCCTTGGTTCTGGAGACATCTTGATGTAAATATATATTTCTATACATATTTGAACTGTGCAGGTTTTATTGGTCTCCCTCTATAAGCCTAGGAATCGTGGGATTCATAATCAAACTGATCATAATCTGATTCTCACAATGGACAAACTCTATTTTACAAATGTACCCTGCCAATTTTTGTGTAAAATGTACATCCGAAAGACCTTACAACGGTTATCCGGGTTTAAGGTCTCAATATAATGAGAATAATGGTTTGCCGTGTCAGAGTCCCTCCGATGGCTATCATGCCCATGAGGAGACCGACACTTGTTACACTGTGAGATCTAATTGATTTTATTGTTCAATTATTATTTTGAGTGTTGATTATTCTTCTATGCTTGAATTATATGATTGATTTGTTTAATTGCTAGGGTGCACACTAGTTTATTATTCATTGAAATCTACTGCTAAATTAGATATCGAATCCGCAATTGTTTTGCCACTCTAATTTGCGAAGCAACTTAAATTAATAATTGACTACAGATCACGAGATTATTATATCTTAGGAAGAATATTCAACTAAATTAATTACAACCGCTTATGCGTGTGTTGTTTAGCTTCATCGGTTTTTCTAATTCTTAAAGCTTCTACTAGATTAAACTTTTAGCGGTTATCTGAAGTTGTTTAGCAGTTAGGGTTATTTAGATCACTTGTTTCTATCTAACTAAAAATAAGAAAGACACAGAATAGTTCTGATTGGTCAATTAATTCTAACAATGAATATTCAAGGTATTAATTATGTATGCTTGAGTCAATGATCAGTGTATGTTTCTAAGGTGAAAGTTGACTTAACCCAAGATTTGTTCTCCTGATTCAGTTCGTTACAGTATTTTACACATTAGTTTAATATTAATTAACAATATTCAAAAAACCCCTCTTTTGGAATACAAAGTAGAAAAATAGATTAATCAGTCTCTGTGGGATCGACTCTTACTTGCACTACTACATAATTATATTTTGCAGTAAGGTTTTATTTTTGGTTGTCTGCGACAGCACACCAAAAGACTTTATGTGATTATGTGTTTATTTATGTACTTGCGCGAGTACCGATTAACATCACTTAATAACTAAAGACTTAAAATTTTGATTGTTAGGATGTCAGATGTTGGAGGATCCATTCAGCATAGGGAGGTTGTACCCCGAGTGGCTATTGAGGAGGAGCCCCGAGATATTTATACAGTCTGGGAGCAGTTGGTTAGGAGAGAGCCATCTCCTTTGATCACTGTTGTTGGTCAGGAGCATGAGCCAGTATTTGATTTAGAGGAGGACTTTGAGGAGATTGAGGTTGAGGTAGCTGAGGAGGAAGATGAGGACCCTGATAAGTTTCCACCAAACTCTATCAATGCAGAGATGTACGACGAGCTGTATGACCGTAACATAGAGTTACATGATACTTTTTGGGAGCTGAAGGAGTAGACAGTTACACAGCGGACTACCATCGAGCAGAAGGATGGTGAGATCGAGACTTTGGATACACGTCTCGGAGACGTGGAGTGGGAGTTGGTTCTTGAGAAAGGCTAGAATGAACTGAAGACAGCTGAGATAGAGAAGTTGACGAATGATTTGTAAGAGGAATTAGCAAAACGTGCTAGAGCAGAGGACGGTTGAATGAGTGCTTCACGACGTGCAGATATTGCCAAGGATGATGATCGGGCAAAGAAGGCTAAGATTGAGGAGACGGACTACACATTCCAGACAGCGATTGATAGGGCCCAGGATTGGGTTATCTACTATCCAATTCATTTCAAGGACTTACCTTGGTACATGTTGGACCGTAGGATAATGTTCCGTATTATGGAAGATGAACGCAGAAAAGCTGTTCGACGTCTTAGTAGGCCATGATAGGAACAATATATTTATGTGAATATTTCTTTGTTAGTTAATAATATAAATTCTGATGTGTTGATAAATAACAGAATATGATGATGATTTAAATCCTGAAGATTCTTTATCTCGGGATAGTTGATGTAAATAACAGTGATGCTATCTTGGTTTGTTTAAAAACTTTTGATTGGATAAAATATCAGAGTTTATTTGAGATGATATGTGTTAAGTGAATATTTTAAAATGTTTAAGTTAAGTCTTAAATATTAAGGAATTGAATGAAGACCTAATAAGCGTATATCTTAAAAAGAAATATGTCACCGAGAAGACGCCCAATTCGTCAACCAGCCCAAGAAGGGTCAACGAATAACAATGACGCCAATGCCAACGCCAACCCCGTTCAGCAGTTGGTGAACTTATTGACTGGAGCAATGGCCAACCAGCAGCAAGCTCCACCGAACACGATGTTCATGGACTTCAGGTGGTGGGACCACTAGAATTCAAGGGATCTAAGAACCCAATCGAAGCACAGACTTGGGTCATGGAGATGGAGAAGGTTTTCGACGTCGCTAAGGTGAGTGAGGACCAGAAGACGGCTTACGCAACGTTCATGCTGAAGGCGGAAGCCAGTTTTTGGTGGCAGACAAACAAGGTCCGGGCAGGACAGGGCGTGATAACCTAGGAAAGGTTTAAAGAGATGTTTTTCGAGTTGTACTTCCCGACTAGCTCACAGAATCAGATGGAGGTTCATTTTCTGGAGTTAAAATAAGGTAACATGTCAGTACCAGATTATGCAACAAGATTCATTGAATTGGCCAGGTTTGCCACATACCAAGTGCACACTGAGGAGAGGAAGGCTAGCAGATTCGAACAGGGACTGAAGCTCTGGTTGTATAGAAAGGTGTCGATGTTCCAGTTGAACACTTTTGCGGGAGTATTAGAGAAGGATATCATCGCTGAAGGTGGAAGCGATGCTATGACAAAATACAACTAAGAGCTGAAGAATAAGAAGAAGAAGAAGAGTGAATGAGAAGGTAATAAGGCTAGTGGCAGTAATACGGGAGGAGACAATAGTCAAAAGAGAAGGTGGAATGACAGCCCATCGACCAGGAATCAGCAAGGGAGCCAAAAGAAGATAGTAGAAGCATGTTCGACCTACGGGAAGAATCACCTGGGGGTCTGCATGAAAAGAAAATGAGTCTGCTACAATTGTGGTCAGGAATGCCACATAGCACCTAACTACCCTAACCTTAAGAAAGGCGCATGCTTCACATGTGGGTCAAAGGGCCATCTGGCCAGGGATTGCCCCAAGAAGGTATCAGGAGGGGCAGGAGTAGGAGGGAAAAGAGGAAGCAGTGATGGCAACGCTTTGACTATTTCGGGACTGACATCAACCAACCAACCTACTGCCAGGACTTTCAATATAACGGTGCAGGATGCTATTCAGTCACGCGATGTGGTGTCAGGTTTTATTCTGATCAATAATATTAATGCATATGTATTATTTGATTCAAGTGCTATTTGCTAATTTATATCCGATGACTTTGCTAAGAACTTAGAATTGCCTAAAGACGAGTTAGAATACCCTATGAACATAGAGATTATGAATATGGAAGTGATTCCTGTTAGGTTCGTACACAAGAACTGTAGAGTGGATATTAAGGGTAACGTGATGAACGTAGATCTTATCCCGATTAGACTTGGGAAATTTGCGTTATCTTGGGAATAGATTGGCTATTCAAGTATGGGGCGATAATTGATTGCCAAAGAAAGTGTATTAACCTTATAACTCAGTCAAAAGTTGTGTTTTATGGAAGCAAGTCGCCTAGACAAGTGAGTTGTCTGACAATGATGAAGGCCAAGATGTTGTTGAGACAAGGTTATGTAGGATATTTAGCCTACATAATCGATAGTCACAAAGAGAGCCTGAAGTTAGAGGAAATACCAGTCGTAAGAGACTTTGTGGACGTATTTCCTGACTATTTTCCAGGACTTCCGCCAGATAGGGAAGTAGAATTTGTGATCGATTTGGCGCCAGGAACTGCTCCAATATCGAAGGCCCCATATCATATGGCTCCGGTATAGATGAAAGAATTGATGGTACAACTGCAAGAGCTTTTGGACAAGAAGTATATACAACCGAGAGTATCGCCGTGGGAAGCGCCGGTACTGTTCATTAAGAAGAAGGATGGGCCGATGCGGCTCTACATCGATTACAGAGAGTTAAACAAGGTCACAATCAAGAATAAGTATCCATTACCTAAGATCGATGACTTGTTTGACCATTTAAAGGGAGCGAGATACTTCTCAAAGATAGACCTGAGAAGTGGTTACCATCAGTTGAAGGTGAAGACAGAGGATGTTCCGAAGACAGCGTTCAGGACTCGATATGGTCACTACGAATTTCTGGTAATGTCATTTGGTCTAACGAATTCTCGTGCGGCATTTATGTACCTAATGAACAGAGTTTTTAAACCATTTTTGGACAAATTCGTAGTGGTGTTTATCGATGACATTCTGGTGTATTCGAAGACTAAGGAGGAACACGTAGAGCATCTGAAGGTGACGGTGGAGGCATTGAGAAGAGAGAAGTTGCACGCCAAATTTTCAAAATGCGAATTTTGGATTGAGCGGGTATAATTTCTTGGACATGTGATCGATAAGGACAGAATTTCGGTAAATCCCTCAAAGGTTGAAGCTGTGATGAACTGGGATCAGCTGAAGACACCATCGGAAGTGAGAAGTTTTATTGGATTAGCAGGATATTACAGAAGATTCATTCAGGACTTTTCCAAAATCGCAACACCGCTGACGAATTTGACTAGGAAATTGATGAAATTCGTTTGGACGGAGAAGTGTGAGGAAAATTTCCAAGAGCTGAAGAAGAGACTGAGTACGGCACCTGTGTTATCTCTCCCGGATAGCACATAAAATTTTGTGGTGACAAATTTGACTAGGAAATTGGTGAAATTCATTTTGACGGAGAAGTGTGAGGAATGTTTCCAGGAGCTAAAGAAGAGACTGAGTACAACACCTGTGTTATCTTTCTCGGATAGCACATTAAATTTTGTGGTGTATAGTGATGTGTCGCATAAAGTGTTGGGTTTGTACGAAATCGTGACACAATCAAATTGCAAAATTAGCGGAAGCATAGTATATCAGAGTTTAAAAAATTTCTACAAAACCATTACCCGGATCATCCTTTATGCAAATTATTAATTTAAAACGATAAATAAGAAGTTATGGAATCATACCCTTGTAGAACGAAGCTTCCACAGGTACGAGTTCAACTCCTTGTTCTTCGTAATCTCCTTGAATTTTCGAGTTAGATTCCTTCCTTTGATCAACGTCAGCCACCACCCAAGTGTTTGGCCTCTAGAGGTGATCCACCAAGGAAGATGAATTATCAAGAAGGAGGGTGGTTGGCTTAGTTTTCTATGTATTCCATAGCGAGTCACGTTTAGTGAACTTATTCTCCAATAAGCACATACATACTTGCTTTAGTGTCTTCACACAAATGATTATGAGATCAATCATCCTCATCCAATGAGCAAGCAACATATGTACTAATCTATCCGGATTTACTAATTCCCTTTTTAGTAATCCCATAATTAGGAACTATTTTAGTTTTTAAGCTTTCTAAGAATTTAGATCTCATTAGCATGATCAACATCATGATTCTAAAAGCATTGCTTAAAACTATGGGTTATTTACATATTATAAAAACAGCACCATGTAGATAATTAAATGCCTTTAATAAATGAATATTTTATTAATAAATAAATAAAATTATTTACAAAGTATGTGCTTTATCATCATACATGATTAACTTGTATGCACACTACTATCATAAAGGACTAGGCTGTGTGCTTATGCAAAACGACAAGGTCATTGCATATGCATCACGACAACTTAAGGATTATGAGAAGGGGTATCCGACCCACAATTTGGGATTGCCTGCAGTAGTATTTGCTTTGAAAATCTGGAGACACAATCTCTATGGAGAGAAGTGTGAAATATATACAGAGCACAAAAGACTGAAATATATTTTTACACAGATGGATCTGAATATGCGCCAGAGAAGATGGTTGGAATTGATAAAGGTCTACGACTGTGAGATCTTATACCATCCGGGTAAAGCGAATGTGGTTACCAACGCCTTAAACAGAAAGGGTCGAGAGAAATTGATGATGTTGACTGCTCAGGAGGAGCTAATTTCAGCAATGGAGAAACTAGAATTAGAGGTGAGATATCCAATGAAGTCTAACGAGAAGCTGTTCCAGCTGGGAGCTGGTACAACTTTACTGGATAAGGTTAATAAAGCACAACTTCAAGATGAAGAATGTGATAACATAAAGAAGAAGATATCCGAAGGGAATGAACTAAAATTCAAGGTGGACAGTGAGGGACTGTTGAGATTCGAGAGCAGAGTTTGGGTACCGCCCGTGCCAGAGATTAAGGAGGACATTTTGAGCGAGGCTCATAGTTCACAGTATTCCATTCACCCAGGAAGCACAAAGATGTACCAGGATCTTCGACAGCATTTCTGATGACCGAATATGAAACGAGATGTTACCGATTGTGTGGCCAAGTGCCTGACTTGTCAGAAAGTGAAAGCAGAACATCAGAGGCCGAGCGGGATGTTACAACCACTAGAGAGATACTAGAGTGAAAATGGGAGCACATCACGATGAGTTTCGTAGTAGGTCTTTCGACGACTCAGAAAGGTTTCGACGCAGTATGAGTTATTGTAGATCGATTGACAAAATCAGCTCACTTCCTACCAATCAAGATCAGATTCAACCTAGAGCAGTTGGCAAAGCTATATGTGAAGGAGATTATTTCAAGGCACAGAGTTCCAGTATCAATTATTTCTGATCGAGATCTGCGCTTCACATCAAATTTCTGGAAGCGACTACATGAATGCATGGTGACGCAGTTGAGAATGAGTGCGGCATATCACCCTCAGACCGATGGGCAGAGTGAAAGGACGATCCAAACATCGGAAGATATGTTAAGAGCGTGCATCATGGATTTCAAAGGAAATTAGGATGACCACCTACTGCTCGTGGAATTCGGTTACAACAACAGTTACCACACAAGTATTGGCATGCCGCCTTACGAAGCATTGTACGGCAGAAAGTGCATAACTCCATTGTACTGGGATGAAGTTGGCGAAAGACAATTGCTAGGACCAGAATTTGTACAACAGACAACCGAGATCGACAAGGTGATCTAGACAAGATTGGTAGCTGCTCAGGATAGGTAGAAAAAATACGCAGATCCACACTCCAAGAATGTAGAATTTAAATCGGATAGCTTTGTCTTCTTAAAAGTGTCTCCTTGGAAGGGAAAGATCAGATTCGCCAAGAAGGGAAAATTGAGCCCGAGTTTCATTGGACCCTTTGAGGTGTTGCAAAGAATCGGAGAAGTTACATATGAGATAGCCTTACCTCCTGTGCTAGATCATATCCACAACGTCTTTCATGTTTTAGTCTTACGAATGTACAAACCTGATTACAAACATGTGATTGAATATGAACCCCTGTAATTTGAGAAAGACTTATTATATGAAGAAGTTCCTGTTCAGATTGTTGACATAAAAGAACAAGTTCTCAGAAACAAAGTGATACCTTCTGTTAAGGTAATCTGGAGGAACCACAACGCTGAAGAAGATACGTGGGAACTCGAAGAACATATGATGAAGACTTACCCACATTTATTTGCTTAATCTATATGTAAGCGATTCTGAGAACAGAATCTTTGTAAGAGGAGAGAATGTAACGGGACGAAATTAATTGAACCGTGATTCTTGGGACAGAATCCTTTTAAGGGGGGAAGATGTGACAAACGAGAATTTTGTAATTAAATTTAAATATTTATTGAATTAAATAAATATTTTTAACGATTTATTTATTGAGTTAATAAATATTTGAGGTTTATTTATTAAGTTAAATAATTATTTAATGGAATTGTGATAGATTAATTTAATTATATGTGTTACATTGATTAAATTAATGTGAAAAATTTTTATAGTTCAAAGTATGAATTTAATTGAGTTTATTTAATTAAATGAATTGTTTAATAAGCATAATATTATCCTAATTAACTTAATAATTAATTAGAGGTTTAATGATTTTACATAATTAATAAATGAGAATTTTAATTATGTGATGATGTGATTTAATGTGGAATATTATATTTTATTTAACTGAATTAAATAAGATTATTTGATAAATTAAAGTGTGAAAATTAAACTATATAATAACACTTTAATTAAAATAATGGAAAATGAGGAATTAAGGAGAACAAACAAACAAGGCCTTAGGGAGTGGGAGCAGTTAAATATATGGCGGGAGTTAACTGATAACCCACAAAGCTATATTGCGGGAGTTAACTTAGAGAGAAAGTTTGAGAGAAAGATTAAAGTTTGAAGGAGAATTGAAGAAGTAAGGAAATATCTATCATCATCTAAACAAACAAGCAAAGGTAATCCCTTATCTAAGTTTTTGTATTTCATGTTCTTAAGTTTTCCATTAACGTATGTTTTAAAAGTTCTCTGTAAATAGAAATTATTGATGATGGTTGATTATATGATTATACATGTGTTAATATATGTTCATAACATGTTTTTTTATCATTTATGCATGTTTTAAAACAATCAAAATCATGTAATTATGCTTTAATTAGAGATTTGAAAGTTATAGAGTATGAAAAGTATGAATATGGCCCTTATGTATAAATTTTCATGCTTTAGTTGTTTATTTAACTGGAAATTAAAGGTCGATTATGATTGTGCATGTTAAAACGAACAAAACAAAATTCAAACGGATAGATTCAGTGTTATAACGAATCTGTAATGATGAATTTCATGATTTTTCTCGAAACATTGAAAAATACCAAAAATAGTAAATTTAGTTGTTCTAATTGGAGTAATTATGTGATCTAAATTGTTAAAAGTATGCTAGAAACGTTATATGATATTTCTATTGAGTGTGTAACTCAAGGGTAATGTTATAATCGTCGTGTTAGTTTAATTTCACATTTATTTGGCTTTTCTCTGTGTTCTTCGCGAACTGCAGCAACTTTGTCAGCGCAGTGGCGCGGCCGCGCCTCTTTAAGGCATAATTGGAGCGTGCCCGCACCATGTGGCGCTGCCGCGCTGTGAGTAAGGCCAAAATGGGCGTGCTCGCGCTGGTGTGTAGTTTGCCTAGAAAATGTTACTTAAGCGTTCAAGTCCAGAAATGTGTTTTAAAACCTAATGTAATAAACATGATAACATGTTAAGCATATAAAGAGATGTTAAAACAATTTATTAACTTATTTTACGTGATTAATTGATAGGTTAAATATGTTATGTAAATCCGTTATTCGTAAAGTCTAATAATTTTTTCAAGACTGATGTTTGTGATTCGATCAGACTTTGAATTAATTATTATTGCGAATGTCATGATCTGTAGGGTTAATTGAGGAGCGAGAATTTTATTTGTAGCTTGTGCTCGAGGCAAGTTTCCTAATCCTTACTTTTAATTAAACAAGTTCTTATCCTTGATTCATTATTATGATGCAAGTTCCTTAACCCTGAGTTATTCATTGAGCAAGTCCTAGACTTATATTTCTATATTGAGCAAGTTCTTATTCTTGTTTATTCAAGTCAAGATTCCATATGAGATATTATAATTCCTTTAAAGTATTACTTTAGTTATACAATACTTATTCGATTGTATACCTTTGAGATTCGTTATTTGATTCGAGTATCAGTGATCGTTGAACTTTATAAGACTAGCGAACCCTTATTGATTCGACTAGTCCATAGTTGATGAAGTTCTAAATTCTAGAACTATTATTAAGCTTATCCAAACAAAACTTCCTTTGGTGCGGACTCTGATGTCAAACTGAGATGAACAACCCTTTTATAGGGGATTATTACGCGTTAGCGTTGAGATGATGTGCACATTATGGTAATAAGGGCTGATCCCCTTAAGTACGAGTAGTAGAGTCCATATAGTCTTATGACTGTTAAAGGTTTAAAGTAGAAATACTTGACAACCTAGGACATAGTTCATGGTCTTATGACCCTCAGATATACTTTTTATTCTTGTTATTCAGCCTTGCTTCGAAAATCGAGCTTTCTATTATTTAGAATTCTTTGATTTACTAGCATGTTATTATTACTATTACATTTTTATACTTGTGGGCAATCGTGCTCACTCTTGCATAATAACATTGTAGTTAAGAACGAAAGGACTGACGAGCCTTCCACTAGCAAAGGTAAGGTCAAAGTTAACAAGTGTTGAAGACTTGTTATTTTATTTAAGATTATTATGTTTAAAGACTATGATGTTGTTAAGACTTATTTATTTATTTGTGTTTCCGCACTGATGTTTAAGGTTAGTTCAAGCTGGGATTTTATTTATTCAGATGATGTAACCCTTAAGGGGAGGATTTTTATTTTATTCATGAGATTCATTTATTATGGTTAGATAGATATGTGATATTTGTACAGTGAACACCAAATCCTGTGGAAATGAAGTACTCGAATTTGGGAGTGTCACAGGTGCTACAACTGAATTTAGAGCTGGTTGCCAAGTGTTTTTGGAGTATGCGTATAGTCACCTGGATTGTGTGAATGGTCAGAACAAGATAAGATGCCCTTATTTGAAGTGTAAGAATGTAAATTATATGGATAGAGACGTGGTAAACTATCATTTACTTGTTTCTGTGTTCATTAAAGAATGCTGGTGGGCACATGGGCAAAGAAGAGATGGTGGCATCACAGAAGTACACAATTTGAGCAGCAGTACTCATCGTATGAATGAAATGGTTCATGATATTGCAGGGCCAGATTTTGATTTGGAACATGGCAGAGAGCAACCTATGAATTCTGATGTCAAAACCTTCTTTAAGTTATTAGACGAGGGTAGCGAGCCATTGTGGCATGGTTGCACCAAACACACTACATTGTCTGCAGTGGCGACATTACTTAACATCAAGGCTGATCACAACATGAGCTATAAGTATTTTGAGTCACTCTTGAAGGCCATTAAAAGTATGTTTCCTGACAGTGAGAAATTACCTGATAACTATTACTATTGTAAGAAAATGATGAAGAAGTTGGGTCTTGGATACCAAAAGATCGATGCATGTCCCAACAATTGCATGTTATTTTATAAGAAAAATGAACAGATGACCCGGTGCACGTTTTGCAGTCATGATCGGTTTTGGCCTAATAAACAGGGTGTGACTACAAAAAAATTAACTATACCATTTAATATTTTAAGGTATTTTCCAATTACACATCGGCTAAAAAGATTGTACATGTATTCAAGAACAGCTGAACATATGAGTTGGCATGCGAAATCTCCAGCTAAAGATGGAGAACTAAACCATCCCGCAGATGGGTAGGCTTGGAAAGATTTCAACTTAGCACATCCTGGGTTTGCATTGGAACCTAGAAATGTGAAGATTAGATTGTCCACTGATGGTTTCAACCCGTTCGGCCACTCAGCTGTTTCGTACTCCTGCTGGCCTGTGATTGTTACTCCGTATAACTTGCCTCCTTGGATGTGTATAAAACAACCATACTTGTTTCTGTTACTTGTAATTCCTGGTCTCAAGGGTCCTGGAAAGAACCTAGATGTTTACTTGAAACCTTTTATAGACGAGTTGAAGGTATTATGAGAGGATGGAGTACAGACTTGGGATGTTGCAACGAAAACAAATTTTAACCTTAGGGCAGCGGTTATGTGGACTATAAGTGACTTCCCAGCTTATGGTATGTTAGCTGGATGGAGTACACACGGGAAGTTGGCTTGTCCGTATTGTATGGAGCATACAAAATCTTTCAATCTATTAAAAAGTCGAAAGCCTTGCTGGTTTGACTGTCATCGTCGGTTCTTGACGGTAGATCACCCGTTTCGAAGAAATAGAGAGAACACTTCAGGAAAGGGAAAGTAGACAATGATATGCCTGCATCGCGATTGTCGGGAACGGAGATGCGAGACCGTATGATGATATTTTTGGTCATCCCATTTGGTAAGATTGATGCCACAAACATAATCAATAGGTTTGGCGAATCTCATAACTGGGTTTAGAGAAGCATCTTTTGGGAATTGCCTTATTGGTCTACAAATTTGATTCGTCATAATCTAGATGTGATGCATATTTAGAAAAATGTGTTTGACAATGTGTTTAACACTGTAATGAATGTTACGGGGAAGACAAAAGATAATGATAAGGCACGATTAGACATGAAAGATATTTGTAAGCGTTCTGGATTTGAACTTTATAAATCTCTTAATGGTAAGATTGTCAAACCGCATGCAAGGTACACATTGTCCAAAAAGCAAGTTGAAGATGTGTGCATATGGATTACGTCTCTGAAACTACCAGATGGATATGCGTCAAACATTGCAAGGTGTGTTACGGGTGGGAAATTGCAAGGGATGAAGAGTCATGACTGTTATGTATTCATGGAGAGACTCATACCTATAGCATTTCGGGATCTGCTTGATAAACCAATATGGGATGCTTTGACAGATCTTAGTCGTTTCTTCAGAGACTTATGTTCAAAAACATTAAATGAGAAGGACATGTCCGTACTTGAGAAGAACATCATAGAGATCACGTGTAAACTTGAAAAAGTACTCCTACTTGGTGTTTTTGACTCCATGGAGCATTTGTAAATCCATCTTCCCTATGAAGCTTGTGTTGGGGGTCCAATTCAATATAGATGGATGTACGCTTTCGAGAGGGTGATAGGAAACCTTAAGCGGAAGGTGAAAAATAGAGCTTATGTCGAGGGGTCGATATGTAAGGCATACAGTTTCGATGAGATATCTACGTTTGTCTCAAACTATTTTCCGAACGAAGTCTTGACAAAGGCCAATCAAGTCTCGAGACATGATGATGGGGGCAATGTTGAACTAAATGGTCGGCTTTCTGTATTTGGTCTATTGGGCCGCTCTTATGGAAAAGGGAAGCTCATATTCCTCTCTGAGCAGGAATTACATGGTGAACATACTTTCATTCTTCTCAATTGAGAGGAGATTGATGAATTTGTGAGGTACACATGTAAAATTCATATTTATCCCTTGACTTTCAATGACATGTAATATACATTCCAATATGTTGATGTTTATAACATTGTATAGATTATACGATGACGAGGTAAAAGTGAAGCATCCCAACATAACTGATAAAGATATTCAAATTAGTCGTGATAAAAAATTTGCACTCTAGCTAAAGGACAAAGTAAGTTAAGTTACTTATACACGACATATAAATACTCCATATTAACTATGACTTCAATTAATAAGATGAAGTTTTTGTAGGCTTTTACTGAAGGATCAACGATTCCGGCTAATATATAAATCCTAGCTATGGGACCAGACAGGGACCAAGTCAGCAGCAATGGTTACAAAATAAATGGTTATGAATTTCATAGAAAGGTATATGGTCGCAGTAAAAGAACAACGAACACTAGAGTGTGTGTCCAATGAGATTGTTACAATGAGCTTGGCCATACCTTTTATGGGGAGTTGGAGGAAATCATAGAGTTGTCGTACAAGGGCACGTACGGGGGGTCATATTAACTTGTTCAAGTATCATTGGTTTGATTATGAAAAAGAGATACATGTTGACAGACATGTAATCGTCGATATTGACCTCCATAGGTCCGCTTACGCCAATGAACCGTTTGTGTTACCAACTCAAACAATACAAATATACTGCACTCCTAGTTCTATTAGGAAAAGAGATAGACCGCCTGCAGATTGACAAGTAGTAATTCATACTCCCGCGAGCAGTCGTGTAGAAGTAGTAGACGGGGAGATTTACCAAGAGCAGATGCTTCATAGACAAACTATAATAAATGTAGAGGACGACAATGATGGAATCCAGTTAAATGGTGGATATGAACCTAATGAATTAAATTCTGAGTCAATACTTGTGCCAAATGACATTGATACTAAGGAGGAAGAGTTATTAACTGACACTGACACTAAATCTGAAGAAGATGATGGTTATGAATCTGCAATACGTATACAAGATGATTCTGACTCAGACATTGATTAAAAAAATAAAATGTATGTTTAGTATTACATATTATTTATATCATTGTCATGTTTATGTACTTAACTATTTAATGCAATTTCCTGTCATTATTGTCATTTTATATTCATATATGCATGTAATCAAGTATAACTCATAATAATCTCTTGAAATTTGTAAAATATAGATGGCTTCTGAAGCAGCGCGAAAAAAGTGCGGCTTGGGTAGGGGTCCTAATCATGTGCCAAAGGCCCCTGCTAATCCGGATGACCGTATTCTTATACAGATTCGTCCTCCTTTTAATAGCACGTACGTCCGCATCATTTACATATAAACATTTTAGATTTCCATTGTTACAGATATATATTAATGTAAATTGCTTTAAATATTATAATAAACCTACTTATCTTTAATGTAAATTGTTGTATATTGTAGTGATTTTTCAGATAACAAGATAGTCAAGTGCATTTCACAGCTGTGCTTACAGAACTAGCCGACAGCTGTGATTACGTGGGCGAGCACACATATCACCCACAAGGATGCAGTTTGGGCTGAATTTTAGGTATATAATTTTTAATTATGACAGATAATAAGATTAATAAACTAAAATTGTTTAGTTGTGTTGGATTATATGTTAATAGTACCGTTTTAATATTATTGTTGTTGTTTTATTTGCAGAAAAGGTATAGATGGGAGGACGCACAGGCTTCAGTGATACCGACACTATTTTGGTAGAAGTGTGCCGTTCGCACCAAAGACAACTTGAACAAAGATTGACAAAAATCCCTACACAATGCATCGATCGACAATCCAGGCCAGGGAGAGGAGTATATGCATGAGCATAGCCCTTGGTGGTGCACCCAGTCCATATGGACTGAGATGTGTACCCAATGAAAAGCTGAGAGCTGGGTCAAAAGACGCAAGACTGCTGCCACTAACAGATCCTCGGATGTACCTGATGGCAAAGAGGCGAAAGGCACCTATAAGGGCTGCAGTATATCACACTTGCAGCATATCTCTGCCAGGGTACGTATGAATAGTAAACTTGTGAATTTGATAGAATAGTTTTAATATGTTTACAATCATGGTTTGTAGAATATCACATGTTTACTTAGTAACATGGGAATATATTTTGTATAGAAGTCTCAGTCTCAAGTTCAGCCTATCCATTGGCTGGATGTGTACGTGGCCATCCGTGATGGTCTTCTTGATGCTGTCCAGATAGTGGTAATAAGTTTTGACAACTTTGATGTTGTTTATCAAGTTTATATTATTATTTAAAATTTAATATTTATTTTTAACTATTTAATTGTTAACCTGCTGACAGGATACTTATAAGAGCTTATTGAATGAGCGTTATCCTGAAGGCACCCCACGTCCGGTGATTGATCAAGAACTGTGGGAGAGGGCGTCAGTTGTGAAGAAGAACGAAGTCAAAGGCCAAGGACAATGATGACGCCTAACCATCAGTGGCATAGGCAGCTCTGCTACCCAGTCTACACAGTCATCTACCCATCTAGCTCATCATACTCCTGCTGACTGTGTGAGAGCTATATGTCGAGATGGTGATCTTCTTCATATACTGGGCGGGCATTTAGCGGATCTGAGTCTTGATAAGTTAGCTACTGCAGTGGCAACAGTAGAAGGATCACAACATGAGGATGGCGACAATGTAATCTTAGTATTTATATCACAATCAAATTAGTCACTTATATATATACATATGTTGTTGTGTTTAATTTGTTGTATATTGTCGTAATACAGTGTCAACATATATACTATATATGTAACTTGTTTTATTATTTTGTTAATTACAGGGTGATCAACGAGAAACTATTTTGGACGATGATGCATGACGACCGACCTAGTCTTGTTTTCTAGCTATTTATGAGCCTTGTACTTTTATATTCATTTTTGGATGACTGTATGTTACTTAAAGATTAGATTTGTATATATTTCTTCAGTTCATATTGGTTTTTTAATGTTTATATAGTTTATACTATTTTGGTGTATGTGTCGGTATATGGATGGATGTTTATATTGTTGTGCATGTGTTGGGATATATAAAACTTGGTTGGAAGTTTATATATACTTTCTGTTGTGTGTTGGGATATAAAACAGGTACAAAACATGTACAGTTTTTTGGGAAATCAAGAAAATAGAAAAAAAAAATATTTTTTTAATACATCAGCAACCGCATTCTGGGATAATACCTGCTTCGCTTGATGCAACCGCATTCTGGACCGTCATATTAAATGTACGGGTCGTCGGTCTACCCTGTGGTGCAGAACCACTAATAGCTAGCTTACCACTACCAGCTCCCTTCCCACTCTCCGACCCCTTCCTCGGATAGTTCTTTGCCATGTGGTCCGTTGACCCACACACAAAGCATCCATTATTTTTCTTAGGGTTGGAACAGTTAGGTGAGATGTGCCTTTCCTGCCCACAGATGTAGACACAACTTTACCCTTGAGACAGACTCCAAGATGGGCCTTCCCACACTTCTTGCACGCCTAGATCCTCCTTTTTGGATCACCCTGCTTCACCCCGGTATTCCCCGAGTTGAAACTCTTCCGCTTTGGTGCACTCCCGCTACCGCTAGCTCCCTCTGTTTTGACTCCCCCGTCAAACTTATTCTTAACTTTCTTCTCCTTGTGGTACAGGCTCAGAGCCTCACTACCACCCTCCGTTATTATATCTTTCTCCAACACGATTGCAAAGATCTCACTTTGGAACACTGAGACCCTACTATAGAGCCAAGGTTTCAAACCTTGCTCAAATCTCCTCACTTTCCTCACTTCGGTGTCTACCTGATGTGGCGCAAATCTTCCCAGTTCATTGAACTTGGCAGCATATTAGGGAACTGTCATGTCCCCTTTCTTTAGCTCTAGGAATTTAACTTCCATCCTACTCTGCATGCTCATATGGAAATAGTTCTCAAAGAAACACTACAAAAAATGGTGATTTTGCAACAAACAGTTTTCGTTGCTAAATGTGCGAAATTTCGTTGCCAAATGTCATTTGCAACGATTTTTCGGTCGTTGGACCATTCGTTACGCAATGAACGTTGCTAATTGTCTAGCAACAAAATATATTTTTTCGTTGCAGAAAGTGAGATATTTCGCAATGAAAGTTTCTTTTCGTGTAAAATCATAGATCATTTCACAACGAAATTTTTTGTAACAAATTTATTGAGAAATTGTTATTGAAAAGCAACTTTCGTTGCAAAATATGTCTAATTGGCAACGAAAATAATCTTTTTTTTGCCAACGAAAAATAAAATTTGTTACGTTTGATACACATTTGCCAACGAAATTTGTCGTTGCTAAACAATATGAAAATTGTTACCTTAACTAGTTTTCGTTGCTGATTGTATACTTTTTGGCAACTATTTTTGTTGCTAAATGTGCGTAATAAACCGTTCATATAATAATTTGCAACGAAATTATTCATTGTTGTGGATTTTATTATGGATAAATATGATCAATTAGCAACGATAATGTTCGATGCTGATTATTATTTGAGAGCAACAAAAATTGCCAATTATCAACGACACTATACATTGTCATTTGGTAACAAAATAGATTTTGATTGTATCATTACCAAATCCATTATTGATGATCCTGTTATGTAACGAATATCAAAATTATTTTACAAACTAAATCAATCGTGTCTCACTGACCCCATAACAAATTATGGCTGAAATAGAAAAAAAATTCAAATATTATTAACTAAATAAAATCATCCAGTACATGATCATTCATCATCTTTACAATCAACTATCTAAACTACCAAAGTTCTTTAATCACGTAAGGCATGAAATGATGTATCATTTTCAATATGTTCTCAAAAGCATATAAACGAACAGTCTGTGCTACTAAAGAAAATGGATGAAGACCTTCATCTTGTTAATCCGAGCTTTACTAGCTTTAATATAGGTAAAAAGAGCTTAATTTAGACCAACCTTGACGTAACTTCATGTATTCTTAAAACATTAAGTAGAGAACTATATTATAAATTCTACTCACTTGAGAATCTCTGATAAGTCCGTGCGAATAAACATTCCAACCTTAAGAAGCTTAGTAATCTTCTCTGAGTAAAACCAGCAACTTCCCTGATGAGGTTTCTCACGAAATGGGTTCTCTTGCTAGTTTTCTAAATGATTTACCAAATAAAACATGCACGTTAATATAACATACCGGAACCTCTATATAAATAATACCATTAATAGCCTACTGTAATGAATCATATAATATTGAAATGAATTTATTAGCAACTGACCAGATCATAGCATCTCGAGCTGTGATATTGTATTCAAAAGATTAGTTTTCATAAAATTAAGTAGTATTCTTTACAAAATTGAAAGATGGGATCTTTAGTACAACATCAATTCTTTGGAGCAACACTATTGTAGATTTTGTGATATTTCCCTGATCATATAATTGAAATGGAAAATTCGGTACCATCAACCATAAAATTGATTTTTATTTATAGTTGTTTCTTGTTCTTAATCAATTTTAAGATTTAATATCTTGCAAGTTGCAATCTTAACCAGTGAAAGATTTAATCTTGCACAGTTTCCTACATAATATGTTTTCTAATCCTATCTTATGATCCAATTCTCATCATAATGTACCAATGCATTCTGCAATCCTGATAAATAAACTTAAAATAATGAAATGGTGTCTCCTTACCATTCTCTTCCCTTCTTTTCCATAATTATGGCGTATACCATACGTATATTCTTTGTCAAATCTCTCTGCACCAATATACACAATATACATAATGTTTGTTGTGTAGAAAAACATGATGAGTACTAAACTAGGTAGGTAGATCAGATTGAAGGACCGATGAACGTACTTTGTCTGCTACATAAACATCGAAAAGCATACAATGCTTTGAGTTGATAGTCAATTTTCTATTATGATTATGTAGAAAAGTAGGTAACCTTCATAATTTGAACAACAAGGACAGTGACCCACACAAATACTAGCAGTGTTGATTAAAATTACAAATTAATATGGCTTTAAACATTGTACTAATATAATAACCAAAAATATTTATAGTATATACTACCTTGGGATGTAAAGCTTTGCAACCTCCACCCATTAGTTAAGGGTACATAAAAGAAGATGAAATATCACAAGAGTGTTGATCACCTATCACAATGGTCAAAATTGATTTATCACATTGAGTTGCTGCAAAGGAATGTATAGCTATAGTTGCAATTAAGCCAAGCGTGAATGAAGATAATCTGACTTGGAAGTTTCATCATTATTAGTTCCATTGAATTCACCAGTTGACTAAAGTTCAGCATAACAAAGAAGATTGAAAATGATTTAGTAAGCTTTCAGAAGAAATTAGAAATATGTGTGTGCAAAAATTATGATATACCTTAGAGGAAGAAGCTGGCATAAAAGAATGATATACCTTCAAATTGCTAAATGTTAGGAAAAAAATCATGTTAGGTCTCCCATAAAAGAAGAAGAATAGAAGCCAAACCTTCATAGTAAGTAACTTAACATCTTCCAAACCATCAAAATCAATTTTACAACCAAGTGTTATGCTTTTGATTACATTATCAAATGGAGATTATTGATTGTAAATATTAAACCAACAGAAAGCCATACCTGGACAGTGTTATCCTTCTCTCCAACATGTTCAATGGCTAAAGCATCTGCTTTATTTGGAGGGCCTTTCAGTCCAGGCACTAGATTACGCTCAGATTGGACAACAGCAGCAGGAGGGCCTTCAATAGCCAGTGGGCTTAAAAGATCACCAAGGAGATCTAGGGAAGTTGTAGAGGGTTGAGTATCGACTACACTCAGAGTTCCATTTGTCTGAGTCATCCCTTGCTCTCCCGTGTTATGATCCTGTCATCGAGTAAAAGTCTTGCGTAAATTCATCAATGCATTCCCAATGCTCATGTAAAAGGTATATTCAATTAAAAATTATAAATTTAACTTTTGGAATTACCTGATTGCTGCTATAAAAAGGTACATCATTTCTACAATTACTCTATCAAATTTCATACTCATTTCTACAAGTAACTATCAAATTTCAGAAGTATGTTAGCCCTGCTGCTTTTTGGCTCCGAATGGCTTCTAGACATACAACTTACCAAATCAAAGTACTCCATCGAAATTTCGCAAAATATAATCTCCAGGAAATTTATCCTAATCCTTAAATGAATAGGTCAATTTATGAACGCAAACTCAACTATGGAAAATTTACCTTTTCGTAAAACTTGATAGAGCGCTCAAATCACCCAAACGAAGCATTACTTGACAGAGTGGTTTAGGAGTAGAAGCTCTTTGGATGATTTCAAAAGCATAGCCATCAGGATCTTTGACAAAAGCAATGATACTTAATCCACCTTTAACAGGACCAGGCTCCCTCGAGACATTTCCACGCTTGGCCCTTGCATTTTTAACAAATTTGTACACCTGCAAGTACATAAGAATAAGGAAATGTTCTAAAAAATATGCGCACAAAATATGTAGCAAATATAAATACACATACATCAGGGGTTGCAATAGCAAAATGTCCAAAGCCCGTTCCAATGTCATATTTATCCACTCCATAGTCTGTGAATTAATCAATTTAGTTTAATACCTTTTAAGTTTTAACAGAGATTGTATGTAAGAAAGTAAAAGGAATGATGAACAAAGCATAAGAATAAATAAATAAATTTCTTTCTAAAATAACACCTAGCTAACTTACCCACTCAAAGCTTGTGAACAAACATCAAAGTCGATTAAACAGATCATATGGACGCAAGTAAATGAAATGATGACTTTAACATAAGCCAGTACATTTACAGCTAATTCTTTTAAACTAACACCAATGTGGAAATGTCAACTTATAAGCTATGAAGTTTTTCTTTTTCACTTCCTTGTCAAAAGAGCAATGCCACTTCCTTGCCTAAGAACTGTTTCTCAGTGGATAAAGGGAATTGGGCAACAGTTAAAAAGAAATATATGTCTATTACTTTGCAGCTAATAATACACAAAAAGTATCAGATCTTCAGAATTAACAAACGTTACATCACGAGGAATAGGAAATATGAAAGAATAAGAAAAAATTTAGATCTTTCAGAAGCACGTAAGATTTGTTTGCTGAAAAAATTATATCGTGAAGTACTCTAAGTAACAGAATTACGTGTAACTTTAGTTAAAAAAACAATTAAATATATGTTGGTTAACACCATAAAAATAAGAACTAAACAAAACTCCAGAAACAGAAGGAAGAGGAGGGGGGATTGATACGTAAAGTGTGGAACTTCAAAATAATTATAGAACATTACTGGTAAATTGTTAAGTTATAGCAACTTTCATGATATTGGATTCAAATAATAATTAGAACATTACAGGTAAATTGTCAAGTTATAGATAAAAGCCAAAGAAAATAACTAAAAGTAAATTAATAGAAAGACAAGGTAAAGAACATATTGTATAAGAAACACTGCCAGCATTGAGATAACCATTATCATTAAATTAATTATAACTTCCATTATATCATGTTAAAGCAGAAAAAAAAACCTAACCGTCGTTTTCTGCAACGACCTCCGTCGTAGACTGCAACAGAATTTCCTCGACTTCTGGTGGAAGACCTAACCTGATGTTGAAATCGATATCAAACCCTTTATCTTCACAAAACAGAGCTTTATCAATAAGTGGAAAGCCCTAAATTTATGAGAAGGGGATGAAAGGTTAATAAGGTAAGATCAGGGTAAAGGAGATTTAGTTTGGGAGTGCGGGGAGTAAAATAAAGTTAAAGTGGGAAAAAATGGAGAAATATTAGAGCAGTTTAGCGCTAAATTAGAATTTTAATTTTGGTGTTTATTTTTTTATTGTTAATATTTTATTTACTTTTGTATTGGATTTTATTTTATTTATGTGATAATTGATTAATTTTCTGATAAATTTTATTTATAAGATCTTGTTTTTTTTATTCTAGACATTCTTTTATTGGTTGGAATAACTTGTACTAATTTTTGATAGATTTTTCATAGTTGGGTGTAGAATAATCATATCAGTTTATTACGAAGCTGCTTTTGTTGAAAAATTTTGCTCTATTTTTTATACGGTTTGACTTCATTAAAAAACAACTAATTAATACCCTTTTAACAAGATACCAAAGGATCTCATATGATGATATATATACTTACACTTAAAAAGTCATCTGTCAAGCATTCATATATAAAATAAGTAAAATACGGAATAATGAACATGTAATTAGAGGAAGATATACTAACTGATAACACCTCTGCACTTGGTTAATATATAAATTGTATTTATATATATATATATATATATATATATATATATATATAATTATAGTATTAATTAGTATTTCTTTAAATGAAGTCAAACCATAAGTGACTACGATCAAACTATATAAAACCACTCGTGACCAATTCAAATTTGTTATCATGCCACTATTACCAAGTTAGACAACCAATATATTATTTAGTACTAGTAATAATCAAATTACTCATTAGTTATAACGAAAATTCTAAAATATTAAAAGTTCAATTTCAATTACTTAGCAGTAAGGTTGTAAATGAGTCGAACTGAACCGAATAGAGAGTTGTTTGGATTCGACACGAAAAGTTAAATTAATACTCGAATTCGACTCAGATTCAAATTGTATTTAAAAAATATTCATCACGACTCGAATATTCATTACTCGAATTCGATCCGACTGGAATCGAATTATATTCAAACTATTCGCGAGCTTCAAATTCGAATCTATTCATAATAACTACTTTTATAATAGATATAATTATAAATTGAACTTAATCTTAAATGAGTCGAGTATAATCTTACTCAAATTCTACTCATATTTTTATTCGAATTATTTTTTATTTATTCTCAAATTTGAATATTTGAGTCGCGCTCGCATTTTTCGGAGTCAAGCTTGAATCGAAATCGAATTTTGTTTTAAAGTCATACTTAGGAGTAGAGAAGCAACGAAATGGATTAATATCTCTAAAGTAAATATGTTCTTCACAAATTTTTATTTGTGAAGGAAGACATTTTTACTAGTTATTTCAAAATGTCAATTGTGAGGAAATCATCGCCTCGCCAAACAAAAATTATCTTTTATAATATATAATTTGTGCAGAACATATTTTTCGCAATATATCATTCACAAAAAATATTTAAATCATTAACTTAGCGAATGATACTTTTAGCGAGGAGCTCTAACATGAGGATTTATGTGAAGGAAAGTTTTTTTCACAGTAAATGTCATGTGAGTGATATACTATTTCTTGTGAAGGATGTGTCCCTTAATTGCATGTCATTTTTCTTGTAGAATAATAGAAATAAGGAAGAGTTAATCATTAACGGGTTAATAGAAGAGGAAGTGTCTACGTCGGAATCATTGATGCGACTTAATCGGTGCGGTTTGGTCGGGTTTTGGTGCGATTTTCGGTTCCTTGCTCAGCCCTTGTCAAAACGTACATATGTAAAACAACGAGTTACAAGAAAAAATTCATATAAATTAATTATCTTTTTATTTTCAAAATTATAAGTGGGCGAATATGATCATTAAAAACTATATCTAATTTACTACAAACTCTAATTTTTGTAAATTAGAAAATACATCTATATGTGCTCAATTTTAATTTCAAAAATGGGTAAAATGCAAATGTGACCACAATTTGGATATTGAGCCCCCATGTGTCACATGGGTGTTGACTTGCCTACGTGGCACATGTGGTAGAGCTGATGTCAAACTTTAATCAAATTAATTCCTAAAAAAATTTCACTACCCATATTTGATCCCAAAACCTCAAGTTTGAGGTTTTGGTCAAAAGATCACCAAAGCAACATAAGCTTAGCTATTAAATTATCCAAAGAATATTAGTATATACTAAATCAATTCATAACAGTTAAATAAAACAATCTAAGATAATGAACAAAGAGGGATGGGAATTATATTGATAAATATTTTATTTTGTTTATAAATTATATATTGTTAACTATAATTTAGCTTTATATATTTATTTTTAGTAATGAGATTATTTTTTATATATTTTTATATTAACAATAATAATAATAATAATAATAATAATAATAATAACATTAACATTAATATTAATAATAATAAAAATAATAATAATAATAACAATAATAATAATAATAATATTAATAATAATAAAAATAAATAATAAAAATAATAATAGTAATAATATTAATAATAAAAACAATAATAATAATAACAATAATAAAAAAAATAATAATATTAATAATATAATAAAAACAATAATAATAGTAATATTTATAATTATAATAATAAAAAAATAATACTAATAATATTAATAATAATAATAATAACAATAACAATAATAATAAATAATATTAATAATAAAAACAATAATAATAATTATAATAAATTATAATTATAATTATAATTATAATAATAAAAAAAAAATTAATAATAAAAATAATAACGACAATAATAAATATTAAATAAAAAAAATAATGATAATAATAATAATAATAATAAAAAAAATAATTCTAATAATATTAATAATAATAATAATAATAATAAATAATAATAATAATAACAATAATAATAATAATAATAATAATAATAATAGTTGTCGACGTCGGGAAAAAATTCGCGGGTCGGGTCGCAACCCGGATCTTTTTCTCTTCTTAAGTTATCTCTTCCCTTACTCTTTTTATTGCGAAAAAGGTTTTGAAGGGTTTTTTAGGAAAAGGCTAACATGTATCATGTCGACGATTGAACGTTTTACAGAGTCGCCAGTTGGTAGATTTGAAATGGTTGTATCAACTCCACCGAGTTTTGTTTGAAAGAGGCCTAATTGTTGGACACTGTCGAAACTTGATCTTTAAAAACAAAGTTTTGAGTTCGGGGGCTTGCTTAAGTGTGGGAAAGGTGTTAGGCACCCCACAACTCCCGTGTAAATACGATATCGCATCTTTTTAATATTTTCCTTAAAAAACTAAAATGTTTATGTGAATGCTGTTTGAAAATTGGGCCTATGTTTAATGGAAAGCATGTCTTATGCATTGTTGAACCTATATACGAAGGGTTTGATTTGTTTTGCAAAAAGTTTTCGATTTGATTTGCAAAAGTGTTTGATTTGATTTGCAAAAGATTTTCTTTTTGATAACATTATTGAAATGATGTTTTAAAAGATGGTTTTCAAACCTTACGCTAACATAGGAATTGAAGCATATCCATACTTCAGTCTTATCTTTTCAGCCTTAAGGCTCAATTTGAATTGTGATTGTTTGGCTGCGAAGCATCCTCGACCACAACATATATACAAGTGTCGGTCTCCTCATGGGCATGATAGCCATCGGAGGGACTCTGACACGACAAACCATATTTTCACTATGTTGAGACCTTAAATCCGGATAACCGTTTTAAGGTGTTTTGTATGTACATTTTTTTACAGAAAAATTGGCAGGGTACATTTGTAAAGTGGAGTTTGTCCATCGTTAGAATCAGATTCTGATCGATTGGATCATGAATCTCACGATTCCTAGGCTCACATAGGGAGGCCAGTAAACCTGCACAGCTCAAATTTGTACAGAAAAAGATATATATCCAAATATCGCCAGAACCACGAATTCATTCAGTAAATCCTGGTTCGCACATGGCCGAAGCGACTCGTTCCCACTAGATAGCGATCTAAAGACCGCGAGGTTTCTTTTATAACTGAAACTAGAAAAATGCTAGATTTAAATAAATCTCAGCCATTCTAGCTTCCCGGTTCCATTTAAATAAATCTAGTTTGGCTGCAGAAATGTCAGTGCCAATTCATATATATATATATATATATATATATATATATACAGAAAAGTAGTCAACCAAGACTGGGAAGATAACCCAATGTGGTGAAGGCTGCTTATATATGCATATTTATATATAAAAGAAGTAAACTACCGCGGATTTGACATCCGGGCTTGACAGAATTGAAAAGTTAGTACATATACAGTTAAATATATACAAAAAATACCAAACCTAGACTGGGAAGATAACCAGTCCGACGAAGTTGCTAATAACAAAGATGCAAGTATATAAAAGCTGTTGGAAGCGACGAATCATCAATCCGAGTTGTTGAAATGCCAGAAAATGCGTTTATGTACAAAAATGTACCAAAAGTTGACAAAAACGGCCACGGAACTGAGTTCCGGGCATATTTAGAAAAAGAAACTTGATATGCAAGTGTATAAAAGTGCGAATAAGTAATATAAACTTGCTGATCTTAAAAATTCAATGGATTGCTACACGGGCTTTTAGCCAAATCGTTGGCTTTAAACGTCCAAATCTACCTGTTATTTTCTGATATGTGGTAGTATGTGGGTATATCTACATGTTAGAGTGAAAATTTTTTGGTTTAGAAGACAAAAAAATAGCTGAAAAACCAAACAGGCAGAGGTTCGAAGTGTTTCTGAATTATGAAAATGAGAGGGGGTGCACCTCTATATATAGACCAGAGAGCCTCCATTCTACCTGCTGCGGCCGCAGATAGAGGTGCTGCTTCACGTGGCAGGGCCAGCGTGGCGGGTCCCGTTACATCAAAGTACGTGCACTCTGAGCAATGCGATGTCAGGTTCGAAACTTTCTAACTTTTGATCGGAGCGTCCGTTTGAGGCATGCTATACATTTCCGAAAAGCACTCACCGAGAGTGTCCGACGATATGGGATAAAACATTTTCCGGGTCCAAGAAGATGGGTTCATTACTAGGTCTTCGATTCCCCGCAGTTTGTTCGTTGAGCTGTCTTGCGCTGTTTGCACTCGGAATCATTATTATGGTTCGTTCTGACCTCGGTGGCATCAATTCGGCTTGAGTTTGATTGAATCAGCTTAGATTTGGTAAAATAATTATTTTGCCTCTCCCAGGATTGCCCTTAGTGTCGGCATGGCTTTCGGTTGACTTCCTGGGGTTGTTTCCAAGATTTGGATCCCATTTGAGTCTGTTTGTCCTCAGTGTTGTCTCTGAGGCTGACTTGGTCGCTCCAAATTTTCCTCTGGAGATGTTGTGGTGCTTTAGGATTGTTTTTGAAGTTGACCTAACTTCCCGGATTGAGACCGGGGATGACCTGTACTTCCCGAGTTGAGATCGGGGCTGATATATACTTCCCGGGTTGAGACCAGGGCTGACCTGTACCTCCCGGGTTAAGACCGGGGTTGACCTGTACCACCCAGGTTGAGACCGGGGCTGACCTGTACTTTCTAAGTTGAGACCGGGGCTGACCTGTACTTCACGGATTGAGACCGGGGCTGATCTGTACCTCCCGGGTTGCGACCGGGGCTAACCTGTACCTCCCGGGTTAAGATCGGGGTTGACTTGTACCTCCTGGGTTGAGACCATGGCTAACTTATACCTCCCGGGTTGAGACCGGGGATGACCTGTACCTCCTGGGTTGAGACCGGGGCTGACCTGTACCTCCCGGGTTGAGACCGGGGCTGACCTGTACCTCCCGAGTTGAGACCGGGGCTGACCTGTACTTTTTGGGTTAAGACTAGGGCTGACCTAATGACCTAATATTAAGACCGGGGTTGATTTGATTGCCTGGTATTGAGACCGGGGTTGAACTGATGGCCCGGTATCGAGACTGGGGTTGATTTGATAGCCTGGTACTGAGACCAAGGTTGAACTGATGGCCCGATATTGAGACCGGGGTTGAGTTGATGACCCGGTATTGAGACAAAAGTTGATTTGATTGCCCGGTATTGAGATCGGGGTTGAACAGATGGCCCGGTATTGAGACCGGGTTGAACTGACAGCCCGACATTGAGGCCGAGGTTGATTTGATGGCACAATATTGAGACCGGGGTTGAGTTAATGACTTGATATTGAGACCGAGGTTGATTTAATTGCCCAGTATTGAGACCGGGGTTGAACTGATGGCCCGGTATTGAGATCGGGGTTGAACTGATGGCCCGGTATTAAGACCAGGGTTGAACTGATGGCTTGGTATTGAGACCGGGGTTGATTTGATGGCCCGATATTGAGACCGGAGTTGATTTGATTGCCTGGTATTCAGACCGGGGTTGAACTGAAGACCCGGTATTGAGACCGGAGTTGAGTTAATGACCCGGTATTGAGACCGGGGTTGAGTTCATGACCCAGTATTGAGATTGGGGTTGATTTGATTGCCTGGTATTGAGACCGGAGTTGATTTGATTGCCCAGAATTAAGACCGGGGTTGATTTGATTGCCCGGTATTGAGACCGGGGTTGAACTAATGACATTTTTGCCCTCCTATAGTTTTAATAACAGGAAAAGAAAATTTCGAGTGTCTACAGATGCCCCTCTTTATCATATTCATGCAATGTAATGAAATGGACAGGATAAAGATTAGTAGACACGGGAAATGCAAATACAAAGGGGAGGCAATGCTTGATATGGTATGTCGTGAGTGTCAGATACCGTCGAGGGGGTAGGGTTATCACTGATTGATTACGTTAGCTTCTGCTGGGGATAACGTTATTCATGATAACCCTTGGGGCGGCATTGTCAGTCGGTTGCTGGTAGGACATCCACTGACAGGTTATCAGAGTTAGGCTGTTGTCTCATTTTACTGAGGAGGTCACTATTAGGATACCGCGAACTGTTTTCGTCACTTTCTGTTGGGGATGACATCATCCATGATAGCCTAGGTGACTCTGATGAGGATGACATTGCTGCCGCCGAGTTATTCCAATGACTGCTCCTGATGCCTATCTTGACGATAATCTACATCGGTAGTTCGCCACCGTAAGTTGAATCACCACTTCAATTCGGTGCTCCCTTTGAGGATGTGTATAACAGTTCCATCATCGGGGATGGATTATTATATTGCTTCCGTCACCGTATCTCCTCCGATGCTTTGTTGGGGTTGAGCCAACGGCTGAACTGTCTCGATCTATACTCGACACTTCGCTGGGGTTGAGCCAACGACTGAACTGTCATTGGCCAGTACCCGACGCTTCATTGGGGTTGTGCCAATGGCTGAACTGTCACTGGTCTGTACCCGACGCTTCGTTGGGGTTGAGCCAACGGCTGAAATGTCTTGGTCTGCACCAGACGCTTCTCTGGGGTTGTGCCAACGGCTGAACTATCACCAGTCTGTACCCGATGCGTTGCTGGGGTTGTGCCAATGGTTGAACTGTCACCGGTCTGTACCTGACAATTCGCTGGGGTTGTGCCAACGGCTGAACTGTCACCGGTCTGTACCCGATGCTTCTCCGGGGTTGTGCCAATGGCTGAACTATTACCAGTCTGTACCCGACGCTTTGCTGGGGTTGAGCCAACGGCTGAACTGTCACTGGTTTGTACCCGACGCTTTGCTGGGGTTGTGCCAAGGGCTGAACTATCACCGGTCTATACCCGACGCTTCTCTGGGATTGTGCCAACGGCTGAACTGTCACCGGTATGTACCCGACGCTTTGCTGGGGTTGTGCCAACGGCTGATCTGTCATTGGTCAGTACCCAACGCTTCGCTGGGGTTGAGCCAATGACTGAACTGTCACCGGTCTGTACCTGATGCTTCTCTAGGGTTGTGCCAACGGCTGAACTGTCACCGGTCTGTACCCGACGCTTCGCTGGGGTTGTGCCAACGGCTGAATTGCCACCGGTCTGTACCCGATTCTTCGAAAGTGGCAGTTTTCAACAGTTTTATGCAGTTTTTTCGCAGTTTTTCAACAGTTTGCATCATTGATCCCTGTATATGTCTTCGGGATGAATACCAAGGGTTTTCAAAGAGTTCCTCTTTTTGTCAGGATTACGCAGCTTAAACGCGGGATTTCAGGACAAACCGCTCAACGCGTAGCGATTTTTCTTCAGATTTGACTTGGCAGCTCATATAAACTCCGTTTTAACTCGAACCGAACCTAGCCCGGGGAAGCGGGACCCACCTTGGGGAGCCGCAGGTAGAGGTGTGGCTTCCGCAGGTGAGCCTGCTTCTACCTGTGGCTTTATATTGGGCAGCGGGAGTTCATAATTTTCAAGTTTCATTTCGAGTTTCAAACGGAATCTGATTTTCTTTTTCAAATCTATGGAGTTCGGACAGCTTTTTTCTGATTCCGTCAGCTCCTACGCGTTCAGCGCATCGCAGGTAACGTTTTACATCCTTTTTTCTCAAGTTTTGACCGTTAAAAGCATGTAAACCACGTAGCGGGCTTTTAGACGCAATGTATGAAAAATGTATGCTTATATGACATGCTAAAATTTTTCTAACTTCATATGTATGCCTATCTTACTATAATGCACGTTTGGATGTAAGAAAATTCAGATTCTAAGACAATCATATTTTGCTCTTTTTGATCAGTTTACTCATCCTTTTTGAGGCTTAGTGAGCCTGGATTTTCAACTAAAAATGTCCATGGTAATTTGGCTACCATGTGAGGTTTACTTTTGATTTTATTTCATAAATATGAACTGTTCCTGTTTTTGGGAATGTGTGCTACTGAATGGCCACCTAGACATGCCTCTGTGCATGCAGACAGACCATTTTACAAAGGAAACTTTGGCGAATTTTTTTCAAAAGTTTAGGCATTTAAAAAACATGCAGTTTTGACTCTAGTAGGGATTTTTGATTGACCCATGCACGTTTTTAGGATTTAGCTTTGGAAAAACATGCAGTTTTGACTTTACTGGGTATTTTTTACTGACCCATGCTTGTTTTAGCACTTAGAAATGCATAAAGTACTGATTTAAACTAATAAGCCACATGTTTTAGGCTTACCACGCCCTTTCTGAGGTGATTTGGAGACTTTGTCTAGGTGATGGACCGAGATAGACCCGACAGTGCTAGCAGGGTAGTTTCAGGAGTTAGACGAAGGCGAGCTTCTGATGTTCCTCAGTCACGTCCAGCTCGACTGCCTCGCAGATTGGCAAAGTCGGTGATTTGTCCAGCCCAGGATGAGCTGCCGCATGATATTGATTGTAGCACCCCCAAATCCGGGTCAACAGAACCTTAGACCTGGTACGTTACGATACATCATTTCTATAACTATTGCGAAAGATATAAACATAAATTGTTTATACAATAACTTTTACACATAATCTCCATGGTCTGTAATCTTAACTTAATACCTGCATTAAATATCCTACACAACATATAATGTCATTTGTATCCAATACTATTACAAGTTTAACCTGCATCCAAATCCAAATATGGAATTTGTCTTTGCCTTTGACTGTGTCCGAAGTTTCTTCTTTAATCTGAAATGTTTATCATGATATAGCAAGGGTGAGCAACAAGTTTGCCCAACAAGTTTAAGTTCAAATGAAAATATATCATGATTGAAAAGAATAACAAGCTGACAAGCTTTCAATAATATAAGAATTGTGAGAGAACATGAATCAATAATGCTGAATAGCTAGCAATGAACATGAATAAATTCAACTAAACCTTATAGTAATGAAGGTGATCAGCCTTTCATACCTGATGAACATATGCAACATGCACTAAGTGCGAATCAATAATCAGTATAGATGTGAATAATTAACAATAATTATTCATGAACATGCTTTGAAATATAACTCAAAGTTTGAGTTAGAGAAAACTTGCTCAATAAAAGTATAGTTTAGGAACTTGCATGTACCATCGATTACTGCTACGCAATTTAAGTTAATCGCTTTATTGAATAGACCTATCAGTTATAAGATATGTCTTTCAATTAGTATAACATACTTATCTCATAATACTATTACTTTATAAGTAAACCATCTAACACTTAACCACATAGTCAAATATTAGATATCCTTAACACCATACTTATTTACAAGTCTAAACTTAGCACACATCGAGTCTTTAATAGTATTCAATATAGTATACTGAGTGGTTTCCCACAAACAACTAACAAATTAGTTTCCGTCTCGTCTACACCATTTTCACAGTGAGTTAGATAGGTTACTAATTCGTATATACCTTCCCCATATGAAAGAGTCGTTTAGCCCAGCTACTATACATCAACCATTAAAGGGTACGACTGTACTACCTTAGACTTAACACCACTGTATTATATAACTTATGAATTAACACTTAGTCTTTCATTTTATAAGTCTTTTATAATTTAGTAAGATGAATATCTAATCCAGCAACCTGGATTCAGAATGAATTTCAATTTAGTAACTAATTCCCAATCTAGTAGACTGGACACAACTGACCTCCAATCCAGCAAGCCTGGATTCAAATTGATATTCAATCAAGCAAGCTTGGATTCAACTTACCCCTAATGCAGCAACTTGGATTATCCAAACAAACCATTCCAGCAACTTGATGGCCAATCCAGCAAATCAGATTGCAATCCAGCAACCAGATGGCCAATCCAGCAAGCTGGATTCCCCTTTTTTAACCAAATCATCTTATTATTTTTTCACCCTTTGGTCAAACATATATACACATAAATAATTTTTCAATTTCCTTTAGCATTTTTCAAAAATCCAATTTTAGTTAATTCCTTAAGAAATTTGCTACATCACGCTTAACTCCAAAAATTCCCAACTTTTGGCGGGATCTTATACATGTTAACGTGAGCCTCTAGTTTAAATTTCGTGGCCATCGGAGTTATAGAACTCCAATTATAGCGATTTTTGTCGAAAAAATATAACTATTGAAATACTCATAACTTACTCAATTTAAGTCGGAATGAACTCATTTTTGGACACAAGATACTTTATCTCATATATTTTCGTGTCCCAAAAGGCATGATTTTATTTCATAAATTAAGTGGACAAAACTTCCCTTCAAAAATACGGACAGCCTACTTTTGTCATTTTTTAGATTTTTCATACTTTGCTAAAAACTGTTCAGACGGAAATCTACATGGAATTTTTCAGTGATTCCACTTGAAAAAGATAGAAGTCTTCTAGATCTAACTCTAGAAATTGACCTCACTCAAACATTCAAAATACAATAGGAGATATGTTCATTTGAATTTTAGGTTATGTTTTCCCCAAATACAGTTTTTTTAATCTTTGTGTTTTGTAAGAAATCTTCCCAGATCTCTTGATTAACCAAACATTAAATATCATAAACCATTATAATACATACTAATACACATTAAGATCAAGGATCTACCATGATCCATGATCTATTACACCAAACATACACCAAATCCAAGCAAAACATAATTTAGGCTAGGAAAATTTAGGTTTTTCTAACTTTTGAAACATATTTTCATTTTTCTTGCTTTTGATCTAACTTTTAACACTGAAAAGTGATAGATCCAAACATATAATACTTATTAACATATAGATCTAAGGCTTTTGATTTTTGAACCATAAATCCATGTTTTGATTCAAACAATTAAAAAGAACTTTGATAAAAAGTATTTATACCTTTGCTTTGTGGATATTTTTTCTTGATCTATCCAAATAGATGATAATCTAGGGTAGAAGGAAGATCAAAATCCCCTCCCTTCTCTTCCTTGCTCCAACCGAAATGGCTCTCCCCTCTCTTTTTCTCTTTAGTTTTCTTTTACTAGCAAAATAGGATGTGAGAGGAAAGAGAAAAAAAATAGATTTTGTGTGTAAGAAGAGATATATTTTGTATAGCTATATCCATTCCCCCACACTCCTTGCTATCTCTCTCTCACTCATTATTATGATTGCTTTGTTTACACACTTGGAGAAATGTAGTGTTAAATTAAGAGCTTGACACATAAGGGAGTTGGTAAAGAGTTGGTGGGAGTTGGTAAATCAAATGATGAGCTCACATGCTCTCATTCCTTTCCTTGTTATAACCGGCCACATGTGGCCTTTTTCCCCCTTCAATTTTGTTTTCTTTTTATGCCATATAATACTTTATTAAATGTCCAACATGACCCTCTTCCATTGGGCCAAGACTTGGCCCATTCCATTAATTACTTTGGGCTTGCTAATAAAATAATTGGGCCATGTAAATTAATATAGTCCACTAAATTTAAATTCTATCCTACCCTAATCATTTAATTAGAATTTCTATTCACCAAATTTGAAAATCAAATCCTTAATCATGTACATTTAATTACTTACCCCAATTAGACTTGCTTTATTAAATTGTGATACTAAAATTAATCTCTTAAGTTAGTAAAAACTTTAAATACTAATATCCTTACATATTATAACCCTTAGGTTATTTAAAATTTTCATACCTAATATATATATATCAGGTTACAAGACTTCATTCTTAATTCTCTTTATATGTTAAATAAATATATAAACAATACACAAAATTATATAAGTCCTTCACAAAATTTTTAAATCCATACTCCATTTCCAGTCTAGGTCTTATTATTTAACCTTTATTTAATTATTTAAGATTTTATTAATCTTATAAATTCTAGGGTTGTCACATTCACCCCTTCTTCTAAGAATTTTGTCCTCGAAATTACAGCCTACTAATCCCCACTCCTTCTATTCACCAAAACTAGATTTTTAACTTAACCTTTATCTGATTTCATTATCATTTAATAAGTACACACGACTTTCTTCTATGAGAAATTATTCTATCATCATATTCTACCCAGACTTCTCCTTAAGGAGTTAAAAACTTTTCAAATTATGCTAAGAGTCATATAAACCATGAACTCTCGTGATCTGTGTATGTCTAACACTTTTCTTCATAAAGACAGTGTCTCCAAATCTTCAGAGCAAACACTACTGCCGCCAATTCTAAGTTATGGGTCGGATACCCTTTCTCGTAGTCCTTCAGTTGGCGTGACTCATATGTAATAACCTTGCCGCTCTGCATCAGTACACAGCCTAATCCCTTATATGAAGCATCGCTGTATACTACAAAATTTCCTGTACTATCCGGCAATGACAACACCGGTGCAGTAATCAACCTCTTCTTCAGTTCCTGAAAACTTTCCTCACACTTCTCCGTCCAAACAAACTTAACTTTTTTAAGAGTTAAATTCGTCAACGGACTTGCAATTTTGGAAAAGTCTTGGATAAATCTTCGATAATAACCTGCCTATCCTAAGAAACTCCTCACTTCGGACGGTGTCTTCGGCTGATCCCAATTCATCACACCTTCAACCTTCAACGAATCCACTGAAATCCCATCTTTGTCAATCACGTGGCCAAGAAATTGCACACGTTCTAACCAGAATTCACACTTCGAGAATTTCGCATAAAGTTTCTCCCGTCTCAGCGATTCTAACGTTAGCCTTAAATGCTCAGTGTGTTCCTCCTCAGTTTTGGAATAAATAAAAATGTCATTTATGAACACTACTACAAACTTGTCTAGGAATGACTTAAATACCCTATTCATTAGGTCCATAAATGCTGCTGGTGCATTCGTTAGACCAAATGACATCACTAAGAACTCATAATGTCCATACCGAGTCCTAAAAGCCGTCTTCAGTATATTTTCTCTTCTCACCTTCAACTGATGATACCCACTTCTCAAATATATTTTCGAGAAGTATCTAGTACCCTTCAGTTGATCGAACAAGTCATCGATCCTAGGTAAAGGATACCTATTCTTGATCGTAACTTTGTTCAACTCTCTATAATCAATGCAAAGCCGCATCGAACCATCCTTCTTCTTCATGAACAATATTGGTTCTCCATATGGTGAAACGCTAGGTTGAATATACTTCTTGTCCAGCAACTCTTGTAGCTAAACCATCAAATCCTTCATCTCGACTAGAGCCATTCTTTACAAAGCTTTCGAAATTAGAGCAATTTCTGGCGCTAAGTCGATCACGAACTCTATCTCTCTATTTGGCGGAAGTCCTGGCAAATTGCTCGGAAATACGTCCACAAACTCCCTAAGCACTGATATCTCTTCTATTTTCGGGCTCTTCTTTCGAGTATCCACTATGTAGGCTAAGTACCCTACACAGCCTTACTTCAATAGCTTCTTGGCTTGCATAATCGTCAGACAACTAGCTTGTCTAGGCGATTTGCTACCATAAAATACTCCCTTCGATGGAGTCGTAAGGTTTACAGATTTCTTCTGAAAACCTATTACCGCCCCATGGTTGAACAACCAATCCATACCCAGTATTACGTTAAACTCCCCAAGTCTTATCGGAATTAAATTTACCCTAAATTCATGACCCTTAATGTCCAATCTACAGTTCTTGTAAACAAACCTAACATGAATAACCTCCCTATTTTCAATCTCTATGTTCAAGGGATAAACTAATTCATCTTTAGGTAAATCTAGGGTCTTAGCAAAGTCATCAGATATGAACGAACAAGTAGTACCCGAATCAAATAATACATATGTATTTATACTGTTGACCGGAATAATACCTGACACCACATCTTTTGACTGCACAACATCCTACACCGTCATATTGAATAATCTGGCAGTGGGTCGAACTGCCTGTAGTGGTCCAGCGATAGTCAAAGTACTACCGCTGCCATTTCCTTCGTTCCATGTTGACCCTCCTGCTGGCTTCTTCGGGCAACTACGGGCCATGTGATCCTTAGATCCACATGTGTAGCAAGCTCCCTTCTTCGTGTTCGGATAATTTGGCGTAATGTGGCCTTCCTGACCACAGTTGAAGCATACCCGCTTCCCCCTCAGACACACTCCAGTGTGATTCTTCCCGGATGTAGCACATGCTTCAATCCTTTTCTTCTGCTGGCTTTCCTGTTGACTCCCAGCAGTCGTGTTGTTGTTCCACTTCCTTTTATGGTTAATAGCCCCGCTACCACTAGCCTTGTTCTCTGTCTCATTCTTCTTCTTTTTTAAATCCTGATTGTATTTGGTCATCGCGTCGCTTCCACCTTCAGCGAGGATGGCCTATTCCAGCACAGCTGCAAACGTTCTTAGATGGAACATGGAGACCTTGTTGTAGAGCCAGGGCTTCAATCCCTGCTCAAACCTTATCTCCTTCCTCTCGTCAGTATTAACCTGGTATGTAGCAAACCTAGCCAGCTCGTTGAATTTCGTAGCTTATTCCAGCACCGACATAGCTCCTTGTTTTTGCTCTAGGAATTGAACCTCCATCTAGTTCTTTGAGCTAATGGGGAAATACATTTCAAAGAACATATCTTTGAAATGATCCCACGCTATCACTCATTCCCCTTCCCTAGTCTTGTTGGCCTGCCACCAGAAGCTAACTTTTGACTTCAACATGAACGTCGCAAAAGCCATCTTCTGGTCTTCGTTAACTCTGGCCACATCGAAGACCTTCTCCATTTCCATTACCCACATCTGGGCCTCTATCGGGTTCACTGATCCTTGGAATTTCGGCGGTCTTACTGCCTTAAACTCTTTAAACGTTGTATTCTGAACTTGTGGCTGATTCGCAAGCGCTCTTGTCAGCAGGTTAACCAATTGTTGAACCGAATTGGGATTTATCTCGTCGTTATTGTTGTCATTGTTATTCGTCGAACCCTCTAGGTGTAGACGTGTAGGTCTTTTTTCAGAAGGCATCTTTCTGTTAAGAAAAACTCTTATTAGATCCTTTACTCATTTCTTAGATATTCAAGTTCATACTTAAACATTTAAACAATTCAATTCACACTTGAACACATAGCACGTCAATAAACTTCTTTATTTTATTCATTCATAGTTTTAAAACATAGAATAGATAGCATCTCTGTAAGACCCCAACTTTTATGAATAAAGATTTAATTTTCTTTATATGCTATTTTGAAATAGTAAGGTGTTGATTTGATATAATGCTTTAGTTATGGGTGAAATGTGCAAATTTTGCAAAGTAAGCAAGTGGTCATAAAATATTCATTGTGTCAGGGAATATTCGTTTGGTCGGGGAATATTCTTTTTGTCAGGGAATATTCGTATGATGGGGCAATCATTTGTGGGCCCCATAACAGAAAATTTTTGGATGAAAAAAATGACAAGAATAAGATTTTCTAAAAATAACGGCGTGGTTGTTACCATTAAAACTGTTGAAATACTCGGTGGTTAAAATACAATAATGCGCGGTGTTGCCCAGTAGCACACGGTATTGCACAGTAATTCTAATTATTGATTCTTACGTAATAAGTCACTACTCAATAATTGTTATAGTAATTATTATTCAATATTTTATATTATTGATTCAATAATTGCTACATTGATAATTACATAATATTTTATTGATTCAATAATTGTCATTGCACAGTATTTCACATTATCAAATCAATAATTCATATTATTTGAATAAAATTATTAGATAGCATTATTGGCAATGTCTAAGGAAGTTCTGTCTAGGATGGGTTATTTAATTGCGCGCTAGTAAGGAGAAATCCTTATCGGAAGGCCCCCTCTTTCCTGGGAACGACCTAGTTGTCAATTTTGTAGTTCTGTAATATTATTTATGAATAATTAATTACTAATTTATATGATAAGAAAATATTTATTTTTGTGGATAAAAAAGAAGGAATTAGTGCTGAGGTGTTTTTATCAGTATTTGTTGTAAATTTGGCTTATTATTTGGACCCCCCACTTACTCATTTTTTAAAATAATAGGTAGAAAGTTATAAAGTGTATATATATATATATATACGTATTATATATATATATATATATATATATATATATATAAATATGTGTGTGTGTGGAGTATGTGTGAGGGTGTGTGTGGAGTGTGTGTTAGGGTGTGTGTGGTGGATGGTGATGTGTGTGAATATATATATATATATATATATATATATATATATATATATATATATAATAGATTATATTATATTTTATTTAAAGTTTCTATTTTATTAGAATATTTTATTGCACAGTAATGAATAGTAAATCAAATTTTCTCGCCGGTTGCAGCGTCCGTGAAAAATTTATTATTGGTCCGTGATTTATAAAATTCAAATAGTACCCTTCCATTTTCCTATAAATAGGATGTTCAGTTTAGAAATAAAAATCACACCAGAATCAGAGAATTCTTCTTCTATAATATTGAGCGTATTTCTTTAGAGTTTAAGGAAGTTTTGAGTGTAGAAAACAGTGCAAGTTTTCTTCAAAAATATCCCCGCCCTACCAGTCAAAAATACTTTTCTTTTAAGGTAAGGGGTATTATTTATTTTATATTCGCTTACGATATTATTCTTCGTATTCGTAAGAAATTTTATTTTCGTTCAATATTCATAAAGAATATTTTTTTTTTCATATTCCATATTATTAAAACGATAATTTTTCATTTCATATACCCAAATTAAAACTTACTACGGTAAGTTTGCTTCTATAATTTCCTGAAATGATCAGAAATTCTTCGAATTTTGCGTTTCATCTGGTATCATTTCATTGGAATGTTGGTATGAATTTTATTATGAAATTTGTACATTTTCATGTCGGGGATACTATTCACGTATACGAAACTATTCATGTATACGGCACTATTCACAGAAAAATTAAATTTTCTTTTAATTGTCCCAGTTGTCTGTTATGGTTCCTATCTTTGATTGGATCCATGTTTTAATCTTCATTCTTGAATTTTGCTCCACAATTGATTATTATGGAGTATTCTTGAACTTGGATAAAATAAATTACGAATCCCTAATCTGTGTCCTTTATCTCATTGGATTCGTTGTTTATATTATTTTTTATCATCCTCAGTCCTAAATGGTGATATATCTGAATATTTTTGGCCTATAGAGCAAAGATGAATGATTACTTGATGAATATCTTTGGCCTGTAGTGCAAAGATGAATGATTACCTGATAAATATCTTTGGCCCATAGTGCAAAGATGGACAGGTGTTGAGATGAACATGACCAACTGGTGATACAAATGAATATCTTTGGCCCGTAGTGCAAAGATGAATATTTGATTTGAGATGTATATTGATTGATGTTACAGTGATAAAATATCGATGATGGACTTTTAAATCATAGAAGATAGTAGACTTCATTCTTTACTTAACTCTTCTAATGAATTGTTATTTTCGCTACGAATATTGATCTAAAACTTGTTGTCCATAATATTTTATCTGGCTTATTGAAGGCTAACGATAATTTTTTTTTCATTATTTTAGTCATAATATTCTTTACTGAGCTAGTTGAGCTCACCCTTTTCATCTATTGTCCTCTTCAGGGAATGAGAATGTTGCGGGAACTAGTCAGGGAATAGTGTGATGGTCAGAGTAGAGCAGTAATAGTCCTCACTATTTTTGTAAAATAGTGTGATAATAATTGTAATTATTGAGGACCGAATTTGAGTGTTTATATTTCGTATTATATACGATTTGTATTGAAACTCACAGTTGTATGGTCGTAGTTCTCACGACCTTTTGTTATAAAAGATTTGTATTTGGAATTCTGTACCATGTATTTGGCGACTCAGAATGGGTTGGTATTGAACCTATTTTGGTGGCGTCACAGTTGGTATCAGAGCTTAGGGATATGATCTCTGGCGGAGATCGAAAAATAGAACTAGGAGGGGAGAGACGAGTAAATCCTTCACTTGTGTGTCCTACCTAAGCTTATCTGGTATTTAATTGGTCGGTTGGAACATAAGGTTAATATGTGATATGATAATTTGCTTGATTAACCCTTGTTTTGTGGCAGTATTTGAGAATGGCAGCTGAAAATCTGAACAATGGAGTGAATGAGACCGTTGAGACACCTTTAATCAGCAACCAGGAAAACGTGCAACAAGAAGGCAATACCACTGATCAGATGATGAACGATGAGATATTTAGAAGCTTGTTGCAATTCATGCAAAATTAGACGAGGGAGACTTATGCGCAAAATACGGGTGGAAATAATAGCAACTCGCGGCTTGTCACTGCCAAGCAGTTCAAAGAGTTGGGACCACCAGAGTTTCAGGGAATACCAGATCCAATCAAGGCAGAGACGTGAGTTAAGCAAATTACCAAGATATTTGATGTCTTGGGATGCACGGAGGAAAAGAAGGTTCCATTCGCCACGTTTATGTTCCGTGAAGAGGCAGATTACTAGAAGCGTACCAAGCCTGCCTCACTCAAGATGTCGTGGGAGTAGTTCCAGAAACTGTTCAATGACAAGTACTTTCCCGAAAGTATTCGTCATATGAAAGAGGTAGAGTTTATTAAACTGGAACAGAACAACATGTATGTGTCCCAGTACAAGGCTAAGTTCGCGGAGTTATCCCAGTTTGCGTCTCATTTGGTGGATAATGAGGAACGTATAACGCGGATGTTTCTGAGAGGTTTGAAACCCAAAATTCGTTAATACCTCATTTCTCACAAACTTTGTTTATATTCAGATATGGTGAACAGGGCCAAATTATTAGAACGAGATAATGATTATGTTCAACCAAGGTCATACCGATGGCAACAGTCATTGGAACAATGATAACCAGTGAGGAGGAAATTATCATGATAGAAGCGGTAACCACTCAGGTGGTAATCGTGGCCATAATAAAAGAAGAAGTGTGTCGGGGGGAGATTTCAAGCAGAGAAGGTACAACAATGAGAACGTGAAAACGTCGACAGCAGGACCAGCATCAACTGTTTCTTGGGGAGGAGAACGACTGCCGGTCGTATGCTATAAATGCGGGCAAAAGGGACACATCAGTCCCAACTGCACACAACAATCCAAGGTATATTATAACTGTAGAAAGGAAGGTCATATAGCTCGAGATTGTCCTATAGCAAAACCAAGTCCAGCGGGGGTGGTGATTCTAAATGTCATCTCGGACAAGTCAAAGTCGGTGGTTCCTGGAAGAGCGTTTGTTTTGACTGCCCAAAACGCGAGGAACCCAAACGAGGATATCACGGGTTAGTTAATCGTAAATTTTTGCGAAGTCTATACCTTATTAGATACCGGTTCTACCCATTCTGTTATTTCACCTACTTGTGCTCAACGTTTGAACTTGACTTCTGAGAAATTAGATTTTAACTTATCTGTTGAAACTCCGTTGGGAGAAACTTTTGTTACATCTACGGTTTACAAATCTTGCTTGATTCAAATTGGTACCATCACCCTACCTGTTGATCTTATATCTTTGAAAATACTTGCATTTGACGTGATTTTAGGAATTAACTGGTTAACCATTTATCATGCCAAAATTGATTATTTTCGTAGGGTTGTTAGTTTTTATATTCCTAACCAACCTATTGTGCGAATTCAAACAACCAAACCCCTAAAATCAATCAATGTCATTTCAAGTCATAAAGCTAGTTGTTTATTGAAAAACGGATGTCGAGCTTTCTTAGCCCATGTCACTGATCTAAACCAGAATACGTCAGGTTTGAATGATATTTCTGTTGTTAATGAGTTTCCTAATGTATTTCCTGAAGAACTTCCTGGTCTACCCCCAGAACGTGAAGTTGAATTCTTTATTGACCTTGAACCCGGTACAAAACGCATTTCTAAAACCCCATATCGAATGGCTCCTATTGAACTTTAGGAGTTAAAGGTCCAACTACAGGAGTTGTTAAACATTGGTTTCATTCGTCCTAGTACATCTCCTTGGGGTGCTCCTATTTTATTTTTAAAGAAGAAAGACGGGAGTATGCGACTTTGTATTGACTATCAAGAGTTGAACCATGTCACCATCAAGAATAGGTATCCGTTACCTCGCATTGATGACCTGTTTGACCAGTTGCAAGGTGAACAATTTTTTTCAAAAATCGATCTTCGTTCTGGATATCATCAGTTAGAGATTAGAACTGATGACAATCCAAAGACTGTCTTTACAACTCGATACGAGCATTACAAATTTCTAGTTATATTTTTTGGATTAACCAATGTTCATGCAGCGTTCATGGATATGATGAACAGAATATTTGAGAAATATTTGGATCATTTCGTGGTTGTCATTATTGATGACATCCTAATATTTCTTTACTTAGAACGAACTCAACATGCGACAACGACGTTGGCTCGAGCTGTTGAAAGATTACAAAAAGCGAACGTGGTAGTTGACTCGTTGAGTAAAAGATTGTATGCGTGAACGAGTGCGATGCTGGCAAAACAAAGACTTATGTTGTATGACGTACAAAGGATGGAGATAGAGTTAAAGACTCTAGGGTCCCACGTGACGATGTCAAGTATACGCGTAGAACTAGCTTTAATTGATAAAGTTAAAGCTACTCAAGCTACAGACCTAGAGCGGATGAAGATGAAGAAGAAGGTGCACGAAGTTGCTATTCCAGAAGCTAGAGTTGATGAAGAAGGAATACTTCGAGTCAACTCTAGACTTTGTGTTGCTAACGATGCTGATTTGAATTATAAAATTATGATGGAGGCACACAACACACCGTTTACAATCAATCTTGGAAGTACCAAAATGTATCGTGATCTTCAACATACATTCTGGTGGAGTAATATGAAGAGTGAGATTGTGGAGTTTATCTCGTGGTGTTTAACGTGTAAACGTGTTAAGGCGAAGCTTCAAGTGCCATAAGGCGTGAAGAGCTCCGAGCATTTCGCTGGTGACTTCTTGTGTGGGATGCACCGAAGCCAGACTCTCCGTAGGGGACGCCGTTTTTGTGCGGTGGCAAACTGATAGGTACCATTGTGAGGTACTATAGTTGAAGCACCATGAGAGTCGCATTTGGAATCGAAGAAATGACCTGGGAGTTGGAATCAAAAATGAAAACGAGGTATCCTCACCTTTTCGACATACCAGGTACGTACCTCAATTTCGAGGACGAAATTTCATAAAGAGGGGAGGTTGAAAAATCCCAACTTTTATGAATAAAGATTTAATTTTCTTTATATGTTATTTTGAAATAGTAAGGTGTTGATTTGATATAATGCTTTAGTTATGGGTGAAATGTGCAAATTTTGCAAAGTAAGCAAGTGGTCATAAAATATTCATTGTGTCGGGGAATATTCATTTGGTCGAGGAATATTCTTTTTGTCGGAGAATATTCGTACGATGGCGCAATCATTTGTGGGCCCTATAACAAAAAATTGTCGGATGAAGAAAACGACAAGAATAAGTTTTTCTAAAAATAACGGCGTGGTTGTTACCGTTAAAACTATTGAAATACCCGGTGGTTAAAATACAGTAATGCGCGGTGTTTCCAAGTAGCACACGGTATTGCACATTAATTCTAATTATTGATTCTTACATAAGAAGTCACTACTCAATAATTGTTACAGTAATTACTGTTCAATATTTTATATTATTGATTCAATAATTGCTATATTGATAATTGCATAATATTTTATTAATTCAATAATTGCCATTGCATAGTATTTCACATTATCAAATCAATAATTCATATTATTTGAATAATATTATTAGATAGCATTATTGGCAATGTCTAAAGAAGTTCTGTCTAGGAGGGGTTATTTAATTGCGCGCCAATAAAGAGAAATCCTTATCGGAAGGCCCCCTCTTTCTTGGGAACGACCTGGTTATCAATATTGTAGTTCTGTAATATTATTTGTGAATAATTAATTATTGATTTATATGATAAGGAAATATTTATTTTTGTGGATAAAAAAGAAGGAATTAGTGTTGAGGTATTTTTATCAGTATTTGTTATAAATTGGGCTTATTATTTGGACCCCCGACTTACTCATTTTTCAAAATGATCTGTAGAAAGTTATAAAGTATATATATATATATATATATATATATATATATATATATATATAAAATGTGTGTGTGTGTGGAGTGTGTGTGAGGGTGTGTGTGGGGGGTGTGTGTGTGGTGGATGGTGATGTGTGTGAATATATATATATATATAATAGAATATATTATATTTTATTTAAAGTTTTTATTTTATTAGAATACTTTATTGCACAATAATGAATAGTAAATCAAATTTTCTCGCCGGTTGCAGCGCGCGTGAAAAATTTATTGTTGGTCCGTGATTTCTAAAATTCAAATAGTATCCTTCCATTTTCCTATAAATAGGATGCTCAGTTTAGAAATAAAAATCACACCAGAATCAGAGAATTCTTCTTCTATAATATTGAGCGTATTTCTTTAGAGTTTAAGGAAGTTTTGAGTGTAGAAAACAGTGCAAGTTTTCTTCAAAAATATCCCCGCCCTACCAGTCAGAAATACTTTTCTTTTAAGGTAAGGGGTATTATTTATTTCATATTCGCTTATGATATTATTCTTCGTATTCGTAAGAAATTTTATTTTCATTCAATATTCATAAAGAATATTATTTTCTTTCATATTCCATATTATGAAAGCGATAATATTTCATTTCATATACCCAAATTAAAACTTACTACGGTAAGTATTGCTTCTATAATTCCTGAAATGATCAGAAATTCTTCGAATTTTGCATTTCATCTAGTAACATTTCATTGGAATGTTGGTATGAATTTTATTATGAAATTTTTACTTTTTCATGTCGGGGTTACTATTCACGTATACGATACTATTCATGTATACGGAACTATTCACGTATACGGCACTATTCATTAAAAAAAATATTCTTTTAATTGTCCAAGTTATCTGTTATGGTTCTATCTTTGATTGGATCCATGTTTTGATCTTCATTCTTGAATTTTGCTCCACAATTGATTATTATGGAGTATTCTTGAACTTGAATAAACTAAATTACGAATCCCTAATATTTGTCCTTTATCTCATTGGATTCGTTGTTTATATTATTTTTCATCATCCTCAGTCCTAAATGGTGATATAACTGAATATCTTTGGCCTGTAAAGCAAAGATGAATGATTACTTGATGAATATCTTTGGCCTGTAGTGCAAAGATGAATGATTACCTGATGAATATCTTTGGCCCGTAGTGCAAACATGGACAGGTGTTGATATGAACATGACTAACTGGTAATACAAATGAATATCTTTGGCCCGTAGTGCAAAGATGAATATTTGATTCGAGATGTATATTGATTGATGTTACAGGGATAAAATATCGATGATGGACTTTTAAATCATAGAAGATAGTAGACTTCATTCTCTACTTAACTCTTCTAATGACTTGTTATTTCCGCTGCGAATATTGATCTAAAACTTGCTGTCCATAATATTTTATCTGGCTTATTGAAGGCTAACGATAATTTGTTTTTCATTATCTTATTATAATATTCTTTACTAGGCTAGTTGAGCTCACCCTTTTCATCTATTGTCCTTTTCAGAGAATGAGAATGTTGCGGGAACTAGTCGGGGAACAGTGCGATGGTCAGAGTAGAACAGTAGTAGTCCTCACTATTTTTGTAAAATAGTGTGATAATAATTATAATTATTGAGGATTGAATTTGAGTGTTTATATTTTGTATTATATACGATTTGTATTGAAACTCACAGTTGTATGGTCGTAGTTCTCACGACCTTTTGTTATAAAAGATTTGTATTTGGAATTCTGTACCATGTATTTGGAGACTCAGAATGGGTTGGTATTGAACCTATTTTGGGGGCGTCACAATCTCTGCTATTTACATCATCTTTCCTGAACTGAAAAAGTTACAGGATCACATTATTATCTCAAATTCTGGGATTTACATTTATTTATATAAAGAAACACATAATTAATAACTCTACTATCTAGGCATGTTAAGACGTCGTACATCCTCTCTACGTTCTTCTTCCATCACCCAAAACACTGTTCTGCGATCCACCATGTACCACGGTAAATCTTTGAACTGAGCTGGGTAATAGAAGATATGATCCTGGGCTCTATCTATAGCCGTATGGAAAGTATAGTCTGTCTCCCTCAGCTTGGCCTTCTTCGCTTGAACCTCGTCTTCAGCTTTATCTGCAAGTTAAGTAGCTCTCAAGCTCGTTTCCTCCGCTCTGGCACGCTTCGCTGACTCCTCCTGGATGTCGTTCTTCAGCTTTCCTAGTTCGGCTAATGCATTATCTCTGTCACTCTCTGCGTGAACTAGATTCCACTTTGTTTTTCCAAGCTCACTGTCCAGCTCTTCAATGGTCTCATCCCTCTGTTGTATGGTCGTCCGGCCCTCGTCTACCAGTTCTTTAAGCTTTCTGACTCGACTATGTAGCACGTTGCGGTCGTAGATGTCCTCGTACATTTCAGCGCTAGTCGAGTGAGGTGGGAACTCCTCTTCAAGATCCTCCTCCTCTTCTTCTGACTCATCTTCGTCATCTCGGTCAGATACTGGCTCATGCTCTTGACTAGCTATGGTGATCAATGGAGACGACTCTCTCTGAACCAACTGCTCCCAGACAACATGGATGTCTCGGGGCTCCTCTTCTCTAGGCGTCTGGGGTAAGTCCTTCCTAGACTGACTGGACTCTCAAACATTCGTCATCCTGACAACAAAGTTTTACAGTTTAATTATTACGTGATATCAATCGACACTCTTCGTAAACATAAACGTAAACACATAGCATGTAAGGTAGTTTATTATCTTTATCTATCATCACTATCTTTTTGATCTCTTACAAGGCTACTACCTAAGGTTTCCCCCACCTAAGGTTCATAACCTAAAGCTCTGATACCAACCTGTGATACCCCCAAATTCGGGTACTTCAATTCCACGGGATTTGGTGCTCACTATCTAAATAAAATAAAACTACTGCCCATAATAAGGAATGCAAAATAAATTACAACCTTAAATAAATAATAAAATCTTCCTTAAAAAGGATTACAACTTTGCTCAAAACATCCCAGGGTTTATCTAACCTTGACATAAATAATAAGTGCGAAAATAAACATCACATAAAAAGTCTTATTACAATCATATCACAAATATAACAAGTCTTCACTTGTTCATCTTGCTCTTGCCTTTACTTGTTGACGGTACGTCAACACTTTCAACCTTAGCTGCAAGGGTTATTTAATTGCAAGAGTGAGCAAACAAAGCTCACTTGAAATAATAATAATACTAGAGAAGACATAAACTGAATAACTTCAAAAGATTTGAATAACCTTTCTTTCATCAATAATAAAGAATTGAATAATAATTCTTTCATCAACATTTAAAATTCGAATATAGATATCATCTGAGGGTCATAAGACCTTGAACTATGCCCTAGGTTATAAACATTTCTATTTAGAACCTTTAACAGTCTTTTAGACTATATGGACTCTTAACTCGTACTTAGGGGAATCAGCCATTCGTATTATGTATTGTGCACAAACATCTTAACGCTTTCGTATGGTAATCCCCTATTAAATTGGGTTGTTCATCTTAGTATTTTGATAACAAGTCCGCACCAAAGAAAGTTTGGTTTGGATAAGTTAAAAAGAAATTTGGAGTTCAACTACCATCAACTAAGGAGTAGTTAAATCGAATTACAATAATCTAGAATAATTCAACAATAAAGAATTATGAAATAACTTATGCTTTAGAATTAAACTTAAAGAATTCGAAAGATACAATATACCTTACTTGAACAATTAAGTCAAGGTCACTTTAATTAAATCATGAACTTTAAATAATTACTTGTCCATTGCAGAAATAAAAGGACAGGCGTAAATACAATTAAGATTTGAATTTAAAACATTTGCATATAAATTACAAGTTTAGGGATAGAGAACTTGTTCAAGTAAATTTTAAGTTTAGAAAACTTGCCTCAAGCGCAAGCTACAATTTACAATCACTTTCACAATTACCCTACTTATTACATTACGTTTACAATACCAATTAGTTATATAACCACTACGTTAAACCGTTGAACTTCTTACTTAAGTTCAACTTAATAACATGGTTTGTAAACTTAACTAGCTTAACTAACCACACACGTGAGTCTAAACTCACAACATGCACACCATACGTGTATAACACTTTAAACTATCAAAATCATGCCCTATGATAACAATATCTATATACACACATAACATATTAATATGAGACTTCAAATTATCTTAAACATGTCAAAAATATGTTATCTTATTGTTTAATACACTTAACATGTCATCACATTAAGTTAACTAACCATGTACTGTATAAAAATTACTCGAAACCAAACTAAAGTTTCTGGACAGCAACAACACCAGCTGGGGCGGGTCCCCCTGCTGCTGGGTTCCCCGGCTCGCGAACTGTGTAGAGAAAAAGCCAATTTGGCTTATTTATTCGCACCAAAGTTCGATTTTAACTAACACGATGCATATGAAACTTTATAAAAACAAAATCTTAAACTTCTAACATGTTTTTAACAAAAATCAACACTACAACACATAATCAAAACACTTAATTTCATGTTTTTAAAGAAAACACCATTTTAAGCGTTTTTGAAGAAAATTAACACTGTGACTTTGTTTCTAAACCAAATCAAATAATTCAAAGCATGTTAATTTTGTTTCTTGATATATTATCATAATATATAATCAATTTACATAATATATCACAATCAAACACGAATTTTGATAATTAAAGATTATTTTTTCAAAGTTAGTTTACTGTAAATTGCTATGAACATGATTTCTTCATGTTCATCATATTTACATGAATTGAACTATTACACTTAATTAAATTACTCCACAACAATTACATAAATTATTTATTTAACTCAATAAATCAATTAAAATATTTATTTAATTCAATAAATATTTACAATTAAATATACAAAATCTCATTCGTCACAGTGGTACCGGTCTCGCAACCAATGATCTTCGTCCATCTGAGCGTTTATCAAAACTCTTAGGGACTCTATTTCTACTCTTATGGGAAGCACTGCTTCCATGCTATAGACTAATGAATAGGGGGTAGCCCCAGTAGAAGTACACATTGACGTCCTGTATGCTAACAGGATTACAGGCAGCAGGTTAGACCATTCTTTGTGATTGGCGGATATTTTCTGCATGATCTTATTGACGTTTTTGTTGGCCGCTTCAACAGAACCATTCATCTTGGGCCGATAGATGACAGAATTGAGATGCTTAATATGGAACTTGCTGCATAGTTCTCTCATCATTTGATTGTTCAGGTTCTTGGCGTTGTCTAAAACCAATGATGACCTCTTTGGTGACTTTGGGAAATGACCAGCTTCAACCTATTTGGTGAAGTAATCGATCATGGTGAATGTAATACTCGAGAATTTTCGAATGTTATTAAATGAATATATTAATGGAAATGAATATTTATTTGAATATAAATATATATGTGTTGTGAGATGAGCTCATTCAAATGAATTCAAATTGAATATATGATAATTGAGGAAGAATGTGGAGTTTCTGTTAAGCTCGTTAAAATGCCTTGTGTGGTACGAGAATAAAAACAGTAATGAGCTTAATGAAGCTTAAGTTATAAGCCTTGTGTGGCCTAATTAATTTCCTAATCTAGTTGGTTCATTGAATTAATAATGTATTGGACTTAGGATATATCCAAGCCCAACATCATTAATGTGATATGTTATAAGAATTAAGAGATGTGGCCCAATCAATTTATGTGCTAGATTAAATAATAGAGTCCATGTGCTTTAGTGTGCTTAGCCCAATTGATTTAATTTGATGTGGCCCAATGTGTAATGTATGATGATAGGAATATGTATATATATACGTGTAGATATCTATGTATGTAGTTGTATAATAGAAGTTGTAAAATGAGGTGTGATATTGAAATGTGAATAATTATTATATAAAACTATATGATAAAAGTAAGCTTAACTTATGTAAATTACTAAGTGGTATGGAAGAGTTTTATGTGACCCCATGATGTGTGTGGGAGTATTTAAATTAGTATTCTCAACCTATGAGGGAAAAATGACATTGACTAAATAAATAATTAATATTAAATGATGTTTTTAATATTTATGTAGAATTTGGAATAATGAGTTTTATGGAAAATAATATTAGTACCCAACTAAATTATTCTAGTCTAAGGTAAATATTAATTGAAATAAACCAATGTACATGGATTATATAATTCTATATGTGTAATGTATGAGTGAGTGTATATGTATGCTCATTTGTGGGCAAATATCAAACAAACCCATGTATGCTAATAATATGAAATGCTGAGTTTTAAGGGTAGTGTCCCAAATTAATAGTCATTTTCCCCTCATTTCTCATTTTTGTGTATTGCATAAAGGCTACAAGCCTAGCTTTCTTCTACCTTGCAAATATCAGCCATTCATGAGGGTAATGATGAAGAGGGGCGTGGGCAAAATAGTTGCCATGAATTGCCAAGCTATCTAATCTTCTTTGTCCATCATTCTTCTTCTTCTTCCTTTGGGTTCAAACTCAAGGGCAATGGATTTGTATGGGTTTTCATTTTCCTATAAATTGGAGCATTCCCTTCTCATTTTGGTTGCTAGAAATCTGAAATTTGATCAAGTGGAGAGTGAGTGAGTGAGTAATCAGAAGTTAGGAGCAAGTGTGAGGAGTTTCAAGCTATAGAAGGTAATATTCCTATTCTATGTTTTGGTAGCATTTTCTTCGAAGTCTTGGAATTTCTTGTTAGATAGTTTGATAATGGATACCATGATGTTAGTCAAGTTCATATACCTATTACTAAGGTGTTGATCATGTTCTATGCTATCAAATTTCAAGTTTTACAAGTTTTTAGAAATGTCTTGAAATACTTGCTTTTAATGTCCAAATTGATGAGCTAAGCTTGTAGAAATTTGTAAATAGTTGTTGGAATCATGCTATGTATGTTGGGTAGTGAGTTTATGGAGTTTATACACAGTGGGTATGCTTAAAATTGCTGTTAATTGTGATTTTGGAAAGTTGGTTCGTAGTAGGGGAAAGGGGATTTCGAACTAAAATGGCTATGCCCGCACCGGTGGGCTTCCTATAGCTCAAATTGCCGCCCCGGTGGGGGGTGGCCAGAGAATCTCAATAGCCGTGTTTGAGCATTGCCGCCCCGGCTGGCCTCCTGTAGTGCAATTACCCGCCCCGGCGAGGGGTGGCCAGGAAACCAAAATTGTGCTGTTAATTTCTCAAACCTTGTAACCTAACCTAACTTAACTTAAGGAGCTTACATAATCCTTAAACATGTGTCAGTACGCATTGCAAGATGTGTTAGTAGGATTAGAGTTTGAGTTATAATCTTTTGAAAGAAAAGTTAAAGGACGAAGACCATGTTTATAAAACCTTATGCCTTTTTGAAATCTAACCGTTTTAGCATGTATTCGCAACTTAGTTAGTTTTATAAATACATATGAAATGTGAAATCAAGATACCTTGCATGCTTAACTTGTCGGTCATAAGATTTTAGTATTTGAAAACCAATTGAGATGAAAACTCTACGACTTGTATTGAGAACTATTGAACAAACTATGATAACCGACATATTCACACATCTAGTTAGACACGTTATAAACTACGCAAGCATGAACTAAAAGAGTTTCTAAGTAGAGAATTATACCACCAAATCTAATACATGCAAGCATGCGTAGAAAGACTATTTAACATTATTATCTGGTTTAATGAGTAATATGGTTAGTCTTTGAAATAACAAGCTTTCTTAGCTTTGTAAAATGAAGATTTATGAATAGAACTATCCATTGTTGAAAGTAAATAGAAAAGACCAAACCTAGTTTAAAAGTTCCTCAACATGTCTGTATGAATGCCTTAAGCTATAATACATGGCTCAAGCAATGTTTTAAGTGTTCAAGCATATAGTGACTTTATGGAACTAAGTTTTGCCAAGGTGTTTCTAAGATTTTCGAAACAATGTGGATTATACATCTATGATTTTAAATGTGTGGTGAATACATGGATAAACATATGTGTAATAAAAGTATGTTGATATATGTTTATAAACTTTTGAATGTTAAGTCCAAAAGGTATTTGCAAACTATAAAGCAATGATTAGGAACTATGTTATTTGAATTCATGGTGATTTATAAACTAAATTTTTGTGTTATAAGTACACAAGGTGTGTAATGGAATATGTAAAGAGTATACAACTAAGTTAGACGTTTATGTATGCGTTTAAACTTACATATCATGTATGAGTATACCTAACTAATGAATATCTTGTACGCATAACTATATTACGATAGGGATTCGAAAAGTGTTGATTTATTTAACTTGGATAGACTACGCTTAAGGCAAGTATCCTAAACCCTTGCATTACTTTATTCAACGAATATTGTAAGCAAGTATTGGAACCCTATTCTTTATTGAGCATTATTTAAGCTTGTACTATTATTGGTTGTACAAGAAATTCCTTGAAAGTATGATTCATATCTCATGACTTAATACTTCGTAAGCTTAGAAATGAAATTATTTCCAAACCTTGATTTCGAACAATAATTGTTCACGCATATATTTTAAATGGAAACTGTCTAAGCCATTGATTCGGATAGACTATTGATATATGATCGAAACCTATCGAAACCAAATTAACTTGGTGCGGAATCTTATAACTGAGATGAACAACCCTCTCGGTAGGGGAATTATATATTTGTCAGGAAATCGATGTGCGCACATGAGAATGATTAAATGTTATGCATGACGTAGGATACTTTAGGCTGATCACCTATTGTACTTGTTTTTGTTGGATTATCAGTGTATTACTTTTAATTCTAGTAGAAGTTCATAGTCCTTAGTGACTGCTCAATATTTCAATTATCTTGAATCGTGAATTAAGTTAACATTGAATCTTATTGATATTCTGTTGTCCTTAGCGACTGTCATTAAAAACTGTTGATACTTCTTGCTATCCTTGAACTATCATACCTTGCTATACCCTTTTGGATTCGAGGACTATAATACTCACCCTTGTTGTTATATTACTTGCTGAGCAAACTTGTTGCTCATTCTTGCTTTCCCTAAAACATTTCAGTTAAGGCAGAGCAGGGCGGACCTTCGGGCACCGACAAGGGGAAGGGAAAGGCTACAGAGTAGCTTTATTTATGTAGAACTTTATGATTGTAATAAGAACTTATGCTATTATGTATTAGTTAGGTTTATATATGCTTAAGGTATGTTTAAGCTATGTAATCGATGTTTAAGTTAAGAGACCTTGGGACGTGAATAAATTATATTAATTAAATATAATATATTCGGTAGTAGAGTTGTGTATTATTCTGCTGTGCGATGCGACATTTAGTCATACTATTATTATCATGATATTAGATTATAGAACGTGACAAACTGAATTTGAGAGACCAATGGCGGGTCAGAATTTGGGGGCATCACAGTGAAGATGAATCGATGACCATTGCTGGCTTTGGGTTCGATTGGCCCAATCACATCCATTCCCCACATAGAGAAAGGCCATGGTGAACTCATGTTATGTAGCTCATTTAGAGGAGCGTGTATGGCATTTCCATGTAATTGGCATTGAAAGCATCTCCTGACATGATCATCACAGTCAGCTTTGAGCGAGATCCATTAATGTTCGGTTCTTAATATCTTCTTGGCCAGCAGATGACCGCTCATGCGTGGACCACAGACTCCACCGTGGACTTCATCCATCAATCTCTGGGCTTGGTCTTTATCAAGACATCTTAACGAGCCTATTCCAGTATCCCTTTTGTATAGTGCGTCTCCACTCAGATAGAACATCATAGCCATTTTGTGAATCCACTTTCGCTCAGATTGGCTTGCCCACAGCGGGTGTAGATCCATCTCGGAGATATTCCTTGATGTCTTGATACAAAGGCTGTTTGATAGGAGGTATTTCATTTGATATATCTCCAATATAATTCTCGTATGTCGGGGCTTTCTGACATGTGAATTTGATGCAGGGAATCCCATTCCTATTTGGATATGTGGATCAAGGAAGCCAACGTCGCCAATACATCAGCGAAGTTATTCCTACCCCGAGGTATATGGATGAAGATTATATCTTCAAACTTCAGGGATATTTTGACGACCTGCCGATGATAGGGCAGCAAATGCAGTTCTTTGGTGTGATATGCCCCAGTGGTTTGTCTGATGACCAACTTAGAGTCTCCAAAGACCAGTAAATGTTTGATACCCATGGATTGGGCTAGTTTCAACCCAATTATACAGCCTTCATACTCGGCTATGTTGTTGGAGTTACCAAATTGAAGTTTGGTAGCCACATGATATTATTCTCATGTACAAGAGATAAGGACTGCCCCAACTCCGGCACCTTCCATGTTTACTGCTCCGTCGAAATACATTTTTCATGGTTGGACTGTATTCTCTTATTGGAGTTGTTGAATTATCATGATTCCATCATCCAGGAAATAAGTCTCGAGGGGCTCGAACCCTCCTGCAGGTGCTTCAGCTAATTGATCTGCAATGCCTTGACCCTTGATTGACTTTTGAGTCACGTAGATAATATCGAATTGTTGTAGGAACAACTGCCATTTGGACAGTCGATAATTCAATATTGGCTTGTTGAATACGTACTTCAGGGGATCCATGCGGGATATGAGGTAGGTCATGTGCCCATATAAATAGTGTTGCAACCTCATGGCGTCCCATGCTAACGCACAACATATTTTCTCGATCAGGGTGTACTTCTGTTCACTACTGTTAAATCTTTTACTGATGTAGTAGATGTCTCTTTCCTTACTACTATCATCCTTCTGTCCTAGCATGCAGTCCATTGCATTGGCATTGACGAACAAGTACATGAACAAGGGAACTCCATCCCTCGGAGGTACCGAAACAAGTGCTTCAATCAGCTGTTTCTTGATGGCAAGGAAGGCTCGTTGACAATCCTCGTTCCATTTGGTGGAGGATTTCTTCCTTAGTAGCTTGAATATGGGTTCACAGGTTGTTGTGAGCTAGGAAATGAATAGGCTTATAAAGTTGATTTTCCCCATAAACCCATGTATCTTCTTCTCTGTTCGAGGTATTGGCATCTCAGTGATGGATTTGATCTTGGCAGGGTCTAGCTCAATGCCTCGATTACTCACCAAAAATCCTAACAGCTTGCCTGATTTGACTCCAAAAGCACATTTGACAGGATTTAGCTTGAGGTTGTACTTATGTAACCTGTTGAACAGCTTCCTAAGATGGTCGATGTGATCATCTTCCCTCCGGGATTTGATGATGATGTCATCCATATAGACCTCTATCTCCTTGTGCATCATGTCATGGAACAGGGCCATCATGGCTCGCTGATATGTGGCTCCGACATTGATGAGGCCGAAGGACAAGCGTCTATAGCAGAAGATTCCCTAGGGAGTGATGAAAGCTATTTTCTCCCGGTCTTCTTTAGTAACCATGATTTGAAGGTAACCAGCAAAGCAATCCACGAAGGAATACATGCCATACTGCGCCATATTGTCGATCATGATGTGGATAAAAGGTAATGGGAAATTGTCCTTGAGGCAGGCTTTTCTCAAGTCCCGGTAATCCACACATACTTGTACCTTCCCTCCGGGTTTTGGCACGAGGACTATGTTTAACAGCCACTCTGGGTATGTTGATACCATGATAATACCGGCTTTGAATTGTTTAACGACCTCTTCTTTGACTTTCAGACTCCATTCAGGTTTCAATCGCCTGAGCTTCTGTTTGACTAGCTTGAATCCATCTTTGATGGGCATTCGATGGATGACAATGTCAGTAGACAGGCTAATCATATCTTCATGTGACCATACAAATACATCCTGTAACTGTATTAGAAGTTCGATCCGGTCGACTTTTTGATCTAGTGTAAGGTCTAAGCCTATCTGGATTTCTTTGATGTTTTCGGAGGTTCCTATGTTGATAGTGGTGGTTTGGTCAAGGTTTGGTTTGGGTTTGTCTTTGACCCATTCTTCGATCTTCTCGGGCACCTCATAGTCATCTTCCTCCTCTTGATCAATATCCATCAAGTCGAAGTTCAGTTCTACATCAAAGTTGTAGTCACTTTGACAGGTTAGCATCTCATCAGCATAGACAAACACATCCAATGCTTGAGTCCTGAAAACAAAATGCTTTTGTTTTAATATATACAACAGCTTAAATATACATAGCATTTGGCAAAGCATGACAAAAGTTACTGCTATAGTTGTGCAATCAAAAGTAAGCAGTAAATGAAAGTATGTTTAAAGGGCAGACGTACTCTCTGCCCTTTTACCCTTTTTGACCGAGGCAATGGGCACTGCTCCAGTTATCTAGAGTTAGATCCTCATGAACAGGGAGGATCAAGGAACTAAGCTCGTCTGTCTCGTCTCAGATAACGACTGAGACATCCTTTACAATAGAGCCAGGGATTTCTTTGAACTGCCCCCTTTTCCCTTCTTGATGCAAGGGATTTGAATCTGATCCTCATCGTCACTATCAGGAATCTCATCATTCATACCCTCGTAGTTTATGATAACCTGTATATTAGAAAATGGGTCTCGTCCTTCGTACACGATCTTTTCTTTTCCCTTTTTGCTATCCCCTCAGGCTTTGGGGTCTTTTTTTCACCTGCTGGTATGATTGGAGGAAACAGCATGGCTGATACCATAGTAGCGATCTTCCTCATTGGCTTCAAAAAACTAGCATCACTAAGATTTTGCAGTAGTATGGTGGAAGCATGAGCCTTAGGGTGCTTGTGTGGGTTCCTATGATTTGACCCGGATGAATAACCCAATTCGGCTCTCCTAGTCTGACTCGGGATTTGGACTGGACTCTTGATACCTTGCTGATTCTTCCTTAACCCTTTTTCGGGTTGGAAACCCAAAGATTCCCTTTCCTGGCCCACTGCTATCACCTCAGTGGAGACTTTAGGCTTTAAGGCTGGTGCTCCAATAGGTAGATACTGAGTATCACTCACTTTCAGAGCTTGAAATCTTGCAGGTTCAATCCATGCATCAAGGCTGATCACCGACATGTCTCCCCGTAGGCAGACAGGGTATTTCGTTTTGGTATTGACCGTGATGAGGTTGCCATTGATAATGTATTTGAGTTGCTGATGGAGGGTGGATGGCATTGCTCCTGCCATGTGGATCCATGGCCTGCCCAGTAATAAGTTGTATCCAGTGGCGATGTTAAGCACCTGAAAGGACACATAGAAAGTGTGCGGACCAATCTTTAGAGGAAGCCCGGATGACCACATGACTGGTTTTGATCCGGTTCGGGTTAATCTTCATTCTCTCCAAGGTATCGTAGGGACAGATGTTAAGAGATTATCCTCTATCTAAGAGCACAACTCCGATCACATACCCAGATGACATTACAGCTATATGCAGGGACTTACGATGGCCCGTCCCTTCTGCAGGGATATCATCGTCAGTGAAAGATATCACATTGCTATTAAAAATATGTTCTACCACGTGATGGAATTTCTCGGCATCCACTGTCTTTGGCAGATGGGCTTCTTCCAGTACTTTCACCAAAATGTTGCAATGATCCACCGATGATAAGACCAAGTCGACATTTGCTTGGGTGCATCCTTCAAGCTTTGCACTATTTTGATTTCATTGTGTCCCATTTTGTTGAGGAACTCTTCGATTTTCTCTTCTGCCACCTTTTCTTTGGCTTTGATGACTGGTTTGATTACCCGCTGAGGCAGATACAATGGATTATCCTTTGGTACTATGATAATGTTGTTTGAGGTGGAACCTTCATCATTCCCGTAGTTTCATGGGACCCTCTTCAGACTGATAACTGGATTTTGAGGTCTAAAGGGCAAGATTAAAGGCTCGGGTGCGGCCACCTTCACAGGATTTTGTGTTTCTTTGACCCCTTTCCCTGGCAGTACTAAGGGTGTGAGGGATGGCTCCTTATCACAGGAAACCATGACCACTATATCCTAATTCCATGCTGTGGGGATAAAGAGAGTGTCTTCATCTGGGAGGCCATAATCCCGATTCCCTCTTATCAGGTCACCACTTTCAATCATATTCTGAATCAGGTTACGAAGTGCCCAGCAAACTTGAGTATCATGTCCAGGTGCATTGGAGTGGTACTGATAGATTTGGTCAGGTTTGAATTTTCTGGATTGCGGGTTTAATGGAGGTAATAAATCTGCAACCATTCCCTCGTAGATTAACATCTGGAAGATTTTGTCTATTGGCTGGTTCAGGTTGGTGAAATTCCTTTGAAATAAGAACTTCCTGCCATCTCGGCAATTCTCTCCTTTGACCATTTTGTCGGCCCAGGGTTAATGCTCATGAGACAATCCTTCCTGGAGATGGGACTGATCTCTTGTATGGGAGGGCGATCGGCGTCAGACTGATTGGCCTGTTTCATCATCTGTCTGGTGATCTGATGCTGGTAGACGACCAGTTCTGCTAATTATTCAATTTGTTCCTTGATAGACCTTATCTCCTGCTCTATCAAGAATTGCCTTTCTAAAACTTCCCAACTGTCTGGGCTGTTGTTTCTGGATTGAGTTGATTCTCAGACATATTGGAGGTATTTGGATACTCCTCCATTTTCTGTACTGATCATGTTGACACTCTCCTCTTTGTGCTGACGGAGGGGATTGTCTTGTACGTGTGGTTGTTCTGGTTTGGTTACCACAATCTCTCCATTGTCAATCAAGTCTTGGATTTTGTGCTTAAGAGACCAACAGTCTTGAGTGTCATGGCTCGAGGATCCGGAATGGTAAGCACACTTCTTGCTTGGGTCAAAATTTTGTCTACCAGTATTGGTTGGTGGAAGGAGTTGGACAATCTTCTTCTGTGCTGTCAACATTTTTAGCACATTCTCGAGTGAATCCCCTACAGTGGTGAAAGTTCTTCGACGCCTGACCTTGATATTTTTCTAAAATGGAGGGTTTGAAGGCTGTGCTGAAGCTTGGAAAGGGGTATAATTCCTCCTTTGAATATGCATACTATTTGACTCGCCTCTTTAATTCTGTCCTTGTAACACTAAGGACACTTCTTCGTCTTTCCTTTTGTGTACCCTCCGGGGATTACTCCCGTAATTTCTGGACTGGATATATTTGGCAACGGCTTCCAAGGTAATCAGGTCCTTTATCTTCCCAGACTTCAGCCCCATTTTGGCCATTTTTTCGTGTTTGATCATTTCAGAGAATGGTTTTCCTATGCCTGCTAGGACCCTCTAATAATATGGAGCTTCTTGGATGTCGATGAAGGTCATGACTATCTTAGTCTCATTTATAGGTGGAATGACTTGTGCTGCAACTCGTCTCCATCGTTGAGCATATTCTCTGAATGATTCAGTGTTTTGTTTCTTGATTTTGGATATTTGGTATCTGTCTGGAGCCATCTGAGACTGGAAACTTTATTGACTGAGGAAGGCATGGGCTAACTCTTCCCAACTGTGAATCTTGGAGTTGTCAAGACGGACATACTAGGCTCTTGCCTCCCTGGTCAGACTCTTCTGAAATAATTGCATTCAAAGCTTCTCGTCCTCTGCATAGGATCCGAGTTCTCCAATGAATACTTTCAGGTGGGTATAAGGGTCTCCCAATCCATCGTATTTCTCAAAATAAGGAGTTCTAAATTTTTCGGAATAATGAGCCACAGGGAAGATACAGAGGTTTGAATAATTGACACTGCCAAATGCCTCAGTCCCTTTGATAGACCGGATGGTTTCTTCAATCTGCTATGCTTTCTTTAGAATGTCACCAGCTTCCTGTTCTTTGCTAAGGACGGTGATTTCAGGGGTTTTGTTGATTATGTCCTGGTTTTGTGGCCCAGGAATCTGAGTATCTGTCTTTTCAGTCTCTTGACTACCACCACTACCACCAGGTGTTCCCGGTACTGCGTGAGCTTGGGCTTGCTTCCCTTTAAAAGCCTTACTTTGTTCTCTCAGCAAACTGGCCAATTCAGCTATTTGATTCTTTAGTCCTTCAAACTCTTCCCTAGATACAGGGGTGGATTCTAGTTGAGCACTGGAAGTCATGTTTGTGGATGGACTTAGTGCCTTCTTAGACTTAGATCTAGTGACATGACCAATTTTTCACCTACAACAAAACGTAGGCGTGTCAATTTCCTGACGTAGGTAGGGATAGGATGCATGTCATGATGTGTTTTTTATGGTTTTTTAATCTTATCCTGCAAAACAGAGGTCAGTTATTTTTGATGACAGGATGACATGACAGGATGTATATGACAAGGAATGTAAAATTTTCATTATAATATTTACATTGTGCTCCTTTACATTGGAATTGAAAACTTGACATTGAATTGAAAGAGGAAGGTATGAAGAAGCTTCCCATCAGATTTGGTTAATCAGAGGCTGACCTATCTTAGGCTATTCTCGCGACTTTTTGGCATGAAGGTCCTCAGATCATCGCAATCTACTAGAGGGGAAATTAATCCGATCTTTCAACTGGAGCGAATCTAGGTGGTGCATTTTCATGAGCCCCCAAAGACTTGGCCGTCCCCAGAGTCATTACTTATCACCGACTAGTTTGCCTCTCGAAGGAGGAATCACACAACATACATTCACATACATCACGTCTAATTGTATGCATATGATGACATTGGCGCGAAGCACTAATATGGGTGCGAATCACTAAAACGGGAAAGCATGCATTCACATTCATTCAATGTAAATATGCATCATTCATTCATCCATTCAATTGTAAAGACGCAGCATTCACACATACGTAGTTTTGAAAGGAATTTTTTTTGAAAAGATTTGAACGCGGCCTAAGCCCTCTACTGTCCCCAGCGGAGTCACCACCTGTCGACGTTGGGAAAAATTCACGGGTCGGGTCAGAACCCGGATCTTTCTCTCTTCCTAAGTTATCTCTACCCTTACTCTTTTTTATTGCGAAAAGAGTTTTGAAGGGTTTTTTAGGAAAAGGCCACATGTATCATGTCGACGATTGAACGTTTTACAGAGTCGCCAGTTGGTATATTTGAAATGGTTGTACCAACTCAACCGAGTTTTGTTTGAAAGAGGCCCAATTGCTGGACACTGTCGAAACTTGATCTTTGAAAATAAAGTTTTGAGTTTGGGGGCTTGGTTAAGTGTGGGAAAGGTGTTAGGCACCCCACAACTCCTGTGTAAACACGGTATCACATCTTTTCAATATTTCCCTTAAAAAACTAATATGTGTGTGTGAATGCTGTTTGAAAATTGGGCCTATGTTTGATAAAAAGCATGTCTTATGCATCGTTGAACCTATATACGAAGGGTTTGATTTTTTTGGCAAAAGGTCTTTGATTTGATTCGCAAAAGTGTTTGATTTGATTTGCAAAAGCTTTTCTTTTCGATAAGATTATTGAAATGATGTTTTGAAAGAAGGTTTTCAAATCCTTACGCTAACATAGGAATTGAAGCATATCGATACTTCAGGTTTATCTTTTCAGCCTTAAGGCTTAATTTGAATGGTGATTGTCAGGCTGCGAAGCATCCTCGACCACAACATATATACAAGTGTTGGTCTCCTCATGAGCATGATAGCCATCAGAGGGACTCTGACACGACAAACCATATTTTTACTATGTTGAGACCTTAAATCCGGATAACCGTTTTAAGGTCTTTTGTATGTAGATTTTTACAGAAAAACTGGCAGGTTATATTTGTAAAGTGGAGTTTGTCCATCGTGGGAATCAGATTCTGATCAATTGGTTCATGAATCCCACAATTTCTAGGCTCACATAGGGAGGCCAGTAAACCTGCACAGCTCAAATTTGTACAGAAAAAGATATATATCCAAATATCGCCAGAACCACGGATTCATTTAGTAAATCCTGGTTCGCACATGGCCGAAGCGTCTCGTTCCCACTAGATAGCAATCTAAGGGCCGCGAGGTTGCTTTTATAACTAAAATTAGAAAAATGCTATATTTAAATAAAGCTCAGCCATTCTAGCTTCCCGATTCCATCTGGACCTATTTTGAACCGTTTGAAAGCTAGAGTTTGCGAGATTTTAAAAAATCTAGTTCGCCCGCAGAAATGTTAGTGCTAATTCATATCAAATGAATATTTAAAGCAATAATTTAATAAAAATGAGTAAAGCAATATATATATATATATATATATAATTATATATATTAAAGCTGTTACGCAATTCCACCATATGAAAAACATCCACCTTTCCTTGGCTTAGGACAATTTGGTGATATATGTCCTCCTTGTCCGCAATTATAACACACATTCTTACCCTTCATACATTCCTCGAAATGCTTCTTTCCGCAGTAAATACTTTCTTTCTTCCTCAGTAATGAATTCTCTTGCTAGTCCCCTGAGTCACTATCGTTGTTCCTTTTCCTTTTATTATTATTCCCATTCTCCTTCTTGCTTACAACTTCAGACGATACATTGCCCTCAACTCTCATACCATCGATTTGTGCCTTTAGATCATTTTGTTCTTCTGTCATCTCGCTTAATGCTTTTATCAACTAGTCATTTGATAATCTTTTCGTATTCCACATTTCCTCCAAGAAAAACACCTTATCTTTTAAATCTTGAACTTCCACTGATGCTTGATCTTCTTCTATTACTACTATGCCTTTTTCTCCATCTTGGATCTTGGTTTCTGGCTCCACCTTAGTTTCTTTAGAATATTCTTCTTCTTCTTCAATCAACTCCATCTCGGGGTATTCGTCATGATCACTTGCCAGATTTACCGCAGGTTCGTCTCTTAAAACTTCCTCAACTGATTCACTCTGAGCTGGCACCTTGGCTAATGGCATTGGTGCAGCTGCTAACATCTCCGTAACTATCTCATCATCTCCTGACATCCTATCACCAGTTTTAAATAACTTCATTAGTACATCACTATCAACCACAATCTATAAACACTAAGTTTCCACATATCTTACTATTGATAAATTTTCCTAATCCATCACTTAGAACTCTAAATGAGTTTTCTCTATCCTATTTATGGTTATATTCCTAAGGCTTTTCCCCGACCTAAGGTTTATAACCTACAGCTTTGATACTAACTTGTGGCGCCCCCAAATCCTGGTTCCCTAACCTCGGGTTTGGTGCTCACGATCCATCATACATAACACATCTAACTACCCATTCATTAATGAAATGCATCATTCATTACATTACTTAATACAATCTAATAACAATATCCCAGGTTAACTAACCTTAACATAACTTACATATCCTTAGCTATCCAAAAAGGTTTACAATTATTAATTTACATAAGGAAACATAACCATTAAAAGTTGACAATAACTACTCCTGAGCCTTGCCTTTGCCATTATCCATGTTAGAACCTTCTGCTACCTCGGCCTTAGCTGAAATGTTTTATTTAAGCAAGGATGAGCAACGAGTTTGGTCAGCAAGTTAAAGTATACAATAAGTGATATATATATATATATATATATATATATCATGAATAGAAGAGTCTAGCTTCTATAGAAATTCAACAATAATCAAAGGATTTCGAAGTAGCTAAATAATAATTCAATCTCAATAATAAAACTTTTATATTTTCACATAAAACCAACATAGCTCATCATAATACTTAAAATAACTCATATACTCATGGATATACCATGATCCATGATCTATATCATCAAATAATCATCAAACACAAGATCAAACATAATCAAGGCTAAGAAAAATTAGATTTTCTACATTTTGAGCGACCTAATATCCATTTCATGCTTTAGATCCAACTTTTGATCCTTAAAAGTGTTAGATCTAAACATGAAACACTAATAAATATAAATATCTAAGGTTTTAAACCTTGAGATCAAAACTTTACACAAATCAAAAACCAAATCAAATCAAAAAGAAAACTAAACTATTAAAGTAGAGATCTTTTTGTTATACCTTTGCTTTCCTTCTCTCTTTTCTTCCTAAGCTTAGATTAGAGAACTATAAACTTTGAAAAACTCACTCACTCTCCTAACCCCTCTTGTCCGTCCCCCTCTATTCTCTTTCTTGCTCTTGCTTTGTTAACTTAAGAAAATGAAATGAAATGAGATGTGAAGTAAGGTTTTGTTTGTTATTAAGTTTGTATAGATATATTTGATATATCTATCATTATCTACCAATCACTTTTACTCCTTCTCTCTCTTACTTATCACCTAATGTTTCTTGCAAGCTAAAGCTTGCTTGTAGAATTGGTTAATGTGTTGGTAAAATAGAAATTGGACACCTAAGGAGGTTAGGTGGGAGTTAGTAGAATGTAATGATCACTTCACATGGCCTTTCTCTCTCTTCCTCTTCCCTTGGCCGAATTTGGCCTTTTATCCTTCAATTGGGTTTGTTTTTAAGGCTCATTTAGGTTACTAAAGGTCTAATAAATGCTCTTTCCCATTGGGCTAAAGGTTGGGCCACTCCTTTAGTGTTTTGGGCTAGTAATTTCAATTCTTTTGCTTACTTAAATAAACTTGGGCCTCCTCCACTAATTAAATGGGTCACTAGTATACTTTCCCTTTATATATAATATTGGGCTAGCTTAATGATTTAATTGTTCTTAAATCAAATTAGCTACAAGTCTCATGCTCAAATAAACCATTGGGCTACAAATTTAATTCTTTGGGCTTGCAAATAACATAGTTCCATACTTTTAATTTTTATCTTCTCGTAATCATTTAGTTAGGATTTCCTTACAGACATTTATAAGTTAATTCTTTACTCATATATCTTTAATTTCATAACCCAATTAGACTTGCTTTACTTAGGTTATAAAATTAATTAATTGAGATGTATAAAATAAATCTTTTAAGATTAGTATATATATTTTTAAATATTATCATTCTCTTATATTATAACTCATTAGGTTTTTAATTACCATACCTAATATATATATTAGGTTACCTAACTTTATTCTTAATTCTCTTTATATACAAAATAATTGTATACACATTATATAATACATATTCATTCAATCACGCACACCATTCATAGAAGTCATAACATATTCTCCTAGTTTATTAACTTAATAGCCCTAATTGGCTTAATAAGTTATAAACGCTCACATATTCATATCAATAATTAATTACTTAAATATTGTAAATCCTTTTAATTAATAATCAAGGCTAACATTCAAGCTATGTTAATTTCTAATATAACTTATATTACTCTTCCTTGAAAATAATTAAGTATACTTCTTAGTTAATAAATTAACTTTCTAGCTTAATTCACAAATACACTTATATGATTCAAGTACTTTCTAAAAAAATTATTCGTAAAAATTACACATATAATCATGTGAAATTCTCGGTCCTTACAAAAGCTGTAAAGGGCGATAGGTTTTCACACCGGTGCTCGGACTGGAATTGAAATATATATATATATATATATATATATATATATATATTTATAAAAGTTGTATAAAAGCCACGGAATGATCCAGGATGGACAGAATTGAAATATATAAAAAAACAGTAATGGGCGGTGGGTTTTCACGCCTATGCCCGGACTAAAATATAAATATATATTTAAATATAGACAGAAAAAGAAGTCAACCAAGACTAGGAAGATAACCCAGTGTGGTGAATGGAGCAAAAATAGTAAAAAGACCACAAAATGATTTAGGCCAAACTGAAATGTAAATATACAGAAAAGTAGTCAACCAAGACTGGGAAGAAAATCCAGTGTGGTGAAGGCTGCTTATATATGCATAAATATATATAAAAGTAGTAAAAAGGCCAAAGAATAATCCAGGCCGAACTGAAATATATATATATATATATATAAAGAAAAGTAGTCAACCAAGACTGGAAAGATAACCTAGTGTGGTGAAGGCTGTTTATATATGCATATTTATATATAAAAGCAGTAAAAAGGCCACCGAATAATCAAGGCCGAACTGAAATGTAAAAATATATATATATATATATATATACATATATATACAGAAAAGTAGTCAACCAAGACTGAAAAGATAACCTAGTGTGGTGAAGGCTGCTTAGATATATTTATATATAAAAGCAGTAAACTACTGCGGATTTGACATCCGAGCTTAACAGAATTGAAAAGTTAGTACATATACAGTTCAATATATAAAAAAAAGCCAAACTCAGACTGGGAAGATAACCCAGTCAAGCGAAGTTGCTAGTAACGAAGATGCAAGTATATAAAAGCTGCTAGAAGCGACGGGTCGTTAATCCGAGTTGTAGAAATGCCAAAAAAAGTGTTTATGTACAAAAATGTACAAAAAGTTGACAAAAACGGCCACGAAACATAGTTCTGGGCATATTTAGAAAATGAAACTTGATATGCAAGTGTATAAAAGTGCGAAGAAGTAATATAAACTTGTTATTCGTAAAAATACTCACAATGGACTACTACACGGACTTTTTGCAAAATCGTAGGCTTTAAACGTCTACCGGTTATTTTCTGATATGTGGTAGTATATGGGTATATCTACGTGTTAGGGTGAAAAAATTTGAGTTTAGAAAACAAGAAAATAGCTGGAAAACCAAACGGGCAGAGGTTCAGAGTGAGAGGGGGGTGCACTTCTATATATAGACCAGGGAGCCTTCACTCTACCTACTGCTGCCGCAGGTAGAGGTGCAGCTCCATGTGGCATGGCCCACATGGCGGGTCCCGTTGCATCGAAGTACGTGCAATTCGAGTAATGCGAAGTCAGGTTCAAAAATTTCTAACTTTTGATCGGCCCATTTGAGGAATGATGTACCTTTCCAAAAAGCCCTCGCCAGAGTGTCACAATGACATGGGATAAACCATTTTTGGGGTCCAAGAAGACAGGTTGATAACCAGGTCTTCTATTCCCCGCAGTTTGTCCGTTGAGCTGTCTTGCGCTGTTTGCACTCGGGATCATTGTTATGGTTTGTTCTGACCTCAATGGCATAAATTTGTCTTGAGTTTGACCGAATCGGCTTAGAGTTTGCAAAATGACCATTTTACCCCTCCCGGGGTTGCCCTTAGTGTCAGCATGGCCTTCGGTTGACTTCCTGGGGTTTCTTCCAAGATTTGGATCCCATTCGAGTCTGTTTGTCCTTAATGTTGTCTTTGAGGCTGACTTGGCCACTCCAGGTTTTCCTCTAGAGATGTTGTGATGCTTCAAGATTGTTTTTGAAGTTAACCTGACTTCCCGGGTTGAGGCCGGGCATGACCTGTACCTCCCGGGTTGAGACAAGGGCTGACCTGTACCTCCCGGATTAAGACCGGGGCTGACCTGTACTTCTCGAGCTGAGATCGGGGCTGATTTGTACCTCCTGGGTTGAGACGAGTGCTGACCTGTACCTCCCGGGTTGAGACCGATGCTGACCTGTATCTCCCGGGTTGAGACCGGGGCTGACCTATACCTCCCGGGTTGAGACCGAGGCTGACCTGTTCCTCCCGGGTTGAGACCGGGGCTGACCTATACCTCCCGGGTTGAGACTGGGGCTGACTTGTACTTCTTGGGTTGAGATCGGGGCCGACTTGATGACCCGATATTGAGATCGGGGTTGATTTAATTGTCCGATATTGAGATCGGGGTTGAATTGATGGCCCGGTATTGAGATCGGGGTTGATTTTGATGGCCATGTATTGAGATCGGGGTTGAACTGATGGCCCGGTATTGAGATCGGGGTTGATTTGATGGCCCAGTATTGAGATCGGGGTTGAGTTGATGACCCGATATTGAGACCAGGGTTGATTTAATTGCCCGGTATTGAGACCGGGGTTGAACTGATGACCCGATATTGAGACCGGGGTTGAACTGACGGCCCGGTATTGAGACCGGGGTTGATTTGATGGTCTGATATTGAGACTGGGGTTGGGTTGATGACCCGATATTGAGATTGGGGTTGATTTGATTGCCTGTTATTGAGATGGGGGTTGAAATGATGGCCCGACATTGAGATCGGGGTTGAACTGATGGCCCGGTATTGATACCGGGGTTGAACTGATGGCCCGATATTGAGACCGGGGTTGATTTGATGGCCCGGTATTGAGACCGGGGTTGAATTGATGGCCCGATATTGAGATCGGGGTTGAACTGATGGCCCGGTATTGAGATGGGGGTTGAAGTGATGGCCCGGTATTGAGACAAGGGTTGAACTGATGGCCTGATATTGAGACCGGGGTTGATTTGATGGCCCGGTATTGAGACCGAGGTTGATTTGATTGCCCGGTATTGAGACCGGGGTTGAACTGATGGCCCGATATTGAGACCGGGTTTGAGTTGATGACCCGGTATTAAGACCGGGGTTGAGTTGATGACCCGGTATTGAGATCGGCGTTGATTTAATTACCCGGTATTAAAACTGGGGTTGAACTGATGGCCTGATATTGAGATCGGGATTGATTTGATGGCCCGGTATTGAGACCGGGGTTGAATTGATTGCTTGGTATTGAGACCGGGGTTGAACTGATGACAGTTTTGCCCTTCTACAGTGTTAGTAACCGGGAATTTTTTTTCGAGTGTCTACAATAGTAATAATAATAATAATAATAATAATAATAATAATAATAATAATAATTATTATTATTATTATTATTATAACCAATGGATTGATTTAGTATAAATCTTATTTTTTGGGATAATCTAGCAGCTAGACATGTTGTGCTTAGGTGGTCTTTTGACTAAAATTTCAAATTGGAGGTCGTAAGTTCAATTGTTTGGAGTAACATATTTTTGGGAATTAATTTTGGAAAAGTACATGTCAGCGCTGTCACGTGTGCCACGTAGGTAGGTCAACGCAGACGTGGCACCCAAGGGCTCGATATCCAATTTATTGAATAGAAATGGGCTCGATTTGCGTTGACCAAAAGAAAGGGGCTCAATACCCAAAAACACCTAAAGTTCAGTGGCCACATTTGCATTTTACCCTTTCAAAAATTATAACTCTGGCCAAAAAACCTAAAACTGGGTATTTATTTTGAGACGGAGGGAGTGAAACATTTGACTATATAAATTTGTGTCCAAATAAATAATAATTTTAAAATGCAAAATGATGCGTTTTGCTGAAAAAAATAAGAGGCTAAAATGTGTTTATTGGATTTATCTTAATTTTAGGCAACAATTTACTAGTAGTTGCAAAAAAAATGTATAAAATACGCAACGAAAAAAATTGATGACAATGAATGTGACCAATATTAGGCAACGAAATATAGTAACAAAAAAGTATTTTGAGCCGATGATGAGGAGAAATCTCATCGGCAACAAAAAGAGTAAATAGGGGTGGGAGTTTTTTTTCCCGCCAACGATTTGGCAACGAATTTTTGCACCGACCTATGAATTTCGTTACGAAAAATAAAAGCCTTTCACAAACTGCAACGAATGACAAATTTTGTTGCTAAACATACATTTTTGGCGACGATTTTTATAAGTCGTTACCTGAAAAATCGTTGACAAATGTCCATTTTTTTGTAGTGAAAATCTTCATAAACTGTTCCCACGTAGCATTTTCTATTCCAGCCCAACTCCGGTTCGCCTCCCACCATAAGTTGGCCTCTCCGTTCATCATGTAACTAGCAAAATGAGTCTTTTGCTCCTCCCTGACATTTGCTGCCATAAATGCTATTTCTATCTCTTTTACCCAAGTTTGGGTTATGATAGGATCTGTAGTTCCTTTAAACTCCGCGGACCTACGCTCTTAAAGTCCTTAAAAGTAGTAATGCCTACTACCCTAGGATTAACTCGTACATTCCCTCCAGTCCTATTAAAGGCCGCAATTATTAAGTTTACAAATTTATGCATAGGGTGATTCTGACCCTCTTTCTCCTCCACATTACGAGGCTCTGCTTCTTGATTTCTCTGTCGTCTTCTTGGCGACATTCTCTATTAACGTAAATATAGTTTCATCATTATTTATTTCTTTCAGTTTATTATTATTCACAGTTAATAATAACTCAAACACATTGCCAAGAATTTCAATAAACTTCTTATCTTAGTATGCTTTCTTCTTGTAGTATAACACTACAAACGTTCGTCATTACATAGCCTTAGCCATTTACAAGACTATCCCGCAATTGCTTTCCAAAAATTGGGATTTACAAAAGACTACCCTTTGATTATACAAAAGATGGTTTAACGTCATTACTTAGGTACACAAATATTTACATAGCTTGCACCTTCTCTAAATACTAACTAGACTACATCTGCCTAACCGCATTAGTGTAATCCACATTGGCAAGACAGGCCACCACATCCCGACTGATAGTGTGTCGAGTCTGCCCTGCTTCCATCGGATACCCAGCAACCTGATGCTGGTAATCCAGATGTGAACTCCTATGAATATAGGACATTCTGCTAATCTTCTGCTTCTTGCTCAGAAGCTCTACCTTAAGTTCCTGTACCTCATATTTTTGATCCCGGACCTTATCCTTAGCTAGCACTTTCTCATCATGCTCCACCTCCCAAAAGGTCTCCATGTCCTCCTTTTCTTCCTGGATGTCGTGAACTTCCTTCTTGAGGTCATGAACCTCCTTACTCAACTGGACATTCCTATCTAACACCGACATGAATAATGCCTTCATTAACTCTGTTGGTGTCAACTCCTCCTCCTCAGTAGGTAGTACCGTATCAAATGATACCATCTCTACTTTTTCCTCAGACATACCATCGAACAACGATGTAAATCCAAGGTCATCAGAATGCTCAGACGGATCCTCCTCTTTTGGATCAGTCTCCTCTATGTTCACAACAGATACCTCAGCTACTGGTATCGGTACTAGCTCTATGAGGTTCACAGATTCCTCACTCACTACATGTATGTCCCTAGCTATGCATGGAAATATCTCCTGACATCTACAATAAGACACAATATCTTGATTAGTACACAACATCAAAATATTATACACATATATCACATTTAATATGTTTAAGGTTACTTTCTTCTTCGAAACTCTACTCGAGTTTATTTACTTCTAACTTCTACTTCTCTTCACAAGGTTATAGCCTAAGGTTTCCCCCCCTTAAGTTTTATAACCTACAACTTTGGTACCAACTGTTGGCTTGTTTTGGTGTTAAAAAAACAATCACATACACGCAAGTGCACGCGGTCCACAAGTAACATACGGTAAGTAGAGTATCGATCCCACGAAGAAAAATGAGTATTTCTAATCTAACATGCAACAGTTTTGTAATTATTTCAGTTTACTTAAACAGATGATCAAGATGTGATTTATCTAACGGTAATGATTATTAAATATCAACTAACTAACAAGAAAATAATTCAGATGAGGAATATATGAGATTCTAACTTCACTTAATGCATCATTCAAATTATACACCTCTTGTCAAGCCCAATTGATCACTTCGGATTGCTAGTCGAGAGCACGAAAGTAAAACATGGCCATCTCTCAATATACTATACTCATATCACACAAAATCCATAAATAATAGAATTTATTTGAACACCCAAATTACATAAACCACTATATTTTTATGTGACTTAACAGTAATAAGAGTTTACACACAAGCTCTCTCAAATGACTACACGCGGTAATTCGGTATATGTCTATCCGAATTACTAATCATGAAGTCTAACAACATGTAAAAATCATGAACACATGCTAATATGGTCAAATCTATACTTGTAATTCATTTTCCAATTTCATACAAGTTATTTAGGTAGTTAATGATCAAGCAACTAAGTAAGCAAAACAAACTATATTAGGTAAACCATACATATTCAACTAGAGCTCAACATAGAAGCATATAAATCTGAACTAAGAAAAAAGGTCCATTATAATCCCATAATGGAGATTAGTTCATGAATGAAATAATGACCATTATCCAAATTTGTTCATTCATTGAAAATCCAAAATAAAAGCAAAGAGAGACTGCAAATCTGAGTTCTCTTCTTCCAATATAAACCTTCAAAGCTGAATCAAATCCTTCAAACAACCAATTCAAACCCTAATTTATGCAAATATGTAAAAATCTACTAAGAAGACAAGAGAGAAGCCAAAATATAGGAGAAGAGGCTATGAACTCTCTGAGTCCCTCTAAAACCCTAAAAACAGTAATAATAACGTTCAATGAATAGTTCTCAACTTCCAAATACACCCTTATAAGGAAAAACACGCAAAATAGAAATTAAATGAAAAGTCAACTCTGGTGTTGACAAGACACGAGCGGTTGTGCTGCCCCTCAGTGTAATTGGGGCGTGGGCGCGATGCCTGCTGGCCAAATCTCTTCCTGGCATGGGCGCGCTGCAACCAAGCTATAATATGGCGCAGTCGCGCTGAATGAATTTCCTACAGATTTCTACTATCTTTCTGCTGGTGATCTGCTGCTGCTGCTGGACTTTGGATCTCTTGTTGCTACTTCATTCTTCTCCTTTGCATGACACTTTCACATTGGCTCCATCACATGCCTTTATGCTCACCATCAAGCCGGTTCCATGCTCATTCCACCCACGACACCATCGAGAGATTTTTCGCTATGCAATCTACAAAATGAAGGTAAAACGCATGAAAAGGAACTAAAACACGTGAGATTAAGCTATAGTTATAGTAAGTTGATAGCCAATAAGTAGGTATAAAACCTACTTATCAAATACCCCCAAACATAAACTATTGCTTGCCCTCAAGCAATAAACACAAATGCAACTACATGAAATACAACCTACGCTACCATGAAAATGAATCCCAAATTTCAGTCAAGCCATGAATTCCAAAAAGAGGTGCCTCAGAGAAATTACAAGATATATGAACAAAGTATCAAACCAAGCTAAAGCCATAGAGACATAAAATCTGAAAATCAAAACTTGTTGACAATGATGTAGTGTGTGTGTGCTAATATCCACTAAGCTTGATAAAGATAAAAATTCCACATGCTATGCTTCTAAGAGGGAAAAATAAGGCTTTAAATCAAGAAAATTGAGAACATATGCAGCATCAACCAATCCTACACATCAATCCAAACTAAGGGTCAACAAAAAGGTTTATTATGCTTTTATTAACTCACGAGGGCGATAAACGCACATTCCCGTGGTTACACCCGACTGTGCAATGCCAAGCCCCCATAGGCTTTTCAATGATACCCATGTAGCGAGCTTTCGACCAACAACTCCCAAACCGTAAGGCTTTAGGGCGCTGGATGTCAAGACAATCCCCTAGGGCGTATTTGCTCGAATATCAAAGGCCACATGACTCAACTAGTTAAGGTGTTTATTCTATTTTTCTTTTTCTTTTCTTTTTCTCATTTTTCTATTTTCTTTTTTTTATATAACATCCATACCCTATGTTTCCCCTAAACTTGAATTTTTGCGTTATTATGGTCATTGCTCACTATCTACAAAATTCTATTATTAAAAACATATTTTTCCCCTCAAAAGACCAGTATATATTAATCTTAACCAACAAGCAAATATAACAATACCGTGCTATCCGGTAACATCAAAGCAACAGGTAAAGATCAGATCAAGTATTGAAACTATGACTAAGCTTAAGTTATTAACAATGTTCAATAATCTATATAATTCCAATATTATTATCGGCCAACAAGAATTCAAACTAACTGAAATATGGAATCATGCAATGATGCAATGCAATGCAACTAAACAAATAACTAAACTAAACTAAACAAATAACTAAACAAAAAAATATGACAGAAAACTAACTAAACATTCAAAATTAACTAACAAATAATAATAAATGACAGAAAACTAACTAAACATGCACTACTACTATATGTAACTAACTAAGACCCAATACCCCCAAACTTGAAATAAGCATTGTCCTCAATGGAAGTAAAGGGATAGGAAATTCCCCTAGGCATCGTTGTGGCCACCCGATGTGGCTCTGGTGGTGAATCCGGTGGTGGATATGGCATGGCTGAGCCGAAGATTGGAAACTCCACTATTGTTCCCTGCTGAGAAAAGGCCTGAGCTAGGGCGCTTGACAGTCCATCTACATAGGCTTGGAAATTAAAGTGCAGAGCGTCCATCCTCTTCTGTAAATGCCTCATCTGGCGATCATGGCTAACCGTGTAAGAAAGAGGAGGACCAGTCGTCTTAGATGACTGCGGCTGTGGTGGTGGTGGTGGAGCTTCTTCTACATGAACTGGAGCACGGGGCAAAATAAATCCACGCCCTAGAGGATGAGCCTTGCCGCCGTTCCATTCAAAATATTTCTTAATAGTGGCATGGTTGATGTCCTTGCTGGGCATGTGCACCTGCTTATCATCCCAGTCAACACCTGCCTGCACACATAACTGTGTCACAACTGAGGCATGCGGAATCCCACCTGTAGTACCTCCTAGCATATATTAGAGTATAGACTGATGAATCAAGTGGCCGACGTCTATGTACTTGCCGGTGATAATCCCATACAGAATGGTGGCCCTATCTGTCATGACGTCATGCTGGTGGCGGGTAGGCATAAGATTGGCGCAGATAAAATTATTCCATGCTTTGGCATATCTGTTCAATGCCGCATGTGGGAAGTTTGTCTTCATATCTGTGCATGGCTTGGCGGCCCATATGGTGCCTGGCATACAAAGCTCCCTCATAACCATGTCCAAATCGGTCTCGAACCGCTCAGCCACAACCCAGTTCATTGTCTTGGGAGCAGGAGGGAACAAATGGAACACTTCATTAATAGCGTTGGGAAGATAATTCACTTGTTTTCCCCATAAGAAGAAGATGTTGTTCTGTGTCTCCCTAGCATTAGTATAGAATTCGAGCATGATAGCCGTAGGCGCAGCCAAGGGTGTTGCCACAACTCCAATTCAGCCTTTGTCCTGAATCATACTCAACATCTGACCATCGTCTTTGGTCGGCTTGAGACCCCTTTCCAAAACAAATGACTTGGGCACCAAGACCTTGGCATAGTGCTTCTAGGCCGACAGATTGACAAACTTGGTGGCGCCCAGAACATCCCGACTAATGCCCTCACCGTAACTCTCACCGAAAGAGGAAGATGGAGAAACTGAACGAACCCTTTTCAGTGCTATATAAATCTGTAGAAAAGTTCGCCCTTACTGGACCAATTCAGATTCTCATCCTTTCCCTTTGAATTCCTCTCTGTTAACCCTAACTTTTGTTAAATCAAAGATGGTTTGTATGTGATGGGTGCTAGGGCTAGGGTTTATGTAGAACTTGTAGTGTAGAGAAGTGTTATGAGGATTCATGTTGGTGGCTAGGATTTGGGCTTGAGGAGATCATGGAGAGAGAGTGGGAGAGTGTTTGAAGATGATGAAAAAGGTGGGATTCGATTGGGACTAGGTTAGGTTTTGAGAAGGATATGGAATAAGAGTAGGAGTTGTGAGTATTTAGTTGTTCTGATATTAGGAGTTTGGTCGAAATAGATATAGAATAAATGGGCTTGGGTCGATTGCTAATTTTTTAAAACATAAATTTTTTTCTGGGTATTTGCGCGGGCGGCCATGTAGTAGGCTTGAACGGGCGTAGGCACGCTGGGACTAAAAAGTTTCTGTAATAAAATTATGTGGCGTGGGCGCACTGCCTTTGGCCTGGTAAATGACGCTGCCGCACTGCCCTAGTTCTGGCATTGAACTTTTGCAGAATATTAGATTTAGAAGCTAACTTGCATGTGAGCCATTTCCTGCATAAAGGGGCATTCAAAACTGAGGCATAATCTTATTCCATTACTCAAAATTAACTATGCAAACTAACTGTATCTATTATCAAAAATGCGATATTTGAAAATTTTCTATACTATATCCAAAATGTACTCAAACTCAAAATTTTCAAGAATTAAACACGGTGGGAGAGGAAAACAGATAAGTGACAAGAATTAAACAAGATGGAGAATAGAGTGGATGGGGTGCCTCCCATCTAGCACTTGTTTATAGTCAATTAGCTCGACTATCTTAGACGTGATCATGGAATGGAAAGGGACATGGAGGCCTTTTGTCGTTCAACTTTCCCCCCCAAAATAATGCTTCAATCTCTGCCCATTGACCTTGAATGGCTTGTCCGGGTCTTGACCTACAATCTCAACTGCACCATGAGGATACACGGTCTTCACCATGATGGTTCCGAGCATCTAGACTTGAGCTTGCCCGGGAAAAGACGAAGACGTGAATTGAACAATAACACGGTTTGCCCTGGCTCAAACTTCCTATCCATAATTTTCTAGTCATGCTATTTCTACACCTTCTCCTTGTACAGTTTAGAGTTCTCATAAGCCTGCAATCGGAATTCATCAAGTTCATTTAATTGAAGAAGTCTCTTCTCTCCTGCGGCTTTGAGGTCAAAATTCAGCTTTTTGATTGTCCAGAATGCCTTGTGGTCTAGCTCCATGGGAAGATGACAGGCTTTCGCATATACCAACTGATAAGGTGATATCCCCAACGGTATCTTGTAGGCGGTTCTGTAGGCCCATACTGCATCATCAAGCTTGAGTGGCTAATCTTATCTAGTTGGGCTTATAATTTTCTCCAGAATCCTCTTGACTTCTCGATTGGAGACTTCAGCTTGGCCATTAGTTTGAGGATGATATGTCGTGGCAACAAGGTGATTTACCCCATACTTAGCCAACAAAGTTGTGAACTGTATGTTGCATAAATGACTGCCTTCGTCACTAATGATTTCTTTAGGTGTCCCGAATCTAGTAAAGATACTTTTTTGAAGAAACCTCAAGACCACCATAGCATCATTCGTTGGCAAAGCCGCCACTATAACCCACTTAGAAACATAGTCAACCGCCAATAGAATGTACAGAGTCCTGCAAGACGAAACTAATGGTCCCATAAAGTCAATACCCCAAAAAAATTTCAACTTCTAATATCATGTTCAAGGGCATTTCATTCCTCTTGGAGATGTTTCCTACCCGCTGGCATCTATCACATTTCTGAACAAAATTGTAGGCATCCTTGAAGAGATTCGGCCAGTAAAATCCCGCTTGAAGAACCTTAGCCGCTATCCTCTCACCTCCATAATGTCCCCCATACACTGATGCATAGCAACCATGTACTATGCTCTCTATCTCACTGTGTGGGATACACCGCCTGATTATTCTGTCTGTATATTGCTTGAATAGATATGGCTCATCCCATATATACCATTTGACATTATGCAGAAATTTCTTTATTTGGGGCCTTGTCAACTCAGGAGGGAGAATGTTGCTAACTAAGTAGTTTGCAAAATCAGCAAACTATGGTACTTCTCCTTGGACCACAAATAGTTGTTCTTCCGGGAAGGACTCATTAATCAAAAATACATCGTTCGTGTCCTTTCCCAGATTCTATAGTCGCGACAAGTGGTCCGCCACTTGGTTCTCGGTACCCTTTCTGTCCTTTATCTCCAAGTTAAACTCCTGCAAGAGTAGAATCCATCGAATCAAATGGGGTTTGGCATCCTTTTTAGAAATTAAATACCGGATGGCAGCATGATCTGTATACACCACTACTTTCGTGCCAATCGAGTATGAACGGAACTTGTCGAAGGCATACACTACTTCTAATAACTCATTCTCAGTGGTTGTGTAATTGAGTTGTGCATCAGTCAAGGTCTTACTAGCATAATAAATGATATGAAACATCTTTTCCTTGCGCTTCCCCAAAACAACTCCCACTGTAAAGTCACTAGCATCACACATCAACTCAAAGGGTAATGACCAATTTGGAGCCGTGATGATAGGTGTTGTCGTCAACTTCCTTTTTAAATGCTCAAAAGCTGTCAAACAATCCTCGTCGAACTTAAAAGAAACATCCTTCTCCAATAAACTGTACAAAGGCTTTGTAATCTTTGAGAAGTCCTTTATAAATCGACGGTAGAAACCCGCATGTTCAAGAAAATTGCGGACCCCCTTCACTGAAGTTGGTGGCGGTAGGCTCTCAATCGTTTCTAACTTTGCCTTATCGACCTCCAATCCCTTGCCTGAGACCTTGTGCCCGAGAATAATCCCTTCTTGTACCACGAAATGTCACTTCTCCCAATTTAGCACCAAGTTTGTCTCAACACACCATTTCAACACCATGACCAAGTTATCCAAGAATTTATCAAATATATCCCCAAAAATTGAGAAATCGTCCATGAAGACCCCTACATTTTGTTCTACCATGTCAGAGAAGATAGCCATCATACACCTCTGAAATGTAGCCGATGCATTGCATAAGCCAAAAGACATCCTTCTGAAAGCAAAAGTTCCGTAGGGACAAGTGAAGGTAGTCTTTTCTTGGTCTTCATGAGTAATGACTATCTGATTATATCCTGAGTATCCATCTAAGAGGTAATAGTACTCATGACATGCCAACCTATCCAACATTTGATCAATGAATGGGAGAGGGAAATGGTCTTTTCTGGTCGCCTTGTTGAGCTTTCGATAATCCATACACACTCTCCATCCTGAACCGTTCTAGTGGGGATCAACTCGTTGTTCTCATTGGCTACCACAATATTTCCTCCTTTCTTTGGTATGCACTGCACTGGACTCACCCACGAGCTATCTGATATGGGGTATATGATGCCAGCATCGAACCACTTCAGAATTTCTTTCTTAACCACTATTTTCATGATGGGGTTGAGTCTTCGCTACTGTTCAACTGTCAATTTGATATCATCTTCAAGAAGTATCTTATGCATGTAATAGGAAGGGCTTATCCGCTTGATATCAGCAACGGTCCACCCAATTGCAGATTTGAATTCCCTTAGTACTCGCAACAACTTACTTTCCTGAAATGATGTTAGTGCAGAGGCAATTATAATAGGTAAAGTGGAAGAATCACCCAAAAATGCATACTTGAGGTGATTAGGAAGAGGTTTTAGATCCAGTGTAGGAGGCATCTAAAGAAATGGTTTTAAATGCTCAGATGACTCCCCTGTATGTTCTAGCGGTTCAGCTGGACTTTTGAACTTGCTCATCTATGGCACTGTATTCAGAATCTAAACATATTCAACTACCTCTATATTATCAATGCCACAGTCCCCTATTAAGGCACTCTCCAAAGGATCATTGCACATTACTTGTGTGGTCTCTTTATTCAACACCCTGTCAACCACATTAATTCAAAAACATTCCTCTTCATCGGTAGGAAACTTCGTAGCTTTGAACACATTGAAAGTGACTTCTTGATCCTGAACTCTCATAATAAGCTCTCCTTTTTGCACATCCATGAGAGTTCTCCCAGTAGCTAAGAATGGTCTTCCCAGAATGATAGGAATGTCATTGTCTTCTTCGTAATCAAGAATAATGAAGTCGGCGAGAAATATGAACTTGTCCACATTCACAAGGATGTCCTTTACAATACCCCTCGGATAAGTGACGGATCTATCGGTAAGCTGAAGAGATATATTTTTTGATTTGGAGCTGGCAATCCCAACTGTGTATACACCGAGAGTGACATAAGATTGACGCTCGCCCCCAAATCATATAGACATTTATTAAACAACAAGCCTCCAATAGAGCAAGGGATAAAGAAACTGTTGGGATCCTTGAGTTTAGGAGGTAGCTTCCTTTGTAACACCGCACTGCACTCTTCAGTCAAGGCCACTGTTTCACAATCTTCCAATTTCTTCTTCCTAGACAGAATACCCTTTATGAATTTAGCATAGCTCGGCATCTGCTCTAAAGCCTCTGCGAATGGTATATTGATTTACAGCTTTTTGAAAACCTCCAAGAACTTGGCAAATTACTTATCCAATTTTTGCTTTTGGAGTCTTTGAGGATAAGGCACAGGTGGATATACAATTGGTGGTGGAGCACATGATTTCTCAGCTATTTCCTTTTTTTCTGCCTTAGATTCTTGTTTGCCATCATTTTCCTTAGCCAAATCTGCCTTAGAATTTTTTGCATATTGGTGCGCCCACGCCATGTCTCCTTCACCTTGGGGCGCGGCCGCGCTTGACTCTGGATTTGCAGCTTACTTGCCACTTCTTAAAGTGATGGCTTGGAATTGCTCCTTTCCGTCTCTTCTTGGGTTAGCCTCCGTGTTACTAGGTAGAGCCCCTTGTGGTCTTTTAGAAAGCATATTGGCCATTTGGCCCATTTGATTCTCTAAATTTTTAATAGCCACAACTTGGCTCTTTATCATCACCTCGGTGTTAGCCATATGCTTCATCACCAATTCCTCCATTTCTGATCTCTTTTCTGGCTGAGGAGTGGGAGCTTGAGGATGTTGATGTTGTTGGTTCTGAAATCCCGGAGGGTTTGAAGGTCTAAGAGCATGTTGTTGTTGTGGATGTTGTGGTTGTTGTTGTTGAGAAGTTTGGTTGCTGCTCCATGAAAAGTTGGGGTGATTTCTTTTATTGGGATAGTAAGTGTTCTGATATTGATTGGGTGGCCTCTGATAGTTGCTCACAAACTGCACCAACTCGGAAGTGATAGCACATTGATCCGTAGGATGTGACCTTGCACAAAGCTCACAAACAAAGGCAACTTGTTGCACTTTTGACTCAGCCATAGAATAAATCTTCTTTGACATAGCGGCTAGTTGAGCCGATAAAGCCTTGATGGCATCCACTTCCAATACTCCTGCAACTTTTGGTTGATTCATCCTAGACGAAGGGTATTGGTAGTCATTTGCAGCCATGGTTTCTAGCAACTCATAAGCTTCTACATAATTCTTCGCCCAGAATGCTCCTCCCAAAGCGGCATCAATGCTAGGCCGAGTTTTCCATCCCAATCCATTGTAGAATGTATTTATTTCCATCCATTGCGGCATCCCATGATGAGGGCATTTCCTTAGCATTTCCTTGTACCTCTCCCAAGCTTCATATAAGGACTCCCCTTGTTGTTGCTCAAATAAAGAAAGAGCACTTCGCATCTTCGCTGTCTTAGCCAGAGGGAAGAATTTTCCTAAGAACTTCTGTGCTAAGTCCTCCCAAGTAGTAACGGACCCCGGAGGTAGCGAGTGAAGCCAACTCCTTGCCTTGTCCCTCAATGTGAAAGGAAAGAGCCTAAGTCTCACCGCATCATCCGACACACCATTATACTTGAAGGTATCACATATCTCAATGAAGCTCAGTAGATGCTCATTCGGGTCATCATTAGCCAAACCCCCAAATTGAACCGAGTTTTGCACCATTTGGATTGTCCCCGGTTTGAAGGAATTGACGGCTATTGCTGGCCTGACGATGCTCGACTGTTACTCATTAATACGAGGCATTAAATAATCCCTTAATGCTTTATGTTCTTCGGTCGCTATAACTACCGGTGCTTCAGTCTCCTCTTGTGTATTAGTAGTAATTATACTCAATTGCCAAGTTCTCCCGTTGATGTTGTCCTTTCTAGGCACCAAAGTAGATTTCTTAGACCGAGTGTTCATACACTAATCAAGAGTACCTAAAACAAAAGAAAAATTAGATAAAAATGAGATAAGATGTTATTTGTTTAACTAAGACCAATTTAATTTAAACTGATGACGAAAGTAATAAAAACAATCACTAATCCCCGGCAACGGCGCCAAAAAACTTGTTGGCTTGTTTCAGTGTTAAACAAAATAATCACATACACGCAAGTGAACGCGGTCCACAAGTAATATACGGTAAGTAGAGTATCAATCCCACGGAGAAAAATGAGTATTTCTAATCTAACAAGCAACAGTTTTGTAATTTTTTTGGTTTACTTAAACAGATGATCAAGATGTGATTTATCTATCGGTATTGATTATTAAATATCAACTAAATAACAAGCAAATAATTCAGATGAGGAAGATACGAGATTCTAACTTCACTTAATGCATCATTCAAATTATACACCTCTTGTTAAGCCTAATCGATCACTTCAGATTGCTAGTCGAGAGCACGAAAGTAAAAATGGCCATATCACGATATACCATGCTCATATCACATAAAATCCACAAATGATAGAATTTATATAAACACCCAAATTACATAAACCACTATATTTCTATGTTACTTAACAGTAATAAGAGTTTACACACAAGCTCTCTCAAATGACTACACACGGTAATTCAGTATATGTCTATCCGAATTACGAATCATGAAGTCTAACAACATGTAAAAATCATGAACACATGCTAATGTGGACAAATCTATACTTGTAATTCATTTTCCAATTTCATACAAGTTATTTAGGTAGTTGGTGATCAAGCAACTAAGCAAGCAAAACATACCATATTAGGCAAACCATATGTTGACGTCGGGAAAAAATTTTGGTAGGGTCAAACCCGGATCTTTCTCTCTTCCTAAGTTTTTTCTACCCTTATTCTTTTTATTGTGAAAAAGGTTTTGAAGGGTTCTTTAGGAAAAGGCCAACATGTATCATGTCGACGATTTGAACGTTTTACATAGTCGCCAGTTGGCAGTTTTGAAATGGTTGTATCAACTCAATCGAATTTGTTTGAAAGGAGGCCCAATTGCTGGACACTGTCGAAACTTGATCTTTGAAACCAAAGTTCTAAGTTCGGGGGCTTGGTTAAGTGTGGGGAAGGTGTTAGGCACCCCACAACTCCCGTGTAAACACGGTAGCGCATCTTTTCAGTATTTCCCTTTTAAATCTGCAATGTGTGTGTGAATTTTGGAAGAAATTGGGCCTATGTTTGATTGATTGAAAGTATGGACATGCTTTGTTGAACCTATATACGAAGGGTTTGATTTGATTTGCAAAAGTCTCTTATTTAGACAAGATTATTAAAATGGTGTTTTGAAAGGCTGATTTTCAAACCCTTACGCTAACGTAGGAATTGAAGTATGTCAACACTTCTGTTTTATCTTTTTAGCCTTTTGGCTCAATTTGAATGGTGATTGTCGGGCTGCGAACCATCCTCGACCAAGAATATATATAAGTTTCGGTCTCTCATGAGCATGATAGCCATCGAAGTGACTCTGATACGACAAACCATTATTCCCATTATGTTGAGACCTTAAACCCGGATAACCATTTTAAGGTCTTTCGGATGTACATTTTACAGAAAAACTGGCAGGGTACATCTGTAAAGTGGAGTTTGTCCATCGTGGGAATTAGATTCCTGATCAGTTTGATCATGAATCCAACGATTCCTAGGCTCACAAAGAGAAGCCAATAAAATCTGCACAGCTCAAATATATACAGAAATATATATTTACATCTAGATGTCGCCATAACCAAGGATTCATCAGTAAATCTTGGCTCGCATGTGGCCGAAGCATCTCGTTCCCACTAGATAGCGATCTAAGGGCCACGAGGTTGCTTTCATAACTGAAACTATAAAAATGATAGATTTAAATAAATCTCAGCCATTCAAGCTTCCCGGTTCTGTCTGAACTTATTTTGAACCGTTTGAAAGCTAGAGTTGGAGAGATTTAAAGAAATCTAGTTCGCCCGCAGAAATGTTAGTGCCGATTCATATCAAATGAAAATTTAAAGTAACAATTTAATCACAATGAATAAAAGATATATATACGAAAGCTATAAAGGACGATGGATTTTCACTCCGATACCCGAACTGAATGTAAATATATATATATATATATACATATATATATATATATACATATATATATATATACATATATATATACATATATATATATATACATATATATATATATATATTTAGAAAAGCTGTAAAAAGCCACGGAGTAATCCAGGTTTGACAGAATGAAAATTTATATATATATATATATATATATATATATATATATATATATATATATATATTTATAAAAGCTGTAAAAAGCCACGGAGTAATCCAGGCTGGACAGAATTGAAATATATATATATATATAAACTGTAAAATGCCACGGAGCAATCCAAGCTTGACGAAATGTAAATATATATATAAAAACGCTGTAAAGGGCGACGAACATTCTATCCTTTGCCCGGACAGAAAATATAAGTATATATATATATATATATATATATATAAAAGTAGTAAAAAGGCCACAGAATGATCCAGGTCAAACTGGAATGTAAATATTAATATATATAGTTAATATATATATATATAAGCAATCAAAAGGCCACGAAGTATAAATCCAGGCCCAAATAAGTCAGAAAAATCTATATATATATACAGTTATATATATAAAAGTAGTAAACTACCTCGGATTTGACATCCATGCTTGATAGAATTGAAAAGTTAGTATATATATAGTAAAATATAGACAGAAAATAGTCAAACCGGGACTAGAAAGATAACCCAGTCCAGTGAAGGGTGCATATATGTATATATATATATATATATATATATGAGCTATTAAAAGTGACGGATCGTTAATCCGAGTTGTAAAAATGTCAAAAAATGAGTTTATGTACGAAATTATACAAAAAGTAAGCAAAAACGACCACGGAACGGAATTCCGGGCATAATAAAAAAGTGAAACTTAACGTGCAAGTGTATAAAAGTGCAATGAAGTAATATGAACTTCCTGATCGTAAAAATACTCACAATGGACTGCTACATGGGGCTTTTTGCCAAAACGTAGGCTTTAAACTTCCGTTTCTACCAGACAATTTTTTATATGTGGTAGTATGTGGGTGTATCTACGTATTAGAGTGAAAAATTTGGGTTTGGAGGACAAGAATATGGCTGAGAAACAAAACGGGCAGAGGTTCAGAGCGTTTTTCGATTATGAAATGAGCTGGGGGTCACCTCATATATATAGACCTGGGAGAAGCAGCTCTACCTACGGCAGCGCCAAGTAGAGGTGCGGCTCCACGTGGCAGGGCCCACGTGGCGGGTCCTGTTGCATCAAAGTACATGCACTTCAAGCAACGCGAGGTCAGATTCAAAACTTTCTAACTTTTGATCAGAGCGTCCGTTTGAGGCGTGCTATACCTTTCCGAAAAGCCCTCGCCGAGATTGTCGCAATGACATAGGAGTAAACCTTTTTCGAGTTAAAACAGATGAGTTTATAACCAGGTCTTTGATTCCTTGCAATTTTTCCGTTTAGTTATCTTTCGCTGTTTCCACTCGGGATCATTGTTATGGCTTGTTCTGACCTTAGTGGCATCAATTCGGCTTGAGTTTGACCGAATCGGCTTTAAGTTGGTAAAATGAGCATTTTGCCCCTCCCGAGGTTGCCTTCAATGCTAGGTCTCCAAGGTTTGGATCCCAGCCAATTCTGTTTATCCTCAGGGTTGTCTCTAAGGCTTACTTGGTCATTTCAGGTTTTCCTCTAGAGATGTTATGAGGTTCCAGGATTGTTTTCGAAGTTGATCTGACCTCCCGATTTGAGACCTGGGCTGCCTTGTACCTCCCGAGTTGAGATCGGGGCTGACCTGTACCTCCCGAGTTGAGACCGGGGTTAACCTATACTTTCTGAGTTAAGACCGGGGTTGACCTGTACTTCCCGGGTTGAGACCGGGGTTGACCTGTACCTCCCGGGTTGAGACTGGGGTTGACCTGTACCTCCCGAGTTGAGACCAGGTCTTACCTGTACCTCCCAGGTTGAGACTCGGGTTGACCTGTACCTCCCGGGTTGAGACCGGAGTTGACCTGTACCTCCCGGGTTGAGACCGGGGTTAACTTGTACTTCCTGAGATGAGACCGGGGTTGACCTGTACTTCCCGGGATGAGACCGGGGCTGACCTGTACCTCCCGGGTAGAGACCGGGGCTGATGTGTACCTCCCGGGTGTAGACCGAGGATGACCTGTACCTCCCGGGTTGAGACTGGGATTGACCTGTACTTCTCAGAATGAGACCAGGGTTAACCTATACTTCCCAGGATGAGACCGGGGCTGACCTGTACATCCCAGGTTGAGTCCAGGGTTGAACTGGCTTGAAAAGAAAGTTTTGCCCTCCTGTAGGGTTAGTAACAGGAATGCAAAATTCGAGTGTCTGCTATAGGACTGAAGAAATTTTTGAGTGTCTACAGATGCCCCTGTTTATCATGTTTATACAATGTAGTGGAATGAACAGGATAAAGATTGCTAGACACTAGAAATATGATGAATGCAAATGCAATGTAATGCATAGCATGATATGTGTTGAATGTTAGACGCCTTTGAGGGGTTAGGGTTATCGTTGAATGTTCACGTCATTCTCTGCTGGGGATAACGTCATTCATTATAACCTCTAGGACATCACTGTCAGGCGGTTACTAGTAGGATATCACTGATAGGTTATCAGAGTTAGGTTATCACAGATTATTCTCGTCTGTTTCTACTGGGGATGCCGTTATTCATGATGGACCTGTCGATTCTAATGGGGATGATATTATTGATGCTACATTGGTTTTAGACCAATGGTTTCCCCCGTCTGTAAATACTCTCCGTAGTGCATATTTTCCTTCGGCTGATGTCGTTGGAAAATTCTAAAGGCTCCTCTGTTGGGGACGTATCTCTGTTGCCGAGTTACTTTAGTGGGTGCCTCCGATGTATATCCAGATGATGATTTACATTGGTAGTTTGCAACAGGGGGTTGAATCACCAATCCTTCTTGGTACTCCCTCTGAGGATGTGTATAAAAGATTCCATCATCTGTTCTTTGTGGAGATAGATTGATATATTTTTTTTGCCACTAGATCATTCCCGATACTTCACTAGAGTTGAGCCAATGGCTGAACTATCACCGATCTATACCAGATGCTTCGCTGGGGTTGAGCCAATGACTGAACTATCATCGGTCAGTACCCGACGCTTCGCTGGGATGTGCCAACGGCTGAACTGTCATCGGTCAGTACCCGAGGCTTCGTTGGGGTTGTGCCAACAGCTGAACTGTCATCAGTCACTACCCGACGCTTCGCTAGAGTTGTGCCAACGACTGAACTATCATCGGTCAGTACCAGACGCTTCGCTAGGGTTGTGCCAATAACTAAGCTATCATCGATCAGTACCCGATGCTTCCCTAGGGTTATGCCAATGGCTGAGCTGTCATCGGTCAGTACCCAATGCTTCACTGGGTTGTGCCAATGACTGAACTATCATCTGTCAGTACCCGACGTATCGCTGGGGTTGTGCCAATGGCTGAACTGTCATCGATCAATACCCGACGCTTCGCTAGGGTTGCGCCAATGGCTAAGCTGTCATCGATCACTACCCGACGCTTCGCTAGGGTTGTGACAACGGCTGAGCTGTCATTGGTCAGTACCCGACGCTTTACTGGGGTTGTGACAACGGCTGAGCAGTCATCAGTCAGTACCCAACGCTTTGCTGGGGTTGTGCCAAGGGCTGAACTATCATCGGTCAGTACCCGACGCTTCGCTAGGTTTGCGCCAATGGCTGAGCTATGATCTGTCAGTACCCGAAGCTTTGCTAGGGTTGTGCCAACAATTGAGCTGTCTTAGGTCAGTACCAAACACTTTGCTGGGGTTGGGCCAATGGCTGAACTGTCATCGGTCAGTACCTAACGCTTCACTGGGGTTGTGCCAACGATTGATCTATCATCGGTCAGTACCCGATGCTTCGCTGGGGTTGTGCCAATGGTTGAAATGTCATCGGTCAGTAACCGACGCTTCATTGGGGTTGGGCCAACGGCTGAACTATCATCAGTCAGTACCTAACACTTCGCTGGGGTTGTGCTAACGGCTGATCTGTCATCGGTCAGTACCCGACGCTTCGCTGGGGTTGTGCCAACGGCTAAACTATCATCGGTCAGTACTCGACGCTTTGCTGGGGTTGTGCCAACGGCTGAACTGTCATCAATCAGTACCTGACGCTTCGATGGGTTTTTGCCAACGGCAGAACTGTCATCGGTCAGTACCCGATGTTTCGCTGGGGTTGTGCCAACGGCTGAACTATCATCGGTCAGTACTCGGAGCTTCGCTGGGGTTGTTCCAACGGCTGATCTGTCATTGGTCAGTACCCGACGCTTCGCTGGGGTTGTTCCAATGGCTGATCTGTCACCGGTCAGTATCCGACGCTTGGCTGAGGTTGTGCCAATGGCTGAACTATTATCGGCCAGTACCCAACGCTTCGCTGGGGTTGTGCCAATGGCTGATCTGTCATCGGTTAGTACCTGACGCTTTGCTGGGGATGTGCTAACGGCTGAGCTGTCATCTGTCAGTACCCAATGCTTCATTGGGGTTGTGCCAATGACTGATATATCATCGGTCAGCACCTGGCGCTTCGCTGGGGTTGTGCCAATAGTTGAGCTATCATAGATCAGTAGCCGATGCTTCGTTGGGGTTGTGCCAACGGTTGATTTGTCATCGGTCAGTACTCGACCCTTTGCTGGGATTGGGCCAACAGCTGAACTGTCATTGGTCACTACCTGACGCTTCGCTAGGGTTACGCCAACGGCTGAGATGTCATCGCTCAGTACCCAACGCTTTGCAAGGGTTGTGCCAACGGCTGATCTGTCATCGGTCTGTATCGGACGCTTCGCTAGGGTTGTGCCAATGGCTGATTTGTCATCGGTCAGTACCCAACGCTTCGCTAGGGTTGTGCCAATGGCTGAATTATCATCGGTCAGTACCCGACGCTTCGCTGGGGTTGTTTCAACGGCTGAACTGTCATCGGTCAGTACCCGACGCTTCGAAAGTGGCAGTTTTGTGCAATTTTTCAGCAGTTTTTCAGCAGTTTTCATCATTGGTCACCGGATATTGCTTCAGGATGAATACCAGTGGCTTTCATGAAGTTTCTCTTTCTGTCAGTTATCCGCTGATTTAAATAGTGGATTTCAAGACAAACAGCTCAATCGTGTAGCAATGTTTTCTCAGATTTGACTTTTCAGCTCATATAAACTTCGTTTCAACTTGAACTAGACCGAGATAGAGGGGGCGAGACCCACCATGTGGAGCCACAGGTAGAGGTGTGGCTTCTTCGGATGGGGCCGCTCTCTCCTACGTTTTTTTATTGGGCAGCTGTAGCGCTTATAAGTCATTTTTAGTTTTTTGTTTCGATAGAAATTCGATTTTCTCTTTCAGATCTACGGAGTTTGGGCAACTTTTTTCTAATTCGGCCAGCAACCACGCTTTCTGCATATTTAAGGTAACGTTTACATCCTTTCTTTTCAAGTTTTGACCGTTAGAAGTATGTAAACCACGTAGGGTGCTTTCAAACACAATGTATCAAAAATGTATGCCTATATGACCTGCTAAAAATTTTCTGACTTCATAAGTATGCATATTTTACTGCAATGCTCGTTTTGATGTAAGAAAATTTAGATTCCGAGACAGTCAATTTTTGCTCTTTTTGATCAGTTTACTCATCCTTTTTGAGGCCTAGTGAGCCTGGATTTACAACTAAAAGATGTCCATGGTAATTTGGATACCATGTGATGTTTATTTTTGATTTTTTTCATAAATATAAATTGTTCCTATTTTTAGGAAGGTGTGCTACTGAATGGCCACCTAGACATGCCTGTGTGCATGCGGACAGTCCATTTTACAAAGGAGACTCTGGCGAATTTTTTTTCAAAAGCCCGAGCATTTAATAAACATGCAGTTTTGACTCTACTGGGGATTTTTTTCTGACCTACGCTTGTTTTTAAGATTTAGCTTTTGAAAAACATGCAGTTTTGACTTTACTGGGGATTTTTAATTAACCCATGCATGTTTTAGGACTTAGAAATGCATAAAGTACTGATTTAAACTAATAAGCCATGGGTTTTAGGCTTACCACACTTTTTCTGGGGTGATTTGGAGACTTTGTCCTGGCTATGGACTGAGATAGACCTGGTAGTTCCAGCAGGGTTGTTTCAGTAGTTAGGCGGAGGAGAGCTTCTGATGTCCCTCAGCCACGTCCAGCCCGACTGCCTCGTAGGTTAGCGGAATCGATTATTTGTTCAGCCCAGGATGAGCTACCGGTTGAAATAGATGATGACGATGCTCCATTTGTTGCTCCCACTCCAGGCCAGACCCTACGTACAGAGCTTCCAGGCAACTTTGTGCCAACCCAGGATCTACTGGGAGATTTGAGTCGTCATCCCTCGAGGTTCTACCACGCCAACGAGGTGACTGAAGCTTTTTCTATTTCTGGATTTTCTTTCTTCCTTTTGCCATTCTCGGAGCACAAGTTTTTGACATGGGTTGGTTTTTGATGCAGGTTCCTGGCTTTACGAAGCCTTGAGGGAACTGGTTTAACGTACATTCTCTGTATCATACTCTGAACCAGGACTACAGGAAAATTGTTGACACCTGGGGGTTTTAGGCGTTCTTTTCTACTCTTCCTCGCTGTTGCCCCTGGCATTTTATGAGGGCTTTATCTGACCGCTGGTTCCACCAGACTCATTCTCTCTACTTGTTGGACTGTGAGGTAATGATGACCCCAATAGACTGGAGGTTCATCACCGGGATAGAGTTTGAGGGTGAGCCGGTGCCTGTCGTAGCTGACATTACACCCACTGCCGTTCGGTCCCTGCTAGGAGTCCATGCGATGGCAATCAAGGGTCGGACGGTTCGATCTGGTCCCTTGAGCATAGATGCCTAGAGTGGGGCTTTGCTTGAGCCTCTGCCTGATTTTTAGAGGGTTAGGGATCGTATCCTGCGGCGATTGTTTCTAGTGATCATCAGGGGTTATTTTCTGGCGGACAACTTTGTGACGGTGTCCTTTGCCCTGGTCAGCGCCACTCGATATGTAAAGCACCTTAGTGACTTTGATTGGGGTACCTACACCTTTGCCTATTTTCTCTGAGGCATGCGTATGCTCTTAGAAGGTGTGACAGAGGCTTGGTTAGGGTTCTACCCATTTCTACTTGTGAGTACATCTTTCTTGTACCTTTTTGAGATCTGCATTTACATTTATCAGTCTTGGTCACTGAGGACTTTTTATATTTACATGGCCAATTCTGGGCATATAAGACTCTTCCTTGCCTTCGTCCCGCTACCACTTTAGGCTTGGATACTTATCCCTGGGGCCGGCATTGGCACCACTCCACTCTGACGAAGGTCCCCGTGGTTGAGGGATTCACCCACTCCCTCCTTCAGCTTGAGCTTTATAGAGCAGGATCGATCTCATGGGTACAGTATACCTCAAACTTTTTGATAGTCGAGTTTGAGGGCGGTTTCCCCACTGGCTGGGAGTTTGCATTGTCGACCCGTAGAGTCCCATTTTTGACAGAGGGATGTTGGGAGCTCTATTTAGGAGAGCGTGCTATCAGGAGCATCACGGGGCAGATTTGCATTCCCATTGTTCCTCCTGCTTGGCATCATTGACCACTAGTTCAGCCACTCATAAACATTTTGATGGAGGGAGTAGATGGATTCACCCTATCAGAGGGTCCATACAGCCATAAGGCATTCAGCAGCTGGTGGAGTCCTTGCACTATTGGGGCTCAGACTCGCGCCACCCAGTTCATGGCAGATATGGTGCCGGGGTCTGTGATGATGACAAACTAGATAGCGTACCTCAAGGAGCCTACTCACTTGGACCAGATTACGGGACTGACCCAGCAGTTGGAGAGAGCTCATTTTTTCATTAGGCATCTTAGCCGAGATCCATCAGAGGCATCTTCTTTTGATCCATCCAGCTCAGAAGCGGGCCCTTCCACAGGTCCATTTTCCAGTAGCTATACAGGAGCTGATCCTCCCTTGTACCGCCCTGACATTCCTGATGGTCGAGACTTTGTGTCTACGGAGGAGATGGAGAAAGTTAACCACCTGAGTGTAGACATTCTTAACCTTTTTGGATAGTTATTGTAGCTATATCTTTTGATAGGCCACTATTTTGGCTATTGGGCTGCTGTGCCCCATTTTGATAGGCCACTGTTAGTCGTTGGGGGGTTATGCCCCTATCCCTATACTTTTTATTTTGTACTTTTATTATCAGACAGAGATGATGTTTGCAATAGATAGTTTATTCTAGATATGAATGATATTTCCTATCTATCGCATCATATTTATTTTTGTCATTCTGTATGTATTATGTCATGGTATGCATTTAGACAGATAAGTTCAGATTTGACCCCTGGATGATCTTGTGATACGGTGATACAGATGCCGTCATCCACCGTCAGCCGTATTGAGCACTCGCCACCATCCTCGGTGGCATCTTCATTACAGTTGTGGTATGACAGTTTGCCCCTTACAGCCAGAGGGACAGTAGACCAGATGCTAGGGCATTCTCTAGCCCTTTTAGCTTTTCAGGTTCTGTATGGGTTTGTGGATGGCATCTTATTATACTGGATACCTGATCGACAGGTTTTCTATTTTGGGCTCCACGAGTTGACTCCTACTTTAGAGGAGTATGAGCGTCTTGCAGGCTTGGCACTGGATCTGCCTTGCGCTCGTTCAGCCATGAGTGACATGCGGAGACCATTTATCACTGTCGGATCTAAGACGTCGGGTTATCACTGAGGAGATTATTACAGGACATGTGATATCCATAGAATTTCTAATCGATCTCTTCGGCCTGCTAGACAACTACGAGCGACATTCTGGGGATTTTATCATTTCGGTAGATGAGTGGCAACTCGCCCGTGTAGACGTCTTGTTGATGTGTATTGCAGCCTGCATTTATATGCCACTGCCCTTGGACCACTTGGACGTCGGATTGATGGTCGTGGTTTGGGCCCTTAGACAGGGTTGCACCATCCTGCCGATGATATTGGCTGAGATACTAAGGTCAGCTACCTATTATAGTACCCATCCAGAGGGGTTTTTCAGAGGTAGCACTGTCTTGTTGTACGTGTGGCTCATATCCCACTTGCGCCCGATTGGGTTCTTCAGACACCAGGCATATTGCTTCTCCCATGAGATAGCTATGTCCTGCTCATTTTAGCCAGCAGTGTGCTCGGATGTAGAGACATGGTCAGCTTTTTTGCCAGATATTGAGCATCTTTTTTCTATTATGCCATGCTCAGGTCTAGTCTCCCCTTATAGCTTCATCACCCATGCATCTGGCATGGACTATTTGCCCCTAGCGGGATTTCGAGGGGTGACCACCTACCATCCATTAGCAGTTATGGGTCAGTTTGATCAGTTCCAGAGTCTGCACCAGTTTGAGGGGGCTATTGATCAGCGAATGTCAACTTCTTCTATGTCGTCAGCCGACCTGATCATGATTTATGAGTGTTAGACTCATAGGGACATGGATGATTTCTCTACTAGCCATCCGGATCGTTCTTCAGAGTATTCGGCATGGTTGGAGACCGATATAGCATCAGTTGCATTCATCTAGTCAGCTTTGGTTATAGATTCAGATGAGGAGGAACCTATAGAGGATCCTAATTCTCCTACGGAGGATGATTTATTCATGGATCTGACTGCACCCTTAGTTAGTGACCCGCCGATCATTTCTACAGGGACAGATCCAACTTTGGTAGATTCACTAGCTAGGATGACCTTCGAGAGAGATTAGGCTAGGGCGCTGATGTTGACTACCTTGTCTGGCAGAGATATATCTTTTGCTGATAGAGATGTGGCTCGAGCCACTCGCGACACATCATTGGTCGAGAGGGATGAGGTTCGATCTTCTCGAGATGCTGCTTTTGTCGAGATTGAAGAGACTTTGATTGCTAGTGATACAACTTTTATAGAGAGGGATGAGGCCACAGCTTCTCGAGATTTCCATATTGTCGATAGTACTGCTCTGCGATCGTATACCCATGGCCTGGTTACAGATATGAGTGTGTACATTGATGATCACAGTGCCACTATGCAGATGGCTGTAGATGTTTTGGCCCGTATGGAGGCTGAGGGTATTGCCCTTGCAGCGGCTCCTCCTGATAGTAGTGTGCATACAAGCCAATCATGTATGATGATAAAGCACAAACTTTGTAAACAATCTTATTTATTTATTAAAGGCATTTAATTATCTACATGGTGCTGTTTTTATAATATGTAAATAACCTATAGTTTTAAGCAATGCTTTTAGAATCATGATGTTGATCATGCTAATGAGATCTAAATTCTTAGAAAGCTTTAAAACTAAAATAGTTTCCAATCGTGGGATTACTAAAAAGGGGATTAGTAAATCCGGATAGATTGGTACATATGTTGCTTGCTCATTGGATGAGGATGACTGATCTCATGGTCATTTGTGTGGAGACACTAAAGCAAGTATGTAGGTGCTTATTGGAGAATAAGTTCACTGAACGTGACTCGCTATGGAATACCTAATGGAGTTTTACTCGCCTGTCAATAGGAATTCCTAATGTGATAGTAGTACATGTGATCCTTGGACTTGAGATCATCATAGTATCTTGTATGTAACAAATTATACTTTGACTAATTCCTTAAGGCCTTTTAAGGCATATATAGGGTATGCTTGGGTGTAATGAGTTACATATGGAGATAATGAATGATCAATAAAGAATCTACCACCTCTAGTAAAAGAGGAGATATGTCCTATGTGATTCGTTAAATGACAACCCAGGAATCCTTGGCCAAGGTAGAATGAAATTAGAAAGAGGTTTCTAATTTGCATTATTTAGAGTTGTGCATTTTCTAATCGAAATACATATGATTAAATAAATTAAGACTTGACAGTAAATCCATGTCTTATATTTAATTGGGACATTGTATGGTGGAAGGATTGAATTGTACGGTAACTATTAACTCACAGGTTCTTTTATGATTAATGTTGAAATCTATAATATCTGGAAAGTCGTTGATCGCTAGGGAGGCTTATCCCTATTGTAGAATAAATGTTATTTATTTAAATAGATTATTAGTTTAATTTGTTTATTTAAATAAGATTAGAATTGTTCTAATTGATTTATTCACAACCGGTTTAATATGGAGAACCTAAAGGGTCACAGCATAAAAGGAAGAAGAATTATTTAAGAAGAAAATGGCATGATAGTAATAATACATTAAGTATAATTAATTTAATCTATGATGATAGAATAAATTAAATAGCTTAATGTTTATTATTTAATATTTTAGAAATATTAAATATAAATTAATAAGAGGAGTCTTATTAATATTAATATTATTATTATTCTAAAGGAGTTTAGGAATTAATATAATATCAGTACTCTCTCTCAATCCTAATAAAGATTAGGATATAAATTAATTAAATAAAACCCTATTCTAATTGGATTAGGAGGGTTAACCTAATATCTATATAATAGAGTCTTATATCAGAAATAAGGGACGTGAATTTTTCAAAAGTAAGGAGTACACATATTCTATATAGATAGAAATAAGGGTTACACCAATAACCCATCTTCTTGAGTTCTTCATCTTCCTTGGTGGATCACCGTTAGAGGCCAAACATTTGGGTGGCTGACATTGATCAAGGAAAGGAGCCACTACAGAGGAATCAAAGGAATCAAAGGAGTAGAACTTGTACCTGAGGAAGCTTAGATCTTCAAAGGTATAATTTTATGTTCTCTCTTTTCTGTTATTGATAACAAGCACAAAGCATGATCATGGTTATGAGTTTGTATAAATTTTTGAAAACCTAGTTTTTACGCTTCCGCCCTATTTATGTGATTTGATTGCATGATTGCGTTACGTACAAACCCAACACCTCCATCTTCAGAGAGAGCTGCCATGTTGGCACTGTTGTCCCGTTTATCTTTGGGTCCATAGACTAGCTTTATTTTTTCTGTACATACTAGATAAGCCATATTTGCCATGTACAAGACACATTGTATATAGCAAACAGTATTATATATCAGAGAAATATATTTTGATTCACTTCCCTGCTTGGATATGTATTGTCATTGCTGAGTGATTACCACTTCTTTCATGACTTACTGTTGTTGATGTATCATGAGCTTCTCCTTGATGGACTGACATTGAGATGTCGAAGAATATCTCAGATGGGACTGTTGACCAGGAAGGCTTGATAGAATTTATGTTTCATATAATTTCGATGTCTTGGGACTGGTTTTTATTGGTTTTTTATTTTTTCTTGAAGGTCAAACCGCACCATGAATGGCTACCTACGTACTCCCGGGCTGAGGGAGATCAGGTCATTCATAGTTCAGTTTTTTGTGTGAGAGAAGTTTGAGAAGTATTTCTTTTGAGTTTGGTTTGATGAGTTTTTGAGTTTTTGTTTGGTTTGACCACACCAGAAATGGCTGCCTACATACTCCCGGGTTGAGGGAGATCAGGTCACTCGTAGTTTTGTGTTTTAGTGAAAGATGAAATGATTTGATTCGCAGGATCAAGATGCTAGTATGTATATATTTCAGACATAGTAGCTTTTTATGGTGTCTGAGTTGATGAGTTGGGGAAACTCGCTCCCGTCCATCTCTTGCAATCTGATAGCACCTCCTGTCAACACTTCCTTGACAATGAAGGGGCCTTCCCAATTTGGGGCGAACTTTCCTTTGGCTTTGTCTTGATTAGCCAAAACATTCTTCAGCACCAAGTCATTTTTGTTGAGTTGCCGAATTTGAACTTTCTTGTTGTATGATCGAGAAATCATTTGCTAATATAACTGCCCGTGGAAAAGGGCTATAGCCCTCTTTTCATCTATCAGGGACAGTTGGTGGTACCGAACTAGCAACCACTGGTCTTCTTCCATTTGAGCGTCTATCAACACTTTCAGGGACTCCATTTCTACTTCTATGGGAAGTACTGCTTGCATACCATAGACCAATGAATAAGGGGTAGCCCCAGTAGAAGTACGCATTAACGTCCTGTATACTAACTGTTAGGTTTGCTAGAAACATAAACATGCAATCAAATTACATAAACGCAGCGGAAGGAATGAAAAATCAAATTTGAAAATTTTCTTACAAACCCTTAACCATAATCTTTCTTGTGCATCAATTATCAGTCAATACATAGAAGGAGAGGATGGAATTATACCTTTCAAGATCCAAGCTTCCTCAGGTACAAGTTCTACTCCTTTGATTCCTTTGATTCCTCTGTAGTGGCTCCTTCCCTTGATCAATGTCAGCCACCCAAATGTTTGGCCTCTAACGGTGATCCACCAAGGAAGATGAAAAACTCAGGAAGATGGGTTATTGGCTTAACCCTTGTTTCTATCTCTATAGAATATGTGTACTCCCAACCCTTGGAAAAATTCACGTACCTTATTTCGGATATAAGACTTTCTTATATAGATATTTGGTTAACCCTCCTAATCCAATTAGAATAGGATTTTATTTAATTAATTAATTAAACACTTTTAATTAATTTATATCCTAATCTTATTAGGATTGAGAGAGCGAGAGAGTACTGATATTATATTAATTACTAAACTCCTTTAGAATTAAAATAATAATAATAATAATATTAATAAAACTCCTCTTATTAATTTCTATTTAATATTTCTAAAATATTAAATAATAAACATTAAGCTATTTAATTTATTCTATCATTATAGATTAAATTAATTATATTTAATGCATTATTACTATCATGTCATTTTCTTCTTAAATAATTCTTATTTCTTTTATGGTGTGACCCTTTAGGTTCTCCATATTAAACCGGTTGTGAATAAATCAATTAGAACAATTCTAATCTTATTTAAATAAATAAATTAAACTAATAATCTATTTAAATAAATAACATTTATTCTACAATAGGGATAAGCCTCCCTAGCGATCAACGACTTTCTAGATAATATAGATTTCAACATTAATCATAAAAGAACCTGTGAATTAATAGTTACCGTACAATCCAATCCTTCCACCATACAATATCCCAATTAAATATAAGACATGGATTTACTGTCAAGTCTTAGTTTATTTAATCATATATATTTTGATTAGAAAATGCACAACTCCAAATAATACAAATTAGAAACCTCTTTCTAATTTCATTCTACCATGGCCAAGGATTCCTGGGCTGTCATTTAACGAATCACATAGGACATATCTCCTCTTTTACTAGAGGTGGTAGATTCTTTATTGATCATACATTATCTCCATACGCAACTCATTATACCCAAGCATACCCTATATATGCCTTAAAAGGCCTTAAGGAATAAGTCAAAGTATAATTTGTGACATATAAGATACTTTGATGATCGCAAGTCCAAGGATCACTTGTACTACTATTACATTTGGAATTCCTATTGACAGGCGAGTAAAACTCCATTAGGTATTTCATAGCGAGTCACGTTCAGTGAACTTATTCTCTAATAAGCACCTACATACTTGCTTTAGTGTCTCCACACAAATGACCATTAGATCAGTCATCCTCATCTAATGAGCAAGAAACATATGTACCAATCTATCCGGATTTACTAATCCCCATTTTAGTAATCCCTCAATTGGGAACTATTTTAGTTTTTAAGCTTTCCAAGAATTTAGATCTTATTAGCATGATCTCATCATGATTCTAAAAGCATTGGTTAAAACTATGGGTTATTTACATATTATAAAAACAGCACCACGTAGATAATTAAATGCCTTAAATTAATATTTTTTTAATAAATAAATAAGATTGTTTACAAAGTATGTGCTTTATCATCATACATGATTGGCTTGTATGCACACTACTATCAATCTCCCACTTGCACTAAAGCCACTCGCCATGGTATCTCATACCCATCTTCTCTAAGTGACAGTCAAACTGCTGTTGTGTTAGAGCTTTAGTAAATGGATCTGCAATGTTGTCTTGAGAGTCCACACGCTCCAAGGTGACGTCTCCTCTTTCAATGATCTCCCTGATCAAGTGAAATCGCCACAACACGTGTTTGGATTTCTGATGAGACCTGGGTTCCTTAGCTGTGCAACCGCTCCGGTGTTGTCACAGTATACAGTAACTTCTTCTCCAATGCTAGGAACCATACCAAGTTCAGTTATGAACTTCTTCATCCAAACAGCTTCCTTTGCAGCTTCACTTGCAGCTATATACTCTGCCTCTGCCACTGAATCAGCAACTGTTTGCTGCTTGGAACTCTTCCAACTCACTGCGCCTCCGTTCAAGGTAAACACATACCCTGAAATAGATTTACTGTCATCTTGGTCTATTTGAAAACTTGAGTCCGTGAATCCCTCGAGTTTTAATTCAGACCCACCGTAGACAAGAAAAATATCTTTAGTCCTTCTCAAGTACTTTAGGATATTCTTCACTGCCTTCCAGTGCTCTTCTCCTGGATTCGACTGGTATCTGCTCGTTACACTAAGTGCGTGAGCAACATCCGGTCTAGTACATATCATACCGTACATGATAGATCCTATTGCCGAAGCATAAGGGATCTTATTCATACGGTCTCTCTCCTCAGGTGTCTTTGGGCCTGTTTCTTGGAGAGATGTATTCCATGGCTCATCGGCATGAGACCTCTTTTGGAATCTTCCATTCTAAACATCTTTAGCATCGTATCAATGTACGTTCCTTGGGATAAGCCGAGCATCCTTTTAGATCTATCTCTATATATCTTTATCCCTAAAATATAGGATGCTTCACCCAAGTCCTTCATGGAGAAGTTTTTAGATAACCAAATTTTAATTGATTGTAACATAGGAATGTCATTCCCTATCAGTAATATATCATCAACATATAATACAAGGAATGATACTGCGCTCCCACTAACCTTCTTGTATACACATGGTTCATCCTCATTTTTAATAAAATCAAACTCTTTGATTGTCTCATCAAAATGAATGTTCCATCTACGAGAAGCTTGTTTCTACCCATAAATGGATCGTTATAGCTTATAGACTGGATTGTATCCAACTTTTGAAATAAATCCCTCTAGCTGTGTCATATACACATCCTCCTCAAGTTTCCCATTGAGGAAGGCCGTTTTCACGTCCATCTGCCAGATCTCATAGTCGTTGTAATCTGCAATCGCAAGCAAAATTCGAATGGACTTGAGCATGGCTACTGGTGAAAAGGTTTCATCATAGTCAACTCCTTGTCTTTGTTTGAAACCTTTTGCAACCTTTTGCTACCAGTCGGGTCTTATAGGTCTCTACCTTTCCGTCTGCTCCAGTCTTTCTCTTAAAAACCCATTTACACCCAATAGGCATAATGCTTTCAGGTGGTGAAACCAAAGTCCATACTTTGTTCTCAAACATGGAGTCCATTTCGGATTTCATGGCTTCAAGCCATTTCCCTGAGTCTTTATTACTCATAACTTATTCGTAATTCAATGGATCATCATCATTCATGATGTGTACCTCATCGTCATCCTCTATAATGAATCCATACCTCTCAGGCATCTTTGGTACTCTTCCAGATTTACGAATAGGGTATGGTACAGTAGGTTCTTCTATTTGGTTAGGTACTTGACTTTGATACATGATAACTTGTGGTTCTTGAACTTTTTCAAGATATATCTTACTCCCACTGACCCCTTCATGGATAAACTCTTTCTCCAAGAAGGTAGCATATTTCGCAACAAACACCTTTTGATCAGTTGGATGATAGAAAAAATACCCTACGATTTCTTTAGGGTATCCCACAAATCTACACTTATCGGATTTAGTCTGTAGCTTATCATTTTCAAACTTTTTGACATAAGCTGGACAACCCCAAGTCTTAACCTGCTTAAGATTTGGTTTTCTCCCTTTCCACATCTCATATAGACTCTTTGGGGTGGATTTTGTAGGTACCTTGTTAAGTAGGTATGCAGCCATTTCTAGGGCATAACCCCAGAAAGAAATTGGAAGGTCGGTAAAACTCATCATGGATCGAACCATGTCCAACAGTGTTCGATTTCTCCTTTCAGATACTCCATTTAACTGTGGTGTACCTGGAGGAGTCCATTGTGAGATTATACCATTTTCTTTGAGATAATTGAGAAACTCACCGCTTATATATTCTCCACCTCGATCTGATCGAAGAATCTTAATACTCTTGCCCGTTTGTTTCTCTACTTCACTTCTGAACTCTTTGAACTTTTCAAATGATTCTAATTTGTATTTCATTAAATACACATATCCAAATCTTGAGTGATCATCAGTGAAAGTAATAAAATAAGAATACCCACCCCGTGCACTTGTTGTCATAGGTCCACAAAAGTCTGTGTGAATCAATACCAACAACTCCGTAACTCTTTCTCCTTTTCTAGTAAAAGGAGATTTAGTCATTTTACCCATGAGACAAGATTCACAAGTTGGATATAATTCATAATCGGATAGCTCGAGGAGCCCATCTTTATGCAACTTGGATAATCTTGTTTCATTGATATGACCGAGTCTACAGTGCCACATGTAGGTATAATTAATATCATCTCTTTTTTTTCTTAGTTTGTTCAATTTAAAATATATTTTCTTGTAAGTCAAGTGTATAAAGTCCATTTCGCAAATTTCCAATACCATATAAAACATCGTCTTTATAAATAGAACAACCATTGTTCTTTATAATAACGTCAAAACCTTCCATATCCAATACAGAAATTGAAATAATATTTTTAATAATATTCGGAACATAATAACAGTTATTAAGATAAATGGACTTGCCCGAAGGCATTGCTAAACAATAAGTTCCTACAGCTAATGCAGCAACCTTTGCTCCATTCCCCACTTGTAGGATCACCTCTTCATTGTTCAGCTTTCTACTTCTGACCAGTCCCTGCACAGTGTTACATATGTTAGACCCACAGCCGGTATCCAATACCCAAGTAGAATTATGACTTTCAAAAAAATTAATTTCAATCATAAACAAACCTTGATTGGAAGTCGAAGCTGTTGGGTTTGTACGAAATCACGACGCAATCAAATTGCAAAAATTAGCGGAAGCATGGTATATCAGAGTTTAAAAAATTTCTACAAAACCATTACCCGGATCATCCTTTATGCAAATTATTAATTTAAAACGATAAATAAGAAGTTATGGAATCATACCCTTGTAGAACGAAGCTTCCACAGGTACTAGTTCAACTCCTTGTTCTTCGTGATCTCCTTGAATTTTCGGGTTAGATTCCTTTCTTTGATCAACGTTAGCCACCCAAGTGTTTGGCCTCTAGAGGTGATCCACCAAGGAAGATGAATTATCAAGAAGGAGGGTGTTTTGCTTAACCTTAGTTTTCTATCCTCTATAGAAAAGGAGTACTCTCCAACAATTGGAATTGCATCAAATTAATATCTATTATAAGACTTCTCTTATATAGACATTGGTCAACCCTTCTAATCCTATTAGACATGGGATTTCTTTTAATTAATTAAACTCCTTTAATTAATTTAGGCTTCCCACCACATGGGAATAATTAATTAAATTCATTTAATTAATTTGTCTCCTAATCTTATTAGGAATAAATGAGAGTACTAAATATTAAATTAATTACTAAACTCCTTTAGAAATTAAAATAATAATAATTGTAATAATATTAATAAGACTCCTCTTATTAATTTATATTTAATATTTCCAAAATATTAAATAATAAACATTAAGCTATTTAATATATTCTATCACCATAGATTAAATTAATTATACTTAATGCATTATTACGATTATGCCATTACCTTCTTAAATATTTATTCTTCCTTTTATGGTGTGACCCTTTAAGTTCTCCATATTAAACCGGTTGTGAATAAATCAATTAAAACAATTTTAATCTTATTTAAATAAATAAATTAAACTAATAATCTATTTAAATAAATAATATTTATTCTACAATAGGGATAAGCCTCCCTAGCGATCAACGACTTTCCAGATAATATAGATTTCAACATTAATCATAAAAGAACCTGTGAGTTAATAGTTACCATACAATTCAATCCTTCCACCATACAATGTCCCAATTAAATATAAGACATGGATTTACTGTCAAGTCTTATTTTATTTAATTATATGTATTTCGATTAGAAAATGCACAACTCCAAATAATGCAAATTAAAAACTCCTTTCTAATTTCATTTCACCTTGGCCAAGGATTCCTGGGTTGTCATTTAACGAATCACATGAGACATATCTCCTCTTTTACTAGAGGTGGTAGATTCTTTATTGATCATTCATTATCTCCATATGTAACTCATTATACCCAAGCATACCCTATATATGCCTTAAAAGGTCTTAAGGAATAAGTCAAAGTATAATTTGTTACATACAAGATACTATGATGATCTCAAGTCCAAGGATCACTTGTACTACTATCACATTAGGAATTCCTATTGACATGCGAGTAAAACTCCATTAGGTATTCCATAGCGAATCACGTTCAGTGAACTTATTCTCCAATAAGCACCTACATACTTGCTTTAGTGTCTCCACACAAATGATCATGAGATCAATCATCCTCATCCAATGAGCAAGCAACATATGTACCAATCTATCCGGATTTACTAATCCCCTTTTTAGTAATCCCACGATTGGGAACTATTTAAGTTTTAAAACTTTTTAAGAATTTAGATCTCATTAGCATGATCATCATCATGATTCTAAAAGCATTTCTTAAAACTATGGGTTATTTACATATTATAAAAACAGCAACATGTAGATAAGTAAATGCCTGTAATAAATGAATATTTCATTAATAAATAAATAAGATTGTTTACAAAGTACGTGCTTTATCATCATACATGATTGGCTTGTATGCACACTACTATCAATCTCCCACTTGCACTAAAGCCAATCGCCATGGTATCTCATACCCATCTTCCCTAAGTGACGATCAAACTGCTGTTATGTTAAAGCTTTAGTTAATGGATCTGCAATGTTGTCTTGAGAGTCTACACTCTCCTCTTTCAATGATTTCTTTAATCAAAGTGCCGCAACACATGTTTAGATTCAAGATGTGACTTAGGAACTATTCCTAGTTCTGTAATGAACTTTTCATCTAAAACATCAACTTGCAGCTTCACTTACAGTTATATACTCTGCCTCTGTCACTGAATCAGCAACTGTTTGCTGCTTGGAACTCTTCCAACTCACTACGCCTCCGTTCAAGGTAAAAACATACCCCGAAACAGATTTACTGTCATCTTGGTCCGTTTGAAAACTTGAGTCTGTGAAGCCCTCGAGTTTTAATTCAGACCCACCGTAGACAAGAAAAATATCTTTAGTCCTTCTCAAGTACTTTAGGATATTCTTCACTGCCTTCCAGTGCTCTTCTCCAGGATTCGACTGGTATCTGCTCGTTACACTAAGTGCATGAACAACATCCGGTCTAGTACATATCATACCGTACATGATAGATCCTATTGCAGAAGCATAAGGGATCTTACTCATACGGTCTCTCTCCTCAGGTGTCTTTGGGGCCTGTTTCTTGGAGAGATGTATTCCATGGCTCATCAGCATGAGACCTCTTTTGGAATCTTCCATGCTAAATCTCTTTAGCATTGCATCAATGTACGTTCCTTGGGATAAACCAAGCATCCTTTTAGATCTATCTCTATAGATCTTTATCCCCAAAATATAGGATGCTTCTCCCAAGTCCTTCATGGAGAAGTGTTTAGATAACCAGATTTTAATCGATTGTAGCATAGGAATGTCATTCCCTATCAGTAATATATCATCAACATATAATACAAAGAATGAAACTGCGCTCCCACTAACCTTCTTGTACACACATGGTTCATCGTCATTTTTGATAAAATCAAACTCTTTGATTGTCTCATCAAAACGAATGTTCCATCTACGAGAAGCTTGCTTCAATCCATAAATGGATCGTTGCAGCTTACAGACTTGATTTATTCCAACCTTTGAAACAAATCCCTCTAGCTGTGTCATATACACATCCTCCTCAAGTTTCCCATTGAGGAAGGCCGTTTTCACGTCCATCTGCCAGATCTCATAGTCGTTATAAGCTGCAATCGCAAGCAAAATCCGAATGGACTTGAGCATAGCTACTGGTGAAAAGGTTTCATCATAATCAACTCCTTGTCTTTGTTTGAAACCTTTTGCAACCAGTCGGGCCTTATAGGTCTCCACCTTGCCGTCCGCTCCAGTCTTTCTTTTAAAGACCCATTTACACCCAATAGGCTTAATGCTTTCAGGTGGTGAAACCAAAGTCCATACTTTGTTTTCATACATGGAGTCCATTTCGGATTTCATGGCTTCAAGCCATTTCCCTGAGTCTTTATTACTCATGGCCTGTTCGTAATTCAATGGATCATCATCATTCATGATGCGTACCTCATCGTCATCCTCTACAACGAATCCATACCTCTCAGGTATCTTCGGTACTCTTCCAGATTTACGAACAGGGTGTGGTATAGTAGGTTCTTCTACTTGGTCAGGTACCTGACTTTGATCCGTGGTAATTTGTGGTTCTTGAGCTTCTTCAAGATATATCTTACTCCCACTGACCCCTTCATGGATAAACTCCTTTTCCAAGAAGGCAGCATGTTTCGCAACAAACACCTTTTGATCAGTTGGATGATAGAAATAATACCCTACAGTTTCTTTAGGGTATCCCACAAATCTACACTTTTCGGATTTAGTTTGTAGCTTATCATGTTCAAACTTTTTGACATAAGCTGGACAACCCCAAGTCTTAACATGCTTAAGATTTGGTTTCCTCCCCTTCCACATCTCATATGGAGTCTTTGGGGCGGATTTGGTAGGTACCTTGTTAAGTAGGTATGCAGCCGTTTCTAGGGCATATCCCCAGAAGGAAATTGGAAGGTCGGTAAAACTCATCATGGATCGAACCATGTCTAACAGTGTTCGATTCCTCCTTTCAGATACTCCATTTAACTGTGGTGTACCTGGAGGAGTCCATTGTGAGATTATACCATTTTCTTTGAGACAATTGAGAAACTCACCGCTTAAGTATTCTCCGCCTCGATCTGATCGAAGTATCTTTATACTCTTGCCCGTTTGTTTCTCTACTTCACTTCTGAACTCTTTGAACTTTTCAAATGATTCTGACTTGTATTTCATTAAATACACATATCCAAATCTTGAGTGATCATCAGTGAAAGTAATAAAATAAGAATACCCACCCCGTGCACTTGTTGTCATAGGCCCACAAACGTCTGTGTGAATCAATGTCAACAACTCTGTAACTCTTTCTCCTCTTCCACTAAAAGGAGATTTAGTCATTTTACCCATGAGACAAGATTCACAAGTTGGATATGATTCATAATCGGATAGCTCGAGGAGCCCATCTTTATACAACTTGGATAATCTTGTTTCATTGATATGACCGAGTCTACAGTGCCACATGTAGGTATAATTAATATCATCTCTTTTCCTTTTCTTAGTTTGTTCAATTTGAAATATATTTTCTTGTAAGTCAAGTGTATAAAGTCCATTTCGCAAATTTTCAATACCATATAAAACATCGTCTTTATAAATAGAACAACTATTGTTCTTTATAACAACGTTAAATCCTTCCATATCCAATACAGAAATTGAAATAATGTTTTTAATAATATTCGGAACATAATAACAATTATTAAGATAAATGAACTTGCCCGAAGACATTGCTAAATAATAAGTTCCTACAGCTAATGGAGCAACCTTTGCTCCATTCCCCACTCGTAGGATCACCTCATCATTGTTCAGCTTTCTACTTCTGACCAGTCCCTTCACATTATTACATATGTGAGAACCACAGCCGATATCTAATACCCAAGTAGAATTTTGACTTTCTGAAAAATTAATTTCAATCATGAACAAACCTTGATTGGAAGTCGAAGCTTCTCCAAGCTTCTTCTTTGCCAGAAACTTCTTGCAGTTCCTCTTCCAATGACCCGGCTCGTTGCAATGGAAGCACATTCCTTTGCTAGCTGGATCAGATTTCTTTTGTTCCTTTATGTTCACTTTGCCCTTGGTCATCCGAGATCGAAAGAGCTCCTTAGATATCTCATATCTAGCAGTCCTACTCTGTTCACCATACAACTCCTTGAGGTGAAGCAGCATAGCAGGAGCATCCATTTTTTCGTGCTGACGCTGAAGCTCGTTATTCATGGATGCGAGCATGATGCATTGAGCCACAGATGCATCATCTTGCCACTTATTGAAAGTGACAATCTCTTCCTCAGAGGCTGTTTCTGAAACAGATTCAGGGACAGTTGAATTTAGGACATAAGAAATCTTTTCAGCAGTGAGAACAATTCTCAGATTTCTTAGCCAGTCCTCATAATTCGGCCCGGTAAGCTTGTTTGCATCAAGTATGCTTCGTAGTGAGATTAGTGATTTAGACATTTTTAAAATTCTGCATGTGAAAAATAACATTTTAGCAAACATTCATTTTATTAATTTTGCATACCAAAATAAATTTAGGTCTTTATTTTAAATTGGTATCTCCCACTATTTTCATCAAACTATATTACCCTCACTTATATAGTTCGGCAACATCTAATTAAAGATTTGCTAGTGAGAATAAGGATCCCATTTCAAATGTATATAACCTTGTGGATAGCACAACAAGCGATATACAAATAAATAGGTAGACAACTCTTGTCAATTACAACACTATATAACTCCTTTTATTTTGCCTCTTAAATCATAATGGTCAAGTGTGTGCACATCCGAACTAAAATGATTTAAGTTAAGTCCAGCCTAGCACTTCCATAAATTCAAAAAAGAAAAATGTTCGTCCTTGTGGATAGCACAACAAGACTAGATCGTTCAATTTTCTTGATAAGCATCAAATGTGATTAATTAACATCTTAAATACGCAATACTCGCCTTGTGGATAGCACAACAAGCTCATATTAAATATTTAATACTCTATTAATTTATCATGCTAGAAGGCGACGTTCGATATTCCAAATATCATTTGAACGCTTCGGACTTAATATTATTTCTTTGAGGGGTTTGTTATTATTTGTCTCATCTTGTTTAGCGCGCATGCACATATATATATAAAATACGCGTTATTTTATTAAACATGCGAAGCATGTTTGCATAAAATATAATATATATAATATTTAGCATGCAATATAGAATATTATATTCTACCCGGATTGATTATGGACTTTTATTCTAGTTTGGTTCACTAGAGCCACCAAGTGAACCAAAAGGTCAAACCTAGGAGTGCAAGAATTTAAATTTAAATATAACTATTACATTTAAACACGGGCTCCATACAAACGGGTCTTCACGCGCTCCTTGCTCCTTGGTCTCCAATTTCTTCAAGATAATTCTAACTATTCTTATTACATTAAACTATTTAATTTAAATAGAAACCTTGATCAACAGTCAAGGGGAAGTACATAGGAGGGAGATAGAATTTTACATCAAGAAAAAAAAAATTAGAGAAGACGAGGTACGCAGACCCCATTTAATAAAATCCATTCATTCAAGCATTCAACTAAAATAAAATCCAATCACATTGGTCAAATAGTCCATAATCAATCCCCATTTATTTTCATACATATCACCATATATATCAATAAATAAATATTCATCTCATGAATTAAAACATTCCATATATATATGAGTATCATTTAATGGGCAATTTTAAATTGCATGAAATCCAATTTCAAGATTAAAATAAACTCTTTATTTTAATTATAAAATTATTTAGAATATAATATATAAATATATCATATTTATTTTTAAAAAAAAAAATCACCTTCTTTTATTAAAAGAGTCCTGCATGTTTATTAAAAAAGTCCTTTCCTGATGGGTCACCTTATTTTTGGAGTAAGAAAGAGACAACACCTTTTCTTTGCAGAATTCAACATTAGCACCAAAAAAAAATTGTGATTCGTCCCAAAAAAAGTCTTTTTTTTTTTTTTTTTTTAAATATAATTTTATACAATAAAATTATGCCCAATAAATTATTTTAAATACATACCCATATGTATATGAAATCAAAAATAAATTAATAATTGCATAAAGATTTGGCTCTGATGCCACTGTTGGGTTTGTACGAAATCACGACGCAATCAAATTGCAAAAATTAGCGGAAGCATGGTATATCAGAGTTTAAAAAATTTCTACAAAACCATTACCCGGATCATCCTTTATGCAAATTATTAATTTAAAACGATAAATAAGAAGTTATGGAATCATACCCTTGTAGAACGAAGCTTCCACAGGTACTAGTTCAACTCCTTGTTCTTCGTGATCTCCTTGAATTTTCGGGTTAGATTCCTTTCTTTGATCAACGTTAGCCACCCAAGTGTTTGGCCTCTAGAGGTGATCCACCAAGGAAGATGAATTATCAAGAAGGAGGGTGTTTTGCTTAACCTTAGTTTTCTATCCTCTATAGAAAAGGAGTACTCTCCAACAATTGGAATTGCATCAAATTAATATCTATTATAAGACTTCTCTTATATAGACATTGGTCAACCCTTCTAATCCTATTAGACATGGGATTTCTTTTAATTAATTAAACTCCTTTAATTAATTTAGGCTTCCCACCACATGGGAATAATTAATTAAATTCATTTAATTAATTTGTCTCCTAATCTTATTAGGAATAAATGAGAGTACTAAATATTAAATTAATTACTAAACTCCTTTAGAAATTAAAATAATAATAATTGTAATAATATTAATAAGACTCCTCTTATTAATTTATATTTAATATTTCCAAAATATTAAATAATAAACATTAAGCTATTTAATTTATTCTATCACCATAGATTAAATTAATTATACTTAATGCATTATTACGATTATGCCATTACCTTCTTAAATATTTATTCTTTCTTTTATGGTGTGACCCTTTAGGTTCTCCATATTAAACCGGTTGTGAATAAATCAATTAAAACAATTTTAATCTTATTTAAATAAATAAATTAAACTAATAATCTATTTAAATAAATAATATTTATTCTACAATAGGGATAAGCCTCCCTAGCGATCAACGACTTTCCAGATAATATAGATTTCAACATTAATCATAAAAGAACCTGTGAGTTAATAGTTACCATACAATTCAATCCTTCCACCATACAATGTCCCAATTAAATATAAGACATGGATTTACTGTCAAGTCTTATTTTATTTAATTATATGTATTTCGATTAGAAAATGCACAACTCCAAATAATGCAAATTAAAAACTCCTTTCTAATTTCATTTCACCTTGGCCAAGGATTCCTGGGTTGTCATTTAACGAATCACATGAGACATATCTCCTCTTTTACTAGAGGTGGTAGATTCTTTATTGATCATTCATTATCTCCATATGTAACTCATTATACCCAAGCATACCCTATATATGCCTTAAAAGGTCTTAAGGAATAAGTCAAAGTATAATTTGTTACATACAAGATACTATGATGATCTCAAGTCCAAGGATCACTTGTACTACTATCACATTAGGAATTCCTATTGACATGCGAGTAAAACTCCATTAGGTATTCCATAGCGAATCACGTTCAGTGAACTTATTCTCCAATAAGCACCTACATACTTGCTTTAGTGTCTCCACACAAATGATCATGAGATCAATCATCCTCATCCAATGAGCAAGCAACATATGTACCAATCTATCCGGATTTACTAATCCCCTTTTTAGTAATCCCACGATTGGGAACTATTTAAGTTTTAAAACTTTCTAAGAATTTAGATCTCATTAGCATGATCATCATCATGATTCTAAAAGCATTGCTTAAAACTATGGGTTATTTACATATTATAAAAACAGCAACATGTAGATAATTAAATGCCTGTAATAAATGAATATTTCATTAATAAATAAATAAGATTGTTTACAAAGTACGTGCTTTATCATCATACATGATTGGCTTGTATGCACACTACTATCAGAAGCTTCTCCAAGTTTCTTCTCTGCTAGAAACTTCTTGTAGTTCCTCTTCCAATGTTCCGGCTCATTGCAATGAAAGCACATTCCTTTAGCTGGTTCAAGTTTCTTTTGTTCCTTTTCTTTCCCCTTTCCCTTAGCCTTCTTGGATTTCTTCTTTTCAGAAGACACATTGGGCCTCTTCCTTTTATTGGAAGAATCCTCCATCAAGACATGGTTCTTCTTCGATGAGAAGTGACCTTCTATAGTTTTCAGCATGTTAAGCAGCTCTGGCAAGCTGACATTTAGCTTATTCATGTGAAAATTAACCACAAACTGCGAGAAGGTCTCAGGGAGTGACTGCAAGACCAAGTCTTGACTCAACTCCACATCCATGACGAACCCAAGCTGTCCAAGGCGTTCAATCAAATTGATTACCTTCAGAACATGAGTCTCGACGGCAGTGCCCTCGGTCATCCGAGATCGGAAGAGCTCCTCAGATATCTCATATCTAGCAGTCCTACTCTGTTCACCATACAACTCCTTGAGGTGAAGCAGCATAGCAGGAGCATCCATTTTTTCGTGCTGACGCTGAAGCACGTTATTCATGGATGCGAGCATGATGCATTGAGCCACAGATTCATCATCTTGCCACTTATTGAAAGTGGCAATCTCTTCCTCAGAGGCTGTTTCCGAAACAGATTCAGGGATAGTTGAATTTAGGACATAAGAATTGTTTTTCAGTAGTGAGAACAATTCCTAGATTTCTTAGCCAGTCCTCATAATTCGGGCCGATAAGCTTATTTGCATCAAGTATGCTTCGTAGTGAGATTAGTGATTTTGACATTTTTAAAATTCTGAATGTGAAAAGACAACATTTTTAGCAAACATTCATTTTATTAACTTTGCATACCAAAATAAATTTAGGTCTTTATTTTAAATTGGTATCTCCCACTATTTTCATCAAACTATATTACCCTCACTTATATAGTTTGACAACATCTAATTAAAAATTTGCTAGTGAGATGAAGGATCCCATTTCAAATGTATATAACCTTGTGGATAGCACAACAAGCGACATACAAATAAATAGGTAGACAACTCTTGTCAATTACATCACCATGTAACTCCTTTTATTTTGCCTCTTAAATCATAATGGTCATGTGTGTGCACATCCGAACTAAAATGATTTATGGTAAGTCCAGCCTAGCACTTCCATAAATTCAAAAAAGAAAAATTTTCGTCCTTGTGGATAGCACAACAAGACTAGAACGTTCAATTTTCTTGATAAGCATCAAATGTGATTAATTAACATCTTAAATATTCAATACTCGCCTTATGGATAGCACAACAAACTCATATTAAATATTTAATACTCTATTAATTAACCATGCTAGAAGGCGACGTTCGATATTCCAAATATCATTTGAACGCTTTGGACTTAATATTATTTCTTTGAGGGTTAGTTATTATTTGTCTCATCTTGTTTAGCGCGCATGCACATATATATATAAAATACGCGTCATTTTATTAAACATGAAAAGCATGTTTGAATAAAATATAATATATATAATATTTAGCATGCAATATAGAATACTATATTCTACCCGGATTGATTATGAACTTTTATTCTAGTTTGGTTCACTAGAGCTACCAAGTGAACCAAAAGGTCAAACCTAGGAGTGCAAGAATTATAAATTTAAACGTAACGATTACATTTAAACCCGGGCTCCATACAAATGGGTCTTTAAATGCTCCTTACTCCTTGATCTCCAGTTCTTCAAGATAATTCTAACTATCTCTATTACATTAAACTATTTATAATTAAATAGAAACCTTGATCAGCAGTCAAGGGAAAGTACATAGGAGGGAGATAGAATTTACACCGAGAATAAAACTAGAGAAGACGAGGTACGAAGACCCCATTTTATAAAACCTATACATTCAAGCATTCATCAAAAATAAAATCCAATCACATTGGTCATAGTCCATAATCAATCCCTTTTATTAACATACATATCATCATACGTATCAATAAAACTTATTCATCTCATGAAAGTAAATTCATTCCATATATGTATTAATATCAGTTAATGGGCAAAGGCTTGCTAAACTTTGTTTTTGGAAAAATAAACTCCTTTATTTCATTCAAAAATAATTCCAAATTAAACTCTTTAATTTTAGCAATTCTGAAGTCTCATTTCATATAAAATAAATATCTTTATTTTAAACCTTTACTAATTAAATAAACCATTAATTTAATTAAATAAAACAAACAAAAAAATTCAGTTCCTGTCTAGTGGCGCAGTTGCGCCAGGAATATAAAGGGAACCGGCGCAGCTGCGCAGCCTGAAAACCAGGGACAAGACACCGGCGCAACTGCGCAGCAAGAAGGCCTTGCACCGGCGCAGCTGCGCAGAATCAGAAAAAATTTTGTTGCCTAAGAACTCGATCCAATCGCATATCATACATGTATGGAATCACATAAACTGATAATTATCACAAGATTGGCTCTGATACCACTTTGGGTTTGCTAGAAACATAAGCATGCAATCAAATTACATAAACGCAGCGGAATGGATGAAAAATTAGATTTTAAAATATTCTTACAAACCCTTAACCATGATCTTTCTTGTGCATCAATTATCAGTCAATATATAGAATGAGAGGATGGAATTATACCTTTGAAGATCCAAGCTTTCTCAGGAACAAGTTTTACTCCTTTGATTCGTTTGATTCTTCTGTAGTGGCTCATTCCCTTGATCAATGTCAGCCACCCAAATGTTTGGCCTCTAACGGTGATCCACCAAGGAAGATGAAGAACTCAGGAAGATGGCTTATTGGCTTAACCCTTGTTTCTATCTCTATAGAATATGTGTACTCCCAACCCTTGGACAAAATCACGTACCTTATTTCTGATATAAGACTCTCTTATATAGATATTTGGTTAACCCTCCTAATCCAATTAGAATAGGGTTTTATTTAATTAATTAATTAAACACTTTTAATTAATTTATATCCTAATCTTATTAGGATTGAGAGAGAGAGAGTACTGATATTATATTAATTCCTAAACTCCTTTAAAATTAAAATAATAATAATAATAATATTAATAAGACTCCTCTTATTAATTTATATTTAATATTTCTAAAATATTAAATAATAAACATTAAGCTATTTAATTTATTCTATCACCATAGATTAAATTAATTATATTTAATGCATTATTACTATCATGCCATTTTTTTCTTAAATAATTCTTCTTCCTTTTATGGTGTGACCCTTTAGGTTCTCCATATTAAACCGGTTGTGAATAAATCAATTAGAACAATTCTAATCTTATTTAAATAAATAAATTAAACTAATAATCTATTTAAATAAATAACATTTATTTTACAATAGGGATAAGCCTCCCTAGCGATCAACGACTTTCTAGATAATATAGATTTCAACATTAATCATAAAAGAACCTGTGAGTTAATAGTTACCGTACAATCCAATCCTTCCACCATACAATGTCCCAATTAAATATAAGACATGGATTTACTGTCAAGTCTTAATTTATTTAATCATATGTATTTCGATTAGAAAATGCACAACTCCAAATAATACAAATTAGAAACCTCTTTCTAATTTCATTCTACCTTGGCCAAGGATTCCTGGGTTGTCATTTAACGAATCACATAGGACATATCTCCTCTTTTACTAGAGGTGGTAGATTTTTTATTGATCATACATTATCTCCATATGTAACTCATTATACCCAAGCATACCCTATATATGCCTTAAAAGGCCTTAAGAATTAAGTCAAAGTATAATTTGTTACATATAAGATACTATGTTGATCTCAAGTCCAAGGATCACTTATACTACTATCACATTAGGAATTTCTATTGACAGGAGAGTAAAACTCCATTAGGTATTCCATAGCGAGTCACGTTCAGTGAACTTATTCTCCAATAAGCACCTACATACTTTTTTTAGTGTCTCCACACAAATGACCATGAGATCTGTCATCCTCATCTAATGAGCAAGCAACATATGTACCAACCTATCTGGATTTACTAATCCCCATTTTAGTAATCCCACAATTGGGAACTATTTTAGTTTTTAAGCTTTCTAAGAATTTAGATGTCATTAGCATGATCTCATCATGATTCTAAAAGCATTGCTTAAAACTATGAGTTATTTACATATTATAAAAACAACACCATGTAGATAATTAAATGCCTTAAATTAATATTTTATTAATAAATAAATAAAATTGTTTACAAAGTATGTGCTTTATCATCATACATGATTGGCTTGTATGCACACTACTATCACTAACAGGGTTAAAGGCAATAGGTCAGGCCATTCTTTGTGATTAGCGGACATTTTCTGCATGATCTTCTTGATGTTCTTGTTGGCCGCTTCGACAGCACCATTCATCTTGGGCCGATAGATGACGGAATTGAGATGCTTGATGTGGAACATGCTGCACATATCTCTCATCATTTGACTGTTTAGATTCTTGGCGTTGTCAGATACGATCACCTCCGGTTGTCCATATCGATAAACGATATTATTTCTGATGAAACCAATGATGACCTCTTTGGTGACTTTGTGAAAAGAGGCAGCTTCAACCCACTTAGTAAAGTAATCGATCATAGTGAAAATGAAGCGAAGTCCGTTACTGGCTTTGGGTTTAACTGGCCTAATCACATCTATTCCCCACATAAAGAAAGGCCATGGCGAACTCATATTGTGTAGCTCATTTGGAGGAGCGTGTATAGCATTTCCATGGACTTGACATTGATAGCACCTCATGACGTGGTCATCGCAGTCAGCTTTGAGAGAGATCTAATAATTCTTTGTTCTTAATATCTTCTTAGCCAACAGATGACCACTCATGTGTGAACCACAGACTCCACCGTGGACTTCATCCATCAATCTCTGGGCTTGTTCTTTATCAAGGCATCTTAAAAGCCCTATTCCAGCATCCCTTTTCTAAAGTGCGTCTTCGCTCAGATAGAACTTCATATCCATCTTGTGAATCCGCTTTCACTCGGAGTGGCTTGCTCCAGTGGGTGTAGATCCATCTTGAAGATATTCTTTGATGACTTGATACTAAGGCTGTTTGATAAGCGGTATTTCATCTGATACTTCTCCAATGTAATTCCCGTATATTTGGGTCTTTTGTCTGATGAATTTGATATCAGGAATCCCACTCCTATCGGATATGCAGATCAAGGAAGCCAAAGTTGCCAATGCGTTAGCGAAGTCATTCCTACCACGAGGAATATGGATGAAGGTTATGTCTTTAAACTTCATGGATATTTTGACGACCTGGGGATGATAAGGTAGTAAATGCAGTTCTTTGGTGTAACATGCCCCAATGGGTTATCTAATGACCAATTCAGAGTCTCCAAAGACCAATAGATGTTTGATACCCATGGATTGGGCTAACTTTAACCCCATTATGTAGCCTTCATACTCCACCATATTGTTAGTTTTGACAAACTGCAGTTTGGTGGCCACAGGATATTGTTCTCCCGTACCAGAGATAAGGACTGCCCCAACTACGGCACCTTCCATGTTTACTGCACCGTCAAAATACATTTTCCATGGTTGGACTGCATTTTCTTGGAAACCTTGCTAAATTTTCATGATCCCATCATCTAGGAAATAAGTCTTCAGAGGTTCGAACCATCCTGATGGTGCTTCGGCTAGTTGATCTGCAATGCCTTGACCTTTGATGGACTTCTAAGTCACGTAGATAATGTCGAACTGTTGGAGGATCAACTGCCATTTGGACAGTCGATAATTCAACATTGGCTTATTGAATATGTATTTCAACGGATCCATACGGGATATGAGGTAGGTCGTGTGCCCATGCAGATAATGTTGTAACCTCATGGCGGCCCATGCTAACGCACAAAAGGTTTTCTGGATCAGGGTGTACTTCTGTTCGCCACTGCTGAATATTTTTCTAATCTAGTAGATGGCTCTCTCCTTACTACTATCATCTTTCTGTCCCAGCATACAGCCCATTGTATTGGCATTGACGGACAAATATATATATACAGGGGAACACCATCCCTTGGGGGTACCAAGACTGGTGCTTCGATTAGCTGCTTCTTGATGGCAAGGAAGGCTTTTTGACAATCCTCATTCCATTTGGTGGAGGAATTCTTCCTTGGTAGTTTGAAGATGGGCTCGCAAGTTGCTGTGAGCTAGGAAATGAACCGACTTATGAAGTTGATCCTTCTCAGGAACCCGCGTATCTCCTTCTCTATTTGAGGCACTGGCATCTCAGTGATGGCTTTGATTTTGGTAGGATCAAGCTCAATGCCTCTGTTGCTCACTAGGAATCCCAATAACTTGCCTGATTTGATGCCAAAAGCACATTTGGTTGGATTTAGCTTGAGGTTGTACTTACGCAACCTGTTGAACAGCTTCCTGAGATGGTCAATGTGATCGTCCTCCTTCTGGGATTTGACGATAATGTCATCCACATAGACCTCAATTTCCTTATGCATCATGTCATGAAACAGGGCCATCATGGCTCGCTGATATGTGGCTCCGGCATTGATGAGGCCGAAGGACAGTCGTTTGTAACAAAAAGTTCCCCAAGGAGTGATGAAAGCTATTTTCTCCATGTCTTCTTCAGCGACCATGATTTGATGGTAACCAGTAAAATAATCCACGAAGGAATACATGCCATACTGCCCCATGTTGTCTATCAAGATGTGGATTAAAGGTACCGAGAAATTGTCATTTAGGCAGGCTTTGTTTAAATCCTTGTAATCTGCACATAGTCGTACTTTCCCTCCGGGCTTAGGCATAAGAACTATGTTCGACAGCCATTCTAGGTATGTTGATACCATGATGATGTCGGCTTTAAATTGTTTGACATTTTCTTCTTTGACTTTCAAACTCCATTCAAGTTTCAATCGCCTGAGCTTTTGTTTAACTAGCTTAAATCCATCTTTGATGGGCATTCGATGGATGATAATATCAGTAGACAGGCCAATCATGTATTCATGTGACCATGCATGATAGTAGTGTGCATACAAGCCAATCATGTATGATGACAAAGCACATACTTTGTAAACAATCTTATTTATTTATTAATAAAATATTCATTTAAGGCATATAATTATCTACATGGTGCTATTTTTATAATATGTAAATAACCCATAGTTTTAAGCAATGCTTTTAGAATCATGATGAGATCATGATAATGAGATCTAAATTCTTAGAAAGCTTAAAAACTAAAATAGTTCCCAATTGTGGGATTACTAAAATGGGGATTAGTAAATCCGGATAGATTGGTACATATGTTGCTTGCTCATTAGATGAGGATGACTGATCTCATGGTCATTTGTGTGGAGACACTAAAGCCAGTATGTAGGTGCTTATTGGAGAATAAGTTCACTGAACGTGACTCGCTATAGAATACCTAATGGAGTTTTACTCGCCTGTCAATAGGAATTCCTAATGTGATAGTAGTACATGTGATCCTTGGACTTGAGATCATCATAGTATCTTGTATGTAACAAATTATACTTTGACTAATTCCTTAAGGCCTTTTAAGGCATATATAGGGTATGCTTGGGTATAATGAGTTACATATGGAGATAATGAATGATCAATAAAAAATCTACCACCTCTAGTAAAAGAGGAGATATATCCTATGTGATTCGTTAAATGACAACCCAGGAATCCTTGGCCAAGGTAGAATGAAATTAGAAAGAGGTTTCTAATTTGCATTATTTGGAGTTGTGCATTTTCTAATTGAAATACATATGATTAAATAAATTAAGACTTGACAGTAAATCCATGTCTTATATTTAATTGGGACATTGTATGGTGGAAGGATTGAATTGTACGGTAACTATTAACTCACAGGTTCTTTTATGATTAATGTTGAAATCTATATTATCTGGAAAGTCGTTGATCGCTAGGGAGGCTTATCCCTATTGTAGAATAAATGTTATTTATTTAAATAGATTATTAGTTTAATTTGTTTATTTAAATAAGATTAGAATTATTCTAATTGATTTATTCACAACCGGTATAATATGGAGAACCTAAAGGGTCACACCATAAAAGGAAGAAGAATTATTTAAGAAGAAAATGGCATGATAGTAATAATGCATTAAGTATAATTAATTTAATCTATGATGATAGAATAAATTAAATAAGCTTAACGTTTATTATTTAATATTTTAGAAATATTAAATATAAATTAATAAGAGGAGTCTTATTAATATTATTATTATTATTATTATTTTAATTCTAAAGGAGTTTATGAATTAATATAATATTAGTACTCTCTCTCAATCCTAATAAAGATTAGGATATAAATTAATTAAAAGTAATTAATTAATTAATTAAATAAAACCCTATTCTAATTGGATTAGGAGGGTTAACCTAATATCTATATAAGAGAGTCTTATATCAGAAATAAAAAACGTGAATTTTTCAAGAGTTGGGAGTACACATATTCTATAGAGATAGAAACAAGGGTTTAGCCAATAACCCATCTTACTGAGTTCTTCATCTTCCTTGGTGGATCACCGTTAGAGGCCAAACATTTGGGTGGCTGACATTGATCAAGGGAAGGAGCCACTACAGAGGAATCAAAGGAATCAAAGGAGTAGAACTTGTACCTGAGAAAGCTTGTATCTTCAAAGGTATAATTCTGTTTTTCTTCTTCTTCATTCACTGATAATTGATGCACAAGAATGATCATGGTAATGGGTTTGTATAAATTTTTGAAAACCTAGTTTTTTTACGCTTCCGCCCTATTTATGTGATTTGATTGCATGATTGCGTTACGTACAAACCCAACAGTGGTATCAGAGCCAATCTTGTGCTAATTATCAGTCTATGTGATTCCATACATGTATGATATGCGATTGGATCAATTTCTGGGCAACAAATTTTTTTTCAGATTCTGCGAAGCTGCGCCGGTACAAGGCAATATTGCTGCGCAGCTGCGCCGGGTGCTGTTCCTGGTTTTCATGCTGCGCAGCTGCGCCGGTTCCCTTTACATTCTTGGCACAGCTGCGCCACTGGACAGGAACTGAAACTTTTTTTGTTTTATTTAATTAAATGAATGGTTTATTTAATTAATAAAGGTTTAAAATAAAGATGTTTATTTTATATGAAATGAGATTTCAGAATTGCTAAAATTAAAGAGTTTAATTTGGAATTGTTTTTGAATGAAATAAAGGAGTTTATTTTTCCAAAAAACAAAGTTTAGCAAACTTTTGCCCATTAACTGATATTAATACATATATAGAATGAATTTATTTTCATGAGATGAATAAGTTTTATTGATACGTATGATGATATGTATGGTAATAAAAGGGATTGATTATGGACTATGACCAATGTGATTGGATTTTATTTTGGTTGAATGCTTGAATGAATGGATTTTATAAAATGGGGTCTGCGTACCTCGTCTTCTCTAGTTTTATTCTCGATGTAAATTCTATCTCCTTTCTATGTACTTCCTCTTGACGGCTGATCAAGGTTTCTATTTAATTTTAAATAGTTAATGTAATAGAGATAGTTAGAATTATTTTGAAGAAATTGGAGACCAAGGAGCAAGGAACGCGTGAAGACTCATTTGTATGGAGCCAGGGTTTAAATGTAATAGTTATATTTAAATTTAAATTCTTGCACTCCTAGGTTTGACCTTTTGGTTCACTTGGTGGCTCTAGTGAACCAAACTAGAATAAAAGTCCATAATCAATTCGGGTAGAATATAGTATTCTATATTGCATGCTAAATATTATATATATTATATTTTATACAAACATGCTTCGCATGTTTAATAAAATAACGCGTATTTTATATATATATGTGCATGCGCGCTTAAAAAGATGAGACAAATAATTACAAACCCCTCAAAGAAATATTATTAAGTCTGAAGCGTTCAAATGATATTTGGAATATCGAACGTCGCCTTCTAGCATGATTAGTTAATAGAGTATTAAATATTTAATATGAGTTTGTTGTGCTATCCACAAGGCGAGTATTGAATATTTAAGATGTTAATTAATCACATTTGATGCTTATCAAGAAAATTGAACGATCTAGTCTTGTTGTGCTATCCACAAGGACGAAAATTTTTCTTTTTTGAATTTATGGAAGTGGTAGGCTGGACTTAACTTAAATCATTTTAGTTCGGATGTGCACACACATGACCATTATGATTTAAGAGGCAAAATAAAGGGAGTTACATAGTGATGTAATTGACAAGAGTTGTCTACCTATTTATTTGTATATCGCTTGTTGTGCTATCCACAAGGTTATATACATTTGAAATGGGATCCTTAATCTCACTAGTAAATCTTTAATTAGATGTTGCCGAACTATATGAGTGAGGGTAATATAGTTTGATAAAAATAGTGGGAGATACCAATTTAAAATAAAGACCTAAATTTATTTTGGTATGCAAAATTAATAAAATGAATATTTGCTAAAATGTTATTTTTCACATGCAGAATTTTAAAAATGTCAAAATCACTAATTTCACTGCGAAGCATACTTGATGCTAATAAGCTTACCGGGTCGAATTATACGGACTGGCTAAGAAATCTGAGAATAGTTCTCGCTGCTGAAAAGATTTCTTATGTCCTAAACTCACATGTCCCTGGAACTGTTCCAGAAACAGCCTCTGAGGAAGAGATTGGCACCATTGTAAAGTGGCAAGATGATGCATCTGTGGCTCAATGCATCATGCTCGCATCCATGAATAACGAGCTTCAGCGTCAGCATGAAAAAATGGATGCTCCTGCTATGCTACTTCACCTCAAGGAGTTGTATGGTGAACAGAGTAGGACTGCTAGATATGAGATATCTAAGGAGCTCTTCCGATCTCGGATGACCGAGGGCACTGCCGTCGAGACTCATGTTCTGAAGGTAATCAATTTGATTGAACGCAGCTTGGGTTCGTCATGGATGGGGAGTTGAGTCAAGACTTGGTCTTGCAGTCACTCCCTGAGACCTTCTCGCAATTTGTGGTTAATTTTCACATGAATAAGCTAGATGTCAGCTTACCTGAGCTGCTTAACATGCTGAAAATGCAGAAGGCCACTTCTCATCCAAGAAGAACCATGTCTTGATGGTGGATTCTTCCAATAAAAGGAAGAGGCCCAAGGTGTCTTCTGAAAAGAAGAAATCTAAGAAGGCTAAGGGAAAAGGGAAAGAAAAGGAGCAAAAGAAACCTGAACCAGATAAAGGAATGTGCTTTCATTGCAATGAGCCGGGACATTGGAAGAGGAACTGCAAGAAGTTTCTAGCAGAGAAGAAGCTTGGAGAAGCTTCGACTTCCAATCAAGGTTTGTTCATGATTGAAATTAATTTTTTAGAAAGTCAAAATTCTACTTGGGTATTGGATACCGGCTGTGGTTCTCACATATGTAATAATGTGAAGGGACTGGTCAGAAGTAGAAAGCTGAACAATGATGAGGTGATCCTACGAGTGGGGAATGGAGCAAAGGTTGCTGCATTAGCTGTAGGAACTTATTATTTAGCAATGCCTTCGGGCAAGTCCATTTATCTTAATAATTATTATTATGTTCCGAATATTATTAAAAACATTATTTCAATTTCTGTATTGGATATGGAAGGATTTAACGTTGTTATAAAGAACAATAGTTGTTCTATTTATAAAGACGATGTTTTATTTGGTATTGGAAATTTGCGAAATGGACTTTATACACTTGACTTACAAGAAAATATATTTCAAATTGAACAAATTAAGAAAAGGAAAAGAGATGATATTAATTATACCTATATGTGGCACTGTAGACTCGGTCATATCAATGAAACAAGATTATCCAAGTTGCATAAAGATGGGCTCCTCGAGCTATCTGATTATGAATCATATCCAACTTGTGAATCTTGTCTCATGGATAAAATGACTAAATCTCCTTTTAGTGGAAAAGGAGAGAGAGTTACAGAGTTGTTGGCATTGATTCACATAGACGTTTGTGGACCTATGACAACAAGTGCACGGGGTGGGTATTCTTATTTTATTACTTTCACTGATGATCACTCAAGATTTGGATATGTGTATTTAATGAAATACAAATCAGAATTATTTGAAAAGTTCAAAGAGTTCAAAAGTGAAGTAGAGAAACAAACGGGCAAGAGTATTAAGATACTTCGATCAGATCGAGGTGGAGAATACTTAAGCAGTGAGTTTTTCAATTGTCTCAGATAAAATGGTATAATCTCACAATGGACTCCTCCAGGTACACCACAGTTAAATGGAGTATCTGAAAGGAGAAATCGAACACTGTTGGACATGGTTCGATCCATGATGAGTTTTACCGACCTTCCAATTTCTTTTTGGGGATATGCCCTAGAAACGGCTGCATACCTACTTAACAAGGTACCTACCAAATTCGCCCCAAAGACTCCATATGAGATGTGGAAAGGGAGGAAACCAAATCTTAAGCATGTTAAGACTTGGGGTTGTCCAGCTTATGTCAAAAAGTTTGAAAATGATAAGCTACAGACTAAATCCGATAAGTGTAGATTTGTGGGATACCCTAAAGAAACTGTAGGGTATTATTTCTATCATCCAACTGATCAAAAGGTGTTTGTTGCGAAACATGCTACCTTCTTGGAGAAAGAGTTTATCCATGAAGGGGTCAGTGGGAGCAAGATATATCTTGAAGAAGTTCAAGAACCACAAGTTACCACGGACCAAAGTTAGGTACCTAACCAAGTAGAAGAACCTACTGTACCACACCCTGTTCGTAAATCTGGAAGAGTACCGAAGATACCTGAGAGGTATGGATTCGTTAAAGAGGATAACGATGAGGTACACATCAAGAATGATGATGATCCATTGAATTACGAACAGGCTATGAGTAATAAAGACTCAGGGAAATGGCTTGAAGGCATGAAATCCGAAATGGACTCCATGTATGAAAACAAAGTATGGTCTTTGGTTTCACCACCTGAAGGTATTAAACCTATTGGGTGTAAATGGGTTTTTAAGAAAAAGACTGGAGCAGACGGAAAGGTAGAGACCTATAAGGCCCGACTGGTTGCAAAAGGTTTCAAACAAAGACAAGGAGTTGACTATGATGAAACCTTCTCACCAGTACCCATGCTCAAGTCCATTCGGATTTTGCTTGCGATTGCAGCTTACAACGACTATGAGATCTAGCAGATGGACATGAAAACGGCCTTCCTCAATGGGAAACTTGAGGAGGATGTGTATATGACACAGCCAGAGGGATTTATTTCAAAAGTTGGAACAAATCAAGTCTGTAAGCTACAACGATCCATTTATGGGTTGAAGCAAGCTTCTCGTAGATGGAACATTCGTTTTGATGAGACAATCAAAGAGTTTGATTTTATCAAAAACGAGGATGAACCATGTGTATACAAGAAGGTTAGTGGGAGCACAGTATCATTCCTTGTATTATATGTTGATGATATATTACTGATAGGGAATGACATTCCTATGTTACAATCCATTAAAATCTGGTTATCTAAAAACTTCTCCATGAAGGGCTTGGGTGAAGCATCCTATATTTTAGGGATAAAGATCTATAGAGATAGATCTAAATGGATGCTCGGCTTATCCCAAGGAACGTACATTGATACAATGCTAAAGAGGTTTAGCATGGAAGATTCCAAAAGAGGTCTCATGCCGATGAGCTATGGAATAAATCTCTCCAAGAAACAGGCCCCAAAGACACCTGAGGAGAGAGACCGTATGAGTAAGATCCCTTATGCTTCTGCAATAGGATCTATCATGTACGGTATGATATGTAATAGACCGGATGTTGCTCACGCACTTAGTGTAACAAGCAGATACCAGTCGAATCCAGGAGAAGAGCACAAGAAGGCAGTGAAAAATATCCTAAAGTACTTGAGAAGGACTAAAGATATTTTTCTTGTCTACAGTGGGTCTGAATTAAAACTCGAGGTATTCACGGACTCAAGTTTTCAAACAGACCAAGATGACAGTAAATCTGTTTCAGGGTATGTGTTTACCTTGAACGGAGGTGTAGTGAGTTGGAAGAGTTCCAAGCAGCAAACAGTTGCTGATTCAGTGACAGAGGCAGAGTATATAACTGTAAGTGAAGCTGCAAGTTGATGTTTCGGATGAAAAGTTCATTACAGAACTAGGAATAGTTTCTAAGTCTCATCTTGAATCTAAACATGTGTTGCGGCACTTTGATTAAAGAAATCATTGAAAGAGGAGAGTGTAGACTCTCAGGACAACATTGCAGATCCATTTACTAAAGCTTTAACACAACAGCAGATTGATCGTCACTTAGAGTATATGGGTATGAGATACCATGGTGATTGGCTTTACTGCAAGTGGGAGATTGATAGTAGTGTGCATACAAGCCAATCATGTATGATGACAAAGCACATACTTTGTAAACAATCTTATTTATTTATTAATAAAATATTAATTTAAGACATATAATTATCTACATGGTGCTGTTTTTATAATATGTAAATAACCCATAGTTTTAAGCAATGCTTTTAGAATCATGATGAGATCATGATAATGAGATCTAAATTCTTAGAAAGCTTAAAAACTAAAATAGTTCCCAATTGTGGGATTACTAAAATGGGGATTAGTAAATCTGGATAGATTGGTACATATGTTGCTTGCTCATTGAATGAGGATGACTGATCTCATTGTCATTTGTGTGGAGACACTAAAGCAAGTATGTAGGTGCTTATTGGAGAATAAGTTCACTGAACGTGACTCGCTATGGAATACCTAATGGAGTTTTACTCGCCTGTCAATAGGAATTCCTAATGTGATAGTAGTAAATGTGATCCTTGGACTTGAGATCATCATAGTATCTTGTATGTAACAAATTATACTTTGACTAATTCCTTAAGGCCTTTTAAGGCATATATAGGGTATGCTTGGGTATAATGAGTTACATATGGAGATAATGAATGATCAATAAAGAATCTACCACCTCTAGTAAAAGAGGAGATATGTCCTATGTGATTCGTTAAATGACAACCCAGGAATCCTTGGCCAAGGTAGAATGAAATTAGAAAGAGGTTTCTAATTTGTATTATTTGGAGTTGTGCATTTTCTAATCGAAATACATATGATTAAATAAATTAAGACTTGACAGTAAATCCATGTCTTATATTTAATTGGGACATTGTATGGTGGAAGGATTGAATTGTACGGTAACTATTAACTCACAGGTTCTTTTATGATTAATGTTGAAATCTATATTATCTGGAAAGTCGTTGATCGCTAGGGAGGCTTATCCCTATTGTAGAATAAATTTTATTTATTTAAATAGATTATTAGTTTAATTTGTTTATTTAAATAAGATTAGAATTGTTCTAATTGATTTATTCACAACCGGTTTAATATGGAGAACCTAAAGGGTCACACCATAAAAGGAAGAAGAATTATTTAAGAAGAAAATGGCATGATAGTAATAATGCATTAAGTATAATTAATTTAATCTATGATGATAGAATAAATTAAATAAGCTTAACGTTTATTATTTAATATTTTAGAAATATTAAATATAAATTAATAAGAGGAGTCTTATTAATATTATTATTATTATTATTATTTTAATTCTAAAGGAGTTTAGGAATTAATATAATATCAGTACTCTCTCTCAATCCTAATAAAGATTAGGATATAAATTAATTAAAAGTATTTAATTAATTAATTAAATAAAACCCTATTCTAATTGGATTAGGAGGGTTAACCTAATATCTATATAAGAGAGTCTTATATCAGAAATAAAAAATGTGAATTTTTCAAGAGTTGGGAGTACACATATTCTATAGAGTTAGAAACAAGGGTTAAGCCAATAACCTATCTTACTGAGTTCTTCATCTTCCTTGGTGGATCACCGTTAGAGGCAAAACATTTGGGTGGCTGACATTGATCAAGGGAAGGAGCCACTACAGAGGAATCAAAGGAATCAAAGGAGTAGAACTTGTACCTGAGGAAGCTTGTATCTTCAAAGGTATAATTCTGTTTTTCTCCTTCTTCATTCACTGATAATTGATGCACAAGAATGATCATGGTAATGGGTTTGTATAAATTTTTGAAAACCTAGTTTTTTTACGCTTCCGCCCTATTTATGTGATTTGATTGCATGATTGCGTTACGTACAAACCCAACAATGCAAACATATCCTGGAACTGTGTTAGGAGTTTGATCATGTCGATTTTTTGGTCTCTGGTGAGGTCTATACCTATCTGGATTTCTTTGAGATTTCTTGAGGTTCTGATATTGATAGTGGTGGTTTGATTGAGGTTTGGTTTGGGTTTGTCTTCGACCCATTCTTTGATCTCCTCGGCCACCTCATAGTTATCTTCCTCCTCTTGATTAACTTCCATCAAGTCGAAGTTCAGTTCTACATCAAAGTTGTAGTCACTGTGACAGGTTGGCATCTCATTAGCAGTGACATACAAATCTAATTCTGGAGTCCTGAAAACAAAATGCTTTCACTTTAATATATGCAACTGCTTAAATATACAAAGCATTTAGTAAAACATGGCAAAAGTTACTCTATAGCTGTGCAACCAAAATAAGCAGTAAATGAAACCATGTTACAGGGCAGAAGGACTCTCTGCCCTTTTACCCTTTTTGAATGAGGCCAGAGACACTGCTCCAGTTGTCTAGGGTTAGATCCTCATGAACAGGGAGGATCAAGGAATTGTGCTCGTCTGCCTCATCCCGAATAATGACTAAGACATCCTTCAAAACAGGGCCAAGGTTTTTCTTCGAACTGCCTCCCTTCTCTTTCTTGATGCAAGGAATTTGGATCTGATCCTCTTCGTCATTGTTTGGGATATTATCAATTATTCCTTCATAGTGTATGAGAACCTGCATGTTAGCAAATGGGTCTCATCCTTCGTACAGGAGCTTTTCTTTTCCCTTTTCGCTATCACCCTCAAGCTTTGGGGTCTTTCTTTCACTTACCGATATGATTGGAGGAAATAACATGGCTGATACAATAGCTGGGATCTTCCTCATTAGCTTCAGAAATCCAGCATCAGTGAGGTTTGACAATAGTATGGTGGAAGCATGAGCCTTAGGATGCTTATGTGGGTTCTGGCGGCTTAACCCAGATGAATAACCCATTCTGGCTCTCCCTGACTGGCTCGAGATTTGTACTCGACTCTTAATACCTTTTTGATTCTTTCCTAACCCTTCTCCAGGTTGGAAACCCAGAGATACCATCTCCTGGCCCACTGTCATCACTTCGAGGGAGACTTTAGGCTTCAAAGTTAGTGCCCCCACTGGTAGGTAATGAGTATCGCTTACCTCTAATGCTTGAAAACTAGCAGGTTCAATCCCTGCATCCAGGCTGATTACCGGCACGTCTCCTTGTATGCAGACAGGGTATTCCGATTCGGTATTCACTGTGATTAGGTTGCCGTTGATAATGTATTTCAGTTGCTGATGGAGGGTGGATGACACTACCCCTGCCATGCGGATCCATGGCCATCCCAGCAACAAGTTGTATCCGATGGCGATGTTGAGCACCTGAAAAGACACATAAAAAGTGTGCGGACTAATCTCCAGCAGAAGCTTTATTTCTCCCATAGCTTGTCGGTGAGATCCATTGAAAGCTCGAATGACCACATGACTGGTTTTAATCCGGTTCGGGTCAATCTTTATTCTCTCTAAGGTGTCGTAGGGATAGATGTCGAGGGATGATCCTCCATCTATCAGCACACCTCTGATCACATATCCTGATGATATCACCGCTATGTGCAGTGACTTGCGATGACCCGTCCCCTCTGCAGGTATATCATCGTTAGTGAAAGATATCACATTACTATTGAAGATGTGTTCTATCACATGACAGAATTTATTGGTATCCACTGTCTTTGGCAGATGGGCTTCTTCAAGTACTTTCACCATAATGTTGCAATGATCCATTGATGATAAGACTAAATCTAGGATGGACATCTTCTTGGGTGCGTCTTTTAGGCTTTGCACCACTTTGATTTCATTGTGTCCCATTTTGCTGAGGAACTCTTTAATTTTCTTTTCAACCACCTTTTCTTTGGCCATCATGACTGGTTTTATCACCCGCTGAGGCAGGTAAAATAGATTCTCCTTTGGTACAATGGCAATGTTGTTTGAAGTGGAACCTTCATCGGTTCCCGTAAATCCATGGGACTCTCTTTAGACTGATCAATGGATAATGGGGTCTGAATGGTAATATCAAAGGTTCAGGCGCTGCCAACTTCACAAGATTTCGTGTTTCTTGGCTCTCTTTCCCTGGCATCATTAGGGGTGTGAGAGCTGGCTCCTTATCACAGGAACTAACAGCCACTATATCCTGACTCCACGCAGTGGGAATAAAAAGAGTTTCTTCATCAAGAAGGCCATAGTCTTGATTACCCCTTATCAGTTCACCACTTTCAATCATGTTCTGAATTAAATGACAAAGTGCCCAGCAGTCCTCAGTATCATGGTCGGGTGCATTAGAGTGGTATTGGCAGATTCTGTCAAGTTTTAATTTTCTAGATCGAGGGTTCACTGAGGGTAACAGATCTGTGACCATCCCCTCGTTGATTAACATCTGGAGAATTTCCTTCATTGGGTAGTTTAAGTTAGTAAAATTCCTCTGAAAGGCAAATTCCCTATCAGCCTGGAACTTCTCCTCCTTGGCCATCTTGTCGGCCCAGGGTTCATGCTGATGAAAATGATAATGGTCCCTCATAGGAATGGGACTGATTTCTAGTGTGGAAGGATTTACATCAGACTGGTTGGTCTGGTTTATCAGCTATTTGGTGACCTAATGTTGGTATATGACCAGTTCTGCTAATTGTCCAATCTGTTCCTTGATAGCCTTAATCTCCTGTTCTATCAGGAATAGCCTTTCTAAGACTTCCCAACTGTCTGGGTTGTTGTTGCTGGATTGAGTTGACTCTCCGACATATCGGAGGTATTTGGATCCTTCTCCATTTTGTGTGCTAATCATGTTTACACCTTCCTCTTTGTGGTAAGGGAGGGGATTATATTGTACGTGCGGTTGCTCCGGTTTGGTCACCACAATCTCTCTATTGTCTATCAGGTCTTGGATTTTGTGCTTGAGAGACCAACAGTCTTGTGTATCATGTCCCGGAGCTTCGGAATGATAGGCACACTTTTTGCTTGGGTCAAAATTTCGTCCACTGGTATTGGTTGGTGGAAGGAGTTGCACATTCTTTTTCTATGCCGTCAACAGTTTTAGCACATTCTCGAGCGAATCCCCTAACGGGGTGAATATTCTCCGACGCCTGGCCACCAAATTTTTCGGGAATGGCGAATTTGAAGGTTGTGATGAAGCTTGAAAAGGGGAATTGTTCCTCCTTTGAATGGGCATGCTGCTTGAATCACCCCTCTGATTCTTTCATTGCAATACCAAGGAAACTTCTTCGTCTTTCTTCTTATGTGTTCTCTGGGGATTACTCCCATAACTCCCGGATTGAATATGCTCGGCAAAAGTCTCTAAGGTGATCAGATCCTTGATCTTCTTAGATTTGAGCCCCATTTCATCCATTTTATCTTGTTTGATCATTTCTGAGAATGGCTTTCCTATGCCTTCTAGGACCCTTTCATAATACGTGGCTTCTTGAATGTCGATGAAGGTCATGACTATCTCGAACTCAGTCATGGGTGGGGTGACTTGTGCTGCAACCCGCCTCCATCGTTGAGCATATTCTCTGAATGATTCAGTACTTTGTTTCTTGATTTTGGTTATTTGATATCTGTCCGAAGCCAGTTGAGACTGAAAACTGTATTTATTGAGGAAGGCATATGCAAGCTCTTCCCAGCTATGAATCTTGGAGTTGTCTAGACGGGCATACCAGGCTCTAGCCTCTCCGGTCAGACTTTTCTGGAATAACTGCTTTCAGAGTTTCTCATCCTCTGCATAGGATCCAAGCTCTCCAATAAACACCTTTAAGTGAGTGTAAAGGTCTCCCAATCCATCGTATTTCTCAAAATCAGGGACTTAAAATTTTTCGGGATAATGAGCCCAAGGGAAAATGCATAAGTCAGAATAATTGACACTGCCAAATGCCCAGTCCCTTTGATAGACCGGATGGTTTCTTCTATTTGTTGCACTTTCTTCAGAATGTCACCATCTTCCTGTTCTTTGTTGAGGGTGGTGATTTCAGGGGTTTTGTTAGTTGTGTTCTGGTTTTGTGTCTCAGGACCTTGAGTATCCTTTTTCCAAGTATCTTGACTGCCACCGGGTGTTCCTGGTTCTATATGACTTGCTTGTTTTCCCTTAAGAGCCTTACTTTGTTTTCTCAGGAAACTGGCCAATTCGGCTATCTAGTTCTTTAGTCCTTCAAACTCTTCCCTAGAGACGGGGGTGGATTCTGGCTGAGCACTGGAAGTCATGTCCAGAGATGGAATTAGTGCTTTCTTAGACTTAGATCTAATAATAGGACCAATTTTTCATCTTCAACAAACGTAGGCGTGTCAATTTCTTGAGGCAGGTAGGGATATGATGCGTGACATGATGTGTTTTTGAGGTTTTTTAATCTTATCGTGCAAAACAGAGGTCAGTTGTTTTGATGACAGGATAATATGACAGGATGTACAAGATACAGAATGTATATTTATGATATCTACATTGTGTTATTTACATTTGAAATTGAAAACTTGACATTGAATTGAAAGAGGAAGGCATGAAGAGGCTTCCCATCTGATTCTGTTAATCAGAGGCTGACCTATCTTAGGCTACTCTCGCGGTTTTTTTGGTATGAAGGTCCCCAGATCATCGCAATCTAGTAGAGGGGAAATTAATCCAATCTTTCAACTAGAGCGAATCTGAGTGGTGCTTTTTCATAAGCCACGAAGACTTAGCCGTCCTCCAAGACATTACTCTATCACTGACGGGTTTGCCTCCTGGTGGAGGAATCACACAACATACATTCACATACATTGCGTCTCACCGTATGCAAGCACTAATATGGGTGCGAAGCACTAATAAAGCATAAAAGCATTCATTCACATTCATTCAATGTAAAGATGCAACATTCACACATTCATTCAATGTAAAGACGCAACATTCACACATACGCAGTTATGAAAGGGAAATTTTGATAAGATTTGAACGCTGCCTAAGCCCTTTACTGTCCCCAGCAGAGTCGCCACCTGTCGACGTCGGGAAAAAATTATGGTCGGGTCAAACCCGGATCTTTCTCTCTTCCTAAGTTTTGTCTACCCTTATTCTTTTTATTGTGAAAAAGGTTTTGAAGGGTTCTTTAGGAAAAGGCCAACATGTATCATGTTAATGATTTGAACGTTTTATAGAGTCGCCAATTGGTAGTTTTGAAATGGTTGTACCAACTCAAACAAATTTGTTTGAATGGAAGCCCAATTGCTGGACACTATCGAAACTTAATCTTTGAAATCGAAGTTCTAAGTTCGGGGGATTGGTTAAGTGCGGGGAAGGTGTTAGTCACCCCACAACTCCCGTATAAACACGGTACTGCATCTTTTCAATATTTCCCTTTTAAATCTGCAATGTGTGTGTGTGAATGCTGGAAGAAATTGGGCCTATGTTTGATTAATTGAAAGTATGGACATGCTTCATTGAACCTATATACGAAGGGTTTGATTTGATTTGCAAAAGTCTCTTATTTAGACAAGATTATTAAAATGATGTTTTGAAAGGCTAATTTTCAAACCCTTACGCTAACGTAGGAATTGAAGTAGTTCAACACTTGACTTTTATCTTTTTAGCCTTTTGGCTCAATTTAAATGGTGATTGTCGGGCTGCGAAGCATCCTCGACCAAGCATATATACAAGTGTCGGTCCTCTCATAGGTATGACAACCATCGGAGTGACTCTGACACGACAAACCATTATTCTCATTATGTTGAGACCTTAAACTGGGATAACCGTTATAAGGTCTTTTGGATGTACATTTTACAGAAAAACTTGCAGGGTACATATGTAAAGTGGAGTTTGTCCATCGTGGGAATCAGATTCTGATCTGTTTGATCATGAATCTCACGATTCCTGGGCTCACAGAGAGAAGCTAATAAAACCTGCACAGCTCAAATATGTACATAAATAAATATTTACATCCAGATGTCGCCAGAACCAAGGATTCATCAGTAAATCCTGGCTCGCACGTGGCCGAAGAGTCTCGTTCCCACTAGATAGCGATCTAAGGGCCACGAGGTTGCTTTCGTAACTGAAACTATAAAAATGCTATATTTAAATAAATATCAGTCATTCTAGCTTCTCGGTTCTGTCTGGACCTATTTTGAACCGTTTGAAATCTAGAGTTGGCGAGATTTAAAGAAATCTAGTTCGCCCGCAGAAATGTCAGTGCCGATTCATATCAATTGAATATTTAAAGTAACAATTTACTCACAATGAATAAAAGATATATATATATATATATATATATATATATATATATATATATGAAAGCTGTAAAGGACGATGGGTTTTCACTCCGATGCCCGGATTGGAATGTAAATATATATATATATATATATTTATAAAAGCGTTAAAAAGCCACAGAGTAATCCAGGCTTGACAGAATGGAAATATATATATATAAAAGAGGTAAAGGGCGGTGGGTTTTCACTCCGAGGCCCGAACTGGAATGGAAATATATATATATAAGCTATAAAAAGCCACGGAGTAATCCAGGCTGGACAGAATTGAATATATATATATATATATATATATATATATATATATATATATATATATATATATATAAAAGCTGTAAAATGCCACGGAGTAATCCAGGCTTAACGAAATGCAAATATATATATATAAAAGTTTTAAAGGGGGACGAACATATTATCGTTTTCCCGGACAGAAAATATAAGTATATATATATTTATAAAAGCAGTAAAAAGGCCATAGAATGATCTAGGCCAAACTGGAATGTAAATATTAATATATATAGTTTATATATATATATATATATATATATATATTAAAGCAATAAAAAGGCCACGAAGTATAAATTCAGGCCCAAATAAGTCAGAAAAATGTATATATATATATATATTTATATATAGTTAAATATATAAAAGTGGTAAACTACTCGGATTTGACATCCAGGCTTGACAGAATTGAAAAGTTAGTATATATATAGTTAAATACAGACAGAAAATAGTCAAACCGGGACTGGGAAGATAACCCAATTCGATGAAGGGTGCATATATATATATATATATATATATATATATATATATAAGATGTTAAAAGTGACGGATCGTCAATCCGAGTTGTAGAAATGCCAGAAAATGAGTTTATGTAAGAAAATGTATAAAAAGTAAGAAAAAAGGCCACGAAACTGAGTTCCGGGCATAATCAGAAAGTGAAACTTAACGTGCAAGTGTATAAAAGTGCAATGAAGTAATATGAACTTCTTGATCGTAAAAATACTCCCAATGGACTGCTACCCGGGCTTTTTGCCAAATCGTAGGCTTTAAACGTCCATATATACCGGTTAATTTTGTATATGTGGTAGTATGTGGGTGTATCTACGTGTTAGAGTGAAAAAATTTGGGTTTGGAGGACAAGAATATGGCTGAGAAACGAAACGGGCAGAGGTTCAGAGCGTTTTTAGATTATAAAATGAGCTGGGGGTCACTTCATATATATAGACCCGGGAGAAGCAGCTCTACCTGCGGGCAGCTGCAGGTAGAGTTGCGGTTCCATATGGCAAGGCCCACGTGGCGGGTCCCATTACATTGCTGTACGTGCACTCTGAGCAACGCGAGGTCAGATTCGAAACTTTATAACTTTTGATCACAACGTCCGTTTGAGGCGTGCTATACCATTCCGGAAAGCCCTCGCCGAAGTGTCGCAATGACATGTGATAAGTGGTTTTTATGACCAATTATTCAGATATTATCTAGCTTGTTTTGTGGCTTAAACTAAAGTATCTTTGTGCTTTTCATATGTTTTTGCTTTGTTTTGTAGATTTCATGTTTAGGAACTCTCTTGGTGCGTATGAGGCTAAAATCACGAAAATAACGCTAAAAGAGATGATGGCATGACAATGGAAGGGAGTCAAGCAGCTAAATGGGAATGTGATGATGCAAAGAGGTTAAAAAGGGTTAACCTGCCGCGCATGGGAGTGTTAAAGCCAAGTGCAATAGAAAAATAAGCAATCCAGCAAAATCGCAGACCCGCGCGGCCGCGCCGAATTTACAAGGGATGTCGCGCACCCGCACCAATTAGCAGGGCAGAAAGCCAAATCTGGGGGTCCGTACGACCAAGCCAGAACCAAGACAAAATGGCGCGCGGCCGCGCCAGTTAGGCTTGACCAGCATTTTGACTTTTCATTTCGGCAGATTTCGACTTAAAGGCTATAAGGGGGCTCATATTGGCACATATCGGATATCTTCATTTTTTCCCTAGCCCTAGTTTAGCTCTCTCTTCTCTTCTCTTTAATTTCTTTCATAGATTAGGTTAGGAGTAGATTAATTCTAGATTAGGTTTAGTTAGTTAGTTTCTAGGGTTTAATTAGAGAAGAAGATTGAAGCAAGTAATTGACATCAAGGATCCAAGCTTGGAGAAAGAACTCAGATTTGCATTCTCTATCTATTTGTTCTCCTTGTTATCTCTTTGTATATTCGGATGATGTTTATCAATCTTGTGGATGATATATTTAAGTCATTTATGACTTAAACTTTATTTTGAGGTTTCAATGGAACCTAATGAGTAGTTTATTTTGATATTCTTCCACGTTGTCTTATTGATTGCTATGAGATTGTCTATTATGATTTGTGCCTTCTTTGCTTAATTGCTTAGCTACCAATTATTGTGATAATTTGTACAGAATTGAAAGACGAAGTATGAATTTAGATCTAATCGTAGTAGCGGGCGATTGTATATCTACATGGCGTTAGATGTATGATTTGTGCTTACGATAGATATATACCAAAGCACCGCTCGTAGTCAATTTAGATCCTGGACTTAAACCTTATTTATTTGTAAATCACATAGACATATAAGGGTTTAGATAATGTGGGTGTTCACATGCGTTCTATCATCTATGGATTGTATGTGATATGGGCTAGGTGCATCAAAAGATGGCCTTATCTCACTTTCGTGTTCTCGGCTAACAAACTGTGACTATTAATTTGACCCAACTGAAAGTATGATGATTTAGATGAATCATTAAGGGAAATTGGGATCTCATGTCTTCATTATTTGATTATACTCTAGGATTATTTAGTTTTAGTTTAATTACTTGTCTAGGTTAAATTCACAACATTATCACTCGTTTAGATAAGACTGAAATGGTTATGGGCTAGTGGTTTGGTGTCTTTTATTAGTTAATTCTCCGTGGGAACGATATCTGTACTTACTATTTATTACTTGTTGACCGCGTATACTTGTGCGTAATTGTCATACCCAATCGGGGATAACATGTTTTTGGCACCGTTGCCGGGGAATTAATTCGATAACTGTTTGCCAACATTAGTTTCAATCAAATTATTTTTAATTTAAACATTTTTATTTTGTTTAATTCTCTTCCTATATTCTCTTTTCTGGTTAAATGTATCTCAATGCTTATCCATGGTTTTACACAAGGCAAGATCAACCAAGGGAAACAGATAATGATGGACTCGACCCCATTGCCGCACTATCAACATAACTTGAGACTTTTTCGAGGAAGTTGGATACTATTACAGCCCAACAGAGTCGAGAAACGGCAGTAACTTATGACTATTGTGCTGGAAGTTATATGAGCCATCAGGACCCCATCAGTTTTGGACAAGACCAGTTTTGGGGTGATTACTTCAACCACAATAAGTATTCCAATTATCAACAAGATGTGGAGTATCACCCAGAGGCCTCAAGGAGCTATTATGAAGACCAATACTAGGATCCAAATCCAGCATACGCACTAGAATGCACATTCCAGACTCCAACTCATGAGCCTCAACACATGGATTTTGAGGGTGACACAGAAAAGGCAAGCTTGGAGGAAGGATGTGGCATAGCATCAGTAAAGGAGACCTTGATTGAGCAAGCACAGTCAATTGAGAATCTTCAGAAATGGGCGGATCAAATCAGCTTGGCCTTAATAAAAGAGGAATTGATTGAGCAAGGGATAAAGACTCAGAATCTTCAGAATCAATTATCTCAAGTAGTGGAAGCCGTGAGCAAAGGCCCTCAGAATACTTGGTGCTATGACTTGGACGCTGACAATGATAGAGAGCCAGAAGTGCACATGCAGCTGGATGAACTGAAAGAAGGCGACATCGAGGAGACAATTAGGGACGTGAACAATTATGAATGTGAGCCAACCGTAACAATACCCCAAGAGCCTTCTCCGCTAAAGTTGGAAAACCCAGTGAAGTTTGCACACCCTTGTCCCCTTGGTAGTCACATCACAAATACGAATCTCGAGGATTTGAGAGAGTCCGTATTCTGGAAACCATGGTGGTCTGAAGAAGAGAGAATTGAAGAAGAGCCCGTTGTGTGGTCTATGCCTCAGTGCCCCGATCTTTTTACAAACACAACGGAAGAAGTGCCTAGCTCCCCGAACTTCAAAATGGGGAATTCATATACATATCTTATGCTAGGCGCTTTAAATCCGAAGCCCCTTATGCTGGGGACCTCCAAACTCACACGACAATTCTAATGGATGGAGAGTTTCTCAAATATCGTCGGGGAATCGGATAGAGGTGGCAAGACAAAGTCTAGCTAATGGACTATAAACTAAGCGTTTGATGGGAGGCAACCCATCATTTCTCTCTATCTCCCAACTTGTTTAATTCTACTTATCTCCAATTCCCCTCCCCTATTTAATTCTTAGTAGTTTAATTCTTTGTTGAAAATTTTTAAATATTTTTTGATTTAGGAGCTCATTGCCTACATTTTTGGACTTAGGCATTAGTGCGTACATTTTTGGGACTATAAAGTATTGGACATATTTTTGATGCACTTGTATGTTGCATATACGCGCATATAGGAGTTTTTGGGATTTCACACACACATATATATATACATATATATATCCTCATATGTTTATTTCTCCTAGTTGTAAATATTTAATATCAAGTTTTGGTGGGTTTACAGGGCTTTATAAATGTTGTATGCTTTTCTCAGGTCAAGGCTACTAGAATGAATCAAAAGTCAAAAGTCCCATCCTCAATGCATGTCAAAAGCTGCATATCAAAAATCTGAGGAAGGGCGCGTCATGCAGGTTGTCTCAGACTTAAGGCAAAATTCAACAGAAACTGAGCACCACATCATTTCATGTAGCAGACAAAGCCGACTAGGGGAGTTCTTCTTTTTCCTTTTACCTTCAATGAGGACATTGCAGTTTTTAAGTTTGGGGGTATTAGGTTTATTTTTGCATATAGTGTAGTTCATTTCATTTTGCATATTGTGTTTGCTTATATAGTGCATGTAGGTCGTGTTTTGGTGCATATAGGTCGTGTTTTGTTAAAATTTGTCAAAATTTTAAATTTTTTGTTTTTGTTTGAGTCAATTATGTTAGAGCATTTTGTATGAATCCAGTTTGAGGTTGGTTTGTTATGTTTTTGGCGTATGAGGAAACTGGAATTACTTGATTTTTGAACTGATTTGAGACTTAAGCTTGCTTATAACGTCATATATGTAAATCCTTATCTGTCAGATACTGTGTAACCGATTAACACTCTAAAAGTGACCACATGACTTGCTTAGTTTAAATTTTCACATACTTGTCTTCTGGTGGGAAATCTATATTTTAATGAAAGAGTGCCAGTACTCATGTGATAATAACTAGACTGTAAAAAGCTTAAGGTTGGGGAAAGCAGAAGGTATACATGCTAGTTGGGGAGATGGAGCGTAAGACGCACTTTCCAAAAAAAAAGTAAAAAAAATTAAAAAAAAAATTAAAATAAATAATAAAAAAAAAATTAGTGGAGATGCGGGGTATGCCTTAAGATCTTGTCTTGGGTAGCTTATCTGTTTGATTATCTTGTAATTTTTTTGAGGCATTGGTTATGAATTTCACTACTGACTGAGAATTGGATTCGCATTCATGATAGGTTAGGTTGTGTAATATCCGAGATTATTATGTACTTTAACAATTTTCAATAAACGAATTTATGTGAAACTCTTGTGTGATTTCTTTCATTAGATTTATATATGTTATACGTATGTGTTTTATTATATGTTATGTGATGAGATGTATTTAAATAGTTGGTTTAGTTTAATTTAACTATTTGAATTGGTTAAATAGATAATTAAATTCTATTAATTTCGTGGGATGACATTACAACACAAGTTGGAGTTTGGAGCGGAATTTAGAGATGCGAACTGCGTATTTGAGTCTGGAACATCAAAATTAGTCAGGATAGACTATAACCATGAAAATGTGTCACGATTGACTTTTTGGTCAGAGTCAACCGGTTGACTTTTTTGGGTAAAAAGTCAACCATGAATTTTCGGAGATGAATTTGACGAAACGGATAGTCCCATGGCATCCAAAACATGGACTTTAGTAGGAATCGATATAAGTATCTAAACGTTTGGCTACGAAGGGCAAAATGGTCAAGATGATATATTAATTGATTAAATAATTAAAATAATAATATTTTAATAAGTTGCAGCAGCTGGAGGGGGCCCACATGACCAGCATATTGGGACAAAAGGGAGGAGTGTATACATATCATTTGAATTAGAGAAGGAGGGAGTTACAAACCATTAAACCTCAAACAACTCTTCCATTACCAAACCCCCACTTCTCTTTCAATGTTAATTAGTGGATGTAGTGTGTCTAACAGTTATAGGAATATGGAGGGGCTGATCATATCAGCCTCTATCAAGCTATATATATATATACACACACAACTCAAACATTCTTCACTTTGATAAAATTCCACCTAAGAGAGCAAAAAGGAGAAATTGAGAGAATGAGAGCTTGAGAGGGGGGGGGGGGACGAATTCTGAAGATTACAGAGGAGTTAACAAGCAAGGAGTGAGGCTCTAGCAGATTAGAACAATAAGAAATTCGACCAAAAAGGTAAGCATGAAACCATTTTCTATGTTTTTGAGAAAACTAGTGGACAAGTGCATGAATAATCATAGTAAACGGTTGGTTTGGACTTTGTGATGCCATGATATTACCTATTACTGTTATGTGGATGATAAGAATGAAAATTCTGGTGTAATTATGTTGCAAATTCATAGAAATTCAAAGAATGATGCCATGTATGCTATATGTTTGATAAAATGCCACTAAGATGCTAAATTCATCAAAACATGAAAGGTTAGTGAGTTTGATTATTGTAACATGTGTATATATGTTAATAGATGTGATCTGGACAGTAGGAACTAGTTCCTTGCAAGCTAGAATCAAAATCATGATTTTTGTCAAAGTTGGTTTAAAAGTGAAATCTGTGATTTTTGGGTTTTTCGGAGCCTTAGAATCATGGTTTCTGTGACTCGTTTATGGTAGGTAATAATTTTATAAAATAGTATGTAGTATCATGTACAACCTGACCAAATTTCATAAGAAACGGAGTTAAATTGAGAGAGATATGAAAATCAAAAGAAAGCATGTTCATAAGAAAAATCTGCAGATTCTAGAAATTTCCAGAAAATTTCTAAGTGTGAAAACCTATTCTGGCATGCTTTTCTAGGTAGCCGGTTGATGGTCTTAACATGATTTCTGGTATATGTTTTTTTTGTAAAATACTATGCTATATAGAGTATGTTGTGTCAAAGTTTCATTGTCATATCATGCATGGTTTAATCGGAATTAAATTGCACAGTGGGCTGCTCGAAAACGAAAATCAGGATCTGGGCCTGATGAGAAGCGCAGATTCGCTGGTCCGGGTCGGTCCGGATCATCCGGGTTGGGTCAGGTCGGGTTGGGTCGAAAAATTTTCAGAAGCTTATTTTTTCCAGATTCTAATATTGAACCCTTGGACCTATAAGATGCAACATGCTTCAGTAATTAAATTGTATTAGGCGATTGAATTGTATTTGAAAACGTGTTAGTTATTAATCGTATCAGAATACAAGGAAACCATTATCTTTCAAATTAGAGTTCGAGAACCTAATGGCTTAACGTGACACATAAGATTAGGTTACGTGAAGGTTAATTGCTAGCTTTATCGATTGCAGACGTATCAGGCAAGTTTCTTAACCTTATGTCCATTGAGAAATTATTAAATCCTTACTCATTTGATAGCAGCGAGGGTAAGTTTGGACTTGTAGTTATTTAATCATTCGTACAAGTTCCTTTGTCTTAAAGTTCTACAACTTTAATTGTTCTGCGAAATGTTATTGATGATTATCCAGTTCCTATTGCAACTGCTATGCTTTAAAGTTCTTATTTCCTTAATGAACTATATTCAAGTGTGCTTTCTAGCTTTTGTTCCAGCTAGATGTTATTGATGCAAACATAGTATATTGTTTAAACGGTTCAAATCCTTTGAAGCTAGTAATGTTTACCAATCCAAATTGTTTTGGTGCGATCTCGCATGAATACTAAGATGAACTACCCGAATAAACGGGCAAACAGATGTCGGACATATAGTCCCATTTATGCTTATGCAGTTTAAACTTTATACTTGTGCACAATGTAGGGTAGGATAGGCTGATCACCTAGAGTACTTGCAGAGACCATTTGCAATCTATTTGATTGTTAAACCTTCTGATGGTTTTCGATGAAACAAAGTAATGTTCAGGGTATTCTACACCCCTTAGTATGATATTGAGAATTCTTAAACTCCTACTCTTTTACATTCTTGTTTAACACTTGATAATTCTTTCAACTGTTGAGATATAGCCATACAGATGCTTTTACTCCTGATGTATGTTTTCAAACTACTTTATATACTTGCTGGGCAATTTATGCTCATTCTTGCTTAAACCTTTCAGTTAAGGATGAGAAGGCTGAGGGCTCGGGAAAGGACAAGGGGAAGTCTAAGATGAAATATTGAGAGTTGTTTATGTAATAAGTTTATATTTCCACATATTATGATGTTATGTAGCAATAAACACTAAGTTTAAGTTTCAGTTTATTTAAGGTTGTAAAGACTTGGGTTTTTATTTGAATAAGTATGTAATAGTTATATTATTATTATTATTGTTGGAGTTTACATAGATAGATGATGATGTTTAATGTATCGTGAGCACCAGGTCCTATAATCGATGTTACACGAATTTGGGGGCGTCACAGGTATCAAAGCTGTAGGTTATAAATCTTAGGTGGGGAACCTTAGACTATAACCTTAGTGAAGTTAGTGGAGGATTTAAGGAGATGAACTCACGTAGATTTCTAAGTGTAGTGTCGAATCTATTTTTCTAAAAACAAAATCAATATCTATTTTAAAATACTAATCGAGTTGTTTGTCTTGATTGTAGGATGTCAGGAGAAGAGGAGGTTAGAGATATTCACGTTGTGAGTGAGAAGTTGGTGACAGCTGTACTTGAGCCCATAGCTAAGGCAGTAGCTGACTCAGACCTAGAGGAGTATCCTTAAGAGGAAGAGGAGCCCGAGGAGGAATCCGAGAAAGCACCTGAGGATGGTCGACTAGATGAGTTGATGGATAGGATTATAGAGTTGGACGACAGAGTCCATGAGTTGGAGGAGCTATATCAGGGGGAGCAGGAAGCTGCAGCATTGCTTGAGGCATTGATGCATCACCTGGTGATTAGGAACGGGGATCTGGCTAACAAGCTGCGAGCAGCAGGTCAGAAGGCGGACATGCTGAAGGATGAGAAAGAGGCCATCAGGATTCACTTGGGATATACCATTAAGGGGTTAGAGTCGAGGATACAGAGTCTCAAAACTGACAAGCAGATTATTACCACATTTTGGGGAGATGAGATGAGAGGCCGTGTTCGAGTCGAAAAGCTAACTGGCGAGTTAGAAGGAGAAGTGAGAGATAAGAAGGTTAGGATAGACAAGATGAAGTACGCGTTTAAGTCAGCACATGGAAGGTTCCAGCATAGGGTGCATCACTTTCCACGTGAGGAGCACCGGTCTAAACATGTTATAAGCCGAGGGTTGGTGCTGGAGTTAGCGGATGAAGAGCATGAAGACGCCATTAGGCGGGGTCTTTAGTATTCGTGGTGAACTTTTACTATTAGCGTATAAAACGTTTAGCTATGCAATAGGAACTTGGTTGCCAGTTTTACTAAACATGATGGTTTAAGTGATGTAAATGGCTTGATGCCATAAGATGATGAAATACCTTGGGTATTATGTTTTGAAATAAATATGCTTTTATTTAAGTATGTGATGTGATGATTAAGTTGTTATGTAAATCATAAATGCTGTAGGAATAAGTTATGGGATGATAATGTTAAGTTTATTTTAAACAGAAGGATGGCTAGAGGAAGACGTCGTCAACAAGTACCAGAAGGGTCAGGCGGTAATGCTGGGGGTCCACCGAACCCCATACAATAGTTTGTAGACATGTTAGTTGGGGCATTACAGAATCGAACCCCGAATACCAATAACCCTCCAGCGGCCCAAGTGGCAAACTTTAAGGAATTCAAGAGCGCGGGACCCCCTGAGTTTAAAGGAACCACCGAACCTATTGAAAAGGCGTTCGCTATCGCCCGAGTAGGAGATAATCAAAAAACAATCTTTTCCACTTACATGCTGAAAGGTGAAGCCAATTTCTGGTGGGAGGCAAACCAGACCAGGGCGGGAGAAGGTGTGATACCTTGGGAAGGGTTTAAGAAGATCTTCTTTGAAAACTATTTCCCTATGAGTATGCAGAGTCGTATGGAGATGCGATTCCTAGAGGTGAAGAAAGAAGACATGACGGTACCTTAATATGCTGCAAAGTTCAACGAGCTGGCGAGGTTCGCGCCTCATCAGGTCGACATGGAGGAGAGGAAAACGAGGAGCTTTGAGCAGGGTCTCAAACCATGGTTGTACAACAGACTTTCGGTGTTGCAGACGAATAGCTTCGCTACTCTCCTCGAGAAAGAGATAATAGTTGAGGGCGGAAGTGAAGCCCTGATGAAGTTTAACAAGGAGAAAAAGAAGAAGAATGGAGGAAGGAATCGTGGGGAAGGTAGCAGCGGCAGTGGTGCAAACAAAAGGAAGGGGAACAATAACAGTAGCAGCAATAATTTCAATTTGGGAAACTCTGGGGGAAAACCAGGGGAAGCGAAGAAGAGAACTGAGGCATGCAAGAAGTGTGGGAGGAATCACTCGGGTGCATGTCTAAAAGGGAAGAATGTCTGTTTCAATTGCAGGCAAGAGGGGAACATCTCTCCCAATTGCTTTGCACCAAAGAGGAATGGATGCTTCAACTGTGGAGCATTGGATCATCAGGCAAGGAATTGCCCAAAGAAGAACTCAGCAAGGGGAAATGGAGGAAGGGGACCAAGCGGTGGAAATCTCACAATTATTGGACAACCAACTCAGAATCGACCAACAGCAAGGACTTTCAATATGACAGTTTAAGATGCGGTCGCATCCAGGGATGTGGTTTCAGGTATCATTCCGATCAATGATATATCTGCTTACATATTGTTTGATTCGGGTGCTACTTGTTCCTTCGTATCGCATGAATTCTCCCAATGATTAAACTTACCCCAGGAAGAATTAGAATATCCGATGAACATAGAAGTTGCTAATAAGGAAATAATTCCAGTTAGCCATCTCCATAGGAATTGTGTTGTAGATATCAGGGGATATAAGTTACCTGTGGATTTAATTCTGATTCAGTTAGGGGAATTTGATGTAATTCTAGGAATGGATTGGTTATTTAACTATGGAGCGATTATAGATTGCCAGAAGAAGTGTATAAACCTTAAGACTCCGGATCAGTCTAAGGTAGTATTCTACGAGAGTAAGTCGCCGAGACACTCGAATTGTCTGACAATGATGCAAGCGAGGAAGTTGCTAAGGAAGGGATGTATAGGTTATTTGGCCCATATCGTCGATACGCAAAAAGTAGGGGTAGGGATGGGACATATACCAGTAGTGAATGAATTTTCAGAAGTATTTCCGGAGGAATTGCCAGGTATTCCGCCAGATAGGGAGGTCGAATTCATTATAGATTTAGTACCGGGAACGACACCGATTTTAAAAGCCCCATACAGAATGGCACCGGAAGAGATGAAGGAGCTGATGGTACTGTTGCAGGAATTATTGGATAGGAAGTATATTCAATCGAGTGTGTCTCCTTGGGGAGCACCAGTTTTATTTGTGAAGAAGAAGGACGGGTCGATGAGACTTTGCATCGACTATCGAGAATTGGACAAGGTGACGATCAAGAACAAGTACCCGTTACCTAGGATAGATGATCTGTTCGATCAGTTGAAGAGAGCGAAATATTTTTCCAAGATTGACTTGAGGACGGGATATCACCAGTTGAAGGTGAGGAAGGAAGATGTACCTAAGACAACATTCATGACTCGTTACGGACACTACAAGTTTCTGGTGATGTCATTTGGGTTAACGAATGCACCGGCAACATTTATGGATATGATGAATCGGGTATTCAAGCAATACTTAGATAAATTTGTGGTCATGTTCATAGATGATATCCTGATCTACACCAAGACTCAGGAGGATTATGCTGAACATTTAAGGTTGGTATTGGAGGCATTGAGGAAGGATAAGTTATACGCAAAATTTTTGAAGTGCGAGTTCTGGTTGGAGAAAGTTCAATTTCTGGCTCACATGATCGACAAGGATGGAATCTCCGTGGATCGAGCAAAGGTGGAAGCGGTGCAGAATTGGGAACAACCAAAGACACCGACTGAAGTACGAAGTTTCTTAGGATTGGCAGGCTATTACAGATGGTTTATCCAAGATTTTTCGAAGATAGAGGGAACGTTGACAAATTTAACGAAGAAGTCGGTAAAATTTGTTTGGACAGAGAAGTGTGAAGAAAGTTTTCGAGAACTTAAGAAAAGACTGAGTGAAGCACCGGTGTTGTCTTTACTAGACGATAATGGTGATTTCGTAATTTTTAGTGATACGTCGCACAAAGGACTTGGTTGTGTGGTTATGCAACATGGTAAAGTTATTGCGTACGCATCGTGTCAGTTGAAGGATTACGAGAAGGGATATCATACCCATGACCTGGAATTGGCAGCGGTAGTATTAGCCCTGAAGATTTGGAGGCACTATTTATATGGTGTAAGATGTGAAATATACACGGACCATAAAAGTCTGAAGTATATCTTCACGCATAAGGAGTTGAATATGAGACAGAGAAGATGGTTGGAACTAATAAAGGATTACGATTACGACATCCTATATCATCCAGGGAAATCTAATGTGGTAGCGGATGCGCTAAGCAGAAAAGGCAGCGGTAAGTTGGCAATGCTAACAACTCAGGAGGAGTTAGTTAAGGAGATGGCTAGATTGGAACTCGAGATAAAGAGTCTAAGGAGTCAGATGATAAGTTGTTCGCAATGGAGGTTCGTCCGACTCTTTTGGACAAAATTAAGGAAGCACAAAGCAGAGATGAAGAATGTGAGAAGTTGAGGAAAAGAATTTCAGATGGAGAAGAGCTTAAGTTCAGTATGGGTGATGATGGATTATTAAGATTAGGGAAGAGAATTTGGGTGCCAGCGGTATCTGAATTAAAGGAAGAAATCTTGCAGGAAGCTCATAGCTCAAGTTACTCAATCCACCCGAGAAGCACAAAGATGTATCAGGATCTTCCCCAACATTATTGGTGGCCCAATATGAAGAGAGAAGTGGCAGAGTGCGTCAGTAGGTGTTTGACATACCAGAGAGTTAAGGCAGAACATCAGAGACCGAGCGGGTTACTTCAACCTTTAGAAATTCCGAAATGGAAGTGGGAGCATATCACGATGGACTTCGTGGTAGGACTTCCAACGACACAGAAGGGTTACGATGCAGTATGGGTGATAGTTGATCGATTGACCAAATTAGCGCATTTCTTGCCAATTAAGATCAGATATAACTTGGATCAATTGGCGAAGCTTTACATCAAAGAGATCGTTTTTAAGCACGGTGTACCTGTATCAATTGTGTCAGATCGCGATCCGCGGTTCACAGCAAATTTTTGGAAAAAGCTTTCAAGAACGCTTGGGAACGAAACTGAGGTTGAGCAAGGCGTATCATCCTCAAACAGATGGCCAGAGCGAGAGAACTACTCAAACATTGGAGGACATGCTGAGAGCATGTGTTATGGACTTCAAAGGAAGCTGGGATGACCATCTACCGTTGGTGGAATTTGTGACACCCCCAAATTCCAGGACCGCCACTTGGTCTCTCGAATTCGGTTCATCACGTGCTCATGGTAATACATCGCAATAATGATAACTAAATATCACACAACCACAGCGGAAAATCTATTCTAGAATAATTTACAATGATTTATTATAATTATTCTCCCAAGTCTCGCAACCTACAGTACTTAATAGATTACATAATAATATCAGTTAACGACTTATTACATAATCTAACTTAAGCTTAAACATAATCAAATCCAGTCTTACTATATCATCTTCATACAATATTAATATATTTAAAACATAACAGACATAAGCTAGTTGGTAGCTTTGCCCTTGCCCTTATTAACGCCCGAAGGTTCACCATGCTCTGCCTTAACTGAAATGTTTTAGGGAAAGCAAGAATGAGCACAAATTGCCCAGCAAGTAATATACAATAAGGGTGAGTAATAAGATTCTCAATTCTCGAAAGGGTATAAGAAGATTTGATAGTTCAAGAATAACAAGAATATCAACAGTTCTCAATATCAGTCGCTAAGGACAGGATAATATCAATATGATTCAATAATAAGTCAATTCAAGATTTCAAATAATTGAATACTGAGTAGTCACTACGGACTATGAACTTCTACTAGAATTGACAGTAATAAACTGAAAATCCAATAAAAACAGGTACAACAGGTGATCAGCCTAAAGTACCCTTGTTATGCATAACAATCAACCATACTCAAGTGTGCACGTCGGTTCTCCGACAATTATATATTCCCTTCAAAGAAGGTTGTTCTTCTTAGTCAAATACAAGATCCCGCACCAATCAATTAGTTTGGGTCGCTTTTCAATAATATAAGTCTAGCCGAATCAAATGGCATAGACACTTTCACAATATTCAAGAACAATACTAAGTTCAACATGAATACTAGCTTTAATGAAATAAGAGTTCAAGTATGCTAATTCAATTCAACTGATTAAATAGAAAACTTGTTCGCAATACACAAGATAGGATACTTGCATAGTAAAAGAGTATAAGTTAGGAAACTTTCACAATCATAGCTTTCCTTGCATAAAGTAAATGCGTCGGTTAGGATACTTGCACTTTAAAAGAGTGTAAGTAAGAGAACTTGCCTTTAGCGTAGTTTATCCACGAAAAGCAATCAACACTTTCGAATTCCTATTGTAATACAGTTACGTATATATATGATATCCATTAGTCATATAATTTAACTTCACATTTTCTCTTTGAATATACGATCAACACATAAGCTAAGTTTTGCCTAGCTACACAGTTATATAGAATATAATTTCTATCCTTAACATTCCTTCTTTAGAGTTTAAACGCATTCTCATATCATATAAGATCTCAACAATTAACAAACATGCTTGCATATTATTAATATCACATAAGACCACAATCAATACTAAATATATTTCGTTTTAGCAAGTTACGGCATCTCCTTAAGTTAACCGTCAAAATCGGGTTCAAGTAACATCATATAATATCGCGTAGCATGTATTCATATTTAAAGGATACTTTCATGCTTGTATAACTTTTCCAAATCCAATCGTACATGGTATAGGTTCTAAAGTTAATACTTAAAGCCATTCAAGGACGTGAACTCATATGGTCTAACATGATTGCTTTTAAACACATAAGATATTCATATAACTTGTATTAGTCATGCTCATGAGTACTCGTATTGCATATATGTAGCTAGCATTGTTATTATCTTGAAAACATGCTTTGTTTATGCTAAACTTTAATCACGGCAACCAATCATGGTATATATATGCATGACACATGAATGAGTCTAAGAGTACTATCACATGTGTCCATAAATATCAGAATTTAAATCTCCACATATCGTGTTAATGCTCATGTGCAAGGCTTGTATTTCTATTGGTGAATCTTACTAATAGAGCCTAACATGTTCATGCTTCCTTACGAACTATATAAACACAAGTTAAGGCTTCATTCATATATTTCAAAGTTATCTAAACATGCTCATAACATCAAAATGACTATATAGCATTTACATGATCATATCCACCTTCAAACTTATATTTTTGTTAGGAATGAGCACTAGTTAGGTTCACATGTTCACATTTTATTACGGAACCAATATAGATAAGCTAACATGCACTTCATGTGTCTCTAGGTGGTACTAACGTGCTTGCAAGATCAGTATGTAAACATGCTCTATAAATGTTAACGTCGTTTATGAAAGTTTAAATTCGTTTCCAAACTATGTGTCGTTTGGTTAACCATGCATGCTAATATACTAAAACATGCTTACATTGACTCATTAGGTTTATATATATGTGTTAATCATGCTCCCATGCTTGTTTAAACAAAAATCAAATAATTGGTGCATAGCAGTTTTGTTGCAGAATGCAGAAAACTGAACACAGAGGCTGGCGCTGCGGCGCGGCATTACTGGCGTTGCGGCGCGAGTGGCGCTGCGTGCGACGCTGCGGCGCGGGCTGCGGCGCTGCGGCGTCGAGGCAGTTTTTCGGTTCAGACGGCAGCGAAAAACGACCCAAAACCTCCCATTTCATCGATTTCAACATACCATACTCAGATATTAGACTTGTTTAACTTACTAACACATACATATATGTTTATATAACAGTTAATAGCAATTATCAATTCCCAATTTCATGAACTCTAACTTAATTTACGAATTTCATGTATTTACAAAAATTGAAGAGGAACAATGGAAATGAAAGACTATTCAGTGGTTCCATCATGTGTGTATGTTTATATAACAACAATATAAGGGTTCTACAAACCAATCATGAACCAATTTGGCATAATCAAGAATTTCAACAAAACTCAGAGAACAACAATGGAGTTCTTTTGACAGAAAATGAAAATGAAGACACGAAGGGGATTTATACCTCTGTTATGGAGTAAGCTTGCTGATATCTCACAATGCTATTATGTATATGCTCTCAACTTATCAACTCAAACAAAATCTCAGCAATGTGAAATGGGAAGAAAGGAAGCCATATTTATAGAGAAAACAAGATACAGACAATGCAATTGCCTACTATTTCAAACTAATAGAAATTTGAATTGCATGCTAGATAAGAGGAAGTTGGTAGATAGTTGTTGAAAGCCATCATTAGAGCCACTCCTCATATAATTATTGCTAGCTAAGCTTGGGAGAAGAATGGGAGAATAGGCCTTAGCCTTTTTACCATACACGTGAAGGAGAAGGAGGGTGACTATTATATTGGAACAAGGCCATATATCAGCATTCTATAATTTGTATATATACACAACACTTATGCCAAAATATGTTACATGTATATATACTATATAATTAGGCCACAATTATAGTTACAATGTAATTCTAATGATACTAACATGGATTCACATAATGTAATAAGTGTGAATTGTGCACATATAATTCATGTACATTTTTATCATACTGGTATAATTTAATCGGATGTTATCACATTACATTATCTCATGTATTAATAAATTGTATTACTCAACAATTATTTATAATAGATCCATGATACATTATTTTAATGTATATCCACACATCATTTGTCACCTACACATATCATAACATATAGTTACTATACATTTAATTCGCATGCTTGCACATATAATTTCTCATCTTATAAATTGAATATTAATTGATAATATACACATATCCTACATCAATCAATATAATTGTTAACCTCCATAACAATTTAATTAACCTTTATATGATTAACTATCACTTTGATATAAATCTTATTATATTTATAAACACGTTGCTCATTATTATTATGTTTCTTGCAATAATAATCACATATTATTAATCAATCCTCATTAGTATTTTATAACAGTTAATTAATATTCTTCGATTAACAATTAATATAGATTAATTGTTCGCTTAAATTAATATAATCATTCTTATATTACGTCACTGTGCCACACAAGGCAATCAACGAGTTTATCACAAACTCCACCAATTTCTCAATTATTATAATTATTCAATTATATATAATTGAATTAATTCATCTCATAACACAAAATCATTTATATTCAAATAAATTCTCATTTCCATTAATATATTTATTTAATAATATATGGAAATTCTCGGGTATTACATCCTCCCCCCCTTATAAAAATTCCGTCCCGGAATTGCTACAAGGTTACACAAATAGATGGGGATAGTCCCTCATCATCCTATCTTCTAACTCCCACGTTGCCTCCTCGACATCGTGGTTACGCCAAAGTACTTTTACAGATGAAATAACTTTATTTCTCAAAGTTTGTTCTTTCCTATCTAATATTTGGACAGGAATTTCTTCATACGCCAAGTTCTTCTCTACTTGAATGGGCTCGTAAGAAATCACGTGCTTGTAGTCGGCCTTGTACGGTCGCAACACGGAAATGTGGAACACGTTGTGGATATGCCCCAACTCGGGTGGTAACGCAACTTTGTATGCCACTTCGCCCACTCGCTTCAGTATCTCGAACGGTCCTATGAATCTTGGACTCAATTTTCCTTTCTTGCCGAAACGGATTTTTCCCTTCCATGGAGATACCTTCAAGAATACGAAACTGCTGACTTTGAAGTCTCGGTCCTGCCGATGCAAATCTGCGTATTTCTTCTGGCGATCTTGAGCTGCTACAAGTCTGGCTCTTATCACTGTCACCACGTCTGCGGTTTGTTGAACTAACTCTGGTCCGAGTATTCGTCGTTCTCCGACTTCGTCCCAACATAACGGCATTCTGCACTTTCTCCCGTAAAGAGCTTCGTACGGTGGCATGCCAATACTCGCATGGTAGCTATTATTATATGCGAATTCTACTAAGGGTAGGTGGTCGTCCCAATTTCCCTTAAAATCCATCACGCAAGTCCTAAGCATGTCTTCTAGCGTTTGTATTGTTCGCTCACTTTGTCCGTCTGTTTGAGGATGATAAGCTGTACTCAACCTCAACTGCGTTCCCATTCTTTCTTGCAAACTCTTCCAAAAATTGGACGTGAAGCGCGGATCTCGATCAGAGACAATTGACACCGGCACTCCATGTCGTGAAACAATTTCTTTTACATATAGGCTTGCTAATTGGTTCAAACTGTAGCGGATCTTGATTGGTAGAAAGTGTGCGGTCTTCGTTAGTCGATCCACGATAACCCAAATAGCATCATAACCTTTCTGTGTAACTGGAAGTCCTACCACGAAGTCCATGGTAATATGCTCCCATTTCCACTCTGGTATTTCTAACAGTTGTAGTAAACCACTCGGCCGCTGATGCTCTGCTTTAACGCGTTGGCAAGTCAAGCATTTACTGACGCACTCTGCGACTTCCCGTTTCAAATTAGGCCACCAAAAATGTTGCCTTAGTTCTCGGTACATCTTTGTGCCTCCCGGATGAACGGAATATGTCGTATTGTGTGCCTCGTGCAAAATCTCTTCCCTCAACTCGGTTACCGCTGGTACCCACACTCTCCTTTCAAATCTCAAAATACCGTCTTTATCCATTCAAAATTTTTCTTCCTCACTTTCTGTGATCCTCTTTCGGATTTTCTCACACTCTTCATCCTTTTCCTGAGCTTCCTTTACTCTATTCAACAACGTCGGACAAGCTTCCATTACAATTAACTTCTCACCAGACTTTTCTGGTCCTTTTACTTCTATCTCCAATTTCTCCATCTCTCTTATCAACTCTTCCTGAGTTGTTAAATTAAACAACTTCTCCCTTCCTTTCCTGCTCAGAGCGTCGGCAACCACATTTGCCTTTCCCGGGTGATAAAGAATATCGCAGTCATAGTCTTTGATTAATTCTAACCACCTTCTCTGCCGCATGTTTAACTCCTTCTGTGTGAAGATATATTTCAGACTTTTGTGGTCTGTGTATATCACACATTTTTCTCCGTATAGATAATGTCTCCATATCTTTAACGCAAAAACTACTGCCGCTAACTCTAAGTCATGAGTAGGGTATCGTTTTTCGTAATCCTTCAATTGTCGTGACGCATATGCAATAACCTTGCCATGTTGCATGAGCACACAGCCAAGCCCCTTGTGCGATGCATCACTATACACCACAAAATTTCCCGCATCATCTGGTAATGATAACACAGGTGCTTTGCTCAATTTCCTTTTCAGTTCTTGAAAACTTTCTTCGCATTTGTCGGTCCATACAAATTTCACCGTCTTTCTAGTCAAATTGGTCAACGGGGTTGCTATCTTAGAAAAATCTTGGATGAATCTTCGATAGTACCCAGCTAACCCTAGAAAGCTTCTCACCTCCGTCGGTGTTCTCGGTTGTTCCCAATTACTTACTGCTTCAACCTTCGCAGGGTCTACAGAGATTCCATTCTTATCCACCACGTGGCCTAGGAATTGAACCTTCTCCATCCAAAATTCGCACTTAGAAAATTTTGCATACATCTTCTCCTTCCTTAGTGCCTCCAAAATAATCTTTAGATGTTCGGCGTGTTCTTCCTCTGTCTTTGAGTAGATCAAAATGTCGTAGATAAAAACAACTACAAATTTATCCAAGTATGGCTTGAAAACTCGGTTCATCAAGTCCATAAATACTGCCGGAGCATTAGTCAATCCGAATGACATTACCAAAAACTCATAGTGTCCATAACGGGTTCGAAACGCAGTCTTTGGTATGTCCTCATCCCGTACCTTCAGTTGATGATATCCTGTTCGTAGGTCGATCTTTGAGAAACACTTTGCTCCCTTCAGTTGATCAAATAAGTCGTCTATCCTCGGTAGCGGATATCGGTTCTTGATCGTTACTCTATTCAATTCTCGATAATCGATACAGAGCCTCATCGATCCGTCCTTCTTCTTAACGAATAGTACTGGTGCTCCCCAAGGAGAAACACTCAGTCGAATGTAACCCTTATCCAATAATTCTTGCAATTGTATCATCAATTCCTTCATTTCTACTGGCGCCATACGATATGGAGCTTTCGAAATCGGTGCCGTTCCCGGTGCTAAGTCTATTACGAATTCGATTTCTCTGTCTGGCGGAAGACCAGGCAGATCGTCCGGAAACACGTCTTGAAATTCATTAACTACGGATATATCCTTAATTTCTACTCCCTTCTTCCGAGTATCAACGATGTAAGCTAAATATCCTCCACATCCTTTCCTTAACAATTTCTTGGCCTGCATCATCGTAACGCAACACGATTGCTTAAGCGATGAGCTACCATAAAACACTACCTTAGACTTACTCGGAGTCTGAAGGTTCACACATTTGTTCTGACAGTCAATTATCGCAGCATGGTTATACAACCAATCCATTCCCAGTATTACGTCAAATTCTCCCAGTCTAATAGGAATCAAGTCTACGCTCAGTTCATGTTTACTAATATTTGCGCGACAATTTCGATAAACGTATTCTACAGGGATCACTTCCTTATTAGCAACTTCTATGATCAAAGGATTTTCTAATAGTTCTTGAGGTGTACTAAGTCTACTAGCAAATTCTTCAGATACAAAAGAACAGGTGGCACCCGAATCAAATAATACATAAGCATTTATATCATTGATTGGGATTATACCTGACACCACATCCTTCGCAGCCACTACGTCTTGGACGGTCATGTTAAAGGTTCTGGCGATTGGGCGGTTGGATTGTGCCGGTCCACCGATCATCAGCTTGTTGCCTCCTTGCTGATTACTACCCCCGCCACTTCCCTTCTTTGGGCAGTCCTTAATTCGGTGCTCCGTCGAGCCACAAGCAAAGCATCCTTGTATCTTTTTCGGTTTCAAATAGTTGGGCGAGATGTGCCCTTCCTGTCCGCAGTTGTAGCAAGTGCCACGTCCCTTTCAGCACTCGCCCTGGTGATTCTTCCCACACTTCGGGCATCCTTCAGCCCTCTTCTTGAAACCTCCACGAAAATTCCCTGATTGATTATTATTTTTGTTTTTGTTGTTGTTGTTGTTGTCCCACTTTCTCTTTCCCAAGTTACTTCCTCCACTGCTGCTTCCTCCGGTACGATTCTCTCCTCCAGCATTCTTTCCTTTATTCTCTTTGTTATACAGGCTTAAGGCCTCACTGCCACTTCCGCAATGATTGCCTTTTCCAGTAATGTTGCAAAGGAATCAATTTGAAGAACTGATACCTTATTGAACAACCACGGCTTCAACCCTTGTTCGAAGCGTCTAGCCTTTCTTTCTTCATCACCAACTTGGTGCTCCGCAAATCGCGCTAGTTCGTTAAACCTAGCCGCGTATCGCGCCACCGTCATCTCACCTTGTTTTAACTCTAGGAATTTCACCTCCATCCTATTCTTCATACTCTTTGGAAAGTAATTCTGGAAGAACAGTGTCTTAAACTTATCCCAAGCTATTATCCCTTCTCCAGCTCTTTGTTGATTAGCCTCCCACCAGTAGTTCGCTTCTCCCCTCATCATGTACGTGGCAAACACCGTCTTCTGATCTTCGCCTACGCTAGCTATAGTGAAAGCTTTTTCGATCTCTTTGATCCACATTTGTGCGACGATTGGGTCGGTAGTTCCCTCGAACTCCGGGGGTCCTACACTCTTAAAGTCTTTAAAGGTTGTTACTGGCACAGTTTGAGGGTTCGGGCGAACGGGTTCATTGTTCCTTCCCCTTAAGGCTTCTCCTAACAAGTCTACCAGTTTCTGGATCGGGTCTACTTGTTCTCTCTCATTGTTAACGGATTCTTCGGGTGCAGTCAATATACGTCTGGGCGGCATTATCTGCATCACAATTTTTCATTTTATTATTATTCAAGTATATCACTTAAGTATTTCTTTTAATACTAAAAGAATAAATTTATAACACGTTTCTAAAATCAACTCCATTTATATTCATATGCCATTTCATTTCATTACATGATTTTCCTAGCATACTGCTATAAATGTCATCACATATATCCCCTAATATCACAAAAGACGGGGAAAATACCAACCTACTACCATACTACCCCTCTAACAAAAGCTAACTCGGGGTTTACATCATCATCCCACATCTTACACAAAAGATCGGGATTACAACATAGTATATACAATACATAAAGACACAACTAGTACTACCTCTAGACTGACTAAGGAAATCTCATGCCATCATCCCGTGCTCCACTGCGCTCTTGTACTCCAACTGTGCTATATACGCAACCAACTCTCGGCTCAAGGTATGTAGAGTCTGTCCCTGTTCTGCCGGGTAGTGGTACACACCATCAATCACCCTTTCAAAAGCTGAACGGAACACATACCCCATCTTGTTCATCTTTCTCTTTTTGCACCTGACCTCATCCTCAAGGTCGTCAGCTCTCTCATTGGACGCTTCCCACTTCTCCTCGAAGTGTAACCTATCCATCACCTCCAACTCTAGCTGAGTACGGAGTGCCTCTTTCTCAGTCTTCTCACTCAGCTCCCTCTGCTCAACCTCTTCTAGCTTCTCTGCCAAATCTACATTCCTAGCCACTGACCTGTGAAATAGAGTCCCCATCTGGATCCCTGCCTCCCTACGGTAGGTAATCTCCACCTCTAACTCTTGCATAGCCAGCTTCCTCTGGTGGTCCTCGTCCCTCAGCTTCTGGAACTCAGACTCTCTCTCGTGGGCCTCTGCCTCCAGCTCCTGGACTCTACAGTCTAACTCTAGGATCCGCTCCTCATACTCTCCTAGCATCTGTTCCTCTATAGTAGCCTCATCAGAGTCCTCTACTGGCTCATCCTCCATCGGCTCCTCCTCTGGATCAGACTCTATCTCAATCTCGTCCTCGTCGTCAGACTCGAATGGTGCAACAGCCTGCACTGGTGTAGCCTCTAGAGGTGCCTCGTATACTACGTGTATATCCCTGGGCTCCTCCTCTGCAACTCTACTAGGTACCCCTGTGTCTGTCATCCTACACTCACAAACACAAGACAAGAAATAGCATCTCCATTAGAATGTTAAAAAAAATATAAGTTCATTGTATAGAATGAAGTTACATTTCATAACAGACTAAGTCTCTCAAGGAAAACTCTACATGAGTTTTATCTCCTTCCTAACTTCTAAGTTCGCCTAAGTTATAGTCTAAGGACACTCGTTCCTAAGGTTTATAACTACGGCTCTGATACCAACCTGTGACACCCCCAAATTCCAGGACCGCCATTTGGTCTCTCGAATTCGGTTCATCACGTGCTCATGGTAATACATCGCAATAATGATAACTAAATATCACACAACCACAACGGAAAATCTATTCTAGAATAATTTACAATGATTTATTATAATTATTCTCCCAAGTCTCGCAACCTACAGTACTTAATAGATTACATAATAATATCAGTTAACGACTTATTACATAATATAACTTAAGCTTAAACATAATCAAATCCAGTCTTACTACATCATCTTCATACAATATTAATATATTTAAAACATAAAAGACATAAGCTAGTTGGTAGCTTTGCCCTTGCCCTTATCAACGCCCGAAGGTTCACCATGCTCTGCCTTAACTGAAATGTTTTAGGGAAAGCAAGAATGAGCACAAATTGCCCAGCAAGTAATATACAATAAGGGTGAGTAATAAGATTCTTAATTCTCGAAAGGGTATAACAAGATTTGATAGTTCAAGAATAACAAGAATATCAACAGTTCTCAATATCAGTCGCTAAGGACAGGATAATATCAATATGATTCAATAATAAGTCAATTCAAGATTTCAAATAATTGAATACTGAGTAGTCACTACGGACTATGAACTTCTACTAGAATTGACAGTAATAAACTGAAAATCCAACAAAAACAGGTACAACAGGTGATCAGCCTAAAGTACCCTTGTTATGCATAACAATCAACCATACTCAAGTGTGCACGTCGGTTCTCCGACAATTATATATTCCCTTCAAAGAAGGTTGTTCTTCTCAGTCAAATACAAGATCCCGCACCAATCAATTAGTTTGGGTCGCTTTTCAATAATATAAGTCTAGCCGAATCAAATGGCATAGACACTTTCACAATATTCAAGAACAATACTAAGTTCAACATGAATACTAGCTTTAATGAAATAAGAGTTCAAGTATGCTAATTCATTTCAACTGATTAAATAGAAAACTTGTTCGCAATACACAAGATAGGATACTTGCATAGTAAAAGAGTATAAGTTAGGAAACTTTCACAATCATAGCTTTCCTTGCATAAAGTAAATGCGTCGGTTAGGATACTTGCACTTTAAAAGAGTGTAAGTAAGAGAACTTGCCTTTAGCGTAGTTTATCCACGAAAAGCAATCAACACTTTCGAATTCCTATCGTAATAGTTACGTATATATATGATATCCATTAGTCATATAATTTAACTTCACATTTTCTCTTTGAATATACGATCAACACATAAGCTAAGTTTTGCCTAGCTACACAGTTATATAGAATATAATTTCTATCCTTAACGTTCCTTCTTTAGAGTTTAAACGCATTCTCATATCATATAAGATCTCAACAATTAACTAACATGCTTGCATATTATTAATATCACATAAGACCACAATCAATACTAAATATATTTCGTTTTAGCAAGTTACGGCATCTCCTTAAGTTAACCGTCAAAATCGGGTTCAAGTAACATCATATAATATCGCGTAGCATGTATTCATATTTAAAGGATACTTTCATGCTTGTATAACTTTTCCAAATCCAATCGTACATGGTATAGGTTCTTAAGTTAATACTTAAAGCCATTCAAGGACACGAACTCATATGGTCTAACATGATTGCTTTTAAACACATAAGATATTCATATAACTTGTATTAGTCATGCTCATGAGTACTCGTATTGCATATATGTAGCTAGCATTGTTATTATCTTGAAAACATGCTTTGTTTATGCTAAACTTTAATCACGGCAACCAATCATGGTATATATATATGCATGACACATGAATGAGTCTAAGAGTACTATCACATGTGTCCATAAATATCAGAATTTAAATCTCCACATATCGTGTTAATGCTCATGTGCAAGGCTTGTATTTCTATTGGTGAATCTTACTAATAGAGCCTAACATGTTCATGCTTCCTTACGAACTATATAAACACAAGTTAAGGCTTCATTCATATATTTCAAAGTTATCTAAACATGCTCATAACATCAAAATGACTATATAGCATTTACATGATCATATCCACCTTCAAACTTATATTTTTGTTAGGAATGAGCACTAGTTAGGTTCACATGTTCACATTTTATTACGGAACCAATATAGATAAGCTAACATGCACTTCATGTGTCTCTAGGTGGTACTAACGTGCTTGCAAGGTCAGTATGTAAACATGCTCTATATATGTTAACGTCGTTTATGAAACTTTAAATTCGTTTCCAAACTATGTGTCGTTTGGTTAACCATGCATGCTAATATACTAAAACATGCTTACATTGCCTCATTAGGTTTATATATATGTGTTAATCATGCTCCCATGCTTGTTTAAACAAAAATCAAATAATTGGTGCATAGCAGTTTTGTTGCAGAATGCAGAAAACTGAACACAGAGGCTGGCGCTGCGGCGCGGCACTACTGGCGCTGCGGCGCGAGTGGCGCTGCGTGCGACGCTGCGGCGCGGGCTGCGGCGCTGCGGCGTCGAGGTAGTTTTCCGGTTCAGACGGCAGCGAAAAACGACCCAAAACCTCCCATTTCATCGATTTCAACATACCATACTCAGATATTAGACTTGTTTAACTTACTAACACATACATATATGTTTATATAACAGTTAATAGCAATTATCAATTCCCAATTGCATGAACTCTAACTTAATTTACGAATTTCATGTATTTACTGAAATTGAAGAGGAACAATGGAAATGAAAGACTATTCAGTGGTTCCATCATGTGTGTATGTTTATATAACAACAATATAAGGGTTCTACAAACCAATCATGAACCAATTTGGCATAATCAAGAATTTCAACAAAACTCAGAGAACAACAATGGAGTTCTTTTGACAGAAAATGAAAATGAAGACACGAAGGGGATTTATACCTCTGTTATGGAGTAAGCTTGCTGATATCTCACAATGCTATTATGTATATGCTCTCAACTTATCAACTCAAACAAAATCTCAGCAATGTGAAATGGGAAGAAAGGAAGCCATATTTATAGAGAAAACAAGATACAGACAATGCAATTGCCTACTATTTCAAACTAACAGAAATTTGAATTGCATGATAGATAAGAGGAAGTTGGTAGATAGTTGTTGAAAGCCATCATTAGAGCCATTCCTCATATAATTATTGCTAGCTAAGCTTGGGAGAAGAATGGGAGAATAGGCCTTAGCCTTTTTGCCATACACGTGAAGGAGAAGGAGGGTGACTATTATATTGGAACAAGGCCATATATCAGCATTCTATAATTTGTATATATACACAACACTTATGCCAAAATATGTTACATGTATATATACTATATAATTAGGCCACAATTATAGTTATAATGTAATTCTAATTATACTAACATGGATTCACATAATGTAATAAGTGTGAATTGTGCACATATAATTCATGTACATTTTTATCATACTGGTATAATTTAATCGGATGTTATCACATTACATTATCTCATATATTAATAAATTGTATTACTCAACAATTATTTATAATAGATCCATGATACATTATTTTAATGTATATCCACACATCATTTGTCACCTACACATATCATAACATATAGTTACTATACATTTAATTCGCATGCTTGCACATATAATTTCTCATCTTATAAATTGAATATTAATTGATAATATACACATATCCTACATCAATCAATATAATTGTTAACCTCCATAACAATTTAATTAACCTTTATATGATTAACTATCACTTTGATATAAATCTTATTATATTTATAAACACGTTGCTCATTATTATTATGTTTCTTGCAATAATAATCACATATTATTAATCAATCCTCATTAGTATTTTATAACAGTTAATTAATATTCTTCGATTAACAATTAATATAGATTAATTGTTCGCTTAAATTAATATAATCATTCTTATATTACGTCACTGTGCCACACAAGGCAATCAACGAGTTTATCACAAACTCCACCAATTTCTCAATTATTATAATTATTCAATTATATATAATTGAATTAATTCATCTCATAACACAAAATCATTTATATTCAAATAAATTCTCATTTCCATTAATATATTTATTTAATAATATATGAAAATTCTCGGGTATTACAGAATTTGCATACAACAACAGTTACCACGCGAGCATCGGGACTTATATGGAAGAAAATGTAGAACGCCGTTGTGCTGGGATGAAGTGGGAGAACGTAAACTGCTAGGGCCAGAATTGGTGCAGCAAACTACGGATGTAATCAAAATAATACGATCGAGATTAGTGACGGCTAAGGATCGATAGAAGAAATATGCTGATCAACATCGGCAACAATGAGACTTCGACGTCGGCACTTATGTGTTTCTAAAAGTGTCACCTTGGAAAGAGAAAATGAGATTTGGGAAGAAGGAAAAACTTAGTCCCAGATTCATAGGACCCTTTGAAGTGTTAAGGCGAGTCGGTGAGGTAGCTTATGAAATAGCGTTACCTCCAGAGTTAGAACATATACACAACGTGTTCCACGTATCAGTTTTACGACCTTATAAGCAGGATTACAAGCATGTCATAGAGTATAAACCCATTCAGTTCGAAAAGGACTTAACCTATGAAGAGGTTCCAGTGCAGATAATTGATAGAAAAGAACAAGGGTTAAGAAATAAGATAATACCTTCTGTTATGGTAGTATTGAGGAACCACAACGCCAAAGAGGCTACGTGGGAACTCGAGGAAAAAATGATGAAAAATTACCCTAATCTTTTTGTTTAACTTGTAATGCTTCCGGGAACGGAATTTTTATAAAGGAGGGTGAATGTAATATCCGAGATTATTATATACTTTAACAATTTTTAATAAACGAATTTATGTGAAACTCTTGTGTGATTTCTTTCATTAGATGTATATGTGTTATACATATGTGTTTTATTATATGTTATGTGATGAGATGTATTTAAATAGTTGGTTTAGTTTAATTTAACTATTTGAATTGGTTAAATAGATAATTAAATTCTATTAATTTCGTGGGATGACATTACAACACAAGTTGGAGTTCGGAGCGGAATTTAGAGACGCAGGCTGCGTATTTGAGTCCGGAACGTCAAAATTAGTCAGGATAGACTATAACCACGAAAATATGTCACGATTGACTTTTTGGTTAGAGTCAACCGGTTGACTTTTTTGAGTAAAAAGTCAACCACGAATTTTCAGAGATTAATTTGACGAAACGGTTAGTCCCACGACATCCGGAACGTCTACTTTAGTAGGAATCGATATAAGTATCGAAACGTTTGGCTATGGAGAGCAAAATGGTCCAGATGATATATTAATTACATAAATAATTAAAATAATAATATTTTACTAAGTTACAACAGCTGGAGGGGGCCCACGTGACAAGCATATTAGGACACAAGGGAGGAATGTATACGTATCATAGGAATTAGAGAAAGAGAGAGTTACAAACCTTTAAACCTTAAACAACTCTTTCATTTCCAAACCCCCACTTCTCTTTCAATGTTAATTAGTGGATGTAGTGTGTCTAACAGTTATAGGAATATGGAGGGGCTGATCATATCAGCCTCTATCAAGCTATATATATATATATACACACACACCTCAAACATTCTTCACTTTGATAAAATTCCACCCAAGAGAGCAAAAAGGAGAAATTGAGAGAACGAGAGCTTGAGAGGGGGGGACCAATTCTGAAGATTACAAAGGAGTTAACAAGCAAGGAGTGAGGCTCTAGCAGATTAGAACAAGAAGAAATTCATCCAAAAAGGTAAGCATGAAACCATTTTCTATGTTTTTGAGAAAACTAGTGGACAAGTGCATGAATAATCATAGTAAACGGTTGGTTTGGACTTTGTGATGCCATGATATTACCAATTACTGTTATGCGGATGATAAGAATGAAAATTCTGGTGTAATTATGTTGCAAATTCATAGAAATTCAAGGAATGAAGCCATGTATGCTATAAGTTTGATAAAATGCCACTAAGATACTAAATTCATCAAAACATGAAAAGTTAGTGAGTTTGATTATTGTAACATGTGTATATATGTTAGTAGATGTGATCTGGACAGTAGGAACTAGTTCCTTGCATGCTAGAATCAAAATCATGATTTTTGTCTAAGTTGGTTTAAAAGTAAAATCTGTGATTTTTGGGTTTTTTGGAGCCTTGGAATCATGGTTTCTGTTACTCATTTATGGTAGGTAATAATTTTATAAAATAGTATGTAGTATCATGTACAACCTGACCAAATTTCATAAGAAACGGAGTTAAATTGAGAGAGATATGAAAATCGGAAGCAAGCATGTTCATAAGAAAAATCTGCAGATTCTAGAAATTTCCAGAAAATTTCTAAGTGTGAAAACCTGTTCTGGCATGCTTTTCTAGGCAGCCGATTGATGGTCTTAACATTTTGTTTTCTGGTATGTGTTATTTTAGTATAATACTATGCTATATAAAGTATGTTGTGTCAAAGTTTCATGGTCATATCATGTATGGTTTAATCGAAATTAAATTCTAAAGTTGGCTGCTCGAAAATGAAAATCAGGATCTGGGCATAATGAGCAGTGCAGCTGCGCCGCTCATAAGGCTTAGACCTGCGCAGCTGCGCTGTTCCGGGTCGGTCCGGGTCATCCGGGTCGGGTCGGGTAGGAAAAATTTCAGAAGCTTATTTTTTTCAGATTCTAATATTGAACCACTGGACCTATAAGATGCAACATGCTTAAGTAATTGAATTGTATTTGAATACGTGTTAGTTATTAATCGTATTAGAATATAAGAAAACCATTATCTTTTAAATTAGAGTTCGAGAACCTAATGGCTTAACGTGACACATATGATTAGGTTACGTGAAGGTTAATTGCTAGCTTTATCGATAGCAGACATATCAGGCAAGTTTCTTAACCTTATATCCATCGAGAAATTATTAAATCCTTACTCATTTGATTGCAGCGAGGGTAAGTTCGGACTTGTGGTTATTTAATCATTCGTACAAGTTCCTTTGTCTTAAAGTTCTACAACTTCAATTGTTTTGCGAAATGTTATTGATGATTATCCAGTTCCTATTGCAACTGCTATGCTTTAAAGTTCTTATTTCCTTAATGAACTATATTCAAGTGTGCTTTCTAGCTTTTGTTCCAGCTAGATGTTATTGATGCAAACATAGTATATTGTTTAAATGGTTCAAATCCTTTGAAGCTAGTAATGTTTACCAATCCAAATTGTTTTAGTGCTGTCTCGCATGAATACTAAGATGAACAACCTGAATAAATGGGCAAACAGATGTCGGGCATATAGTCCCATTTATGCTTATGCAGTTTAAACTTTATACTTGTGCACAATGTAGGGTACGATAGGTTGATCACCTGGAGTACTTGCAGAGACTGTTTGCAATCTATTTGATTATTAAATCGTCTGATGGTTTTCGATGAAACAAAGTAATGTTCAGGGTATTCTACACCCCTTACTATGATATTGAGAATTCTTAAACTCCTACTCTTTTACATTCTTGTTTAACACTTGATAATTCTTTCAACTGTTGAGATATAGCCATATAGATGCTTTTACTCCTGATGTATGTTTTCAAACTACTTTATATACTTGCTGGGCAATTTATGCTCATTCTTGCTTAAACCTTTCAGTTAAGGATGAGAAGGCTGAGGGCTCGGGCAAGGACAAGGGGAAGTCTAAGATGAAATGTTGAGAGTTGTTTATGTAATAAGTTTATATTTCTGCATATGATGTTAAGTAGCAATAAACGCTATGTTTCAGTTTATTTAAGGTTGTAAAGACTTGGGATTTTATTTGAATAAGTATGTAATAGTTATATTATTATTATTATTGTTGGAGTTTACATAGATAGATGATGATGTTTATTTTATCGTGAGCCCCAGGTCCTATAATTGATGTTACACGGATTTGGGGGCGTCACAGGTTGTATTCATTATAGATAAGGCTTTGCATATTTTTTTTGGTTTTGTTTTGGTTGCTTGAGGGCAAGCAACGTTTAAGTTTGGGGGTATTTGATAAGTGGTTTTTATGACCACTTATTCATATATTATCTAGTTTGTTTCGTGGCTTAAACTCAAGTATCTTTGTGCTTTTCATATGTTTTTGCTTTGTTTTGTAGATTTCATGTTTAGGAACTCTCTTGGTGCGTATGTGGCTAAAACCACGGAAAGAATGCTAAAAGAGATGATGGCATGACAACGGAAGGGAGTCAAGCAGCTAAATGGGAATGTGATGATGCAAATAGGCTAAAAAGGGTTAACCTGCCGAGCATGGGAGTGTTAAAGCCAAGTGCAACAGAAAAAGAAGCAATCCAGCAAAATCACAGACCCGCGTGGCTGCGCCGAGTTTACAAGGGATGCCATGCGCCCGCGTCAATTGGCAGGGCAGAAAGCCAAATTTGGGGGTTCGCGCGGCCGCGCCAGGACCAAAGCAAAATGGCGTACGACCTCGTAAGCTCAGCTTGACCAGCAGTTTGACTTTTCATTTCGACATATTTCGACTTGAAGGCTATAAGGGGGGCTCATATTGGCACATATCGGATATCTTCATTTTTTGCCCTAGCCCTAGTTTAGCTCTCTCTTCTCTTCTCTTTAATTTCTTGCATATATTAGGTTAGGAGTAGATTAATTCTAGATTAGGTTTAGTTAGTTAGTTCCTAAGGTTTAATTAGAGAAGAAGATTGAAGCAAGTAATTGACATCAAGGATCCAAGCTTGGAGAAAGAACTCAGATTTGCATTCTCTATCTATTTATTCTTCTTGTTATCTCTTTGTATATTCGGATGATGTTTATCAATCTTGTGGATGATATATTTAAGTCATTTTTAACTTAAACTTTATTTTGTGGTTTCAATGGAACCTAATGAGTAGTTTATTTTGATATTCTTCCACGTTGGTCTTACTGATTGCTATGAGATTGTCTATTATAATTCGTGCCTTCTTTGCTTAATTGCTTAGCTACCAATTACTGTGATAATTTGTACGGAATTGAAAGACGAAGTATGAATTTAGATCTAATCGTAGTAGCAGGCGATTGTATGTCTACATGGCGTTAGATATATGATTTGTGCTTAGGATAGGCATATACCGAAAATGCCGCTCGTAGTCAATTGAGAGCCTGGACTTAAACCCTATTTATTTGTAAATCACATAGACATATAGGGGTTTAGATAATGTGGGTGTTCACATGCGTTCTATCATCTGTGGATTGTATATGATATGGATTAGGTGCATCGAAAGATGGCCTTGTCTCACTTTCGTGTTCTCGGCTAACAAACTGTGACGATTAATTTGACCCAACTGGAAGTATGTTGATTTAGATGAATTATTAGGGGAAATTGGGATCTCATATCTTCATTATCTGATTTTACTCTAGGATTATTTAGTTTTAGTTTAAATACTTGTCTAGTTTAAATTCACAACGTTATCGCTCGTTTAGATAAGATTGAAATGGTTATCGACTAGTGGTTTGGTGTCTTTTATTAGTTAATTCTCCGTGGGAATGATATCTGTACTTAATATTTATTACTTGTTGATCGCGTATACTTGTGCATAATTGTCATACCCAATCGGGGGACAACAACATGGGAGTAAACCTTTTTCGAGTTAAAAAAGACGGGTTCATAACCAGGTCTTAGATTCCTCGCAATTTGTCCGTTGAGCTGTCTTGTGCTGTTTCCACTTGGGATCATTATTATGGTTCGTTCTAGCCTTAGTGACATCAATTCGGCTTGAGTTTGACCGAATCGGCTTCAAGTTGGTAAAATAATCATTTTGCCCCTCCCGAGGTTGCCTTCAGTGCTGGCATGGCCTTCGGCTGACTTTCCAGGGTTGTTTCCGAGGTTTGGATCCCAGTAGATTCTGTTTGTCCTCAGGGTTGTCTCTGAGGCTGACTTGGTCCTTTCAGGTTTTCCTCTGGAGATGTTATGACGTTCCAGGATTGTTTTCAAAGTTGACCTGACCTCCCGGTTTGAGACCGGGGCTACCTTATACCTCCTGGGTTGAGACCGGGACTGACCTGTTCCTCCCAACTTGAGACTGTAACAAATGAGAATTTTATAAATAAATTTTAATATTTATTAAATTAAATAAATATTTTAGTTAATTTATTTATTAAGTTAAATAAATAATTTATGTGATTGTTGTGGAAAAAATTATTTGCGTGCAATATGTTAATTAAATGAATATTTAATATTTAATTTAATTGGTGTGTAATGATTTTATGGTATAGTTCTAATTTAATTGAGATAATTAAATTAGTTGAATTTTATGTGGTAATTGTTACATGAGATTTTGATTAGTGAGTAATTGTAATTGTTATGTGGCAAATATTATTGGTTAATGGATGTTAGCTTTTATTTAATTAAATTCGAATGTTAAGATTTAATTAATTAAAATTTAACAATGAAAGTTTTGTGTTAAAAGAATTAAAAAGGGTTTTAAATGAGTTTTACCAAACAAGGCCCTTAAAACTGTTTTTAAAGAGTTTTGCCAAACAAGACCCTTGCACCTGTTATAATTCTGTTTTGCCAAACAGGGCCTTAACTACCAAAAATCTGTTTTTTTTAAAAATAAACTGTTTTGTCGAACAAGCCTTGTGGATTTTAAATTTTAAAATAAAATGTAACTAATATATACTTAATATATTTATTATGTTTTTGTCAGTTACAATATATGCATTATATTCTATATCTAATATATGTATATCAGTTATACAAAATAGTTTTTACGCTAGTTGAGTTAGTCAGTAAGAACAAAGAAGAGAAAATACAGAGAAAAGTTAGAGAGAAAAGAGAGAAGAAGAAGAAGAAGAAGAAGGGTATAATCTTCCTCTAACACTAATCAAAGGGTATAATCCTAATCTTATTATTATTTTAATGTTCTTCCATGTTTTCATAATAAGAACTTCTCTTAAAAATAGTTCTTCATGGAACTTTGTGATTATGATGTATATATGTTGTATTATGTATATAAACTGTTTATATATGATTAGTACGATAAATTAATTTGTTAATTCATGTAAACATGATGAACATGAAGAAATCATGTTCATCAAAAGTTATAGTGAAGTAGATTTGATAATTGGTTTCTTTGAAATCAAAATTCATGTTTGATTGTTAATTGTTGTGTAAATTGATTATAAATTATGTTAATATAATGAGAAACAAATTCAATATGTTTAGAATCATGTGAATTGGTTTAAAAATAAATTCACAGTGTTCAATTTCATCAATAACACTGAAAATGGTTTTTCTTCAAAATTAACAACATTTAGTGTTTTAAATTTTGTGTTTTGATGTTATATGTGTTAGAATATGATTAGAAGCATAAAATAATGTTTTTACAAAAGTTTGTGTGAGTTATATGTGCTGAATTCGAAATTTGGTTTGGAGAAATAAGCCAAATTGACTTTTTCTCTGCAAAGTTCGCGACACTGTCAGACCTGTCTGCGCAGTGGCGCGGCCGTGCTGGTCATGCAGATTGGGCGGGAAACTATTCTTAAAATGTGAAATTTTATGAGATAATAATGTAATAATTTATAAAGCATGTTAATAAAATTAAAATACTAAATGGACAGTAATGAATTATATTGTCAAGATATAATATGTAATTATAATTTGATAAATTATAATTAAAGTAAATATTTAATTTAATTAATATAAATGCCAAATGTAGTTTGATTAATTTTAATCAAAGTGGATGTTTAGTTTAAATTATAATTTGTTTAATTATAATTTACTTAATATAAAATGTAATTATAATTATAATTTGATTAATTATAATTAAAGTGAATGTTTAATTTAAATTATAATTTGCTTGATTATAATTTAATTAATATGAGTACATAATTATTATTTAATTAATTATGTGATAATTAATTATTAACTTAATAAATAAAAAAGAATTAGTTAACCTAAATGGGTTAACTAATTATGTGAATTAGTTATGTGATAACTAATTTAGATTATTATTGTTAATTATATATATGTAGGGTTAATTAAGGAACGTGAGTATAACTTGTAGCTTGCTCTTGAGGCAAGTTTTCTAAACTCAAACTTGTTATTGATATGAAATTATTTACAATTCAAATCTTAATTGTATTTGAGCTTGTCTTTTATTTCTGCAATGGACAAGTAATTATTAAAGTTCATTATTGAGTAATGTGACCTTGACTTAATTGTTCAAGCAAGGTCTATATTGTCTTTTAAATGCTTTAATTCTAATTCTAAAGCATGAGTAAATTCGTAATTCTTTTTATTATAGAATTCTATATTTTTGTGAGTCGATTCAACTACTCCTTAGTTGATGGTAGTTGAACTCTAAATTTCTCTTGAAGCTTATTCAAACCAAACTTTCTTTGGTGCGGACTTGATATTAAATACTGAGATGAACAACCCTATTTAATAGGGGATTACCATGCGAAAGCATTAAGATATTTGTGCACAATACATGGTATGAAGGGGTTATCCCCCTAAGTACGAGTTAAGAGTCCATATAGTCTAAACGACTATTAAAGGTTTTAAATAGAAATGTTTATAACTTAGGAAAAAGTTCAAGGTCTTATGACCATCAGATGATTTCTATATTCAAAATTCTAAATATTGATGAAAGAATTATTATTCAATTCTTTATTATTGATGAAAGAAAAGTTATTCAAATCTTTTGAAGTTATTCAGTTATATCATCGTTATTATTATTGTTATTCCAAGTGAGCTTTTGTTTGCTCACTCTTGCAATTAAATAACCATTGCAGCTAAAGTCAAGAACGTTGACGTACCGTCAACGAGTAAAGGAAAAAGCAAGATGATCAAGTGAAGACTTGTTATGTTTTGATAGATGATTTTAATAAGACTTTGTTTATGTTTTGTTTTATTTTTTCGCACTTATTATTGGCGTTAAGGTTAGATTAAACCTGGGATATTTTGATTAAGGTTGTAATCCTTTTATAAGGAAGATTTTTATTTAATTATAAGGTTGTAATTTTTTTTTGCATTCCTTATTATTGGGCAGTAGTTGTATCTTATTTAGATAGTGAGCACCAAATCATGTGAAAATGAAGTTCCCGAATTTGGGGGTGTCACAGGTTGGTATCAGAGCTTTAGGTTATGAACCTTAGGTGGGGGAAACCTTAGGTAATAGCCTTGTAGGAGATCAAAAAGATAGTGATGATAGTAAAGGTAATAAACTACCTTATGTGCTATGTGTTTTATTTATGTACGCAAAGAGTAGCGATTGATATCACGTAATAATTAAACTTTAAAATTTTATTTTCAAGATGATAAATGTTGGAGAGTCCAGTCAGGCTAGGGAGGAGTTACCCCAGAGGCCGAGGGACGAGGAGCCTCGAGACATCCAGGTTTTCTGGGAGCAGTTGGTTCAGAGGGAGCCGTCTCCATTGATCACCGTAACTGGTCAGGAACATGAGCCAATATCTGATCGAGACGATGAAGACGAGGATGAGTCAGAGGAGGAGGAGGAGGACCCTGAAGAGGAATTTCCACCTCACTCGACTAGTGTTGAGATGTACGAGGAGATCTACGACCGCAACGTGGAGCTACATAGTCAAGTCGGAGAGCTTGAAGTAACCATACAACAGCGGGATGAGACCATTGAAGAGCTGGACAGTGAGCTTGGAAACGCGAAGTGGGATCTAGTCCACATGGAGAGTGAAAAAGACGATGCATTGGCCGAACTAGCAAAGCTGAAGAACGACATCCAAGAGGAGTTAGCGAAGCATGCCAGAGCGGAGGAAACGAGCTTGAGAGCTACTCAACGTGCCGATCAAGCTGAAGACAAGGTTCAGGTTAAGAAGGCCAAGCTGAGGGAGACAGACTATGCCTTCCATACGGCTATAGATAGGGCCCAGGATCATATCTTCTATTACCCAGCTCAGTTCAAAGATTTACCGTGGTATATGGTGGATCGCAGAACAGTATTCCGGGTGATGGAAGAAGAACGTAGAGAGGCTGTGCAACGTCTTAACATGCCTAGATAGTAAAGTATTTAACTATATGTTTCCTTATGTTATTAATAAATGTAAATCCCCGAAATTGAGATAATAATGGGATAACATAAGGATGTAGTCCTGTAATTTATTTTTCAGTTCAAGAAATATGATGTAAATAGCAGAGATGCTATCTATTCTGTGTTTTTAAAACCAAGAATGAATAAAATAAAGAAGTTTATTGAATTGCTATGTGTTCGAGTGTGAATTGAGTTAATTTAAATGTTTAAATTGAATTTGAATATTTAAGGAAATGAGTAAAGGATCTAATAAGAGTATTTCTTAATAGAAAGATGCCTCCTAGAAAAAGACCTACACGTCTACACCCCGAGGGTTCGACGAATAATAATAACAACAACAACGATGGGAAAAATCCCAATTTGGTTAAGTAGTTGGTGAACCTGCAGACGGGAGCACTTGCGAATTAGCCGCAAGTTCAGCGCACAACAGTTAAAGTGTTTAAGGCAGTAGGACCGCTGGAGTTTCACGGATCGGTGAATCCGATAGAGGCTCAGACGTGGGTTATGAAGATGGAAAAGGTCTTCCACGTAGCTAGAGTTAGCAAGGACCAGAAGACGGATTTCGCGACTTTTATGTTGAAGTCGGATGCTTGTTTTTAGTGGCAGACCAATAAAACTAGGGAAGGAGAATGAGTTATAGCATAGGACCATTTCAAAGAGATGTTCTTTGAAATGTACTTCCCCGTTAGCTCACAGGACCAGATGGAGGTCCAATTTCTAGAGCTTAAACAGGGAGGGATGACGGTGTCAGAATAAGTTGCAAAATTTAACGAGCTGGCCAGGTTCGCTACATACCAGGTCAGTACTGACGCAAGGAAGGCGAGAAGGTTTGAGCGGGGACTGAAGCTCTGGCTCTACATCAAGGTCTCCATGTTCCAGCTGAATACGTTTGCAGCTGTACTGGAAAAGGCCAGCCTCGCTAAAGGTGGAAGCGACGAGGTGACCAAGTTCAATCAAAATAAGAAGAAGAAGAATGAGACAGAAACCAAGGCTGGTGATAGCAGGGCTATCAACCAGAAAAGGAAGTGGAACGGCAACACCTTTGTTGGAAGTCAACAGGGAAACCAGCAGAAGAAGAAGATTGAAGCATGTGTGACATGTGGGAATAATCACATTGGAGTGTGTCTGATGGGGAGGCGGATGTACTTCAATTGTTGTCAGAAAGGCCACATTGCGCCGAATTGCCCGAACCTGAAGAAGGGAGCTTGCTACACATATGGATCCAAGGATCACATGGCCCAAAGTTGTCCGAGGAAGCCAGCGGCAGGGTCAACAGGGAGTGGAGGAAATGGCAGCGACAGCACTTTGGCTATCGCTGGACCACTGCAAGACGTTCGACCTACTGTCCGAACATTCAATATATTGGTGCAGGATGTTATGCAGTCAAAAGATGTGGTGTCAGGTATTATTCCGGTTAATAGTATAAACGCATATTTATTATTTGATTAGGGTGCGACTCGTTCATTCATATCTGATGAATTTGCTAAGACCTTAGACTTACTTAAAGAGGAATTAGTTTACCCCTTGAACATAGAGATTGCGAATAGGGAGGTTATTTCTTGCAAGGTTTGTATACAAGAACTGTAGATTGGAAATTAAGGGTCAGGAATTGATGGTAGATTTGATTTTGATAAAACTTGGGGAATTCGATGTGATACTGGGTATGGATTGGTTGTTCAACCATGCGGTGGTAATCGACTGTTAGAAGAAGTCGGTAAACCATACGACTCCATCGAAGTTAGTATTCTATGGTAGCAAATCGACTAGACAAGTGAGTTGTTTGACGATCATGCAAGCCAAGAAACTTTTGAAGTAAGGCTATGTAGGATATCTAACCTATATAGTAGATACTCGTAAGGAGAGCCTGAAGATAGAAGAGATATCAGTGGTTAGGGAGTTTGTGGACGTATTTCTGAGCGATTTGCCAGGACTTCCGCCAGATAGAGAGATAGAGTTCGTAATCGACTTAGCGCCGGGAACTGTTCTGATTTTGAAAGCTCCGTACAGAATGGCTTTAGTCGAGATGAAGGAGTTGATGGTTCAACTGCAGGAATTGCTGGGCAAGAAGTATATTCAGCCGAGCGTTTCACCATGGGGAGCGCCAGTATTGTTCGTGAAGAAGAAGGATGGATTGATGCGGCTTTGCATTGATTATAGGGAGTTGAACAAAGTCACGATCAAGAATAGGTATCCTTTACCTAGGATCAATGACTTGTTCGATCAACTGAAGGGTGCTAGATACTTCTCAAAAATCAATTTGAGAAGTGGATATCATTAGTTGAAGGTAAGAAGAGAAGATATACCGAAGACGGCTTTTAGAACTCGGTATGGACATTACGAGTTTGTAGTGATGTCATTTGGTCTAACGAATGCACCAGCTGCATTTATGGACTTAATGACTAGGGTATTTAAGCCATTCCTAGACAATTTTGTAGTAGTGTTCATAGATGACATCCTGGTTTATTCCAAAACTGAGAAGGAACACACTGAACACTTAAGGCTGACTTTCGAATCGCTGAGACTAGAGAAGCTATACGCGAAATTCTTGAAATGCGAATTCTGGTTAGAACGTGTGCAATTTCTTTGCCATGTGATTGAAAATGATGGGATTTCTGTAGATCCGTCGAAGGTTAAAGCTGTGATGAATTGGGATCAGCCGAAGACACCGTCTGAAGTGAGGAGTTTCTTGTGTTTGGCAGGTTATTACCGAAGATTTATCCAAGACTTTTCCAAGATCGCAACTCCATTGACGAATTTGACTCGTAAAATATTAAGTTTGTTTGGACGGAGAAGTGTGAGGAAAGTTTTCAGGAACTAAAGAAGAGGTTGTGTACTGCACTGGTGTTGTCATTGCCGGATAGTACAGGAAATTTTGTGGTATACAGCGATGCTCCACAGAAGGGATTAGCCTGTGTACTAATGCAGAGTGGCAAGGTTATTGCATATACGTCACGTCAACTGAAGGACTATGAGAAATGGTATCCGACCCATGACTTGGATTGGCCGCTGTAGTGTTTCCTTTGAAAATTTGGAGACACTACCTGTATGGAGAGAAGTGTGAGATATACACAGATCATAAGAGCCTAGAGTATATCTTTACGCATAAGGATTTAAACATGCGCCAAAGGAGATGGTTGGAAGTTATCAAGGACTACGACTGCGAGATTCTTTACCATCCGGGTAAAGCTAACGTTGTTGCCGATGCGTTAAGCCGAAAAGGTCGGAAGAAGTTGAATATGTTAACTAATCAGGATCAGTTGATAGCAGAGATGGCTAAGTTGGAACAAGAAGTTAAGTATCCGAATGAGCTGGACGAGAAGTTGTTCCAAGAACTACTAGTTCTACTCTAGTAGACAAGGTGAAAGAGGCATAACTTCACGATGAGGAATGTGAGAAAATTCGAAAAAGAATAACCGATGGCTAGGAAATCAAGTTTAAGAACGATAATGAAGGTCTGCTATGATTTGAAGGAAGAATCTGGGTATCGCCAGTACCAGATGTCAAAAAGGAGATTTTGAGCGAAGCTCACAGTTCGAGATATTGTATTCACCCTGGGAGTACGAAGATGTACCAGGATCTCAGAAAACATTTCTGGTGGCCAAATATAAAGAGAGATGTAGCTAAATGCTGTGATAACCCAAAAATCTATAAGATTTTAAATGATTAAAATAAAGGTTAAAGAATTAAACCTAGATCAGAATTTGAGAATTAGCTTAATATTGAGCTTGTGAGGTATGCCTAGTGTGGCAAAGTGACGGAATAGACATTCATTAAATAATTTAATGAATGAATTATTAAAGGAATTAATTAGTATTATTATGTGAATTAATTTCTATGGGCCATGATATGTAATTATATTTTATAACTACATCTATATGATATGAAGTGTAACACTTCAAGGTAACTATATAATATAGAAAACTATATGGTAAAGTGAAATGAGTCACATGAGTTACATAAATGGACCTATGTGATAATGTGTTATGTGTGGTACATTAATGTGTACTTTATGAAGGATATTAAATTAAATAAAATAGATAATTGTTGTTAGTAATTATTTCAATGGTTAAGTATAATTGAAATAATAAAGTTATAATAATGTGGTGTGACACTACTGAATTAAAATATATTCGGTATTGTCGAATGTACATGGATTATATACTGTGTAATAAAAGTTGATGTACACATGTATACATATATATATAGGTACATATGTATATGGATGTATAAGGGAGGTATTTAATTACATAGGTGTGTATAAAGACTTGTATGCTAGCTTTGTGTACAAGGTGAGAATTAACTATGTGATATGGTGCAATAGACCCCCTCCCATGACCCATATTTTATGCCCAAATGCTAATATTTATACCATGATGAAGGAGCCATATGGGGGAAATGATGAGGAAGTACCATGAATAGTAGTAGTTGGTGGAGTTAGCCACCAACTCTTCTTTAACCCTTGGGTATTGTCCATAGGAGGGTAATAGATTGACTATAATTAGAAAACATGTAAATAAGAAATGTAATGATATTATGTGACGCCCCCAAATTCCAGGACCGTCACGGGGTCGCTCGAATTCGGTTCATCACGTGCTCATGGTAATACATCAAAATAATAATAACTAAATATCACACAATCACAGTGAAAAATCTATTCTAGAATAATTTACAATGATTTATTATAATTACTCCCCCAAGTCTCGCAACCTACAGTACTTAATAGATTATATAATAATATCAATTAACTACTTATTACATAATCTAACTTAAGCTTAAACATAATCAAATCCCGTCTTTCTACATCATCTTAATACAATATTAAAATATTTAAAACATAAAAGCGACAAGCTAGTTGGTTGCCTTGCCCTTGCCCTTACCAACGCCCGAAGGTTCGCCCTGCTCTGCCTTAACTGAAATGTTTTAGGGAAAGCAAGAATGAGCACAAATTGCTCAGCAAGTAATATACAATAAGGGCAAGTGATATAATTCTTAACTCTCAAAAGGGTATAGCAAAGTTTGATAGTTCAAGGATAACATGAATATCAACAGTTTTCAATAATAGTCGCTAAGGACAGAATAATATCAAGGTGATTCAATAACAAATCAATTCAAGATTTCAAGATAACTGAATACTGAGCAGTCACTAAGGACTATGAACTTCTACTAGAATTAACAGTAATAAACTGAAAATCTAACAAAAATAGGTACAACAGGTGATCAGCCTAAAACACCATCGTTATGCATAACAATCAATCATACTCAAGTGTGCACGTCGGTTCTCCGACAATTATATATTTCCTTCAAAGAATGTTGTTCTTCTCAGTTAAATACAAGATCCCGCACCAATCAATTAGTTTGGGTCGCTTTTCAATACTACAAGTCTAGCCGAATCAAATGGCATAGACACTTTCACAATATTCAAGAACAATACTAAGTTCAACATGAATAATAGCTTTAATGAAATAAGAGTTCAAGTATGCTAATTCAATTCAAATGATTAAGTAGGAAACTAGTTCGCAATATACAAAGATAGAATACTTGTATCCAAAGAGATAAGGTTTAGATACTCACTTACGATATCCGTTGAATAAAGTAATGCAAGGGTTTAGGATACTTGCCTTATGCGTAGTTTACTCACGTAAAGCTAGCCAACACTTTCGAATTCCTATCGTAACGTATATATATGATATGCATTAGTCATATATTTAAATTTCACATTTTATCTAGCTACACAGTTATATAATTTCTATCCTTAACTTCCCCTTTTCTCAAGTTGATCATATTTATACATCATTACTATCATATGAGACTACCACAATTAGCAAACATACTCGCATAATATTAATATCAAATAAGACCACAATCAATACTAAATATATTTTATTTTAGTAAGTTATGGCATTCCCCTAAGTTAACCGTCAAAATCGGATTCACATATATCACATAGTATATATATATGTTAAAGAGTCTTTTTATATTCGTATAACCTTCCCTTGTTCCAAACATATGTGATATAGGTTCTAGGTCGACACTTGCGGTCATTCAAGGTCATGAAATTTACAAAGCCTATCATGCTTACTTTCAAAACACTTAAGGTATTTATATTAATTTGTATTAGGCATGCTCATGAGTACTCGTATCGCATATATGTAGCTAGCATTGTTATTATCTTGAAAACATGCTTCGTTTACGCTAAACTTGAATCATGGCAACTAATCATGGTATATATACATGCATGACACATGAATGAGTCTAAGAGTACTATCACATGTGTCCATAAATATCAGAATATGGAACTTACAATAACATGTTAAGATTTACGTTCAAAACTTATACTTTCACTAGTAAAGTTCATTTAACGCGATCCACGTGGTCACGTTACCTTATAAAATCTACATATGCAAGTTAACATGTATTACATGTGATTCTAGGTCATGTAAACATGTTTGCAAAATCAGTACCTCAATATGTCACACACATGTCAAAGTTTGTTTCATAAAACTTCCATTTTCGTTCGAAATGTTTACTAATCGAGGTTTAGCATGCTCACATCATACTATGAAACATGTATACACAAATCAATATTCATTTCATATATTTCTAAGCCGCTCTATCACGTACCAAAAATCAGAATATAGTCATGCTTTATAATGTTAATGATTGTTTATGAAACATAAAGTTAATTTCCAACTTCATGTCGTTTTGTTAACCATGCATGCTAATACACTAAAACATGCTTACATTGCCTCATTAGGTTTATATATATGTATTAATCATGCTTCCATGCTTGTTTAAACAAAATTAAACAAATAGTACATAACAGTTTTGTTGCAGGATGCAGAAAGTTGCAGCAGGGTGCCGGCGCTGTGGCGCGGCAACAAGAGCCACAATCTGGCGCTGCGGCGCGGGATGCACTGTGGCGCGGGATGCGCTGCGGCGCGGGCATAATGCCTGGGATTGGCGCTGCGGCGCGTGGACACTGGGTCTGAGGCACTGTGGCGCTGCAGCGCGCAGATAACGCTGCGCATCGGCGCTGCTGCGCCGCGACGCCGCGATGCAGACTCAGTTCTTGCAGTTCACGCTACAGCCAAAACCGACCCAAAACCTCCCATTTCATCGATTTCAACATACCCAGATGCTATTAGACTTCTTTAACTTACTAACATACACACATATATATATATATGCTTATATAACAGTCAATCGCGATTTATCAATTCCCAATTTCATGAACTCCAACCAAATTCACGAATTTGATGTTTTTACAAAAATTGAAGAGCAAAAATAGAAATGAAAGTCAAGAGAGCTATATAGTGGTTATGTATGTTCATATAACAACAATATAAGGGTTCTACAAATAAATTATGAACCAATTTGGCATAATCAAGAATTTGAAGGAAACTTTAGAAATAGAAAATGAAAATAAAGAACAAAGGAAGAGGGATTATACCTCTGTAACTGATTGAGCTTGCTGCTATTCAAATTCTTACAACTCTAGCCTGATATTATATATGCTCTCAATTTATCAAACTCAAGCAAAATCACAGCAAATGAAATTGAAGGGGAAGAGCTTATATATATAGAGAAATTCATGTCCATGCAATACTATTATTTTCCAAACCAAACTAACGGGTTGAAGGATTGCATGAGGGTTATGAAAGAGCAGGTAAATGGTTGTTGGATTCATCATGAATCCCATTCCCTCCATAATTATGAGCTATGAAATGCTAGTTGCTGAGTTTGGGGAGAAGAAGAAGGAATAGGCCTTAGCCTTTTGTTATGCACGGGAAGAGCAAAATGAGTCTATCATTTAGGAACAAGTAAGGCTCAGTGATATGAACAATGTAGAAAAATAAAATAACCCAATACATACACATTTTATATACACTTAGGCATATATGTATACCTAAGTTATATATTTAGAGTACAATTAGAATTACAATGTAATCCCAATAATCATGTTATTCACATAATGTAGTAAGTATAATCCACACACATATAATCCAGGTACATTTTTATCTTACCAATATAATTTAATCGGATGTTATCACATTATATTATCTCCTTTATTATTACAATCAACAATTGATTTCAAAATATTCACGATGTATTATTTTAATGTATACTTACATACATATTGTCACATTGGCTATTATCATGTAACTCCCATAATTCAATAAGCCTTACCATATAATAGTGTCATATTACACTTCACATAATACATAGTTAGCTAATATATGTTACACATTTAATTCGCATTCTTGCACATAGAATTACTCATGTTATTAATTAAATATTAATTAATAATATACATACATCCTTCATCATTCAATATAATTGTTAATCTCCATAACAATTTAATTAACCCTTATATGATTAATTATCACTTTAATATAAATCTTATTATATTTATAAACACGTTGCTCATTATTATTATTATATTTCTTGCAATAATAATAATAACATATTATTAATCAATCACAGTTAATATTCCACAATAATTAATGAATATTCTACAATTAATATAGATTAACTGTTTGCTTAAATTAATATAATCATTCTCATATTACGTCAATGTGTCACACAAGGCTATCAACGAGTTTATCGTAAACTCCATCAATTTCTCAATTATTATAATTATTCAATTTAATAGAATTGAATTAATCATTCTCATAACACAAAATCATTTATATTAAATAAATTCTCACTTCCATTAATATTTTCCTTTAATAATAGATGAAAATTCTCAGGTATTACATATTACATCATGAGCATATTATAAGATGTGATATTGAGAATAATATTTATGCAACCTTGTGGACCGTTAATTTCTAACGTTCACATAATTATGTCTTGCATGACAAAAATAGTAGAGTTAAATCAATTGGAGGTTTAATTATAATTATTAAATGGTGAGTTAATAAATAACTGTTATTAATTATCATTATAATAATTGAGTATATTTGGGATAATAGATTTTATGGGAAATGATGGGTTGAGAATACCCAACTATTTTATAAATAGCCCAATTAAAATATTTATTGAATTTAACCAATGTACATGAAGTATATTATTATATACATGGGTATACTTTTATATGTGAATGTACATATATGTAGATTTGTGTATATATGACATAACTTTATTAGTGTAGCAAGATTAAGTTATTAAAATCGACTTAATAAGAAATAAACCTATGTATGCTTGCATGGAATTGCTAAAGCTGAGTAAACAAAATGCTTGTCCCAATTAAAGAGTCCCATTGCTATTCACGTGAATAGGCCTTTGGCCTAGCCTATATCTAAGTTCTCAAACTCAATAAATTGTAAATGGTGGTGATGACGAATGGGGAGTGGCTCCAATAATGAATGTCACTATTCTACCAACTCTTGCTTGCCCAATGGTTTCTCCTTCCTTCCTTTGGTTGAAAATGGTGGACAAAGCTCTTGGATGGGTAATAGATTTTCTATAAATTGGAACCTCTTCTCTTCTCAATTGTTTTGCTACATTCTCTGTTAAGTTAAATTAGAGTGAGAATATATTGAATTGGAGAGGAGACTAGAAATTGAGCAAGCGTAAAAATTCACAGCAGTAAAGATTTCCTTATCATGTTCTTGAATTTTAAGTTGATGAATTCTTAGAATTTCATAAAATTTCTTGTCGATTAGCTTGGTAGTTAATAGCTATGTGTTTACTGAGTATGTATGCAAGCTGGAAGCAATGTGGATTAGTTTAAGCATTTGATATAAAGGTTTGCATAATTGGGTTGCTGGTTTCTGCTAATGTAGAGCCATTTTTAAAACTGTCCATGGATGGCGCAGCTGCGCCAGTCCTGTAGTTCAAAACTGCACAGCTGCGCTGCATGCTGTGTCTGGGTCTGGGTCTGGGTCTATTTTGGAGCAATGCAGCTGCGCCGCTTCAAAGGCCTAGCACAGCGCAGCTGCGCCAGGCACCAGTCAGAAGTCTAATTTTCTGTTATAAATTGATGAGTCCTAATATATTGAAATATGATAAGTTTAGCATGCTAATTTAACTTATATATGCATGAAAACAGATATGATATATGGTTCAAGGATGCCTCGATAATAATGCATTGCTTTAGCATGATTAGTGTACGTTTTGAAAAGAGACTTGAAGATTTTGAAAACAAATCTAGACTAACCTTGAGACTTTTGAATTCTGATATTTAAAGCTTGTGTAGATAACTTAGTCATGCATACAAATAAGTATGACATATGGTCTTGAGTACCTTTGCATATCATGAGTTGCTTAAATGGTTACTTTCCAAAGATTATATAAAGGTTTTGAAAACAAAGCTTGTGTACCTTAGATTCTAATCTTGATAGCATGTATGCGAAGTCTAGCTATGTATGACATAAGATTCAAAGTTGTTTCGTATGTGTTAGATTGCTTTGATTTGGTTTAAAACGCTTTTAAAGGAAAACTTGGATAGTTTTGCAAACTAAGTTTTATAAACATGGAGTGGTTATATTTTAACCTTGTAAGCATGTACAAACGAGTATAACATATGATTCAAAGTAGCCTTGCATGATTAGTTAAGCATGACATTGATTTTGAGAATAAAACGTAGAAAGTTTGAAAGTAAGATGATTGAACATTGAGTTACTTGCATTCTGACTTTATGTACAAGCATGATAGGACTTATATGCCTCTAGTCATGATTGGTATGTGCACCCCACTAGTAGATGTGATATGCACTATACTGGCATGTTTTAAAGATGAACTACACTAGCTATATATAAATAAATTAGATCTATGCGAACATGTGTATTAAAGGGTGTTTAGCATGTCATGTGTTAGTACCGATGCATGCTAAAAGGCCAAAATAAAACCAGAGACCAAAAAGTCAATTTTGGACTGATCAAGGAAGGGTGTCGCTGCGCCCATCCCAAGGCTAATCTCAGCGGAGCTGTGCCACAGGGCACTGCTGTGACACCCCCAAATCCGGGTACTTCGTTTCCACATGATTTGGTGTTCACTTTCTAATTAAACATACATCTACCCAAATAAAATTTCAAACTAATTACAACCTTCATAAAACCTTAATAAAATCTTCCTCTAGAAAGAATGGCAACTTGTTCAACAAAAATCCCAGGGTTATCTAAACCTTAACATCATTCAAATAACATAAATGCGAAAATATAAACATAACCAACTAAGTCTTATTACAAAAGCAACTTGACGTCACAAGCCTTCACTTATTCATCTTTCCTTTTCCTTTACTTGTTGATGGTATGTCAACATTCTTGGTCTCAACTGCAAATGGTGGTAAAGCAGGCAAGAGTGAGCAAACAAAAGCTCACTTGGATATACAACAGTGATATGACATAAGTGAATTGTTTCAAAAGAGTTTGAATAACTTTACTTTCATCAATATAAAGAATTGAAATATAATTCTTTCATCAATATATAGGATTCGAATATGAAATCATCTGAGGGTCATAAGACCTTGAACCATTGTCCTAGGTTATAAATATTTCTATTTAAACCTTTAACAGTCAATAAGACTATGGACCCTTAACTCGTACTCAGGGGGATCAACCCTTTGTACCATGAATTGTGCACAACCATTTAACGCTTTCGCATAAATTTCCCCTAATTAATAGGGTTGTTCCTTCTCAGAAATTGAATACAAGTCCGCACCAAAGAAAGTTTGGTTTGGATAGATAAGGGAACTTTAGAGTTCAACTGTCATCAACTAGGAGTAGTTGAATCGACTTACAGTCCTTTACAGTTCAATAATATAAGAATCATGAACCAATTTCAAAATATAACAATAAACTTATAATAGATAGGCATGCTTTTAGAAATAACTTAAAACATTCGATAGACTAAGTAGATCTTGCTTGAACAACTAAGTCAAGATCATATTACTAAAATAACGCTTTAATACTTACGCTTTATGAGTATGGTATAACTTGTACCACATATAACAAGTGAATGAACTTTTATGATTTATTGAGCAAGGGTTAGGAAACTTGCACAATAAAAATATACAATGACTAGGCTTGTATAGCATTCAAGAGTAGATTAAAGAACTTGCACAATATAAATAACAAGTTTAGAAACTTGTTTAACATAAGAGAATAAGGGTAAGAGAACTTGCCTTAAGCGCAAGCTACACTTTAACAACTATACGCACTTCACAAACACCCTACACATTTATATTGCATTCAAACCATCTATTAGTATCCAATTACAACATTTAAACCATTGAACTTCATATCCAAGTCCAACTCATAGTATAATTTACCACATTGGTTACTAATTAGTCAAGTATGTGAGTCTATACTCACGGCATGCATTAATAAGCCTATACTTCAATGAATCGTGTTGTGTGCCTCGTGGAAGCAACACACAAACACACACATGTAACATATTCATAATATACTTCAATCTAACTTAAACACATCAAAAACATGTTATCTTATTATACATTTCACTTTCCAAGTCTTAGAAACAAGTTAGCTTAACAAACGGGGCATAAAAACTCAAAAACCAAAATCCAGAATTTCCGGGCAGCAACCTCACCCGCTGGGGCGGGTCCTCCCAGTACAAAACACCCGATGGGGTGGGTGTTCCCCCTGCCAGAACGCCCGGCTCGCGAACTGGTGGAGAATTAAGCCAATTTGGCTTATTCCTTCACACCGAATTTGATTTTTCCCAACATGATAAACATAAAACTTGATACTAGCAATATTTTAAACTTATTATCATGCTCATAACATATATAATCCATAAAACACATAATCCAAAACAAGATTTCATGATTTTCAAAGAAAAATACAATTTTAAGCGTTCTTGACGAAAATTGCTACTACGAATTCGTTTTTCATCCAATTCAAGTGATTCCAATTGTGATAACTCATATTCTTAATACATTAACATAATACATGATCAATTTTAACAATAAGTCAAAATCAAACATCAATTTGATAGTTTCAAAAGCCGTTTTCAGAAATAGTTTCACCAAAAATCACTATGAACATGCTTCTTATTGTTTATCAAAAATTCATGGATTGAATTGCTAGAATCATCATATAACTCATATATAATCATGTTATATCACATATTACACATAATTCATGCTCACCTCAAGGATTTAAGGAAATGTTCAACATAACTTCATAATCTAACACTATGAACATGAATTTCATAGTGTTCATCATATACTTATGATTTGAAATTCTTAAACAACTATGAAACTCTCATGTAAACATATATATATATATATATATACATACATATCCCATTCACATATCAAAATAAATAGCTTTCACAAAGATACTTTCACATAGAGTTCTAAAACCATGAAAACATAAAAAAATATGCTTTGAAAACTTGTTTTACAACAATTGTATTTTGAAACCCTTTCATGGCATACAATTTCATATGAAAACATATAACACATATAATTTCATGATTGTAAAGACCTAATTTGGCAAAGAAGAAAACACAACACATAAGAATTAGTTCTAGGGTTAAGATTATAACCTTACTAGTTTTGGGTTAAGAGAGAGATGAACTTGGGCTTGCTTTGCCTTCTTCTTCTTCTTCTTCTTCTTCTCTGAGAATTCTCTGACAATTCTCTCTAACCCTCTTCTTCTTTTCTTTCTTTGTTTTGTAAAACTAACGTAACTTTGTTTTTAACTTAACATATATAATATTATACATATAATCATATACATATATGTAACTTAGAAATAATAAGTATAATATTTATAACCATAATAAGTATTATTAATTACATAGGTTATAGAATTTGAAAAGAGTAAGGCCACGTTTGGCAACCTCTTAGAAAAATAGGTTTTTAGTGCTAAGGTCTTGTTTGGTAAAACACTTTAAAATCCTTTTCTAGTATTTTAATAACTCTTTAAATCCATAGATTAAATATTACACTTATTTAATTAAATTACAACACTCTAATTCAATTAAATAAACTAACATTCACATAATCCCAAATTGTCACACAATTGAATTTCCTTTATTAAACATAATTCGTGTGACACCCCCAAATCCGGGTACTTCAATTCCACGGGACTTGGTGTTCACTGTACGAATATCATCTATCTATCTACCCATAGTAAATGCAAACCATGCAATAAATAGAATTAAATTCTCCCCTTATGGGGTTACAACATCTGAGTAATAAATAAAATAAATCCCAGGTCATACTAACCTTAAACATCCGTGCAGAACATAAACAAATATATAAGTCTTACACAACTCTAATATAAGTCTGAAACATAAACAAATAAAATAAACAACAAGTCTTCATCACTTGTTGACCTTGCCCTTGCCTTTGCTAGTAGAAGGCTCGTTGGACCTTTCGTTCTTAACTGCAATGTTATTATTACGCAAGAGTGAGCACGATTGCCCACAAGTATAATAATATGACAACAATATAATAGCATGCGAGTGAATCAAAGACATCTGAATAAAGAGACTCAACTTTTGACTCAAGAATGAATAACAGGAATCAAAAGAACGTCTGAGGGTCATAAGACCTTGAACTATGTCCTAGGTTGTAAAGTTTTTATGCTTTAAACCTTTAACAGTCATAAGACTATGGACTCTACTTCTCGTACTTAGGGGGATCAGCCCTTAGTACCATACTGTGCACAATATCTCAACGCTAAAGCGTAAATAATCCCCTTTTACAGGGTTGTTCATCTCAGTTTTGACATCAGAGTCCGCACCAAAGGAAGTTTGGTTTGGATAAACTCAATAAGTATTTTGGAATTTAGAACGTTCATCAACTATGGACTAGTCGAATCAATAAGGGTTCACTAGTCCTATAAGGTTCAACAATAACATCGATATTCAACTTAAATAATAAATTTCAAGAGTATACAATCGAATAAGTATTGTATAACTGAGTCATGCTTTTAAAAGAGTTACAATATGTAATATGAATTTCGAACTGGAACAATTAAGAACACGAGCTTACTCGATATAGAAACACAAGTCTAAGACTTAATAAATAAATAAATTAAAATTTAGGGAACTTGCTAAATTAATAAGTTAGGGATAGGATACTTGCCTCTTGCACAAGCTACAAATATAATTACAATTCACATCCTCAACGTCCTACACATTACATTATGTATACGACATCGATTAGTTTTCATAACTACCATGTTTAACTGTAGAACTATTCACTTAAGTTCGACTTACAACTTGGTTTATAATATTACTCAATGGCTAACCACATAACATGAATGTAAACTCACAACATGCATATCACACATGTATAGCCCTTTAAACAATCATAATCAAGTTTTACAATTACGATATTTAAGTTCGCACTTAGTTTGTTAACTTGAACCTTCACATTATCTTATACATGTCAATAACTTAATTTATTAATCATGAACTTCAAATCATATAATATTCATGTATGTAACTTAAAACATCTTTTATTATCGAGAACACTACACTTGTGTGCGTGCATGTCCGAAACCCTCCGATTGCCTCCGAATACGCATCAGTCACAAAGATGGCCAAGTTTACCCATTTTAACGATTTCAAATTGAAAAACTTAAAGAATGAAAGTTGTAGGTCTACTCGTTATCTTTCTGAATCATCTTGAATCGCCTTAATCGGAGTTCGTATGAAAACGTTATGCTTATTTTACTACAGGAGGTCAAAACAGTCTCAAAAATAAAAAAAAACAAAGGCTCCTGGACAGCCCTTATACCCATTGGGGCGGGTCCTAATACCCATGAACACCCGCTGGGGCGGGTCCCCCTGCTGGTGCACTCCCTGGTTCGCGATTTTAACAGTTCGTTGGCCCAATTACTCCAATTAAATACAAATTAAACTCACATAGCGATTTCTATGAAGTACGAACTTCATAGAAACATCATACAATGTTACTAACATGTTTTTAACATCTTAAATCATGCAATTACTCGAATCAAACCATTAAATTTCACTGTTCTTGGTGTTCTTGACGGTTTTGAAGAAAATCAAGAAATTCAACGTTACGGATTCGTTATAACACCGAATCCGTTCGTTTAACTTCCGCTTTGTTCGTATAAACGTGTACAATCATATGCAAATGTTAATTCAAAGTTAAACCATCGATTCATGGTATAAAATTTGTACGTAAAGGCCGTATGGCCATATATACGACTCTGTAATTTTTGAAAACCCAATTTAAACAAAATTCGATTACTGCAAGTTATGCATATATGGCATATAATATGTTATAAACACATATGAACACACATATAGCCATATAATGAACAAATATCAATTTTTTTCCATTCACAGAGAATTTTTAAAGCACGTAAATGGAAAACTCTGTAACTTTTGAAAAATCAAATTAAGCATAACTACATGGATTTAATCGCATTCAATCATGCATACATGATATACAACATGTTATGATCATACAATAACACATATAAAATCATATCATACATTAATTATCAAATTAGTTATTTACAGAGAATTTCTAACATACGTTAATGGAAAACTTTAAGAACTTGAATTTAAAAACTTAGGAGAAGGAATTACCCTTGCTAGTTTGTGAAGATGATTCAAAGATGATGAAAATCTTCTCTCAATTCTATGTGTTTTCTTCGTTGAGTTTTTCTCTCTAAAATTTTACTCTGATGAAATATAAAATTTTATATGTTATATGTTTATATAAGCCTATATAATTATACGCATATTCAAGCTGGTGGAGTCGTGGTCGGTTAATGCCCTTAGTGGGTTAACTGGCCAACTCCTCATAGGGCCTCGTTTGGCTAGCTCATTTATTTCTCCTTTCCACTTATTTTAATAAACTTTTATTATATAGTAAATCGTCACACTTCTAATTAATCAATTAATGTTATTTAAATCACTTAAATAAAATAGCATAAATTCATATTAAATCACATAGTCACATAATTAAAATTCTCATTCATTAATTATGCCAAATCATTAAATCTCTATTTAATTATTTAAATTAATTAGAATAACATTATGCTTATTAATTAATATATTAATCAAATAAGCTTAATTAAATACATACTTTGAATATAAAATTCACCACATTAATTTAACTAATGTGACACGTATAATTAAATTAATCTACCACAATTTCATCAATTAATTATTTAACTCAATAATTAAATCATCGAAAAATATTTATTTAATTCAATAAATATTCAATTTAAATTACAAAAATCTTGTTCGTCACAATTCGTGTACAAATTATTATCACTTAGCACATAACATTAAATCTAATTAAATTATTCCCAATTAAATTAAAATGATGCTACACCATTGCTAACATATCAATTTAATTAATCATATAGCACTTAATTAAATTATCCACAACAATCGCACAATTTATTTATTTATCTTCACAATTAAACTCAATAAAATATTTATTTAATTCAATAAATATTTTTAATTAATATTTAAAATTCTCAATCGTTACAACTGCTGCCTGATTGTGTTTAAAATGTAATCTGAACCTTGTAGTAAGCTTACATTGTTATCATGAGTTATGAAACAGAGTCTAAATTATATGTTTAGTGTTCATTGATGTAATGGTGATATAAAACCCGAAGGTATAATTCCGTTAAGGTTTGAGAAACTTAAGGATAATATAGATCATGTATATATGAGTTTTAAATATATGTCGAACACTTAGATAGTTAAGTGTGTGATAGATATGAATGTTGATATTAAGAATGGTTAAGGTATACCTATACATACCTAGCTATTATAAGAGTACGATAAGAAAGTGAAACGAAGGTTCTAAGAACCAAGTTATAAAATAATGTAACAATTGTTATTATGTTGAGGATGTATGGATGTGTATAACTGACGAGTGTGAATCCATGATTATATAACTATGTAGGATTACACGAAGTGCAGATATCTATAAGTAGGTAAGTCGTAGTTGTTAAACTACGAGCCAGGCAAGTCTTTCAGTTATTATTTGCTATATGAATTCGATAACTGTTAGTTGAATTATGCTATGATGATGTTGACTTATATATAAATTATATATGAGATATGTTTGAGATTGAAAGTTGATCTTTAATGATATATTGGTGAAGTTAATCTCTATGCCTGTTATGTGAGAAGTAACATGCGTAGTATATTTAAATAATTATGAATGCATGAACTGAGCATGATATTATATGCTATGTGATGTATGAAAACTGTTAGAATTGTTGAGATGTCGAGCTCACTCTTGCAAATAACCACTTTTGCAGGTTAAGGACTCACGATAAAAGTTACGTGCTACGTGATAGAGTTCGTTAGTATTGCAAGAACATTACTGTTAATTTAAATATAGGCTCTTGAACCATGCTTAGGTTCTAGAAGATGTATACGATAGTAGCTTACGTGTTTTATACATGCTAAGATTGTAAAGTTGTACTATGTGATACATAGAGAGTTTCGAATTGAGATGTAAGATTTTATACAGTAATTCTATTAAAGTGAATCCTAATATAATTGATTCAAGATTATGAAATCAATAAAAGATTTTATTCAAGGAGATAGAAAAGTTTAAGTTTTTTCGCATTTTTGTAACATCAAATATGATGTATAGACAGGGATGGTATATGACCAAGATTTGAATCTTGTAAAAGGTTTGGGGTCATTATACAAGATATTGGATATGGAAAGAATTTACATTCTAATTTGTAATAAAGTGAAGTTATATTCTTTTAGTAATGAATAAAAGATGTAATAGTTTGACTAGTAGTACCGTGACTGCACCTGATCCGAGGTAATAAAAGGGACCCAGATTTGGGGGCGTCATAAGTTGGTATCAAAGCTGTAGGTTATAAACCTTAGGTAAGAGTACCTTAGACTATAACTTGGGAAAGGGAAAGAAAAGATTTAAAATATATACGTAAAGATTCAAAGAAGAATCTTGAAGTATCTAGAGAATGAGAATCAGAATTTACCTAACTCCGGTAATAAAAATGTTAAGATGATGTCTATAAGATGAATATGACAAAGATAATGATAATGAATTCGAATGGAGTTTAGTTGATAATAGGGATAGAACCCTAAGGTAAATCGATGATCACGACGTGATCAGATTGATCTATGAAATAATAAATAGTCTGTAACGACCAAGTGTGTATAGCTTGATGCTACAAGAGAAGGTACTATGAAATGGTACGAGCAGAACTCATGAGGAGTTGTATGTGATGAAATATAAAAAATTTCGTAACGAGCAAAGAGCAAGATAGAGTTAAGTGTTGGATTTTCATTGAGGACTCATGTGATGGCTTAGTTGTACAAACCTTTGTATGGGCAGAGGTTTGTGCTTGCGCTGAGTGTATCATATTGATAATAGTTGGAATGTTGGTGTCACGCTATTATTATACATATGGCGGAAAGGTGATTCTTTTCTCATGTTTATTCTGATAGATAGATATTACTAAGATTAGGTGCGAGTTCTTAAAACTCATACTTATGGTAAGTTCGTGACTCATAATTGAATGGTATGTTTTTGAACCCCTAAGCCTATGGACAGTTCTTGATTGATTCTTGAACTACGTATTGCTAGGATAAGTTCCTAAACTCATATTATTGTGGTAAGTTCATGAACTCATAACGTGTGGTAAGTTTGACGAACTATACTGTGGTATAGGAAAGTTATGGATGAAGAATTGAGGATTTTTAATAGATAGAAATATTAAGCAATTGATCATTAGAGCAATTGAAGTTGATGGTGGAAGCATAGGTATTCCAAATCTTCTAGCTATGCTAGACTTCAAAATTTTGATATCAAGCTAAATTCGCACCGATGTGCCTTTCAAAATAAAATGAATTTTTGTTATCAGTAAAACATGGTTACAATTGTGTAGAAGTGGGATTCGTACCACTAACACATCATTACCAGTTGCGATATGATAACATCAAAATTGATTTTTCAATGGTTTTGAACTGTTTAAAGAAGAGTCTACGCTAATTATTTCGGCTAGACAAAAATAATTTGAGATATCAAAATGTATTTTATATATCATCGATGCATCATGGAACCTGATGCAGAAATGATAAAATTGATGGAGTTATCAATGCAGAATTACATAGTGTTTGATGTGATCTAAGCCGACTATGGTACGATATAGTATGACAAAGTCATAAAATGACGAAATTCTCAAATGGACTGTAAATACAGTGCGGTATCATGACGTCAGAAAATGATTTTCAGAATTTTAAAGAAAAGTTTAGTGCCAAGTAAATTTGGTTAGACACATGTTTTGATCGATATTCGAGTTATTGGTATACGTATAAGCTAATTGATTGAGCTAGACAAATGTTTACAAAGATTTAAGTATCTCTTTGAGAATTTATCCCGAACCAAATTGTTTTGGAACAGACTCTGATATTAAGACTGAGGTGAACAACCCCGAATAATGGGGAAAAACTGGTTGGATGATATATTCCAATCTGAGAACTGTGGTATAATAGATTGACCACCTAACGTACCAGCATCAGAAGTTTACCTTCTTCGTGATTGTAAACATACCAAGTTCAGCATGGTTAACAAATTTGCTTACGGTGAATACCGTTAAACCTGAGAGTTCACGGTCTATATGACCCCTCGGCCAGATATGAAAACTTTTAACTCCTTAGAGAGAAGTCATAGAAAAATGTGATGATAGAAAAGCTCCTCATAGAAGGAAGCAAGACGTACTCATTAAATTGAGCATGAGATCAGGTAAAGGTTAACTTAAAAACCTAGTTTTGATGAATAAAAGGAGTAGAGATTAGTAGATTGTAATTTTGAGAACGAAATTCTTAGAAGAATGGGTGAATGTGACAACCCAAAAATCTATAAGATTTTAAATGATTAAAATAAATGTTAAAGAATAAAACCTAGAGGAGAATTTGAGAATTAGCTTAATATTGAGCTTGTGAGGTATGCCTAGTGTGGCAAAGTGATGGAATAAACATTCATTAAATAATTTAATGAATAAATTTTTAAAGGAATTAATTAGTATTATTATGTGAATTAATTTCTATGGGCTATGATATGTAATTATATGTTATAAGTACATCTATATGATATGAAGTGTAAGAGATCAAGGTAACTATATAATATAGAAAGCTATATGGTAAAGTGAAATGATTCACATGAGTTACATAAATGGACCTATGAGACAATGTGTTATATGTGGTACATTAATGTGTACTTTATAAAGGATATTAAATTAAATAAAATAGATAATTGTTGTTAGTAATTATTTCAATGGTTAAGTATAATTGAAATAACAAAGTTAAGATAATGTGGTGTGACACTACTGAATTAAAATATATTTGGTATTGTCGAATGTACATGGATTATATACTGTGTAATATAAGTTGATGTGCACATGTATACATATATGTATAGGTACATATGTATATGGATGTATAAGGGAGGTATTTAATTACATAGGTGTGTATAAAGACTTGTATGCTAGCTTTGTGTACAAGGTGAGAATTAACTATGTGATATGGTGCAATAGATCCCCTCCCATGACCCATATTCTATGCCCAAATGCTGATTTTTATACCATGATGAAGTTCAAGCTAGAGCCATATGGGAAAATTGATGAGGAAGTACCATGAATAGTAGTAGTTGGTGGAGTTAACCACCAACTCTTCTTTGACCCTTGGGTATTGTCCATAAGAGGGTAATAGATTGACTATAATTATAAAACATGTAAATAAGAAATGTAATGATATTACATCATGAGCATATTATAAGATGTGATATTGAGAATAATATTTATGCAAACTTGTGGACCGTTAATTTCTAACGTTCACATAATTATGTCTTGTATGACAGAAATAGTAGAGTTAAATCAATTGGAGGTTTAATTATAATTATTAAATGGCGAGTTAATAAATAACTGTTATTAATTATTATTATTATAATTGAGTATATTTGGGATAATAGATTTTATAGGAAATGATGGGTTGAGAATACCCAACTATTTTATAAATAGCCCGATTAAAATATTTATTAAATTTAACCAATGTACATGAAGTACATTATTATATACATAGGTATACTTTTATATGTGAATGTACATATATGTAGATTTGTGTATATATGACATAACTTTATTAGTGTAGCAAGATTAAGTTATTAAAATCGACTTAATAAGAAATAAACCTATGTATGCTTGCATGGAATTGCTAAAGCTAAGTAAACAAAATACTTGTCCCAATTAGAGAGTCCCATTGCTATTCACGTGAATAGGCCTTTGGCCTAGCCTATATCTAAGTTCTCAAACTCAGTAAATTGCAAACTCAGTAAATTGTAAATTGCAAAATACTTGTCCCAATAGTGAATGTCACTATTCTACCAACTCTTGCTTGCCCAATGGTTTCTCCTTCCTTCCTTTGGTTGAAAATGGTGGACAAAACTCTTGCATGGGTAATAGATTTTATATAAATTGGAACCTATTCTCTTCCCAATTGTTTTGCTACATTCTCTGTTAAGTTAAATTAGAGTGAGAATATTTTGAATTAGAGAGGAGACTAGAAATTGAGCAAGCGTAAAAATTCACTGCAGTAAAGATTTCCTTATCATGTTCTTGAATTTTAAGTTGATGAATTCTTATAATTTCATAAAATTTCTTGTTGATTAGCTTGGTAGTTAATAGCTATGTGTTTATTGAGTATGTATGCAAGCTGGAAGCAATGTGGATTAGTTTAAGCATTTGATATAAAGGTTTGCATAATTGGGTTGCTGGTTTCTGCTAATGTAGAGCCGTTTTTGAAACTGTCCATGGATGGCGCAGCTGCGCCAGTCCTGTAGTTCAAAACGACACAGCTGCGCTGCATGCTGTGTCTGGGTCTGTTTTGGAGCAGCGCAGCTGCGCCGCTTCAAAGGCCTAGCACAGCGCAGCTGCGCCAGGCACCAGTCAGAAGTCTAATTTTCTGTTATAAATTGATGAGTCCTAATATATTGAAATATGATAAGTTTAGCATGCTAGTTTAACTTATATATGCATGAAAACAGATATGATATATGGTTCAAGGATGCCTCGATAATAATGCATTGCTTTAGCATGATTAGTGTACGTTTTGAAAAGAGACTTGAAGATTTTGAAAACAAATCTAAACTAACCTTAAGACCTTTGAATTTTGATATTTGAAGCTTGTGTAGATGACTTAGTCATGCATACAAATAAGTATGACATATGGTCTTGAGTACCTTTGCATATCATGAGTTGCTTAAATGGTTACTTTCCAAAGATTATATAAAGGTTTTGAAAACAAAGCTTGTGTACCTTAGATTTTAATCTTGATAGCATGTATAAGAAGTCTAGCTATGCATGACATAAGATTCAAAGTTGTTTCGTATATGTTAGATTGCTTTGATTTGGTTTAAAACGCTTTCAAAGGCAAACTCGGATAGTTTTGCAAACTAAGTTTTACAAACATGGAGTGGTTATATTTTAACCTTGTAAGCATATACAAACGAGTATGACATATGATTCAAAGTAGCCTTGCATGATTAGTTAAGCATGACATTGATTTTGAGAATAAAACGTAGAAAGTTTGAAAGTAAGATGATTTGACATTGAGTTACTTGCATTCTGACTTTATGTACAAGCATGATAGGACTTATATGCCTCTATTCAAGATTGGTATGTGCACCTCACTAGTAGATGTGATATGCACTATACGGGCATGTTTTAAAGATGAACTACACTAGCTATATGTAAATAGATTAGATGTATGTGAACATATGTATTGAAGGATGTTTAGCATGTCATGTGTCAATACCTATGCATGCTAAAAGGCCAAAATAAAACCAGAGACCAAAAAGTCAATTTCAGACTGATTAGGGAAGGGCGTAGCTGCGCCCAGCCCAAGGCTAATCTCAGCGCAGCTGTGCCACAAGGCACTGCTGCCTGATTGTGTTTAAAATGTAATCTGAACCTTGTAGTAAGCTTACATTGTTATCATGAGTTATGAAACAGAGTCTAAATAATATGTTGAGTGTTCATTGATGTAATGGTGATCTAAAACCCCAAGGTATAATTCCGTTAAGGTTTGAGAAATGTAAGGATAATATAGATCAAGTATCTATGAGTTTTAAATATATGTCGAACACTTAGATAGTTAAGTGTGTGATAGATATGAATGTTTCTATTAAGAATGGTTAAGTGTTGGGTTTGTACGTAACGCAATCATGCAATCAAATCACATAAATAGGGCGGAAGCGTAAACACTAGGTTTTTAAAAATTTATACAAACCCATAACCATGATCATGCTTTGTGCTTGTTATCAATAACAGAAAAGAGAGAACATGGAATTATACCTTTGAAGATCTAAGCTTCCTCAGGTACAAGTTTTACTCCTTTGATTCCTTTGATTCCTCTGTAGTGGCTCCTTCCCTTGATCAATGTCAGCCACCCAAATGTTTGGCCTCTAACGGTGATCCACCAAGGAAGATGAAGAACTCAAGAAGATGGGTTATTGGCTTAACCCTTGTTTCTATCTCTATAGAATATGTGTACTCCCAACTCTTGAAAAATTCACGTCACTTATTTCTGATATAAGACTCTCTTATATAGATATTAGGTTAACCCTCCTAATCCAATTAGAATAGGGTTTTATTTAATTAATTTATATCCTAATCTTTATTAGGATTGAGAGAGAGTACTGATATTATATTAATTCCTAAACTCCTTTAGAATTAAAATAATAATAATAATAATAATATTAATAAGACTTCTCTTATTAATTTATATTTAATATTTCTAAAATATTAAATAATAAACATTAAGCTATTTAATTTATTCTATCATCATAGATTAAATTAATTATACTTAATGTATTATTACTATCATGCCATTTTCTTCTTAAATAATTCTTCTTCCTTTTATGGTGTGACCCTTTAGGTTCTCCATATTAAACCGGTTGTGAATAAATCAATTAGAACAATTCTAATCTTATTTAAATAAACAAATTAAACTAATAATCTATTTAAATAAATAATATTTATTCTACAATAGGGATAAGCCTCCCTAGCGATCAACGACTTTCAAGATAATATAGATTTCAACATTAATCATAAAAGAACCTGTGAGTTAATAGTTACCGTACAATTCAATCCTTCCACCATACAATGTCCCAATTAAATATAAGACATGGATTTACTGTCAAGTCTTAATTTATTTAATCATATGTATTTCGATTAGAAAATGCACAACTCCAAATAATGCAAATTAGAAACCTCTTTCTAATTTCATTCTACCTTGGCCAAGGATTCCTGGGTTGTCATTTAACGAATCACATAGGACATATCTCCTCTTTTACTAGAGGTGATAGATTCTTTATTGATCATTCATTATCTTCATATGTAACTCATTACACCCAAGCATACCCTATATATGCCTTAAAAGGCCTTAAGGAATTAGTCAAAGTATAATTTGTTACATACAAGATACTATGATGATCTCAAGTCCAAGGATCACATGTACTACTATCACATTAGGAATTCCTATTGACAGGCGAGTAAAACTCCATTAGGTATTCCATAGCGAGTCACGTTCAGTGAACTTATTCTCCAATAAGCACCTACATACTTGCTTTAGTGTCTCCACACAAATGACCATGAGATCAGTCATCCTCATCCAATGAGCAAGCAACATATGTACCAATCTATCCGGATTTACTAATCCCCTTTTTAGTAATCACACGATTGGGAACTATTTTAGTTTTAAAGCTTTCTAAGAATTTAGATCTCATTAGCATGATCAACATCATGATTCTAAAAGCATTGCTTAAAACTATGGGTTATTTACATATTATAAAAACAGCACCATGTAGATAATTAAATGCCTTTAATAAATAAATATTTTATTAATAAATAAATAAGATTGTTTACAAAGTATGTGCTTTATCATCATACATGATTGGCTTGTATGCACACTACTATCAATCTCCCACTAGCACTAAAGTCAATCGCCATGGTATCTCATACCCATCTTCTCTAAGTGACGATCAAACTGCTGTTGTGTTAAAGCTTTAGTAAATGGATCTGCAATGTTGTCTTGAGAGTCTACACGCTCCAAGGTGACGTCTCCTCTTTTCAATGATCTTCCTGATCAAGTGAAATCGCCGCAACACGTGTTTAGATTTCTGATGAGACCTGGGTTCCTTAGCCTGTGCAACCGCTCCGGTGTTGTCACAGTATACGGGAACTGCTTCTCCAATGCTAGGAACCACACCAAGTTCAGTTATGAACTTTTTCATCTAAACAGCTTCCTTTGCAGCTTCACTTGCAGCTATATACTCTGCCTCTGTCACTGAATCAGCAACCGTTTGCTGCTTGGAACTCTTCCAACTCACTGCACCTCCGTTCAAGGCAAACACATACCCTGAAACAGATTTACTGTCATCTTGGTCTGTTTGAAAACTTGAGTCCGTGAATCCCTCGAGTTTTAATTCAGACCCACTGTAGACAAGAAAAATATCTTTAGTCCTTCTCAAGTACTTTAGGATATTTTTCACTGCCTTCCAGTGCTCTTCTCCTGGATTCGACTGGTATCTGCTTGTTACACTAAGTGCGTGAGCAACATCCGGTCTAGTACATATCATACCGTACATGATAGATCCTATTGCAGAAGCATAAGGGATCTTACTCATACGGTCTCTCTCCTCAGGTGTCTTTGGGGCCTGTTTCTTGGAGAGATTTATTCCATGGCTCATCGGCATGAGACCTCTTTTGGAATCTTCCATGCTAAACCTCTTTAGCATCGTATCAATGTCTGTTCCTTGGGATAAGCCGAGCATCCTTTTAGATCTATCTCTATAGATCTTTATCCCCAAAATATAGGATGCTTCACCCAAGTCCTTCATGGAGAAGTTTTTAGATAACCAGATTTTAATGGATTGTAACATAGGAATGTCATTCCCTATCAGTAATATATCATCAACATATAATACAAGGAATGATACTGCGCTCCCACTAACCTTCTTGTATACACATGGTTCATCCTCGTTTTTGATAAAATCAAACTCTTTGATTGTCTCATCAAAACGAATGTTCCATCTACGAGAAGCTTGCTTCAACCCATAAATGGATCGTTGTAGCTTACAGACTTGATTTGTTCCAACTTTTGAAATAAATCCCTCTGGCTGTGTCATATACACATCCTCCTCAAGTTTCCCATTGAGGAAGGCCGTTTTCACGTCCATCTGCCAGATCTCATAGTCGTTGTAAGCTGCAATCGCAAGCAAAATCCGAATGGACTTGAGCATGGCTACTGGTGAGAAGGTTTCATCATAGTCAACTCCTTGTCTTTTTTGAAACCTTTTGCAACCAGTCAGGCCTTATAGGTCTCTACCTTTTCGTCTGCTCTAGTCTTTTTCTTAAAAACCCATTTACACCCAATAGGTTTAATACCTTCAGGTGGTGAAACCAAAGACCATACTTTGTTTTCATACATGGAGTCCATTTCGGATTTCATGGCTTCAAGCCATTTCCCTGAGTCTTTATTACTCATAACCTGTTCGTAATTCAATGGATCAGCATCATTCATGATGTGTACCTCATCGTCATCCTCTATAACGAATCCATACCTCTCAGGTATCTTTGGTACTCTTCCAGATTTACGAACAGGGTGTGGTACAGTAGGTTCTTCTACTTAGTTAGGTACCTGACTTTGGTCCGTGGCAACTTGTGGTTCTTGAACTTCTTCAAGATATATCTTACTCCCACTGACCCCTTCATGGATAAACTCTTTCTCCAAGAAGGTAGCATGTTTCGCAACAAACACCTTTTGATCAGTTGGATGATAGAAATAATACCCTACGGTTTCTTTAGGGTATCCCACAAATCTACACTTATCGGATTTAGTCTGTAGCTTATCATTTTCAAACTTTTTGACATAAGTTGGACAATCCCAAGTATTAACATGCTTAAGATTTGGTTTTCTCCCTTTTCACATCTCATATGGAGTCTTTGGGGCGGATTTGGTAGGTACCTTGTTAAGTAGGTATGCAGCCGTTTCTAGGGCATATCCTAGAAGGAAATTGGAAGGTCGGTAAAACTCATCATGGATCGAACCATGTCCAACAGTGTTCGATTTCTCCTTTCAGATACTCCATTTAACTGTGGTGTACCTGGAGGAGTCCATTGTGAGATTATACCATTTTCTATGAGATAATTGAGAAACTCACTGCTTAAGTATTCTCCACCTCGATCTGATCGAAGTATCTTAATACTCTTGCCCGTTTGTTTCTCTACTCCACTTCTGAACTCTTTGAACTTTTCAAATGACTCTGATTTGTATTTCATTAAATACACATATCCAAATCTTGAGTGATCATCAGTGAAAGTAATAAAATAAGAATATCCACCCCGTGCACTTGTTGTCATAGGTCCACAAACGTCTGTGTGAATCAATGCCAACAACTCTGTAACTCTCTCTCCTTTTCCACTAAAAGGAGATTTAGTCATTTTACCCATGAGACAAGATTCACAAGTTGGATATGATTCATAATCAGATAGCTCGAGGAGCCCATCTTTATGCAACTTGGATAATCTTGTTTCATTGATATGACCGAGTCTACAGTGCCACATATAGGTATAATTAATATCATCTCTTTTCCTTTTCTTAATTTGTTCAATTTGAAATATATTTTCTTGCAAGTCAAGTGTATAAAGTCCATTTCGCAAATTTCCAATACCATATAAAACATCGTCTTTATAAATAGAACAACCATTGTTCTTTATAATAACGTCAAAACCTTCCATATCCAATACAGAAATTGAAATAATGTTTTTAATAATATTCGGAACATAATAACAATTATTAAGATAAATGGATTTGCCCGAAGGTATTGCTAAACAATAAGTTCCTACAGCTAATGCAGCAATTTTTGCTCCATTTCCCACTCGTAGGATCACCTCATCTTTGTTCAGCTTTCTACTTCTGACCAGTCCCTGCACAGTATTACATATGTGAGAACCACAGCCGGTATCCAATACCCAAGTAGAATTATGACTTTCAGAAAAATTAATTTCAATCATAAACAAACCTTGATTGGAAGTCGAAGCTTCTCCAAGCTTCTTCTCTGCTAGAAACTTCTTGCAGTTCCTCTTCCAATGTCTCGGCTCATTGCAATGAAAGCACATTCCTTTAGCTGGTTCAGGTTTCTTTTGCTCCTTTTCTTTCCCTTTTCCCTTAGCCTTCTTAGATTTCTTCTTTTCAGAAGACTCCTTGGGCCTCTTCCTTTTATTGGAAGAATCCACCATCAAGACATGGTTCTTCTTGGATGAGAAGTGACCTTCTGCAGTTTTCAGCATGTTAAGCAGCTCAGGTAAGCTGACATCTAGCTTATTCATGTGAAAATTAACCACAAACTGCGAGAAGGTCTCAGGGAGTGACTGCAAGACCAAGTCTTGACTCAACTCCCCATCCATGACGAACCCAAGCTGTCCAAGGCGTTCAATTAAATTGATTACCTTCAGAACATGAGTCTCGACGGTAGTGCCCTCGGTCATCCGAGATCGGAAGAGCTCCTTAGATATCTCATATCTAGCAGTCCTACTCTGTTCACCATACAACTCCTTGAGGTGAAGCAGCATAGCAGGAGCATCCATTTTTTCGTGCTGACGCTGAAGCTCGTTATTCATGGATGCGAGCATGATGCATTGAGCCACAGATGCATCATCTTGCCACTTATTGAAAGTGGCAATCTCTTCCTCAGAGGCTGTTTCTGAAACAGATTCAGGGATAGTGGAATTTAGGACAGAAGAAATCTTTTCAGCAGTGAGAACAATTCTCAGATTTCTTAGCCAGTCCTCATAATTCGTGCCAGTAAGCTTATTTGCATCAAGTATGCTTCGTAGTGAGATTAGTGATTTTGACATTTTTAAAATTCTGCATGTGAAAAGACAACATTTTAGCAAACATTCATTTTATTAACTTTGCATACCAAAATAAATTTAGGTCTTTATTTTAAATTGGTATCTCCCACTATTTTCATCAAACTATATTACCCTCACTCATATAGTTCGGCAACATCTAATAAAAGATTTGCTAGTGAGATTAAGGATCCCATTTCAAATGTATATAACCTTGTGAATAGCACAACAAGCGATATACAAATAAATAGGTAGACAACTCTTGTCAATTACATCACCATGTAACTCCTTTTATTTTGCCTCTTAAATCATAATGGTCATGTGTGTGCACATCCGAACTAAAATGATTTAAGTTAAGTCCAGCCTAGCACTTCCATAAATTCAAAAAGAAAAATTTTCGTCCTTGTGGATAGCACAACAAGACTAGATCGTTCAATTTTCTTGATAAGCATCAAATGTGATTAATTAACATCTTAAACATTCAATACTCGCCTTGTGGATAGCACAACAAACTCATATTAAATATTTAATACTCTATTAACTAATCATGCTAGAAGGCGACGTTCGATATTCCAAATATCATTTGAACGCTTCAGACTTAATATTATTTCTTTGAGGGGTTTGTTATTATTTGTCTCATCTTTTAAGCGCGCATGCACATATATATATAAAATACGCGTCATTTTATTAAACATGCGAAGCATGTTTGTATAAATATATAATATATATAATATTTAGCATGCGATATAGAATACTATATTCTACCCGGATTGATTATGGACTTTTATTCTAGTTTGGTTCACTAGAGCCACCAAGTGAACCAAAAGGTCAAACCTAGGAATGCAAGAATTTAAATTTTAAATGTAACTATTACATTTAAACCCGGGCTCCATACAAACGGGTCTTCACGCGCTCCTTGCTCCTTGGTCTCCAATTTCTTCAAAATAATTCTAACTATCTCTATTACATTAACTATTTTAAAATTAAATAGAAACCTTGATCAGCAGTCAAGGGGAAGTACATAGAAAGGAGATAGAATTTACATCGAGAATAAAACTAGAGAAGACGAGGTACGCAGACCCCATTTTATAAAACCCATACATTCAAGCATTCATCCAAAATAAAATCCAATCACATTGGTCATAGTCCATAATCAACCCCATTTATTATCATACACATCAACATATGCATCAATAAATATCCATTCATCTCATGAATAACAATGCTATTCCATATATGGATCGATGTTATTTAATGGACAAAAGTTTTGCTAAATTTTATTTTTAAAACAAAATAAACTCTTTTATTTTAATCAAAAATAAATCCAAATTAAACTCCTTTAATTTTAGCATTCTGAAATCATATTTCAGATAAAATAAACTTCTTTATTTTAAAACTTTATCAATTAAATAAACAGTTTACTTAATTAATTAAAATCAATTTTCAGGGTCTGTCCAGGTACCGGCGCAGCTGCGCTAGTAATGAACTGGGCATCTACACAGCTGCGCAGGTAGACGGAAGCAGCAGTTTTTTGCAGACCGGCGCAGCTGCGCCAGTAATGAACTGGGATGCTGCGCAGCTGCGCCGTTCGCCGCAGAAACTTGCAGAAAATGAATTTTGCCCAGAAAAACGATCCAATTCTCACATCAATTCATACATGGAATTATAAAATTTATAATTAGCACAAAGTTAGGCTCTGATACCACTGTTGGGTTTGTACGTAACGCAATCATGCAATCAAATCACATAAATAGGGCGGAAGCGTAAAAACTAGGTTTTCAAAAATTTATACAAACCCATAACCATGATCATGCTTTGTGCTTGTTATCAATAACAGAAAAGAGAGAACATGGAATTATACCTTTGAAGATCTAAGCTTCCTCAGGTACAAGTTCTACTCCTTTGATTCCTTTGATTCCTATGTAGTGGCTCCTTCCCTTGATCAATGTCAGCCACCCAAATGTTTGGCCTCTAACGGTGATCCACCAAGGAAGATGAAGAACTCAAGAAGATGGGTTATTGGCTTAACCCTTGTTTCTATCTCTATAGAATATGTGTACTCCCAACTCTTGAAAAATTCACGTCACTTATTTCTGATATAAGACTCTCTTATATAGATATTAGGTTAACCCTCCTAATCCAATTAGAATAGGGCTTTATTTAATTAATTTATATCCTAATCTTTATTAGGATTGAGAGAGAGAGTACTGATATTATATTAATTCCTAAACTCCTTTAGAATTAAAATAATAATAATAATAATAATATTAATAAGACTCCTCTTATTAATTTATATTTAATATTTCTAAAATATTAAATAATAAACATTAAGCTATTTAATTTATTCTATCATCATAGATTAAATTAATTATACTTAATGCATTATTACTATCATGCCATTTTCTTCTTAAATAATTCTTCTTCCTTTTATGGTGTGACCCTTTAGGTTCTCCATATTAAACCGGTTGTGAATAAATCAATTAGAACAATTCTAATCTTATTTAAATAAACAAATTAAACTAATAATTTATTTAAATAAATAACATTTATTCTACAATAGGGATAAGCCTCCCTAGCGATCAACGACTTTCTAGATAATACAGATTTCAACATTAATCATAAAAGAACATGTGAGTTAATAGTTACCGTACAATTCAATCCTTCCACCATACAATGTCCCAATTAATTATAAGACATGGATTTACTGTCAAGTCTTAATTTATTTAATCACATGTATTTCGATTAGAAAATGCACAACTCCAAATAATACAAATTAGAAACCTCTTTCTAATTTCATTCTACCTTGGCCAAGGATTCCTGGGTTGTCATTTAACGAATCACATAGGACATATCTCCTCTTTTACTAGAGGTGGTAGATTCTTTATTGATCATTCATTATCTCCATATGTAACTCATTACACCCAAGCATACCCTATATATGCCTTAAAAGGCCTTAAGGAATTAGTCAAAGTATAATTTGTTACATACAAGATACTATGATGATCTCAAGTCCAAGGATCACATGTACTACTATCACATTAGGAATTCCTATTGACAGGCGAGTAAAACTCCATTAGGTATTCCATAGCGAGTCACGTTCAGTGAACTTATTCTCCAATAAGCACCTACATACTTGCTTTAGTGTCTCCACACAAATGACCATGAGATCAGTCATCCTCATCCAATGAGCAAGCAACATATGTACAAAGTAACGATGAAACTGCTGTTGTGTTAAATCTTTAGTAAAAAGATCTGCAATATTGTCTTGGGAGTCTACACGCTCCAAGGTGACGTCTCCTCTTTCAATGATTTCTTTAATCAAAGTGCCGCAACACATGTTTAAATTCAAGATGAGACTTAGGAACTATTCCTAGTTCAGTAATAAACTTTTCATCCGAAATATCAACTTGCAGCTTCACTTACAGTTATATACTTTGTCTTTGTCACTAAACCAACAACATTTTTGCTGTTTGGAACCTTTCCAATTCACTGCACCACCTTTCAAGGTAATGACTTACCCTAAAGTGGATTTGCTGTCGTCTTGGTCAGTCTAAAAACTTGAGTCTGTTTAATCCTCTAGTTTAATTCAAACCCATCATGTGTCATAATGACATCCTTAGTGTCGGTTAAGTACTTTAAGATGTTTATCACTGTCTTACAGTGATCTTCTCCAGAATATGACTGATCATCATCAAGTCTCGTATATTTCGTTGCATACATGATATATAGTAACTCATGCGATCTCTCTTTTATTGAGGACAATTTTAGAGAGATACACTTCATGGCTCATCATCATGAGACACCTTTGGGAGTTTGCCATAGCATCTAATGAATATACGTTCCTTGGGTTAAGCCGAACATCCTTTTAAATCTATCTATACAGATTTATATCCCCAATGTAGGATGTTCTACCCAAATCATTCATGGAGGAATGCTTAGACAATTTTATTTTGATCGATTGTAGCATAAGAATGTCATTTTCTATCAGTAATATATCATCAACATATAATACAAGGAATGAAACAGCGCTCCCATTAACCCCTTTGTACACACAAGGTTCATTCTTGTTTTTTTGATAAAATCAAACTCTTTTAATTGTCTCATCAAAATGAATGTTCAATCTTTGAGAAGCTTGCTACAACCCATAAATGGATTGTTGTAGCTCATATACATGATTTGTTTCAACCATTGAAACAAATCCATCTGGCTGTATCATACATACATTCTCCCCTGGTAATGCATATTTGAGGAAGGGTGTCTCCACGTGTATTTTGCCAGATCTAGTAATAATAAGCTGCAATCACAAGTAAAATCCAAATGGTCTTGTGCATTGCTTCAAAGATCCATTTTAGATATTATGGTCATCTAACATTTCTTTGTGTCTTAATTACTCATAGCATGTTCGTAATTCAATGGATCATCATCATTCATGATGTGTACCTCATCGTCATCCTCTATGACAAATTCATACCTTTCAGGTATCTTCGGTACTCTTCCAAATTTACGAATAGGGTGTTGTACAGTAGGTGCCTCTACTTGGACAGGTTCATCCAATTGATCTGTAGTGGTTTGTGGTTCTTAAATTTCTTCAAGATCTATTTTCCTCCCACTAGCCCATTTAAGGGTAAACTTCTTTTTCAAGAAGGCAGCGTGTTTCGCAACAAACACCTTTTGCTCAGTAGGATTGTAAAAATAGTATCCCATACTTTCTTTAGGATATCTCACAAACGTGCACTTATCAAATCTTGTCCCAAGCTTATCATTTTGAAACCTTTTCATATAAGCTAGACATCCCCAAATCTTAACATGCTTAAGACCATGTTTCTTCCCTGTTCGCATCTCATATGGAGTCTTAGGGACGGATTTCGAGGGGACTTTATTTAGTAGATATGTAGCCGTTTCTAGGGCATGACCCCATAATGAAATTGGAAGATTGGTAAAACTCATCATAGAATGAACCATGTCCAATAATGTTCGATTTCTCCTTTCAGATACTCCATTTAACTGTGGTGTACCTGGGGGAGTCCATTGTGAGATTATACCATTTTCTTTGAGACAATCGAGAAACTCATTTCTTAAGTATTCACCACCTAGATCTGATCAAAGAATCTTAATACTTTATCCAGTTTGTTTCTCTACTTCACTTCTGAACTCTTTAACCTTTTCAAACATTTCAGATTTGCATTTCATTAAATACACATATCCAAATCTTGAGTGATTATCAGGTAAAGTAATAAAATAAGAATACCCTCCCCGTGCATTCGTTGTCATAAGTCCACAAACATCTCTGTGAACCAATGCTAACAACTCTGTAACTCTTTCTTCTTTTCCACTAAAAGGAGATTTAGTCATTTTCCCTATGAGACAAGATTCACAAGTTGGATATGATTCATAATCGGATAGCTCTAAGAGCTCATCCTTATGCAACTTGGATAATCTTGTTTCATTGATATGACCGAGTCTACAGTGCCACATATAGGTATAATTAACATCATCTCTTTTCTTTTTCTTAGTTTTTTCTATTTGAAATATATTTTCATGCAAGTTAAGTATATAAAGTTCATTTCAAAAATTACCACCACTATATAAAATATTATTTTTATAAATAGAACAACTGTTGTTCTTTATTATAATGTCAAATCCATCCATATCTAATATGGAAATAGAAATAATATTTCTAATGATATTCGGAAGAAAATAACAATTATTTAAATAAATGGACTTGCCCGTAGACAGTGCTAAACAATAAGTGCCTACAGCTAATGCAGCAACCTTTGCTCCATTTCTCACTCGTAGGACAACCTCATCCTTGTTCAGCTTTCTACTTCTGACTAGTCCCTGCATAATATTACATATGTGAGAACCACAACCGGTATCCAATACCCAAGTAGAATTTTGACTCTCTGAAATATTAATTTCAATCATGAACAAACCTTGAATGGAAGTCGAAGTTTGTCCAAGCTTCTTCTCTGCCAGAAACTTCTTGCAGTTCCTCTTCCATTGACTCGACTCATTGCAATGGAAGCACATTCTCTTACTAGTTGGATCAGGTTTCTTTTGACCATTTGTGTTCACCTTACCCTCATCCCTTTTAGATTTCTTTGTTTCAGAAGATACCTTGGGCCTCTTCATTTTCTTAGAAGAATCCACTATTAAGACATGGATCTTCTTGGATGGGAAGTGACCTTCTGCAGTTTTTAACATGTTAAGTAATTTAGGCAAGCTGACATCTAACTTATTCATGTGGAAATTAACAATGAACTGCGAGAAGGTCTCAAAGAGTGACTGCAAGACCAAGTCTTGACTCAACCCCCCATCCATAACGAACCCAAGCTGTCCAAGGTGTTCAATCAGATTGATCACCCTTAGGACATGAGTCTCAACGGCTGTGCCTCGGACATCCGAGATCGGAAGAGCTTCTTATATATCTCATATCTAGATGTCCTACTTTGTTCACCATACAACTCCTTGAGGTGAAGCAACATAGTAGGAGCATCTATGTTTTTATGCTGACGCTGAAACTCGTTATTCATGGATGCGAGCATGATGCAATGACCCCAAGATGCATCATTTTGCCACTTTACAATGGTGGCAATTTCTTCCTCAGAGGCTGTTTCTGGAACAGTTCATGGGACAGGTGAATTTAGGACAAAGAAATCTTCTCAGTAGTGAGAACTATTCTCAGATTCCTTAACCAGTTCGTGTAATTTGATTCGGTCAGTTTGTTAGCATCAAGTATGCTACGTAGTGAAATTAGCGATTTCGACATTTTTAAATTTCTGTATGTGAAAAGATAATATTTTAGCAAACATTCATTTAATTAATTTTATATACCAAAATAAATTAGGTCTTATTTTAGATTGGTATCTCCCACTATTTTCTTCAAACTATATTACCCTCACTTATATAGTTCGACAACATCAAATTAAAGATTTGGTAGTGAGAATAAGGATCTCATTTCAAACGTATATAGCCTTGTGTGTGTGCACAACAAACGATATATAAATAAATAGATAGACAACTCTTGTCAATTACATCAACATGTAACTCCTTGTATTTTGCATCTTAGATCATAATTGTCAAGTGAGTGCACATCCGAACTAAAATGATTTAAGTTAAGTCCAACCTAGCACTCCATATATTCAAAAAAGAAAAATATTATCCTTGTGTGTGCACAACAAAATAATATTGTTCAATTAACTTTATAAGCATCAAATGTGATTAAATAAACATCTTAAATACTTAATACTTGCCTTGTGTGTGCACAACAAACTCATATTAAATATTTAATACTCTATTAATTTATCATGCTAGAAGGCGACGTTCGATATTCCAAATATCATTGAACGTTTTAGACTTAATATGATTTCTTTGAGGGATTTGTTATTATTTGTCTAATCTTGTTTAGCGCGCATGCACATATATATATAAAATATGCGTCATTTTATTAAACATGCAAAGCATGTTTGCATAAAATATAATATATATAATACTTAGCATGAACATATAGAATACTATATTATACCCGAATTAATTATGGACTTTTATTCTAGTTTGGTTCACTAAAGCCACCAAGTGAACCAAAAGGTCAAACCTAGGAGTGCAAGAATTTAAATTTAAACATAACTATTACATTTAAACCCGGGTTCTATTACAAACGGGTCTTCACGCGCTCCTTGCTACTTAGTCTCCAATTTTTTCAAGATAATTCTAACTATTTCTATTACATAAACTATTTAATATAAATAAAAACCTTGATCAGCAGTCAAGGGGAAGTACATAGGAGGGAGACAGAATTCTACATCAAGAAAAAATCAGAGAAGACGAGGTACGCAGACTCCATTTAATAAAACTCATTCATTCAATCATTCAACTAAAATAAAATCCAATCACATTGGTCAATAGTCCATAGACAACCCCATTTATTATCATACATATCACCATATGCATCAATAAATAAATATTCATCTCATGAATTAAAACATTCCATATATATGAGTATCATTTAATGGACAATTTTAAATTGCATGAAATACAATTTCAAGATTAAAATAAACACTTTATTTTAATTATAAAATTATTAAGAATATATATATATATATATATATATATATTCGTATAAAGTGAATATCGTTTTTGACATTAGATCACCTTTAGAAAACTTACAGGATACATTTTGGTTTATGTACTTTATATATATATATATATATATATATATATATATATATATATATATATATATACAACCTGACAAGTCTGGATACTTAATATATATTATATATGTATATGATATCACGTAACGTGTCTGGTCTCCATTTGAAAGCAAATCAATAACCTTTAAGCCTTTTGCGAAAAAATAATCGGTTATCGCAATTTTACCTTCTTTTTTTTCATAAAAAATAATTTTATACAATAAAATTATACCCAAGAAATTATTCTAAATACATAACTATAAATATATGGAATCAAAAAAATTAATAATTGCATAAAGGTTTGGCTCTGATGCCACTGTTGAATTTATACGAAATCGTGACATAATCAAATTGCAAAATGTAGCGGAAGCATGGTATATCAGAGTTTAAAATTTTCTACAAAACCATTACCTGAATCATCCTTGAATTTTTGGGTTAGATTTCTTCCTTTGATCAACGTTAGCCACCCAAGTATTTGGTCTCTAGAGGTGATCCACCAAAGAAGATGAATTATCAAGAATGAGGGTGGTTGACTAAACCCTAGTTTTTTATCCTCGATAGAAAAGGAGTACTCTCCAACAATTGGATATGCATCAACTGATATCTAACATAAGACTCCTCTTATATAGATATTAGTCAACCCTTCTAATCCTATTAGACATTGAATTTTATTTAATTAAATAAACTATTTTAATTAATTAGGCTTCCCAGCATATTGAGATTAATTAATTAAACTCCTTTAATTAATTTGTCTCCTAATCTTATTAGGCATAAATAAGAGTACTAATATTAAATTAATTCCTAAACTCCTTTAGAAATTAAAATAATAATAATTGTAATAATATTAATAAGACTCCTCTTATTAATTTATATTTAATATTTTCAAAATATTAAATAATAAATATTAAGCTATTTAATTTATTCTATCACCATAGATTAAATTAATTACACTTAATGCATTACTACGATTATGCCATTACCTTTTTAAATAATTATTCTTCCTTTTATGGTGTGACCCTTTAGGTTTTTTATATTAAACCGGTTGTGAATAAATCAATTAGAACAATTCTAATCTTATTTAAATAAATAAATTAAACTAATAATTCATTTAAATAAAGAACATTTATTTTATAATAAAGATAAACCTCCTTAGCGATCAACGACTTTCAAGATAATATAGATTTTAACATTAATCATAAAAGAACCCGTGAGTAAATAGTTATCGTACAATTCAATCCTTCCACCAAACAATGTACCAATGAAATATAAGATATGGAATTACTGTCAAGTCTTATTTTATTTAATTATATGTATTTCGATTAGAAAATGCACAACTCCAAATAATGCAAATTAGAAACTCCTTTTTAATTTTATTCTGCCTTGGCCAATGACTACTGGGTTGTCATTTAACGAATCACATAGGACATATATCTTCTTTTACTAGAAATGGTAGATTCTTTATTGATCATTCATTATCTCCATATATAACTGATTATACCAAAGCATACCTTTTGATATACCCTAAGGGTTTTTAAGGAATAAGTCAAAATATAATTCATTACATACAAGATACTATGATGATCTCACGTCCAAGGATCACTTGTACTACTATCACATTAGGAATTTCTATTGACAGGCAAGTAAAACTCCATTAGGTATTCCATAGCGAGTCACATTCAGTGAACTTATTCTCCAATAAGCACCTAGATACTTGCTTTAGTGTCTCCACAAAAATGATCATGAGATCAACCATCCTCATCCAATGAGCAAGCAACATATGTACCAATCTATCCGAATTTACTAATCCCCTTTTTAGTAATCCAACGATTGGGAACTATTTTAGTTTTAAGCTTTCAAAGAATTTAGATCTCATTAGCATGATCAATGTAGACACTTGAGATTTTCCTTGCCCCGATACTCATCCAGTAGAAGGGTAAAACCGTTAATCAACCCCAAATCTGATCCACTATCGTTGCTTCTGTCAAATCTGATTCCCAATATCGGTAATCAAGTTCTGACAAGCAATCAGACCATTAATCAAGCTTCGACAGTCAATCGGACCATCAATCAAGTTTCGACAATCAATCAGACCATCAATCAAGTTCCGACAGGCAATCGGACCATCAATCAAGTTCTGACAGTCAATCGCACCATCAATCAAGCTCCGACAGTCAATCGGACCATCAATAAAGCACCGACAGTCAATTAGATCATCAAGCTCAACCCCAGTCTCAACCCGAGAGGTACCAATCAGTCTCGACAGTAACCCGAGAGGTATCAATCAACCCCGATCTCAACCCGGGAGGTACCAATCAACCCCGTTCCCAACCCGAGAAGTGCAGGTCATCCCCGATCTCAAACTGGGACGTCAAGACAACTTCAGGCATCAGCCTGAAGCATCGCCACAACTCCATAGCAAAACCTAAAATGACCACATCAGCCTCAGACACAACCCTGAGGTCAAAAGACTCGACTGGGATCCAAGTCTTGGAATCAGCTCCCAGAAGTCAACCAGCGACCATGCCGGCACTATAGGCAGCCCCGGGAGGGGTACAATGGTCATTTTACAAACTTTCAACCGACTTGGTCAAACTCAAGCCAAATCGATGCCGCCAAAGTCAGAATGAACACTAACGATGATCCCGAGTGGCAACAACGCAAGACAGTTCAACGGACAAACTACGGTGAATCGAAGACCTGGTTATGAACCCGTCTTCCTGGACCTGAAAAATGTTTTTTCCAATGTCATTGCAACACTCTCGGTGAGAGTTTTTCGAAAAGGAGTCGCACGCCTCAAACGGACGCTCTGATCAAAAGTTAAAAAGTTTCCGACCGAATATCGTATTGCTTAGAATGCACGTACTTCGAGAAGACCAAGCCGGGCATGCAGGACCCACCTCGAGTGGCCGCACCTCTACCTGCGGCAGCCGCATGTAGAGGTGCATGTAGAGATGCAGCTCCCCCTCTTTAAATAGAGGGGCAACCCCCTCTCATTTTGAAGAAAAAAGAAGCGCAGCAAATCCCTGCCAGACTGATGTTTCGACTTTTACACCTCTTCCAAACCCAAATATTTTCACTCCAACACATAGATATACCCATATACTACCACATATCAAAAAACCACCAGTAGATTTGGACGTTTAAGGCCTACGATTCGGCAAAAAGCACGTAGTGCAACCCATTGTAAGTATTTTTACGATCAGCAAGTCAATACTACTACTTTGCACTGTTTTACACCTGCACATCAAGTTTTATCTTCTAAATATGTCCGGAACTTAGTTCTGTGGCCGTTTTCGTCTAAAATTGATACATATTTGTACATAAACTCTGTTTTCAACATTTTTACAACTCGAATTGACGATCCGTCAGCTCCAATAGCTTCAATGCACTAGCACACACCGTTGTGGCAACTTCGTCGGACTGGGTTATCTTCCCAGTCCGAGTTTGGCCTTTTTTGTATATATTTAACTATTTATATACTAACATTTCAATTCTGTCAAGCCCGATTTTCAAATTCGAGGTAATTTATTACTTATATATATATATATATTTACGCATATCCAAGCGGTTTTCACCATAACTGGTCTTCATACCAGTATTGGTTGACTACATTCCTGTTAATATATATATTTTTTAACTCAGTTCGGGCACAGGCGTGAAAACCCATCGCCCTTTTTACTATTTTTGCACACGTCGCCAGACTGGGTGCTCTCCCCAGTCACTGGCTGACTATTTTTCTGTAATTTACATTTTAGTTCGGCTTGGATTATTCTGTGGCCTTTTTACTGCTTTTATATATATTTATGCATATATAAGCAGCCTTCATCATCACTGGTCATCTTTTCAGTCTTGGTTGACTATGTTTCTGTCAATATATATATATATATATATATATATATATATATGTTTCTGTCAATGCATTTAACATTCATTTGTATATGAATTTGCACTGACATTTCTGCGGGCGAACTAGATTTATCTAAATCTCGCAACTTCTTGCTTTCAACGGTTCAAACAGGTCCCGACAGAACTTGAAGGCTATAATGGCTGAGATTTCTTTAAATCTAGTTATTTTTATAGTTTCAGCTTCAAAAGCAACCTCGCGTCCCTTAGATCGCTATCTAGTGGGAACGAGAAGCTTCGGCCGTGCGGACCGGGATTTACTGAATGAATCCCTGGTTCTGGCTATTTTGGGATATTTATCTACTTCTTTACAATTTTGAACTGTGCAGGTTTTTAGCTATTCATATGTGAGCCTAGGAATCGTGGGATTCATGATCAAACTGATCAGAATCTGATTCCCACGATGGACAAACTCCAATTTATAGATGTACCCTGTCAGGTTTTTTTGTAAAATGTACATATACAGACCTTAAAACGGTTATCTGGATTTAAGGTCTCAACATAGTGAAAATATGGATTGTCATGCCAGCGTCCCTCCGATGGTTTTCATACCCATGAGGAAATCGACACTTTATATTTCTGTAGTCGAGGATGCTTCGCAGCTCAACAAATCACCATTTGCATGCAGCCTTAAGGCTATAAAGATTAAATTGAGGGTAGCGATATGCTTTAATTCTTATGTCAGCGTAAGGGTTTGATAAAACCAGCTTTCAAAACATCACTATAAATTCAATTCAAAAGCTTTTGCAAATCAAATTAAATGACGCTTTTTGAAAATCAAATTAAAGAATGATTTTCAAATCAAATCAAACCCTTCGTATATAGGCTCAACGAAGCCCGTCAAAGCTTTTAATAAATCAAAAAGCCCAATTTTCAAACAACATTCACTCACACATTCCAGTTTTAAGGGAAATATTTAAAAGATTGTGGTACCGTGTTTACTCGGGAGTCGTGGGGGTACCTAACACCTTCTCCACACTTAACCAATCCCCCGAACTCAAAACTCTAATTTCAAAGATCAAGTTTCGACAGTGTCCAGCAATTGGGCCTCTTTTCAAATCAAATTCGGCTGAGTTGGTACAACCATTTTCAAAACTATCAACTGGCGACTCTGTTTAAATCAAATCAAATCGTCGACATATACACATGTTGGCCTCTTTCCTAAAAACCCTTCAAACCTGTTTTGTAATAAAAAGAATAAGGGTAGAGATAACTTTGGAAGATTGATTTGAGGAAAACCGACCCACGGTATTTTTTAAATTTTCCAACGTCGACAATCAACATCATGATTCTAAAAGCATTGCTTAAAACTATGAGTTATTTACATATTATAAAAACAGTATCATGTAGATAATTAAATGCCTTTAATAAATGAATACTTTTAATTTTTTTTTAAAAGATCGTCTCCAAAGTATATGATTTATCATTATACATGATTGGCTTGTATGCATACTACTTTCATTATACTCATATTCATCACGTATAATGGCCATTGTTATTACACTAAAGCTTTTCTTTCTCGGTTTCACTTTCCCTAACCCTTAGGGTTTTAAGTTCTTAGGCAAAAACTTCGTCTGCCATAACTGAAATATTATTAGATATTCCATCCCGTCTTTGAATCTTATCATTATGCTTTTCTCGGAATTTTAAAAATAATTCCCGAGCAGAAACGGATGAATAGTGATTTTTCATAAATTTCTCGAAAAACATTTATTTTCATCTTGAAAATTTAAATCATTTAATTTTAGCACATAGCCAAAATCCTAACCACATTCGCATCTTCTAGGTCATAGAACGACCTTTAAACAACTTACTCAGTTTTATAAAACATATTCTAATTTATTTAATAAACTCAAATAAAATTTAGTTACATAAAATTCCGATTTTCTCGGTGGTTACATGACTTCTAGATGTTGGACATGAAAACAAATCTATGGGAACAACTAAATTATAAAGGGTGCCCTAGTCCGATTAGGTCATCGGATGGTAGGTTTGGTCTCTCATGGTTCGCATGGTCATCATATGTTGTGGAAATCCATCATTTTCAGTTGTGTTTATTTTATAGTTTTGAATGCATCGTTGGCTAAAGTTGATCCCTTAAATGCGGTGGCGATTCGTCTTGATAATAAAGTAGTGAATGGACTCTAATATTGCATTCAGGCATTACAAATATTTTAAAAGAATGATTTCTAAGTGATTGACATTTTCAAAACCAAAATATCTACTAAAATGAATAACATGCATAAGCATTATTTTTAATTTTTTTTAATAAATATTTACTTTTATTATGATAGTAGGTAGAGGACTCATAGAACCTAACCATAAATCGCACAAAGAAATAACGTCATAAAGGTTTCAAGATAATGCCTCCACGGAGGCTAGATCAAATAATGATAGAGACTTGAACTCTTGATCACTCCACTCCCCTCCCATCCCCTAAAAGAGAATGTCTGAAATCACTACTGTTGGTGCCACAACTTATTTATATTCATATGCTTAAAGAAAACTAATATTATCTGCAGGATCCACTTATAGGTTAAAAATTTGTTGGAAGGCTGATAGTTTTGATTGGTTCTGAACATCTGTTTTAGCCTCCCTTTCTAAACCCTTCAGGTAGCTTCTGTTTGGATGCTTTGAGAAAACATCAGTAGTCTATACATGGCTGCTCTCTTTATTAAGCTTTACAACATAACTTTTGGACCCTAATTTGGGTATGACCTTTTACCAAACTCTCCGCTCCCCAAAAATAACACACACAAATAACAAAATAGATAGATATATTACTTTCTAGTTTAATGTTTTTCATTTGTTTAAGTTACGTGGAATTCTTCAAATGCCCTTATGCCTCAATTGTTTGGATCGTTGCAGGTTTTGTACAAGCATAAGGCCAGGATACTGATAGAGATTTTAAAACAACAAAATAAAATATAGAGATAAACAGTGAAAATTTATTAAAAATGATAACTTACATAAAACTTTAGTCTTCTGAACTTGATGACTTCACAAGAAGAAGTACTCTTAACACTAATATTGAATATAATATGAACACTGAAATTCGGATGCTCTAACAAGTGAGCAATTAACCCTTCTTATAGGAATGAGGCTGAGCAACATTATTACAAGAATACAAATAACTTTAAAAACAAATCTACTTTAGAAAAGAAAAGTAAATACTTTAATAAAGCTGTTGATGCGTGTCCTAGATAAGGCTGGAGTCGTCTGGACAGCATGCATTAAGATAAAACACATGGGACCATCAAAAGATAAGATTGTCATGCCACTTGCCCCAAAAGCCTGAATTATTAAGGCTGAAAATGGACCACCAAAGATGCTTTGAGCATTAAACCACTTAACACGTCTTAATTATTTAGGCTATGAGCAGGGACCACCAAAAGGATCACTAGACGATACTTCATCATCACTGTCTAGCCTAGTCTCAGTGTCATCATAATTTTTCAACAAGTCTAAAATCCCATTTCTTAGAATACCTTTAATGGCAGATTTTAACTTGTTTTGAGAAGCATCGTATTTCTCCAAATCATAACCTTCTGGCTGAAAAGGCAGGTAAACAATTTCATTTTCATTAAATTTAGGTCACCACTTTATAGATGATTGCCTAAGGACAATTTGCTCAAATTCCCGCATGCTGATCAATCACATAAGATAATTTAAAGATCCACGAAATTTCATACGTACAATAAAAAGTTAACAGAGCCTGATTATTGTTAAGGCTACTAAAAGTTTGAAAATATTTTTCAAACACCTTATCCACCTTTGAAGGAAAGAAGGATACTGGACTCCAATAATATAATCATGACGGAAACCATGTAGTAAAATCCTGAGTTTTTATGTTCTTCGCGGGGTGAAGAAACCAACTGTGGGTATAATGGTCATTTTGATAGTATAAGAATTTTTCCAAGGACATAATATAGTCAAAATAGTTATTGGTTTTAGGAATCACTGATTTATTTTCAAAATATTTATGGGTTCTAAGATCACCCACTCAGTCACATGGATGTAAGACCTTTAAGATCTTGAAAGTGTAGAAAGCTAAGTTGTAGCGATCTCGATGTCTATGAGAAACTTAAATGGATCTAGTTTTCACTAAGATTTTCTCATAAATTTCCTGGTTTTAGCTAGGAACACTGGCAGATAATGAAAGTAAGACAAATATAACTTTGCCACTTGTTCAGTACGAACCGCATCAACATCCTCAATAACTACTTCCTCCTTGAGCATAGTATCTGTTGGGTAAAAGCTAGTTACACACAACATGCAAGTATACGTGGTCAACAAGTAATAAAGTGAAAGTAGAGGATCGTTCCCACGAGGAATTATTTAATAAAAATCACCAAGTACTAACTCGTAACCAACTTAATCTTATTTAAACAGATAATTTCAAGTTTGTGAATTAACAATATATAATTAAACTACTACTAAATACCACTAGTTTAAAATAAGATAATGGAGAGTTAAGATCACAACTTTACTTATTACTTCACTTAAATTAATACACTTCTTATCAATTATGCTCACTATTTTGAATTGTTAATCAAGAACACATAAATAAATATGACCATCTCTCAATGCATCATACTCAAATCAACTTAAATCCACATATGATAGAATTAAGAAGAACACCCTAATTTACTAATCCACTATATCTCTATGTGAATTACAATTAAAGAGAGTTTAAGCATAAGTTCTTATTAGATTACATGTGGTGTAAAGGTATATCTCTATCCTAAACACAAATCATGAATTCTAACGCTATGCAAAAAACACAATCACATGCCATTATGATCAGATATAAATCTATAATCCGTCTCTCAATTTCATATAGATTATCTAAGTAATTGTTAGCTAGACAATTATACAACTAAGTTCAAATCACAATAGAAAATTTTCACGATAGATCATAATAATTGATAGAGAAGCATATTAAAATAAACTACACAATAAAGTCCATTGTAATCTTAAACAAAAGATTTAGTTCATTATTATTGAATCAAACCCAAGAATCCACAATTGAATAAACATTAAAAGATAAAAATACGAATAGAGAAGAGAATAGAATCTGTTGTTAGCAAATCTCATGCTCTCTCTTGCTCCTGCTCTTGATCTTCAATGGTCTCCAAGTTGCTTCAATCTCCAATCCAATCCCAACAAGGGTTTTTCCTAATCTAATATCAGCTAATCTATTGGAATCTAACCTCCCTTAATCCTTGTGTATTCTTCCCTTTTTATAGCCCTCTGATGATCCTTCTCCAAAACCACTCTCAGAATCCTTTTTCGAATCAACTTCTAAAAATTAGTATTCTTTTCCCGATATGCCAGCCCTGGCAGGCTCGCCTCGGCTGGTATCCACTATTGATAATGTGACCCCCGCCCTGGCGAGTGAATTGGCCTATGAAAGCCCGCCCTGGCGGGTGTATAGTGACTGAAATTAATAAAATGACATTAAGCTCCATTTTTTATGTTTTGACCCTCCGAAGCCATTTCCTACAACATAAACACAAAAACAAGTAAAATAACACTAAAAATACTTAAAGTTAACAAAGAATTAAGCCTAAGAGATGTCCGATTCGTAGGCATAAAACCCACTCATCAGGATCAATATATTGAGAATCAACATAAGCTTTTCCTCTATTGTAAGATTTCTAAGATTGTCCTTTAAGAACTTCCTAGGATCTTTCCATTGACGGTTTGACTGCTCTTTTGGGAGAGCTGTCAAGGGTTAACACACAAACATTAGGAGTGTCTTGCAAGAATTCCCTAGTTAAGAAATCTGGTAGCAAATTTGTTTCTTCTTTTATGAACACAATATCAAAGTCAAATACTGCTAGCAAAGCTTATAATCTAGTAAATATTTGTTTTGAAGCAATTTTTTAACATTTTTCTCTAGAACTTCTTTAGCTGACTTGTAGTCAACTCTTAGTAGAAATATTTGATTTAATAGATCTTCTTGAAACTTGTCAATACACAGAACTATCGATAAAATTTCCTTTTTGATGGTAGAATAGTTTTTATGTGTAAGATTCCACCCCCTTAAAACAAAACGCACCAAAATTTCCTTTGAATTTTTGATTTGTTTTAAAATACCCTTATAGCCATTGTCTGAAGCATCTATTTCGACAATTTTTGGGGTCTCGGGATCAAAAAATATAAACATGGCAAGACTTTAGCCCGAAGCATAATCTTCTTAATTGCCATAGTACAATCATCTGTCCAGGGTGTAGGCTTCGTATTTAGCCTTTTGTAGAGAGGAGTTGCATCCATTGCCAGATCTTTGTAAAAATCTACAATATATTAATTAACTCTTCCCAAAAATATTTGGAGTTGAGTTCTATCCAAAATTTTGTCTGGTAACTTATCGGTAAATGCAATTGCTCTACCTATAGGAATATAGTGTCCTTGAGTAATATCAAACTCAAGAAATCTAATTTCTGTTTGAAATAATTGCATCATTTTGGTCGACACAACCAACCCTTCGCTTTTAACTATCGATTCAAAGTGCCTCCAGTGTTGAGCTATGTCCTTTGAGAACATAAGAGCATCATCGATGTAGACAATTATAAAATCCATAAATGGATTAAAGATCTCATTCATAATGTTCTGAAACTCAGATGACACATTTTTTAGCCCAAAGGCCAACATATTCCATTCATAATGGTCGAACGGAACAGTGAATGCCGTCTTATATTTATCCTCTTCATTGATCCAGATTTGCCAAAACCCACTCTTCATATCAAATTTTGAGAAGACATTTGCTTTAAACAATCTATTTAACAAATCCCTCTTTTTTGGGATTGGATGTCTAATCCATCTCAAAACTTTGTTTAGATGTTTTTAGTTAATCACCAATCTGAGAACACCTCTTTCCAGCTCCGCTGCATTTTTCACATAAAATGCCAAACAAGACCAAGGCGAGTAACTCTGTCTGATCAATCCCTTTTTTAAGAGATCAATTATTTCTTCTTGGTAAAGTTTTAAAAACCTTTCATTCATTTGAGTAGGCTTGACTTAGGTTGGAATAAGTCTTTCATTAAATCCCTCGATGTATGGGAGAGAGATAGTATGATTCTTTCTTTTCCAAAAAGCGTTAGGAATATCAAAGCAAATTTCTTTGCTTAATTTCTCTTGATAATTTCTTACTTTAAGTTTGAACTTCTCATCTTTAAGATGTTTTTTTATCTTCTTGATTTCCAATTCTTGCTTTTAAAAAAAGAGAAAATCTTCTTTGCGTTTCAGTAAGTGGTTGAAATATTGAAACCGTGGTTCAAAAATGAAATCAAACCGAACTTTTAGTCCCTCCTTATTAGTGTTGATGCCCTTAGTGTCAATAGACATTGGGAAAAATAAACTAATAAATGGTGTAGCCAATATGGCTGCCTTGGACATGTTTTTCACCAATAGGAATGAAGTTTCAAAACAAACCCCATTATTGCATAACACTGCATCAGATAGTTTGTAATCAATATGCAAATGTCTCCCATAAGTATTACTCAGTATTTGAACGATTTTTGAGTAGTATTTAGAAAGAACTAGACATTCTGCCAGACAATCTAAGTCTGCACCCAAATCTATTAAAGCTTCAGTAGTGACTTATAATTTATTTTCAATAAGGATTGTAATCTGAACATACCATTTTTGAGTGATAATCCGATCAATCATATTGATTTTTAATCATTTTGAGCTAGATTCACATGGGATAATTCGTCTGTCTTGAAGGGCAAACTCATGTATTTCATTTTCAAAATCCTCACTCTCACAATCATTAATTATAGGAGAACTTGATTCTTCTATTTTTGATTTGCCTTTATCATCTCTACTTTTAAGTCAGTGAATGTCCTTCTTAACTTGCTTGATTCCCCTCATGAGATAAATAGTTATGACTTCTCTTGAGTCATTTTAAATTAATGATCATACTCTGCAGTTCTTTAAGAGTAGGTTCTTTATGACAATTATTAATCCTATCAAAAATCTTCTGCAATGAGTATTAACTAGGCTCAAACCTTTCGTCTTCATCATCGGAGGACTTTTTCTTACTTTTAGTAAGATTGATATACTTCTCGATCATCTGTCTCTTCTTGGTAAAGTCTTCAAGTTAATCAATGATATCAAAAAAAAGTTTGTCTTCTTTAGATAGCACATTCAAAGAAAGACCATTTAAGGTACATAGACATACTTCTCCTTCTGCACACTGGCAATCCTCTAAGTTAACACATGAAACTTCACTGTTGTTGGAAGAAGAATCGTCAGAGTAACTGTCTTTAGAACTCGAACTAGAAGAAACATATTCTTCACCGTCAGAGTCAACTAAGACTGCTAGAAGTTGCCTTCTAAGCCCTTCATCTTTAAACAGTTGGTTAATCTTCTTTTTTGATGGGCAGTCAGGACGTTTATAACAAATCTTGCCACACTTGTAACAAGTAGGAGGTTTTGAACTAATGACCTTTCGTTTAGATGATTTATGCCTTTTTAGTTGTTCGACCTTGGTCTGATGCTTAGACCTTCTACGATCTTTTCTTTTAGATCGTTTACCATCATCTTTGCGACTATTTGATATTATAAAAATCATACGCTTATGATTTGTTTTAGGAATTTTAGCAAATCCATTCTGCTCACAGAAATCGCCCACTTTCCTTTAGGTCTTTCTTTTGAAAGTTGACGATGTATTTTTAAGGTATTGCACAGATCTGCACCCTCAACAACTATCTCTGAAGCTAATTCACCATAGGTTAATTCATCCCATGGGATTACTCCATCATTCTTATTTTTCAGCCTTGTTCTGACTCTTTGAGAGAACAAAATAGGTAATCCTTCAGTGAATTTCTCTTTCAAATAGTCGCTATTGCAATCATTTTTGGCAGAGACTTTCGAGAAGAACGTAACTCGGTAATATTTAAGCTTCGAAAGCGACTTGCACTTTAAGTTGCTAAGTTGCTCACAAGTCTTTGAGACTATTAGTTGATTATGAAAGTAGTATGTATACAAACCAATCATGTTTGATGATAAAACATATACTTTGTAACAATCTTATTCATTTATTAATAAAAGTATTATTATTTAATTAAAAGCATTTATTTATCTACATGGTGTTGTTTTTATAATATGTGATAAACCCATTGTTTTGAGCAATGCTTTTAGAATCATTATGATGATCATGCTAATGAGATCTAAACTCTTAGATAGCTCATAAAATAAAATTGTTCCCAATCGTTGGATTACTAAAATGAGGATTAGTGAATCCGGATAGATTGGTACATATATTGTTTGCTCATTAGATGAGGATGATTGATCTCATGATCATTTATGTGTGGACACTAAAGCAAGTATGTAGGTTATTATTAGAGAATAAGTACACTGAACGTGGCTCGCTAATGAATACCTAATGGAGTTTTACTTGCCTATCAATAGGAATTCCTTTAGTGATAGTAGTACAAATAATCCTTAGACTTGAGATCATCATAGTATCTTGTGTATGATGAGTTATGCTTTGACATGTCCTTTAAGACCCTAAGGGTATATCAAAGGGTATGCTTGGTTGTAATAATTTATACATGAAGATAATGAATGTTCAATAAAGAATCTACCGTTTCTACTAAAAGAAGAGAATGTCATATGTGATTTGATAAATGACAACCCAGTAGTCCTTGGCCAAGGCATAATGAAATTAGAAAGGAGTTTCTAATTTGCATTAATCGGAGTTGTTCATTTAAGGATCGAAATACATCCAAATAAATAAAATAAGACTTGATAGTAATTCCATGTCTTATATTTAATTGGGACATTGTATGGTAGTAGGAATGAATTGTACCGTAACTATATACCCAAATGTTCTTTTATGATTAATGTTGAAATCTATATTATTTGGAAAGTCGTTGAACGCTAAGGGGGCTTACCCTTATTGTAGAATAAATATTATTTATTTAAATGAATTAATAGTTAATTTATTTATTTAAATAAGATTAGAATTGTTCTAATTGATTTATTCACAACCGGTTTATTATGGAGAACCTTAAAGGCATATATTCCTAATAAGATTAGGAGGCTAATTAATTAAAGGAGTTTGATTAATTATTTTTAATAGAAATAGGTGCCTAATTAATTAAAAGAGTTTAATTAATTATTATAAAACCCTAATCCTAAATAAGTTAGGAGGGTTATCTAGGGTTATTAGTCTCATTGATGGGTAACTATTGCTTAAACTTGACTAATCCATAATTGTGAAAAGGTGAAACTGAACTGTAGAACTGAAATCTTTTTACTCATTAGTCACTCATATTTTTGTTTTTTGTTAATTTTAGTTAATCAAACTCAAAAGCCCTCTTAGCATTCATTCTCAGTGGGATCGATCCTTGCTTGCTACTGTGCTAAATGTTTGAATTTGTGAAGTAAAGTAAGGTTAATTTTGGAGTGTTAACGACAGCTCCCAAATTTTGGCGTCGTTTCCAGAAAGTGTTAATTGTTTTTATTTTATTCATTGTTTTATTTTTGTTTATGCCTTGATCCTCTCACTCTCTTGACTTGAAATTTATTCCAGAAATCGAGAGAACTGCATGCAGGCTTAAGAAGGAGGTTCGTCAATCTCAACGTACAATTGTAGATTTTGACAAGCTCCATCACCGGTTCTCAATATAGCTCTGGAACTACTGTCAAACAAGTCATCTACCAAATCCGAAGAAGAAGAAGAGATGGCGGTTCCAAATAATAACCGAACTTTGAAGGAGTTATCTACTCCTAATCTTACCCAACAACCTGTGTGCATTGAATATCCTGCATTAAATGCTGCTTTTGAATTAAAATCTAGTCTAATTCACCTCTTGCCAGCTTTTCGTGGTCTCACATGTGAGGATCCATACAAGCACTTAAAGGAGTTCCATGTGGTGTGTTCCACCATGAAACGACATGGAATTGCAGAGGGGAAGATAAAGCTGAGAGCTTTCACCTTTTCACTGACGAACTTAGCAAAGGATTGGTTGTACTATCTCCCCTCGATATCAATACAATCATGAAACGACTATTTTTGGAGAACTACTTCCCTACTTCAAGAGTAGCTAACATAAGAAAGGAAATTTGTGGAATCCGACAGTTCAGTGGAGATACATTGTATGAATATTGGGAAAGGTTCAAGAAACTATGCTCTAGCTGTCCACCTCACCAAAATGACGATCAACACCTAATTAAGTACTTGTATGAAGGGTTGGTACTGATGGATAGGAGTATGATTGATGTTGCGAGTGGAGGGTCACTAGTTGACAAAACTTAATTGCAAACATGGCAGCCAATGCACAACAGTATGGGACAAGAAATGATCATACACCACAAAGGGTAAGTGAGGTAAGCACAAGCAATTTGGAGCAATAGATTTTTGACATAAATGCTATTGTTAGACAATTAACGATAAGAAACATACCAGTTGCAAAGGCTTACGGGATCTGTTTGCAAGAAAATCACAGTACAGATGCTTGTCTCATATTAGAAGATGAGGAAACCGTTAAATAAGCCAATGCTATGGGAAACTATCAAGCACATCCACAAAGCAAGTATGATTCCTACTCAAACACTTACAATTAGGCTGGAGAGATCATTCGAACCTCAGTTATGGAGGAAATATGCCACCAGCACAAGGTGTTTTTCCACCCAGACATCAAGGTTTCCAACCGACCCAACCTCAGTATCAACCAAGACAAGCAGCCCCTGTAAATAGTGCATAGTCCATAGAGGATATGTTGAAGGCATTTATGTGTCTATCACAACAATTCATGACCTAGATATAGCAATTCATGCAGGAGACGAGAAATTTTGTTCAACATCTTAGGAACCAAGTGGGGCAATTGGCTACAACTGTCGGAATATAGGAATTTCAAGATTCTGGAAAGTTTCCATCTCAAACAGTGGTCAATCCAAGGGAAAATGCTAGTGCTATCACATTATGAAATGGAAAAGAGTTGGAAGTGCCCAAACTAGTTGTTGATTTTAAGGAGGAGAAAACTAAGGAAGACATTAAGACACCAAAGGTAAATTCTAACTCATCTTCTCAAGTTATAACTAAGCCATTACCTTTTCCTCCTAGGAATCCTAAAACTTCAAAGAAGGATGAACAAGAAAAGGAATTTATGGAAACCTTCAGGAAGGTAGAGGTAAACATTCCTCTTTTGGATGCTATTAAACAGGTGCCAAGGTATGCTAATTTTTGAAAGAATTATGCACTAATAAAAGGAAATTGAAAAATGATGAAAGAGTGACCGTGGGTGAAAATGTGTCAGCAGTACTGCAAAGAAAAATGCCCCCTTAATGTAAAGATCCAGGCATGTTTACAATCCCATATAGAATAGGTAACACAAGATTTGAAAGAGGCATGCTAGATCTAGGAGCTTCAATAAATGTCATGCCGTTTTCTATATTTGCTTCTTTAAATCTAGGTCCTCTAAAGCAAACTGGTATTATTATTCAACTAGTGGATCGTACTAACACTTACCCCCAAGGGGTAATTGAAGATGTCTTGGTGCAGGTAAACGAACTAATCTTTCCTGCAAATTTTTACATTGTGGATATGGAGGATGACAAATCTCCAAATCCTTCACATATATTGCTTGGGAGGCGATTTTTAAAAATAATGAGGACAATGATTGATGTACACAATGAAACCTTAACCATGGAGTTTGATGGAGAATGAACACAGTTCAACATATATTAGGTAATGGGGTATCCTAGTGATGTTAATCATGTTTTTGATATTGACATCATTGATTCATTAGTGCAGGGATCTTTTGAACATATGCATAAGGAGAGCTTGGAGGTTGCTATCACCAGCAATTTGTAAATGGATAAAATTACAGAGATTAAACATGATCAGGAATTGAAGGAGGTTGTAGTTGTATTGCATTCATTATCAAAAATCACAGATAAGTATGCAGTCTGATCCATTCTAATTCCTGTTTCTCATCAAAAATTGTTACCATCTGTGACACAAGCTCTAATTTTAGAATTAAAACCATTACCTGCTCATTTAAAAGATGTATCTAGGGACTAATGAGACATTACCTGTGATTATTGTTAGCAATCTAACCAAAGTGCAGGAAGATAAATTACAGAGAGTCTTAAAGGACCACATCACATTTTTTGGTTGGACAGTAGCAGATATCAAGGGTATAAGCCATGCGATGTGCATGCACCGAATTTTGTTGGAAGATGGAGCAAGGCCCACTCAAGAAACACAACAAAGATTGAGACCATCCATAATGGAGGTAGTAAAGAAAGTGGTGCTTAAATTTCTTGATGCCGACGTAATCTACCCTATTTCAGATAGTTTGTGGGTAAGTCCAGTACAGGTAATACCAAAGAAATTGGGAATCACAATCATCAAGAACGACAATAATGAGTTCGTGCCCACACGTACAGAAACAGTATGGAGAGTGTGTATTGATTATAGAAAATTGAATGCTGTAACAAGAAAAGATCACGTCCCTCTTCCTTTTATTGATCAAATACTAGAAACATTAGCTGGGTGTGCTTACTATTATTTTCTAGATGGTTTTTCAGGATATAACCAAATTGTGATTGCACCCGAAGACTAGGAAAAGACCACATTCACATGCCCTTTTAGTACATTTGCCTATCGTTGAATTCCTTTGGATTGTGTAATACACCAGGAACATTTCAAAGATGTATGGTAAACATTTTTTCAGATCTTTTAGAAAATTGCATAGAGGTCTTTATGGATGATTTCACAATTCATGGTGATTCTTTGGATATCTGTTTGGATAATTTAACTCGTGTTTTAGATAGATGCTTAGAAACTAATCTTGTTCTTAATTGGGAAAAATGTCATTTTATGGTATAATAAGGTATAGTACTTGGTTATGTTGTGTCAGCTAAAGGTTTAGAAGTTGATAAAGCCAAGATAGATGTTATTTTTTCTTTGCTTACCCCGTCAGTGTGCGGGAGATTCGTTCTTTTCTTGGACATGCATGATTCTATTGCAGGTATATCAAAGATTTCTCAAAGATAGCCCTGTCTATAAACACTCAAAATTTTGCATTTCTGTTACTAACCTTGCAGGAGGGCATAACAATCAAACCCCTGGAGACAGCCCCGGGGAACATCAAATCAACCTTAGAGACAATCCTGAGGACAGACAGAATCAACAACCGTCAAACCCCAGAGATAACCCTGAGGAAGGACAGTTATAGGCGTATCAAGCCCGGAGACAACCCTGGAAAGACAAAAGGGTAATTTTTCCAACTCAGCATCAATATTGAGCAAACCATTATAGATAAGGTCGTATAGAGCCATCACAACAATTTCGAGTGCAACCTGAGCCAGACAGCTCAACGGACTGACTGCGAAGAGTTGAAGATTTGGTCCTAGATTCAAAAAATATTAAGCCCTATATCATTGGGTAACTCTCCGAAAGAGCTTTCTGGAATGGTATAGTACACCTCTATAGGATTCCTGGATTGCTAGATATGAAGGTTTAAAGCAGACTTTATATCGATCGAGGGAACACACTTCGAGGTGGTGTGGCCCACCAGGCCCAGCCACAGGTACACCTGCAGCTGGCCTGGCCTATATATATCAGCCCCTTTAGCTTCTAAGAAAATAATAGAGAGAAAAAGAGAGAGGGGGTCCAGGAGAGAGAAATCCGGCCATTTGAGAGAGAAATACCTCGAATCTTACTCCAATCTTTGTAAATTTTCTTTGCAAACACTTCTATACATATATATTACAACATATCAAATATTAACAAGTAGAAACCGAGTTTTGAAGTGTGAAAAGCCGTCCGTGATCCGTTCTCATGCCAGACTGTAAGATTTCTTCAGATCTGCTTTCATTGCTTTCTCTATTATATATATAAGTGCTATATATATAGTTAATAGTTAATATTGGTTAGATCTAACTTTTTAACCGTTTATTTCATGTAAATAGTTAATATTTATGCTTTATTGACTAGATTTGTACTAGATCTAGTCGGATCTAGCTTTTAACCGGTTCAAAAGTTGTAAAACTTGAGCCTGGAAGCTAGAATGGCTAAGAATTGTACAAATCTAGTTTTCTTTTTAGTTTTTGTAAATATTTAGCAACCACGTGACCCTAGATCTATATCTAGAGGACACTGGAAGCTTTGGGCTACTCGCATATAACGATTTAACTGATGAATCCTTTGTTCAGCGATGTCTAGAATAAATATATATTTTATTACAATATATTCACTGTGTAGGCTGTTTATATGATATCATGTGAGCCTATGAGCCACAGGATCTAAGATTCAATCCATGGATCTAGATCGGTTCCCATGATGGACTTTTTAAGTTATACAGCTAGCTTGCGAATATTTGTAATTATAAATTCCGGGTCTTAAAATGGGTATCCGAATTTAATGCCCAAAATAGTGAAAATTGTGATTTGTGGTGCTCGGGCATACTTCGATGGCTTTCATGCCCATAAGGAGCCCGACACTTGTAGATAGTTTTATTTACTATCAAAGATGCTTCGCATCTTAATAAAATCAAATCAATCCGAATATGGACTAAAATGGAAGTATCAAAGGGCTTCAATTCCTATGCGAGCGAAATGGTTTGAAAACCTCTTTTCAAAACATCACTTTCATATAACTATTTTAAATAAACTTTTCAATAAATCAAACCCTTCGTATATAGGTCCAACGAAGCACAACACTACTTTCAAAACAAAGCATTCGAGCACATTTATCTGCATAACACACACACACACACTTCACATGCTTAGGGAATGAAAATACGCGATAACCGTGTTTCATGGAAGTCGGGGGGGGGGTGCTTAACACCTTTCCCTCGCTTAAGCAAGCCCTCAAACTCTATGAATCTCAGGTTCTAGACCAAATTAAATAAAGTCACATATTGGGCCATATTGCGAAAACCTTTCAAAATCTGATTGAGTTGGTACAACCATTTAAACTTATACCAACTGGCGACTCTGTCTAACTCGGCCCAATTACATAAAATCAATATTTTCAAAATTGTTGACATGTATGACGGTCTTTTCCTAAAATCTCACCCTTTAAGCAAGCCTAAATCACATGGCGAAATATAAAGGGTAAGAACCAAACATAGGAATTGAATTTTCCAAGCGTCGACATGTGGAGACTCTGTTGGGTATAGTTGAGGTTTAAAGCCGCATTTCAATCTTTTCAAATTCCATTTTTTATCTGAATATGTGTGAATGTTGTCTTTACATTGAATGGATGTGAATGAATGCTTTATTTATAGCGTTTTATATTAGTGCTTTGCACAATGTCATCATATTGCATGCGGTGAGGCGCGATGAATGTATGTTGTGTGATTCCTCCACCAGGAGGCTAACCCGTCGATGGGTGATTACTGGACTCAAGAGGAGACTAATCCTGTGAGGCTCAGGAAAGGCGCCACTCAGATTCGCTCCAATTGAAAAAATAGATTAACTTCCCATGTAGTAGATTACGATGATCTGGGAACCTTCATGCCGAAAAGCCCAAGAGAGTAACCTAAGATAGGCCAGCCTCTGATAAACCAAACGCGAAGGGAAGTCTCTTCATGCCTTTCCTCTTTCAATACATGTCCAATATTAAATCTTGTCAACTATTAAATGTTATAAATGTTAATTCTTTTCAAATCCATTGTCAAATATCAAATCTTGTCATATTATCCTGTTATCAAAACAACTGACCTCTGTTTCGCAGGAAAACATTAAAAAAAACCCTAAAAAACTGACACATTGCATAACATGCATCCTGTTAGTATTTATCAAGACTAAACTACCTACTTTTATTGTAGGCAAGATTGGTCCTATTACAAGATTCAAATGTAAGAAGGCATAAAACCTATCCTCTAACATGGATGAGAGTACCCAACAAGTTTTATGTCTCGAGAAGAGTTCAAGGGACTTAGAAATTAAATAGCAGAATTAGTTGTATTCCTGAAAGAGCAGAGTAAAAGCATTCAGGGTCAACATATACCCACTCAACCAGAGTCCTTCGCACAAGGTGGCAGTCAGGGTACTGACAAAAAGAGGGAAGCACAGAAACCAGAATCTCAATCTAATGAAAAAACCAACAAAACCTCTGAATCACCAATCTTAAGGAAGACCGAGAAATTGGTGATATCCGAAAGAAAGTCCAACAAATGGAAGAAACCATCTGGTCAATCAAAGGAACTGGAGCATATGAGAGTGTTAACTACTCAGATCTCTGCATCTTTCTAAGGGCTCGTTATCCGGACAAGTTCTAGGTCCCGAATTTTGAAAAGTACAACGGATTGGGAGATCGTTATACTCATCTAAAAGTGTACATTGGAGAGCTCGGATCCTATGCCGAGGACGAAAAGCTGAGAATGTAGTTATTTTAAAAAAGCCTGACCGGAGAGGCTAAAGCCTGGTACGCTCGACTGGACAACTCCAAAATCCATAGCTGGGAAGAGCTAGCTCATGCCTTCTTAAATCAATACAGCTTCCAGTCACATATGGCTCCAGAAAAATATCAAATTACCAAGGTTAAAAAATAAAATAGTGAATCTTTCCAAGTGTACACCCAAAGGTGGAGACGTCTAGTAGCACAAGTCATTCCACCAATGATAGAAACTGAAATGGTATTGACATTCATTGATATACAAGAAGCTCTATTCTATGAAAGGGTCCTAGCAGGCATATGAAAACCATTCTCAATCATGATTAAACATAGAGAAATGGCTGAGATGGGATTGAAGTCCGGAAAGATTAAAGACCTTACTGCTTTGGAAGCCGTGGCTGAGCACATTAAGACCAAAAATTATGGAAAAAAATCCTTGGAGGGTTTATAAGAAGAAGGAAGAAGATGTATCCTTGATACTCCAAGGTCAATCTTAGAGAGGCAATCAAAACCTGCCCATTCAAACAAAAAGCAATTATTCCCCTTTCCAAACAGCTGTACAATCTCCAAATCCTCTATTTCAAGAAACAAGAGAGGTTAAACGTCGGATAACATTTACACCCTTAGGGGATTCTGACAACACAGAAGAAAATTACTCAGCTCCTTCCCCAAGCCAATCCAAGCGGGAAAATTTTTGACCCAAGCAAAAAATGTACTTACCATTCCGGAGCTCCTGGCCATGATACCCAAGAATGTTGGTCTTTGAAGCATAAGATCCAAGATATGATAGACAATGGTGAAATTGTGGTGACAACACCGGAGCAGCCACATGTTCGGGATAACCCTTTTCCTCAACATAACGAGGAGGGAGTCAACATGATCAGTATGGGGAATGGAGAAGGTTTTGAGTATCTCAAGTACATATGAGATTCTTCGCAGACAAATAAGGATAGCTCTGACAAGTGGGGATATTTAGAAGGTCGGTCTCTGATAGAACAAGAAAAAAAGTCTATCAAAGAACAGATTGATCAGTTGGCAGAATTGATGGTATATCAACACCAAATAACTCGGTAGTGGATAACTCAACTCAGCCAAAGGAGAATAAATCTTCATGCACCTAAAATTCTCCCAATTAAAAAGAAGGATCATTATCGATTCCATAAACATGAAACCTGGGCAGATAAAGTTGCAAGGGAAGAAAGATTCCAAGCTAATAGAGAGTTTGTGTTGGGTCATTTCGGTGTTCTCAAAAATGGACACAAAACACGTGCAAGTATACACGGTCAACAAGTAATAATTCAATAAGTCGAGATTGTTCCCACGGAGAAAGGAGTCAAGCTTAAACTAACATGCAACAGTCCTATGGTTATCTTTGTCTGCTCAAACGGTTTTCATAGTGTTCTTTAATTAACTATAATTAATTTAACTAGACTTAACAAATTAACAAGCAGCGGGTTCAAATTAGAGGAATATGGGATCCTAACTTCATCTATTTCGTCATCTAGTTTAACAACACCTCGTGTCAAGTATGAATAATCACATAAGAATGCTAGTCGGGAATACGAATGTGAGACAGGGTTATTTTTCAATACATCAAATCCATATCATATAATATCCACAATTAAGATAGAAATCATATGAACATCGATAAAGCCTAAACCACTATATGTCTATGCAATTTACAAGATAAACCGATTTAAGTGCAAGCCCCCATTAGACTACATATGGCAATATGGTATATTTCTATCCGGATAGCGAATCACAAAACTCATCCAATGCAAGTTTCACAAACATATGCTAGCATGGCAAAATCTAAGTTTACACTTCATTTTTCAAGTCCATATAAACTATTAGAGTAGATGTTGATGAGGCATCTAAACATATAAAGAAACCATGCTAGGCAAATCATATATTTTCATCCATACATATCAAAGAGGCATAAAACCCTAGATTTAGCAAATAGAATCCATTAGAATCCCATAATGGAAGTTAGTTCATCACTGAACCACCCACTATTATGGGATTTAAACCAAGCATTTAAACAACTATGAAAGAGAGAGAAAAGAGAATGGAAATGAAAATCTTGATGGTTCTCCTTCCAATAGAAGCCTTTAATACTCAAGTTCAGAACACAAGTCCAACCAAAGAGAACCCTAAACAAGAAATCTACTTGAACTAGAAGAGAGGAGGAGATAAGCTCTCAAACTCTTCTTAGCTCCTAAACCCTAGAAATGTAAGAACTACTTGAAAAATAAAAATTGAAGGCTAATAAGTGCTAAGTCCCCCTTTGTTCCTTATGCAATACAAGGCTTTAAACAAATTACACACGGCTAAAAAAAATGCAAAGTCACTGATTTTTGACAGGCGCGGCCGCGCCGGGAAAGAACTATGAAGCCTCGCTGCCGCGCGTGCCTGCTTTGTAGCGCCCCCAAATCCGGGTCCCCAGAACCTCGGACCTGATACGTTACGATACAACAATTCTATAACTATTGCGGAAGATATAAACATAAATTGTTTATACAATAAACTTTTACACATAATTTTCAAGGTCTGAAACCTTAACTTACTACACATATTCATATTCTACACGACATACAATGCCATATTACTCTAATACAAATACCATTTAACTGTACAATAATTCAATCCTGAAACTTGTCTTTGCCTTTGACTGTGTCCGAAGTTTCGTCTTTAAGCCTGGAATGTTTATCATGATATTACAAGGGTGAGCAACAAGTTTGCCAAGCAAGTTTTAAATACAACAAGGATATATCATGATTGAAAGAAAGAATAAACTTTTGAATTTTCAACAATATAATAATTGTGAAAGAGCATAAATCAGAGTTTTAATAAATGAATTACTGAATCAATAATGTTTAATGTCAAAAAGGACCATGAACAATTTTAAATGAACCTTATGGTAATGAAGGTGATCAACCCTTCATACCTGATGAACATATACAACATGCACTAAGTGCGAATCAATAATCAGTATAGATGTGAATAATCAACAATGATTAATCACGAACATGCTTTATAATAACAACTCGAGTTCGAGTTAGAAAACTTGCCTGTACCGTCGATTACTGCTACGCAATCTAATTTAATCGCTTTATTGTAAAGACCTATCAGTTATAAGATTGATCTTTCAATTAGCATAACATACCTTATAAGTAAACTATCTAACATTTAAACACATAGTCAAATATTAGATAACCTTAACACTATACATACACAAGTCTAATCCTAGCACACATCGAGTCTTTAATAGTATTCAATATAGTATACTGAGTGGTTTCCCACAAACAACTATCAAATTAGCTTCCGTCTTGTCTACACTATTCTCATAGTGAGTTAGATCAGTTACTAATTCGTAGATCCCTTCCCCATATGAAGGAGTCGTTTAGCCTAGCTGCTATACATCAGCCATTAAAGGGTACGACTGTACTACCTTAAACTTATCATTTACTATCAAATACTAATGAAATACATGTCATAATATTATAAGTTATTTAGAATATCACAAAGTATTTTTAATACCTTAATATCACATTTAATTGATTTTAAAATATTTAAAACCATTATTAAATAACTGTCATTAATATTAAAATATTAATGTATTTCATAACAAAATATTAAAAGTTATATTTTATAACTTAAAATATTTTTTTATAATCAGTAAATCATTTTATATGATTTTTAAAACATTAAATCTATTTTCCATAATTTATTTAATATAATTATTAAATAAATTAATTACCATTAATATTAATTATTAATGAAATTCATCCCAAAATATTAAAAGTCATCCAAAATAACATAAAATATTTCCTAACACTTTAATATATTTTTAAAGTATTAAAATTATTTTTAAGTAATTTATTTAATATAATTATTAAATAAATTTAATATCATTAATATTTAAATAATTTGAGCATTATAAATGCTTGCAAAAATGAATATTTGTGTATTATATTTGAAATAAATCGAGCATTATAACTGCTTTAAAAAATGAATATTCTACTATTCTATTTGAGATAATTCCAGCATTATAACTGCTTATAGCATGAGTATTCTTACTAAATACTTGAAGAAAATCGGACATAGCAACTTCTTATAAAAGGATATTTTCTACTTTATAAGAGAAATAAATCGTACATTATAACTGCTTGTAAATAGGACTTTTGTACTATTTACTTAAAATAATTTGGGCATTATAACTGCTTGTAAAAGTATATTTTTTTTACTAAATATATAAAGAATAATGAACATAATAACCACAAGAGTAAATACCTCTTGAAGTTGCAAGCTTTAACTAATCCTTTAAAATCTTGAAACTTAAAACTTTCCTCTCTCTAGCCAAAATTCTCCTCTTTCTCTCTCTAACTCCATTTTGGTTTTTCAAAAAAATGAAGAGAATGGCTCCTATTTATAGAAAAACATAGTTTCAATAATTGCACGTTAGGGGCTCGGCTTTTTACAGTTTGCCCCCGGCTTATTATAGTTTGGTACCCTAGTTAATTACACTTTAGTACCTTATTAATTGCACTTTAGTCCCTAGGTGACATCATGATGACATCATCATGATGACATCACCTTTTTGTGTTTCTTTCATAATGATGTCATGCTTGCATCATGGTTGCATCATATGTGTTTCTTTAAGGATGATGACATGCTTGCGTCATGCTTGCATCATCTCTTCTCTGATTGGTTGATTTAAGTTCACATGAATTGGAGGGTATTTTCGTCATTTCCCATATAATTTTAAAGGTAATTTGGTCATTTCGCCTCCAAAAAGGTATTCTAATAATTTTCCACACAATTTTAAGGGTAGTTCGGCCATTTCGCCTCTAAAAGGGTATTCTAATAATTTTCCACATATTTTTAAGGATAGTTCGGTCATTTCCTATGTTTCCCTTAAAATTTAACCATTAGGGTTTGATAAATAACATTAGGGTTTGCTAATCACCATTAAGGTTTACAAATTAGTGTTTAGGATTCCCGAATAAGAAATTAGGGTTTCCTAACTGCAGATTAAGGTTTCTACCATTAGGGTTTACTAAGGTTATACCTTATCTGATCAACATTTGATCATTAATCCCTTACTATACGCACACACAATCATAGATATAATTATAATAACTATATTAACTATCAAATCCCTATTCTTAATTAGGGTTATAGTTTTTATCAAGTGAATTAAAATTAGGGTTTTCCCATATTACCATTTACCTGATTCATACTCAACCCTTAACCACATACTGTACACACATATAATCACATAATCATATAAGTCTTTCGCTAAAATTTTAAATCCACAAAAATCCTTCACAAAAATGTCAAATCCATACACTTATTTTCTGTCTAGGTCTATTATTTAACCTTAATTTAATAATTTAAGATTTTAATAAACTGTCTAAATTCTCGGGTTGTCACATTCACTCCTTCTTCTAAGAATTTCGTCCCCGAAATTTACCTTACACCTTACACCTTTCATACTCATCACCACATGCTACCCAAAAACATTACTCACCAGAGTTAAAATTTTCAAATCATGCTGAGGAGTCATATAGACTACGAACTTTTATTTTCAAAAAGGTTATACAGAAAATCATCCGCTAATCGTCATGACTTACAGACATAGAGGGTAATTAGCCCGTTATGCCCTGTACATATTAAGTACTGCTGATCGGAACAATTTTTTCCTGTTCCTCTTATACGCCTTAGGCGCATAAAATTTTCCCAAATTTTGGGATGCTTACCTCAGTGTTATCGGATTTCGCACCAAAACCATTTGGTTCGGTAAAATTTTCAAAGAACGCTCAGAATTTTCATAAACATTGGTCTAGCTGAATCCAATAGCTTAGACTCATACCAATAATTCAATTTCAATCAAAATATTTATGTATAGCCAAACCCCGTTGGCAATTAATTATAAAAAAATATTTTGAAAATGACGTCATGATACCATATTGTATTTACAGCCCGTTTGAGGATTCCGTCATTGTGTGACTTTGTTATAACACATTATACAATAGTAGGAAAACAATTTTTAGATCGAATTCAACACTAAGTATTCCTGTATTTACAACTTCATCAACTTTTTATCATCTCTGCACCAGGTTACATAATGCATCAATGATAAATAAAACACATTTTGATATTTCAAATCATTGTCGTCTAGCTGAAACAATTAGCATAGACTATTCTTTAAACAGTTCAAAAATCATTGTAAATCAATTTTATCATCTCAACAGGTAACGATGTGTCAGGGTCCCGAAGTCCACACATACACACTAGTCACCAGGAGTTGAGAATAAAAATTCATTTTTAAAAGGCACATAGTGCGTATTTAGCTTAATGTCAAAAATTTCGAAGTCTAGCATAGCTAGAAGATTTAGAATACATACGCTTCCACTAATGATCCATTGCTTAATCAGTCTTTCAATTCCTATTATCCTTAATACTTCATTCACACTTAATTATACCCAGTTTGTCAAACTTACCACACGTTATGAGTTTAGGAACTTTTCACAATCATGAGTTTAAGAACTTGTCCTAGACAGACCATTGGCGTCCATTCGCTGAGGGGTTCAAAACATTTCATATAATTATGAGTCACGAACTTACCATAAGTATGAGTTTTAAGAACTCGCAACTTAACCTTATATCCTCTTCATATACTCTACCTATCTGTTATACACATGAAAAAAGAATCACATTCTCAACATATATATAGCAAATAGCGCGACACAAACATTTTAATGATTATCACTATCAGAAACTAAGTGGTCATCAAACTAAACACAATCCCCTGCCCATACAAAGAATTGGTCAACCCAGCCACTAATCAATATAAGAAGCTAAGCGGTTGTTACACCAAGGACAATTCCCCGCCCATACAAAGAATTGTTCAACTTAACCACTCTATCGAGTAGGAAGCTAAGTGGTTCTAAAACCAAATACAATTTCCCAGCCCATACAAGGAATCATACAACTCAGCTGCTGACATGTGTCCTCAATTGAAATCCCACTTAATCCTAGCTCTATACTTTCTCCATACGAATTTTATTCAATCCGTATTGCATCAACCCCAACCCTTTTTCTGAGTTGGTATCGTACCAATTTATAGTACAACAGACTCACAGCAATCTTGCCGCAAAGTTTTCAATCACTTGATTGATACTCCTCCCAGCTATGATCTTATCAGATCACGGGGTGATCTCATCATATTATATTACGATCCATTTCTATCTTATGATTGTTTTGTTTTACGATCTTCTTTCCCTTTATACTTTTAGTCATTTAGACTCTATTTATTCATTACTACTGTTCATCTTTATCATCAGAGTTAGGTAACTCTGGATCTTTATTAATTGTCAAGATTCTTCTTTGAATCTTATTGACTTATTAATACCTTGCCCAAATTCATCGCTTAGAACTTAAACTCTATTTGAGTTTATTCCTTATCCTCATCTCTACGGTTATAACCTAAGGTAACCCTACCTAAGGTTTATAACCTACAGCTTTGATACCAAATGTAGCGCCCCCAAATCCGGGTTCCTAGAATCTCGGACCTGGTACGTTACGATACAATAATTCTATAACTATTGCGGAAGATATAAACATAAATTGTTTCTACAATAAACTTTTACACATAATTCCCAAGGTCTGAAACCTTAACTGACTACACATATTCATGTTCTACACGACATACAATGCCATATTGCTCTAATACAAATACCATTTAACCGTACAATAATTCAATCCCAGAACTTGTCTTTGCCTTTGACTGTGTCCGAAGTTTTGTCTCTAAGCCTAGAATGTTTATCATGATATAGTAAGGGTGAGCAACAAGTTTCCCCAGCAAGTTTTAAATACAACAAGGATATATCATGATTGAAAGAAAGAATAAGCTTTCGAATTTTCAACAATATAATAATTGTGAAAGAGCATAAGTCAGAGTTTCAATAAATGAATGACTGAATCAATAATGTTTAATGTCAATAAGGACCATGAACAATTTTAACTGAACCTTATGGTAATGAAGGTGATCATCCCTTCATACCTGATGAACATATGCAACATGCACTAAGTGCGAATCAATAATCAGTATAGATGTGAATAATAAACAATGATTAATCACGAACATGCTTTACAATAACAACTTGAGTTCGAGTTAGGAAACTTGCCTGTACCGTCGATTACTGCTATGCAATCTAATTTAATCACTTTATTGTAAAGACATATCAGTTATAAGATTGATCTTTCAATTAGCATAACATACCTTATAAGTAAAATATCTAACATTTAAACACATAGTCAAAATATTAGATAACCTTAACACTATACATACACAAGTCTAATCCTAGCACACATCGAGTCTTTAATAGTATTCAATACAGTATACTGAGTGGTTTCCCATAAACAACTAACAAATTAGCTTCCGTCTTGTCTACACTATTTTCACAGTGAGTTAGATCGGTTACTAATTCGTAGATCCCTTCCCCATATGAAGGAGTCGTTTAGCCCAGCTACTATACATCAACCATTAAAGGGTACGACTGTACTACCTTAGACTTATCATTTACTATCAAATACTAATGAAATACATGTCATAATATTTAGGTTATTTATAATATCACAAATTATTTTTAATACCTTAATATTACATTTAATTGATTTTAAAATATTTAAAACCATTATTAAATAATTGTCATTAATATTAAAATATTAATGTATTTCATAATAAAATATTAAAATTTATATTTTATAACTTAAAATATTTTTTATAACCATTAAATCATTTTATATGATTTTTAAAACATTAAATCTATTTTTCCATACATTATTTAATATAATTATTAAATAAATTAATTACCATTAATATAAATTATTAATGAAATTCATCCCAAAATATTAAAAGTCATCCAAAATAACTTAAAATATTTCCTAACACTTTAATATATTTTTAAATGATTTTTAAAGTATTAAAATCATTTTAAAGTAATTTATTTAATATAATTATTAAATAAATTTAATATCATTAATATTTAAATAATTTGAGCATTATAAATGCTTGCAAAAATGAATATTCGTGTACTATATTTGAAATAAATTGAGCATTATAACTGCTTTATAAAATGAATATTCTACTATTCTATTTGAGCTAATTTCAACATTATAACTGCTTATACCATGAGTATTCTTACTAAATACTTAAAAAAAATCAGACATAACAACTGCTTATAAAAGTATATTTTTTACTTTATAAGAGAAATAAATCGGACATTATAACTGCTTGTAGATAGGACTTTTGTACTATTTACTTAAAATAATTTGGGCATTATAACTGCTTGTAAATGTATTTTTTTTACTAAATATATAAAGAATACTGAACATAATAACCACATGAGTAAATACCTCTTGAAGTTGCAAGCTTTAACTAATCCTTTGAAATCTTGAAACTCAAAAACTTTCATCTCTTTCTCTCTCTAGCAAAATTCTCCTCTTTCTCTCTCTAACTCCATTTTGGTTTTTGAAAAAAATGAAGGGAATGGCTACTATTTATAGAAAAACATAGTTTCAATAATTACACGTTAGGGGCTCGGCTTTTTACAATTTGCCCTCGACTTATTACAGTTTGGTACCCTGGTTAATTACACTTTAGTACCTTATTAATTGCACTTTAGTCCCTGGATGACATCATGATGACATCATCATGACGACATCACCTTTTTGTGTTTCTTTAATGCTGATGTCATGCTTGCATCATGCTTGCATCATCTGTGTTTCTTTAAGGATGATGTCATGCTTGCATCATGCTTGCATCATCTCTTCTCTGATTGGTTGATTTAAGTTCACATGGATTGGAGGGTATTTTGGTCATTTCCAAGATAATTTTAAAGGTAATTTGGTCATTTCGCCTCTCGAAGGGTATTCTAATAATTTCTCACACAATTTTAAGGGTAGTTCGGTCATTACGCCTCCAAAAGGGTATTCTAATAATTTTCCACATAATTTTAAGGACAGTTCGGTCATTTCCTCTGTTTTCCTTAAAATTTAACCTTTATGGTTTGATAAATAATATTAGGGTTTGCTAATCACCAATAAGGTTTACAAATTAGGGTTAGGATTCCCGAATAAGAAATTAGGGTTTCTTATCTGTAGATTAGGGTTTCTACCATTAGGATTTACTAAGGTTATACCTTATCTGATCAACATTTGATCATTAATCCCTTACTATACACACACACAATCATAGATACAATTATAATAACTGTATTGACTTCCAAATCCATATTCCTAATTAGGGTTAGGGTTTTTATCAACTGAATTAAAATTAGGATTTTCCCATATTATCCTTTACCTGATTCATACTCAACCCTTAACCACATACTGTACACACATATAATCACAAAATCATATAAGTCTTTCGCAAAAATTTTAAATCCACAAAAATCCTTCACAAAAATGTCAAATCCATACACTTATTTTCTGTCTAGGTCTATTATTTAAGCTTAATTTAATCATTTAATATTTTAATAAATTGTTTAAATTCTCGGTTGTCACATGTTTCCTTAGTTGGTGACTTCAATTGTAGAGCTAGTTTCCATGTGCTTCTTTGCTTCATCTTTTGTTGCTTCTTGCTCCTTCATATTAGCTGCATTGGGCCCTTTTCCTGTGCCCTTTTCTTGATGCCAAGCCTTCTTGCTTTCTCTTGCTCACTCCATCCTCATGTTATCCTCTCATGCCTTATTGCTAGCCTTATGCCATTTTGTACGTCTTTCTGCCATTCCACAAGCCTTGTTGCCAAGTTCATGCCATATGCTCATTTTCATGCCATTCCATGCCTTTATCATGCCATTTCCTGCTCTTTGGAGTTTTTTACCTAAAATATGCAAAAAAAAAGATAAAATGCATTAAAAGACACTAAAGTGCTTGAGTTTAAGCCATAATCATAGTAAGTTGGCGTCCAATAAGTAGGTATAAAATCTACTTATCAAATACCCCCAAACTTGAACTATTGCTTGCCCTCAAGCAAAGATACAAATGCAACTACATGATATGCAACTAACTACATGAAAATAAATCCCACAGTAACAGCCATAATATGAATTCCAATCAGATACGCCTCAGAGCGATAACAAGAACACTGAATAATGAATTGGCTCAAGCAATAGTTATATAGATAGACAATCTATAAATCACGACCTGTTACTAAGATGCCGTGTGTGTGTGTGCAATGCCATAAACAAGCTTGAATGAGGCAAAGATTCCACATGCTATACTTCTAAGGAAGGAAAATTGAGGCTTTAAGTCAAGAATTTTTCACTAAGACCAAACAATGACCAAACCAACACATAGATACAAGTTGAAGTGCAACAAGGGCTTATTATGCTTTTATTCTCACACGGAGGTGATATTCGCACTTTTCCCGCGGTTACACCTGACTGTGCAATGCTAGGCCCTCTTAGGCTTTTCAATGATACTCATTTAACGAGCTTTCGACCAACGACTCCCAAACTATAAAGGCCTTAGGGCGCTGGGTGTAGAGACAATCCCCTGGGGCGTACTTGCTCGAGTATCAAAGGCCACAAGACTTCGCTAGCCAAGGCATTTATTATATTTTTTTCTTTTTCACAGCTTATTTTCTTTTCTTTTTGCTTTTTCTTTTTCTTTTTCTTTTTATCATCATGCATACCCAAGGTTTTTCCTCAAACTTGTATTCTAGTGTTGGTAAGTTCATTATTGCTTTTATTACACAATTCTAGCAATTAAAAACAAAAAAATTTCCCTTAGAAGACAAGCATGTACTAATCTAGCCAACAAGCAAGTAAAGACAAACTGTGCTATCCGGTGACATCCAAGCAACAGGTATAGATTACATCATGTATAAACATATAACTGAGCTTAAGCAACTAACAGAGTTCAATAATCTATCATAACTCAATGTCATCATCGACCAAATCGGAATTCCACAGGCTAAATATGCGGGATTATGCAATAAAATGCAATTAAACACATAGTAAATAAACAAAATGAAATAAAACCGAAAAAGTTTTATGCAAAATTTTAAACTAACACAAACTAGAATGCCAACACAAATTAAAATGCAACTACTATATACAACCTAACATGCAATATGCAATTTAAATGCAACTACTATGCAATTAAAACTAAATGCAAACATATAAAAATTAAAACTAAATGCAATAACTATAAACTACACCCAATACCCCCAAACTTAACATATTCAATGTCCCCATTGAAGGTAAACGGTTAGGAAACTCCCCTACTGATCGGCATGGCCACCCTCCTCGGGTGGTGTATCTGGCAGCGGGTATGGCAAGTTGGATGCGAACACAAACCACTCCAGCGTTGTCCCCTGCTATGCAAAGGCCTCAGCTAGGGCACGAGTCAGCCCATCAGTAAACATGGCAAAACTCTCATGCAGCGCATCGATCTTCCTCTCTATACGACAAATCTGGCGACCCTGCTGTATGTCACCGGCTGGAGGAGAAGCTGCGCCCTCTGCTGGCTGTGGCTGCGGTGGTGGAACTGGCGAAGGAACAGTCACAATAAAACCTTTTCCCCTCGGGTCTGTTTTGCCTCCAGCCCAATCCATAAAATTCTTGATAGTGGTGTGAGTGACATCCCCACTTGGCATTTGGATCTGCTCATCGGGCCATTCGAGGCCTGCCTCAGCATAGATATGGGCTATTATGGATGCATGTAGAATGGAGCCTGTGGTACTGCCTCTCATAAACCTCAGCATGCTCTGGTGAATCAGATGGCTGACATCAATGTACTTTCCCGTAATAATTCCCCACAAGATGATGGCTCTCTCTACTGTCACCTCGTGCTGGTGCTGGGATGGCATAAGCCTGCCATAGAGGAACAGATTCCATGCCTTAGCGTATCTGTTCATCCCAGAGGCAAGGAACGTGGTGTACTTGTTAACGGTATCTTTCTTAATTTTCCACGATGTACCTGGTGCACACAAGTCACGAAGCACTTGATCCAAGTCAGTCCCAAACCTCTCGGCCTCCACCCAATTCACCTGTCCGGCCGGCACTGAAGGCAAATTTAGAACCTCACGAATCGCAGTCGGGCAGTAATCAATGGTTTGTTCCCGCACAAAAGACTTGCCGCTCTGTGTGAATTTTGCGTTGGCGTAGAATTCTCGGACTAAAGCCAATGGCACTGGCGGTGGCGTTGCACAAATACCTTTCCACCCCATCCCTCGAATCATGGCTCGCATGTACCCATCCTTTTTTGTGGGCTTCAAGCCCCTCTCCTTGAAAACTAATTTGGCCACAATCCTATAGTACTCAATTTGGGCCTCGATACTGATGAATTTTATCAAGTCGACGGTGATGCCGTCGTCTGAGGCACTGTGAACAGGAGAGCCAGTTGCGGAAGCGGAAGCGACGAATCGAGAGCGTTTTGGACCCATAAGAGTTTCTAAAAATTGCCTTTTTAAACCCTAGATAACGAATTCTGATGAATAATAACCCCCAAACTTGTGTGGCTACCACTGATTTCACAAACCCTAGTTGCCAAATTGAAGAACAAACCCCTAACTGATTTTTTTCCAAGTAGGATTAACAAACCCTCAATTTATCAAAATTTCCCCCAAACTTGCGATCTGAAACTCTCTGCAATCGTGAATCTCCAATCCTAACAAAGTCACTGTGATGAGTTGTGGAATGGAAACGGGACGAGTGTGCTTGTATGTGAGAAGGATGGGGATAGTGAATGAGGATTAGGTTTAGGACTTGGAGTGGTTGGATAGTGATTGTGAAGGGAAGGAGAATTAGGGTTGTGGATTTAGGAAGATAGGAGTAGGAGTTCGTAAGAAATCGTGTATGATGAGAGGGGAGGGGGCCGGTTACAATAGATATAGGAAATAAGGGTGAGAGCCGTTTTAAAAAAATTTCCATTCTACGTGTGCCTGAGGCCTGGCGCGGGCGCGCCAGCTTAACCCTTGCTGGACGCGCGGCTATGCAGGCTGGGAATCTGGCCAAAAATCCTTCTTTTTCTTCTTTCAACAACAAAGTGATTCCAAAAGAAGCACATTGAAACACCTGCCTTTCCTGCACACTTATCAATCAAAAATATTATATAGCTTGATTCTATAACAAAAAAATGAATTAGTAAGATGTATGTACTGTCAAATCCCTCGCAATATTGCTATGTATGTGAATCAATTCTATGTGAATTCTCAAAAAATGTCCATATGCTTTTATGAAATACGCAATCATGTCAAATATATGTTCAATGAGCTTCCCGCTCAAAAAATATGTGTAACTATGCCTAAGTGCAAAAATGTAGGCAATGATCGTTTAAATCCCATGAATATATACACTGAGCTTCTAACTCCCAAAAATGTATGCAACATGCCTAGTGTTCAAAAATGTAGGCAATGAGCATCCTATCACCACAATGCTCAAAAATAGGCAATCCTTTACAAAATGATTAGAATTAAACGGGGGACAGAAAATGTAGAGAATAGTAACCAGAATTAAACAAAAGAGAGATATAGAGACATGTGATGCAAGAATTAAACATGAGGGAGAAGATAGAGATGATGGGGTTCTTCCCATAAAGCGCTTGTTTACAGTTCATAAGCTAGACTCTGTCTGACTCATTCAAGTTGTAGAAAGGATTGAGGCGACCTTCTGTACGTCAACCTCACCACCATAGTAATGCTTCAGCCGCTATCCATTAACCTTGAAGGTGTTATCTGGGTCCTTATCAAAAATTTCTATTGCACCATGTGGATATACAGTCTTTACCGTGAAACGCCCCGACCATCTTGACTTGAGCTTTCCTGAGAAGAGTCTAAGTCTATAATTGAATAATAGCACTGCTTGCCATGGCACGAATGTCCTTTCTATAATCTTGCGATCATGCCACCTTTTCACTTTTTCTTTGTACAATTTAGAATTTTCATAGGCCTGCAATCAAAATTCATCCAACTCATTGAGTTGGAGAAGGCATTTCTCCCCTGCAGCCTTTAAATCAAAATTCAGCTTATGGATTGCCCAATAGGCTTTATGTTCAAGCTCCATGGGAAGATGACAAGCCTTTCCATACACAAGCTGAAATGGCGACATACCCAGTGGTGTTTTGTAGGCAGTCCTGTAAGCCCATACTGCATCATCCAGTTTCAGCGACCAATCTTTCCTCGTGGGGTTCACAATCTTTTCCAGTATTCTCTTCACCTCACGATTTGACACTTCTGCTTGGCTTTTGGTTTGGGGGTGATAAGCTATAGCTATTCGATGATTTACCCCATATTTAGCCAACAAAGCTGTAAACTGGTGATTGCAAAAGTGGGTACCTTCATCGCTAATGATCGCCCTGGGAGTCCCGAACCTCGTGAAAATGCTCTTTTGGAGAAATCTTAGAACCACCTTAGCATCATTCGTCGGTAGAGCTGCAACTTCCACCCATTTATACATGTAATCGACTGCCAGAAGGATGTACAAGTTCCCACATGATGAAACGAAAGGCCCCATAAAGTCTATCCCCCAGACATCGAAGATCTCCACCTCGAGGAATGTATTCAAGGGCATTTCATTTCTCTTTGATATATTTCCTACCCTCTGACATCTATCACATCTTTGAACAAAGTTATAAGCATCCTTGAAGATAGGCGGCCAATAAAAACCTGCTTGCAAAACCCTGGCCACTGGCCTTTCACCTCCATAATGACCTCCATATATTGATGCGTGGCAATCCTGCAGTATACTCTCCGTCTCGCTATATGGAATGCACCTTCTAATCATTTGATCAGCACACTGCTTGAACAAGTACAGTTCATCCCACATAAACCATTTCACATCGTGTAGAAATTTCTTCTTTTGATGCTTAGTCAAGTCAGAAAGGATGATATTGCTTACTAGGAAGTTTGCATAATCTGTGAACTATGGCACTTTGCCTTTCACCCCAAACAATTGCCCATCTGGGAAGTACTCATTGATTTTAACTTTGTCATTTGCATCCCTTCCCGGATTCTCCAATCGCGATAAGTGGTCAGCCACTTGGTTCTTAGTCCCTTTTCTATCCTTGATTTCTAAGTTAAATTCTTGTAAAAGAAGTATCGACCTGATCAGACGTGGTTTGGCATCTTTCTTTGCTATCAAATATCGGATTGATGCATGGTCGATGTACATAATCACTCTAGTCCCAATCAAATAAGCACGAAAACTTATTGAATGCGTACACCACCGCCAAAAGCTCTTTTTCTGTAGTAGTGTAGTACAACAGGGCATCAGTAAGGGTCTTGCTAGCATAATATATATACATGAAAGACCTTGTCCCTACGCTGGCCCAATACAGCTCCCACAGCAAAATCGCTTGCATCACACATCTCTCAAAAAGAAGGTCCCAATCCGGAGCTGTGATCACTGGTGCCGTAGTTAACTTCTTTTTCAAGTGCTCAAATGCAGTCAGGCATTTCTCATCAAATTTAAATTGGACATCTATAATAGACGAGAATGTTTTTTATGCGTGATTCTTGGGACAGAATCCTTTTAAGGAGGGAAGATTGTAACGATTGAGATTTTATATAATAATTTTACTATTTATTGAGTTAAATAAATATTTTATGTGAATTATTTATTGAGTTAAATAAATAAATTATAGGAGTGATTTAATTAAGTGTTATATATTAATTAAATGAATGTGTAATATTTATTTATTTAATGTATATTAATTTTATATTATAGTTCTAATTTAATTAAGATAATTGAATTAGATGAATTTTGTGATGAAGTGTTACATGAATTATAATTAGCGAGTAATTATAATTATATGACAATTTTATGTGATTAATTGATGTTAGATTTTAATTGATTAAATTAGATGATTAATATTTAATTAATTAAAATGTGACATTAAAGTATATGTTAAAATAATTTGTTAAAATAAAGAAAAAGAATTTTAAATGATTTTTACCAAACATGGCCTTAGTAATAATAATCTGTTTTAAAAATAATGTTGTTTTGGCCAAACAAGCCTCAAGGTTTTTTTAAATTCAAATAGTTGTAACTTATATAATAATATGTAATTATTATATATCTTAATTAATTAGTAGTTACATATATATCATTAGTATACGTATATTATATCAGTTATAATATATTATACTTTAGTTTATCCTAAGTCTAACTAAGAACTAAGAAGAAAAGAGAGCAGAGAAAAGGAAAAGCAGAGAAGAGATTCTCTGTGAGTTTGAAATTGAGACAACAAGAACGGAGCAAAGGATTGTCAAGCTTTTAACAAGGAATTAAGGTGTGTTACTTAGTTTATATTCATAGTTCTCTTTTGTTTATGAGTTTCATAGATAATTGGAATTTGTAATTGACAAATTGGTTAATTACATGTTATATGAATTGATAAATGTTGTAATCCATTTTATGTATACTATAAAGGATTTTCAGAAATCAAGTGGTTGTTAAAATATGTTTTAATGGAAAATTGATGTTCTTGAGAGTTCATATGTTTTGGTTGAGTTTTAGAATGAAAATTTTATGTAGTAATATGCATGTTTAGAATTGTTTATGATGCTATCTTCAATCATGAATATAATGCATGTGTTATAAGTTCAATTGGTGGAGAATTTTTTTTAAAGTAAATTATTTTTGGAAAATATATGACTTTTTGTAAAAATGTCAAAATTGGGTTTTTAAAACCTTTGATTTTTATTAGACAAATTCTGTGATTAGTATCATATATAGCATGAGTATTACTGCATATGTATGCTTTACGTTGTCTATGTTGCTGTGTGTTGCCGATTGTTGGCATGTGGGGGATCAACAGTGAAGCAGGGTGCCGTGGCTGTCTGCCTCTGTTCGCGTTCTGGCGCAGCTGCACCTGCTGAGTTTCCCAGGTTTGACACCCGCGCAGCTACGCCGGTGTCAAGGCAAAGGGTGGCGCAGCTGCGCCGTTGCCTGAGCAGAGGCAGTGAAGGTTAGCTAATTGTGTAGTGTTATTTTTGAACCTAGTTTAATTATGCTATGACAGTGAGCAATGTATCTAGTTGCTATGACATGTTGTTAACATGAATTTGACAATTTTATATTTGGAAAATAAAAGAAATTTTGAAAACTTTAATTTGATTATAAATATTTTATTCTAAATGTGATTAATTATAATTAAGAGTAAATATTTAATTTAAATTATAATTTTTGTTAAATTATAATGTATAGAAGATGATTTATTTTAATCAATTAGATGTTAATTTAAATTATAATTTATGTAATTATAATTTAATAAATGCATGTTTAATTATAAATTATAATTTGATAGTTCATAATTAGTTATAATTATAATGCATGATGTAGTTTAACAAATTATAAATTATTTATAAGTTAATTAAAATAAGAAGTAATTATAATTTAAGTAATTATAATTAGATTAAGTGTTTAAATTATAATTGTTTAATTATAATTTAGTTAAACATATAATTGATGTGAGCATGCATATGTGATGCTTAATTGTTATTTAATTAGAATGAGTTAACCATGAGGGTTGTCCAATTATGTGAGTTAGTTATGTGTTAACTAATTTAGGTTATTGTGATTAAATATATAACGTGAATTGTGTTAAGTAGCTTGCGCTTGAGGCAAGTCTTCTAATCCTAAACTTGTTAATTCTATACAAATTCTTGAGTTCGTATATTCATTGTTGAGAATGTCCTTTTTATTTCTGTATTGGACAACTGTTATTTAATTGAAATGATCTTAACTTATTGTTCAAGTAAGATCCAGTTTATTATTTTAAATGCTTTAAGTTTACTTTTCTAAAACATATGTTAATTCATAATTCTTTTATTTATGAATTATTGAAAGTCGATTCAACTAATCCTTAGTTGATGAACGTGAATTCTAAATTACCCTTGTAAGCTTATCCAAACCAAACTTTCTTTGGTGCAGACTTGAATTCAAATTACTGAGTTAAACAACCCTAATTATTAGGGGAGGTTACTATGCATAGCGTTAAGATGTTTGTGCACAATAAATGGTACGAAGGGTTGATCCCCCTAAGTACGAGTTAAGGTCCATAGTCTTATTGACTGTTAAAGGTTTAAATAGACATATTTATAACCTAGGACAAGAGTTCAAAGGTCTTATGACCCTTAGATAAATTCTATTTTTGAATTGTAGTTGCGATGAAAGAATTATTATTTAATTCTTTATTGTTGAAGCGAATCATATTATTCAGATTCTTTTAAAGCCATCCTTTCATGTATTTATTATTATTAAACTCGAGTGAGCTGTTGTTTGCTCACTCTTGTATTAAATAACAATTGCAGTTAAAGTTGACAACGTTGATGCCCCGTCTACGAGTAAAGGCAAGGGAAAGATGAACAAGTGAAGACTTGTTTAATTATTTTGAAATGATTTTAATAAGACTTTTATGTCATGTTTTTATTCCGCACTTTATTATTTATGTCAAGGTTAGAGTAGCCCTGGGATTATTTTTTTAAGGTTGTAACCCTTGTTTTAAGGGAGATTTTATATAAAGATTGTAATTTATTTTGAGATATATTGGGTAGATGCTTGTTATAGTTAGAAAGTGAACACCAAATCATGTGAAAATGAAGTACCCGGATTTGGGGGTGTCACAGGTTGGTATCAGAGGCGTAGGTTATGAAACCTTAGGTGGGGAAAAATCTTAGGTAGTAGCCTTATGGTAAGATCGAAAAAATAGTGATGCTAGGTAAAGATAATAAACTACCTTATGTGCCTATGTGTTTAAATTTTAGTATTCGAAGAGTGACGATTCGTTATCACGTAATAATGAACTTTAAAAATTCTTTTGTCAGGATGTCGAACGTTGAAGAACCTAGTCAGGCTAGAGAAGATGTACCTCAGATGTCTAAAGAGGAGGAGCCTCGTGACATACATATTGTTTGGGAGCAGCTGGTTAGGAGAGAGCCATCTCCAGTGATCACCGTAGCTGGTCGGGAGTGTGAGCTGACACCTATTCCAGAAGAAGAGGATGAGGACGAGTCTGAAGAGGAAGAGGAGGAGGAGGAGGAGGAAGAGGATCCCGAAGAGGAATTCCCACCTCACTCTACTAGTGCTAAGATGTACGAGGTAGTCTACGACAGCAACGTGGAGCTTCATGGTCGAGTCAAAGAGCTCCAAGAAACCATTCAGCAGCGAGACGAGACGATCGAGGAAATGGCAAGTGACCTAGGAGATGCACAGTGGAACCTGATACATATGGAGGTTGATAGAGATGCTGCTTGATTTGAATTGACAAAGCTGAAGCAGGATATCCAGGAGGAGTCGAGGAAGCGTGCCAGAGCTGAAGAGTCAAGCTTGAGGGCTAATCAACGAGCCGATCGAGCTGAAGGTGAAGCTGAAGCCAAGAGGACCAAGCTGAGGGAAACAGAATATGCTTTTCATACCGCTATTGAAAGAGCTCAGGACCGTATTTTCTACTACCCAAGTCAGTTCCAAGGTTACCGTGGTATGTGGTGGACCGAAGAACGGCATTTCGGGTAATGGAAGAGGAACGTAGAGAGGCTGTGCGATGTATTAATATGCCTAGGCAGTAGTGGCAGTAGTAGTAGCAGTAGAAGTAGTAGCAGTAGTAGAAGAGCTTTTGTTTATGTGTTGCTTTTTGTAGTAAATAAAGTAAATCCCATAATTTGAGCTAAGAATGGGATAAGTTAATAATGTAATCCTGCAATTTTTCCAGTTCAGGAAGGATGATGTAAATGGCAGAAATGTTATCTGATTGATGTTTTTAAACTATGACTAATGAATAAAAGAAGTTTATTGACGTGCTATGTGTTCTATGTGAACTGAATTGTTTAAAACGTTTAAGTATGAACTTGAATACTTAATAGTTGAATAAAGGGTCTAATAATAATATTTTCTTAACAGAAAATGCCTCCTAGAAGAAGAATAACAAGTCAAAACCCCGAGGGTTCGACGAATAACAACAATAACGATGGGATGAATCCCAATTCAGTTCAGCAGTTGGTGAACCTGTTGACAGGAGCTCTTGCGAATCAGCGGCAAGTGCAGGGTACTATGTTCAAGGAATTCAAGGCAGTAGGACAGCCTGAATTCAATGGATCGACCAACCCTATTGAGGCTCAGACGCGGGTTATAGAAATGGAGAAGGTATTTGACGAGGCTAGGGTAGAGGAAGACTAGAAGACAGCGTTCGCGGCTTTCATGTTGAAGTCGGATGCTAGCTTTTGGTGGCAGGATAATAAGACCCGGGAGGGAGAAGGAGTCATAACGTGGGAACGTTTTAAGGAAATGTTCTACTAAATGTACTTCCCAGTGAGTTCCTAGGGTCAGATGAAGGTCCAATTCCTAGACCTTAAGCAGGGAGGGATGACGGTGTCCGAGTATGCCGCTAAGTTCAACGAGTTGGCCAGGTTCGCTACATACCAGGTCAGCACTGACGCTAGGAAGGCGAGAAGGTTTGAGCGGGGACTGAAGCCCTGGCTCTACATCAAGGTTTCCATGTTCCAGCTGAACATATTTGCAGCTGTGCTAGAGAAGGTCATACTTGCTGAGGGAGGAAGCGAAGCGGTGACGAAGTTCAACCAAGATAAGAAGAAGAAGAATGAGGTAGAAACCAAGATTGGGGGTAGCAGCGCTGTGAACCAGAAGAGGAAATGGAATGACAACAGCTTTTCTGGGAGTCAGCAAGGAAGCCAGCAGAAGAGGAAGTTCAAAGCATGTGCTACATGCAGTAAGAATCACACTGGCGTGTGCATGAAGGGGAAGCGGGTGTGCTTCAACTATAGCCAGGAAGGCCACATCGCGCCTAATTGCCCAAACCCGAAGAAGGGAGCTTGCTTTACATGTGGATCCAACGATCACATGGCTCGCAACTGCCCTAAGAAGCTGACGGCAGGGTCAACAGGGAGCGGAGGGAATGGAAGCGGTAGTTCTATGACCATTGCTACACCATTGCAAGCTGTTCGACCCACTGCACGGACATTCAATATGACGGTGCAGGATGCTATGCAATCAAAAGATGTGGTGTCAGGTATTATTCTGGTCAATAGTATAAATGCATATATATTATTTGATTCGGGTGCTACTTGTTCATTCATATCTGATGATTTTGCTAAAACCCTAGACTTACCTGTAGAGGAGTTAGTTTACCCTTTAAACATAGAGATTGCAAATAGGGAGGTTATTCTTGTTAGGAGCGTTTATAAGAACTGTAGATTGGACATTAAGGGTCAGGAGCTTAGAGTAGATTTAATTTCGATTAAACTTGGGGAATTCGACGTCATACTGGGTATGGATTGGTTGTTCAACCATGGGGCGATAATTGACTGTCAGAAGAAGTCGGTAAACCTTACAACTCCGTCGAAGTTAGTGTTCTATGGTAGCAAATCGCCTAGACAAACGAGTTATCTGATGGTTATGCAAGCCAAGAAACTTCTGACGCAAGGCTGTGTGGGATATCTAGCCTACATAGCAGATACGCGTAAAGAAAGCCCGAAGGTGGAGGAGATATCGGTAGTTAAGGAGTTTATGGATGTTTTTCCGAGCAATTTGCCAGGACTTCCGCCAGATAGGGAGATAGAGTTCATGATCGATCTTGCGCCGGGAACTGCTCCGATTTCGAAGGCTCCGTACAGAATGGCTCCAGTTGAGATGAAGGAACTGATGGTTCAACTACAAGAATTGCTAGACAAGAAGTATATTCAACCGAGCGTTTTGCCGTGGGGAGCGACTGTTTTATTCGTGAAGAAGAAGGATGGATCGATGCGTCTTTGCAATGATTATAGGGAGTTGAATAAAATTACGATCAAGAATAGGTATCCTTTACCCAGGATCGATGACTTGTTTGATCAACTGAAGGGTGCGAAGTACTTTTCGAAAATTGATTTGAGAAGCGGGTATCATCAATTGAAGGTGAGGAAGGAAGATATACCTAAAACAACTTTTAGGACTCGATATGGCCATTACGAGTTCTTGGTGATGTCATTTGGTCTCACGAATGCCCCAGCTACATTTATGGACTTAATGAACAGGGTGTTCAAGCCATTTCTGGACAAGTTCATGGTAATGTTCATAGATGACATCCTGGTTTATTCCAAGACCGAGGAGGAACATGCTGAACACTTACGACTAACCTTAGAAGCCCTGAGACGAGAGAAGCTTTACGCTAAATTCTTAAAATGAGAATTCTGGTTAGAACGTGTGTAATTTCTTGGCCACGTAATTGACAAGGATGGTATTTCGGTGGATCCGTCGAAGGTTGAAGCTGTTATGAATTGGGATCTGCCGAAGACGCCGTTTGAAGTGAGGAGTTTCTTGGGATTGGCAGGTTATTACCGTAGATTTATCCAAGACTTTTCTAAAATCGCAACTCCGTTGACGAATTTGACTCGTAAAACAATTAAATTTGTTTGGACGGAGAAATGTGAGGAAAGTTTTCAAGAGCTGAAGAAGAGGCTGAGTACTGCGCCTGTATTGTCTTTACCGGATAGTTTGGGAAATTTCGTAGTATATAGCGATGCCTCACATAAAGGATTAGGCTGTGTGTTGATGCGGAGCGGCAAAGTCGTTGCCTATGCGTCACGTCAGCTAAAGGATTATAAGAAGGGGTATCCGACCCATGATCTAGAATTGGCGGCAGTAGTGTTTGCCCTAAAGATTTGGAGGCACTACTTATATGGAGAAAAGTGTGAAATATACACAGATCACAAGAGTCTGAAGTATATATTTACCTAGAGGATTTGAACATGCGCCAAAGAAGATGGTTGGAACTGATTAAAGACTACGATTGCGAGATACTTTACCATCTGGGTAAAGCTAACGTTGTCGCCGACGCTTTGAGCAGTAAAGGTCGGGAGAAGTTGAATATGTTAACTGACCAGGATCAGTTGATAGAACAGATGGCTAGATTTGAATTGGAAGTGAAGTTTCTGAAGGAATCAGATGAGATGTTGTTTCAAGTAGCTGTTGGTTCTACTCTAGTAGACAAAGTGAAAGAAGCACAACTTCACGATGAAGAATGCGAGAAGATTCGGAGGAGGATAACCGATGGCGAAGAGTTCAAGTTCAATATCGATAATGAAGGTCTGTTACGGTTTGAAGGTAGAATCTGGGTACCGCCAGTGCCTGAGGTCAAAGAGGAGATTCTGAGCGAAGCTCATAGTTCTAGATATTCTATTCACCCCGGGAGTACGAAGATGTACCAGGGTCTCAGGCATCATTTTTGGTGGCCGAATATGAAAAGGGACGTTTCGAAATGCGTTGCGAAGTGCTTGACATGCCAGAAAGTTAAAGCAGAACACCAGAGACCGAGTGGTTTGCTACAACCATTAGAGATTCCAGAGTGGAAGTGGGAGCACATCACGATAGATTTTGTGGTAGGTCTTCCAACGACTCAGAAGGGATTTGATGCGATATTGGTTATAGTGGATCGACTGACAAAGTCAGCCCACTTTCTGCCGATCAGGGTTAAGTACAACCTGGATAAGCTAGCGAAGCTATACGTGAAGGAAATTATTTCTAGACATGGTGTTCCGGTGTCAATTGTGTCCGACAGAGATCCACGTTTTACGTCTAATTTTTGAAAGAGATTGCAAGAATGTCTGGGAACGCAATTGCGAATGAGTACAGTGTATCATCCTCATACTGATGGACAGAGCGAAAGAACGATTCAGACGCTTGAGGATATGCTGAGAGCTTGTGTGATGGACTTTAAAGGAAGCTGGGAGGATCATCTACTGTTGGTGGAGTCCGCCTCCAACAATAGTCATCATGCGAGTATTGGTATGCCACCTTACGAAGCGTTATACGGCAGAAAATGCAGAACTCCTTTGTGCTGGGATGAAGTCGGTGAACGTCAATTGTTGGGAGCAGAATTGGTACAACAAACCACTGAAATTGTGAAGCTGATCAGAACGAGATTAGTTGCTGCTCAAGACAGACAGAAGAAGTATGCTGATCTTCATCGACAAAAATGAGAATTCTTACCAGGAAGTTTCGTGTTCCTGAAAGTATCTCCCTGGAAAGGGAAGATTCGATTTGGTAAGAAGGGAATGTTGAGTCCCAGATTTATTGGACCTTTTGAGGTGTTGCGAAAAGTTGACGAGGTAGCTTACGAGATTGCATTACCTCCGGAGCTCGAGAATATACATAATGTCTTCCATATTTCTGTGTTAAGACCTTACAAGCATGATTATAATCATGTAATTGAATATGAACCTTTACTATTTGATAAGGACTTAACCTATGAAGAAGTGCCTGTTTAAATAGTTTATAGAAAGGAACAAGTACTTAGGAATAAAGTGATACCTTCTGTTAAGGTAATCTGGAGGAACCACAGTGCTGAAGAAGCTACGTGGGAAGTCGAAGATGTAATGATGAAATCTTATCCGCATTTATTTGACTAGTTTTGTGTAACCCTTATATACTGATTCTGGGGACAGAATCCTTTTAAGGAAGGAAGAATGTAATAGACGAGAATTTTTTTTATGTGTGATTCTGGGGACAGAATCCTTTTAAGGAGGGAAGATTGTAACGATTGAGATTTTATATAATAATTTTAATATTTATTGAGTTAAATAAATATTTTATGTGAATTATTTATTGAGTTAAATAAATAATTTATGGGAGTGATTTAATTAAGTTTTATATATTAATTAAATGAATGTGTAATATTTATTTAATTAATGTATATTAATTTTATATTATAGTTCTAATTTAATTAAGATAATTGAATTAGATGAATTATGTGATGAAGTGTTACATGAATTATAATTAGCGAGTAATTATAATTATGTGGCAATTTTATGTGATTAATTGATGTTATATTTTAATTGATTAAATTAGATGATTAATATTTAATTAATTAAAATGTGACATTAACGTATGTGCTAAAATGATTTGTTAAAATAAAGAAAAAGAATTTTAAATGATTTTTACCAAATATGGCCTTAATAATAATAATCTGTTTTAAAAATAATGTTGTTTTGGCCAAACAAGCCTCAAGGTTTTTTTAAATTCAAATAGTTGTAACTTATATAATAATATGTAATTATTATACATCTTAATTAATTAGCAGTTACATATATATCATTAGTATACGTATATTATATCAGTTATAATATATTATACGTTAGTTTATCCTAAGTCTAACTAAGAATTAAGAAGAAAAGAGAGTAGAGAAAAGGAAAAGCAGAGAAGAGATTCTCCGGGACTTTAAAATTGAGACAACAAGAACGGAGCAAAGGATTGTCAAGCTTTTAACAAGGAATTAAGGTGTGTTACTTAGTTTATATTCCTAGTTCTCTTTTGTTTATGAGTTTCATAGATAATTGGAATTTGTAATTGACAAATTGGTTAATTACATGTTCTATGAATTGATAAATGTTGTAATCCATTTTATGTATACTATAAAGGATTTTCAGAAAACAAGTGGTTGTTAAAATACGTTTTAATGGAAAATTGATGTTCTTGAGAGTTCATATGTATTGGTTGAGTTTTAGAATGAAAATTTTATGTAGTAATATGCATGTTTAGAATTGTTTATGATGCTATTTTCAATTATGAATATAATGCATGTGTTATAAGTTTAATTGGTGGAGAATTTTTTTTACAGTAAATTGTTTTTGGAAAATATATGAGTTTTTGTAAAAATGTCAAAATTGGATTTTTAAAACCTTTGATTTTCGTTAGACAAATTCTATGATTAGTATCATATATATAGCATGAGTATTACTGCATATGTATGCTTTACGTTGTCTGTGTTTCTGTGTGTTGCCGATTGTTGGCATATGGGGGATGAACAGTGAAGCAGGGTGCCGTGGCTGTCTGCCTTTGTTCGCATTCCGGCGCAGCTGCACCGGCAACAAAGGTAGAGGTGGCGCAGCTGCGCCTGCTGAGTTTCCTAGGTTTGACACCTGCACAGCTGCGCCGGTGTCAAGGCAACGGGTGGCGCAGCTATGCCGTTGCCTGAGCAGAGGCAGTGAAGGTTAGCTAATTGTGCAGTGTTGTTTTTGAACCTAGTTTAATTATGATATGACAGTGAGCAATGTATCTAGTTGCTATGACATGTTGTTAACATGAATTTGACAATTTTATATTTGGGAAATAAAAGAAATTTTGAAAACTTTAATTTGATTATAAGTGTTTTATTCTGAATGAGTTACTTAATTATAATTTGATTAATTATAATTAAGATTAAATATTTAATTTAAATTATAATTTTTGTTAAATTATAATGTATAAAAGATGATTTATTTTAATCAATTAGATGTTAATTTAAATTATAATTTATGTAATTATAATTTAATAAATGCATGTTTAATGATAAATTATAATTTGATAATTCATGATTAATTATAGTTATATTGCATGATGTAGTTTAACTAATTATAAATTATAATTTTTTTATAAGTTAATTAAAATAAGAGGTAATTATAATTTAAGTAATTATAATTAGATTAAGTGTTTAAATTATAATTGTTTAATTATAATTTAGTTAAACACATAATTGATGTGAGCATGCATATGTGATGCTTAATTGTTATTTAATTAGAATGAGTTAACTATGAGGGTTGTCCAATTATGTGAGTTAGTTATGTGTTAACTAATTTAGGTTATTGTGATTAAATATATATGTGTATGAAGTATTAAAGTATGTGAATTGTGTTAAGTAGCTTGCGCTTGAGGCAAGTCTTCTAACCCTAAACTTGTTAATTCTATTCAAATTCTTGAGTTCATATATTCATTGTTGAGAATGTCCTTTTCAATTATGTATTGGACAACTGGTATTTAATTGAAATGATCTTAACTTATTATTCAAGTAAGATCCAGTTTATTATTTTAAATGCTTTAAGTTTACTTCTAAAGCATATGTTAATTCATAATTCTTTTATTTATGAATTATTGAAAGTCGATTCAACTAATCCTTAGTTGATAAACGTGAATTCTAAATTACCCTTGTAAGCTTATCCAAACCAAACTTTCTTTGGTGCGGACTTGAATTTAAATTACTGAGTTGAACAACCCTAATTATTAGGGGAGGTTACTACGCATAGCGTTAAGATGTTTGTGCACAATACATGGTACGAAGGGCTGATCCCCCTAAGTACGAGTTAAGGTCCATAGTCTTATTAACTGTTAAAGGTTTAAATAAACATATTTATAACCTAGGACAAGAGTTCAAAGGTCTTATGACAATCAGATAAATTCTATTTTCGAATTATAGTTGCGATGAAAGAATTATTATTCAATTCTTTATTGTTGAAGTGAATCATATTATTTAGATTCTTTTAAAGCCATCCTTTCATGTATTTATTATTGTTAAACTCCAGTGAGCTGTTGTTTGCTCACTCTTGCATTAAATAACAATTGCAATTAAAGTTGATAACGTTGATGCCCCGTCTACGAGTAAAGGCAATGGAAAGATGAACAAGTGAAGACTTGTTTATTTATTTTGAAATGATTGTAATAAGACTTTTGTGTCATGTTTTTATTCCGCACTTTATTGTTTATGTCATGGTTAGAGTAACCTTGGGATTGTTTTTTTAAGGTTGTAACCCTTGTTTTAAGGGAGATTTTATATAAAGATTGTAATTTATTTTGAGATATATTGGGTAAATGTTTGTTATAGTTAGAAAGTGAACACCAAATCATGTGAAAACGAAGTACTCGAATTTGGGGGTGTCACAACATCTTTTTCTAACAAACGACAAAGTGGCTTTGTAATCTTCGAGAAGTCCTTTATAAACAGACGGTAGAAGCTTGCATGTCCCAAAAAACTACGAACACCTTTTTATAGAAATAGGCGGAGGCAAGTTCTCAATAGCTTCCAATTTAGCCCTGTCCACCTCTAATCCTTTCTTCGAAAGCTTATGTCCCAAAATGATACCCTCTTGTACCATAAAATGGCACTTCTCCCAATTCAGAACTAGATTAATCTCAATACACCTTTTTAACACCATTACAAAATTCTCCAAACACAGGTCAAAAGAGTCTCCAAAAACCAAAATATCGTCTATGAAGACTTCAACATTATGCTCAACCATATCGGAGAAAATAGCCATCATACACCTCTAAAAGGTAGCCGGAGCATTGCACAACCCGAAAGACATCCTTCTAAACGCAAATGTACCATACGGACAAGTAAAGGTAGTCTTTTCTTGGTCTTCTGGGCTATCACTATTTGATTGTATCCTGAGTACCCATCTAGAAGGCAGTAGTATTCATAACCTGCCAACCTATCCAGCATCTGATCAATGAATTGGAGGGAAAAATGATCTTTCCTGGTAGCCTTATTTACTCTGCGGTAGTCCATGCAAACTCTCCACCCTGTCACTGTCCTGGTAGGTATTAGTTCGTTGTTTTCATTGGATAGCACTGTCATACCCCCTTTCTTCAGCACGCACTGCACCAGGCTCACCCAAGAGCTGTTTAATATCGGATAGATAATCCCTGCATCTAACCACTTTAATATCTCCTTCTTAACCACTTCCTTCATAATAGGATTCAGACTTCGCTGTTGCTCCACTAATGGCTTGCTATCATCTTCCAGCAGGATTTTATGCATACAGATTGTTGGGCTGATCCCCTTTATGTCTGCTATGGTGCACCCAATTGCCAATTTAAACTCTCTTAGTAGTCGTAGCAATTTTCCTTCCTGGCAAGATGTTAGTGCAGCAGAAATAATAACAAGAAACTTTGAAAATTCACTTAAAAATGCATACCTTAAATGATCAGGAAGAGGTTTAAGTTCAAGATTTGGAGGCTCCTCAAGAGAAGGCTTGAGTAGTACTGATGTCTCCCCAGAAAGTTTTAGTGGCTCGATAGGAATCTTAAACCTTCGCATCTGTGGTGCTGTGTCAAGAATTTGAACATATTCTACAACCTCAGTATCTTCCATCTCTGAATCTCCCAATATAGCACTCTCCAATGGCTCTATATCAACCAGATTTCTAACTTCTTCATTCAACACTCTGTCTACCAAATTAATCTGGAAGCACTCTTTCTAGTCGGTGGGGAACTTCATAGCCTTAAAAACATTGAAAGTGACTACTTGATCATGCACTCTCATTGTCAACTCTCCTTTCTGAACATCTATAAGAGTTCACCCTGTGGCTAGAAAAGGTCTCCCAAGGATGTTTGGTATATTTCTATCCTCTTCGTAATCTAGAATAATGAAGTCAGCTGGGAAGATAAATTTATAAACTTTAACCAAAACATCTTCACCAATACCCCTTGCATAAGTGACTGATCTGTCAGCAAGCTGTAGCGATATATTTGTCGGCTTTGGAGCCGACAATCCCAATTGATTGAATACTGAAAGAGGCATCAAATTTATTCTCGCCCCTAAGTCACACAAGCATTGTTGAAAGATAACTTTCTAATGGAGCAAGATATTGTGAAACTGCCCGGGTCCTTAAGGTTTGGAGGTAGTTTACGCTGTAATACTACACTGCACTCTTCTGTCAAGGCCACTATCTCAATGTCCTCTAATCGTTTCTTCCTTAATAGAATACCCTTCATGAACTTCGCGTAACTTGGCATTTGTTCTAATGCCTCTGCGAATGGTATATTTATCTGCAGTTTCTTGAACACCTCCTAAAACTTGGCAAACTATCTATCATCCTTATGCTTTTGCAATCTCTGTGGGTAAGGAACATGAGGGTAAACAGGTGGTGGTTTGGTTATGGTTTTCTCAGATAACTCTTCATGATCCTTCTCGATTACCCTCTGCTTAGAACCCCCATTAGTAAAGCTCTTCTCTGAATCCGCTGACTCTTGGCGCTGCCGCGCGGGCTCTTCTTCATTATTGGGCGCGGGCGCGCCACCCTGTAATTCTGTAGTCTGCTTTCCTGATCTCAGTGTAATGGCTTGACATTGCTCTTTTCCTTCCCTCCTTGGATTGGCTTCAGTAGTACTTGGTAAAGTTCCTTGTGGTCTGTTATTGATTGAATTGGCCATTTGGCCCATCTGATTTTCCAAATTTTTAATTTCCACCGCTTAACTCTTCATCATCAACTCAGTAGCAGCAATATGCTTTAGCAATAATTCTTCCACGTCAGGTTTCTTTTCTTGTTGAGGTGCAGGATCTGAGTGATATTGCTGTTGTTGTTGATGAAATCCTAGAGGGTGTGATTGTCTTGGGGCATATTGATGCTGGGACTATTGCGGTTGAGGCTTTGGTGGATAAGGTTGATATTAGGAATGTTGTGCATTTTGGTATTATTGTTGTGGTTGTGCAGATTGGTATTGATTTTGTGATGTTTGAGGTTGGGATGATTGAGCATTTTGGTAGGGTTGGGGCTATTGAGCATTCTGGTTGTTGCTCCAACTGAAGTTCGGATGGTTGCGATTGTTGGGATGATAGGAGTTTGGGAATTGATTCTGTGGCATTTGGTAGTTGCTGACAAACTGCACCGACTCGGTAGTGATGGCACACTGCTCAGTCGGGTGTGTTCCGGCACACAACTCACATACGAATGCAACCTGTTGAACTTTATTTTCAGCCATAGAATCTATCTTCTTGTTCATTGCTGCCAATTGTGCTGACAATGATGTGATTGCATCAACATCCAATACTCCTTCTACCTTCGGTTAAACCATTCTTGCCGTTGGATTTTGATACTCATTGACTACCATTGTTTCAATAAGTTCATAAGCTGTCGAGAAGTCTTTGGTCCATAGAGCTCCTCCCGATGCGGCATCAATAATTGGCCTGGACTGCCACCCTAATCCATTATAAAATGAGTTTATCACCATCCATTAAGGCATTCCATGGTGCGGGCACTTCCTTAACATTTCCTTGTAGCGTTCCCAAGCTTCATACAACGTTTCCCCTTGGAGCTGTGCAAAATGACTCAAAGCACTCCTCATAGAAGCAGTCTTAGCCATAGGGAAGAATTTGGTTAGAAATTTCTGAGCACAGTCTTCCCAAGTGGTAATTGATCCTGAGGGTAATGAGTGCAACCAACTTTTTACCTTATCCCTTAAGGTGAAAGGGAATAATCTAAGTTTTACTGCCTCATCAGAAACGTTGTTGAACTTAAACGTGTTGCATATCTCTAGGAAAGTCAGGATATGCTCGTTGGGATCTTCGGAAAGAGTACCCCCAAACTAGAGATTATTCTGAATCATCTGCAGTGTCCTTGGCTTTATCTCGAAAGTGTTTGTAGCGATTGGTGGACGCACTATACTTGACTGCAGATCAGTGATTTTTGGCATAGAGTAGTCCTGTAAGGCTCTATTATTGGTCCTCTGCTCTTCAGCCATTTGATGAGGTTGTTCAGGTTCTACTTGTGGATTGGTGTTTCGAATATTTGCTCTCCAAGCTCTCCCGTTTATGTGCTCTTGTCGAGGCACTAACTTAAGATTTGAGGCTCGCATGTGCATAAACTATCCACAAGTACCTGAAACACAAATAAAAATAAAGTTAGAAATGAGATAAGAAGAGATTTGTTTAAGTCAACCAAATCTAACGAAAACTGATGTTAATAATATTAAGCTAAAACCGTATCCCCGGTAACAACGCTAAAAACTTGTTGGGTCATTTCGGTGTCCACAAAAATGGACACAAAACACGTGCAAGGATACACGGTCGACAAGTAATAATTCGATAAGTCGAGATCTTTCCCGCGGAGAAAGGAGTCAAGCTTAAACTAACATGCAACAGTCTTATGGTTATCTTTGTCTGCTCAAGCGGTTGTCACAGTGTTCTTTAAATAACTATACTGAATTTGACTAGACATAACTAATTAACAATCAGGGGGTTCAAATTAGAGGAATATGAGATCCTAACTTCATCTATTATGTCATCTAGTTTAACAACACCTCATGTCAAGTATGAATAATCACATAGGAATGCTAGTCGGGAACACGAATGTGAAACAAGGCTATTTTTCAATACACTAAATCCATATCATATAATATCTACAATTAAGATAGAAATCACATGAACATCGATAAAGCCTAAACCACTATATGTCTATAAAATTTACAAGCTAAACCGATTTAAGTGCAAGCCCACATTAGACTACATATGACAATACGGTATATTTCTATTCGGATAGCGAATCACAAAACTCATCCAATGCAAGTTTCACAAACATATGCTAGCATGGAAAAATCTAAGTTTACGCTTCATTTTTCAAGTCCATATAAACTATTAGAGTAGATGTTGATAAGGCATCTAAACATACAAAGCAACCACGCTAGGCAAACCATACATTTTCATCCATACATATCAAAGATGCATAAAACCCTAGATTTAGCAAATAGAATCCATTAGAATCCCATAATGGAAGTTAGTTCATCACTGAACCACCCACCATTATGGGATTTAAACCAAGCATTTAAACAACTATGAAAGAGAGAGAAAAGAGAATGGAAATGCAAATCTTAATGGTTCTCCTTTCAATAGAAGCCTTTAATACTCAACTTCAGAACACAAGTCCAACCAAAGATAACCCGACATAAGAAATCTACTTGAACTAGAAGAGAGGAGGAGATAAGCTCTCAAACTCTTCTTAGCTCCTAAACCCTAGAAATGTAAGAACTACTTGAAAAATAAAAATTGAAGTCTAATAAGTGCTAAGTCCCCCTTTGTTCCTTATGCAATACAAGGCTTTAAACAAATTACACATGGCTAAAAAAATGCAAAGTCACTGATTTTTAACCTGCGCGGCTGGGCCGGGAAAGAGCTATGAAGCCGCTCGACCGTGCGTGCCTGCTTGCTCAGTTGGTGACTTCAATTGCAGAGCTTGTTTCCATGTGCTGCTTTGCTTCATCTTTTATTGCTTCTTGCTCCTTCATATTAGATGCATTGGGCCCTTTTCCTGTGCCCTTTTCTTCATGCCAAGCCTTCTTGCTTTCTCTTGCTCACTCCATCCTCATGCTATCCTCTAATGCCTTATTACTAGCCTTGTGCCATTTTATCCGTCTTTCTGCCATTCCACAAGCCTTGTTGCCAAGTTCATGCCATATGCTCATTTTCATGCCATTCCATGCCTTTATCATGCCATTTCCTGCTCTTTGGAGTTTCCTGCCTAAAATATGCAAAACAAAGATAAAATGCATTAAAAGACACTAAAGTGCTTGAGTTTAAGCCATAATCATAATAAGTTGGCATCCAATAAGTAGGTATAAAACCTACTTATCAGTTTGACTTCAAAAGAAAGTTCACTCCTTTGAATCAGTTTATGGAAGAAATCCTACAGATGTTGATCAACGAGGGAAAACTTACAAAGCTGTTACCCCCAGTGGACCCTTGATCAAGGAAGTTCAATTCTTCTAAGATATGTTAATATCATTCCAACACTCTCGGTCATGATATAGAAGAGTGTTGTGGACTTCGTCACTTAATTAGAACCTAATTGAAAGCGGTGAACTGCTAAGAGCAAGGCAGGATAATATCTTTTATGGTGAAGAAGCGATATTTTTTCCCATGACATAGAGTTTGAAAGAAGTTGTGGCAGTCATTTCTTGTGAGAAGGACACAGCTACAGTACCCCTGACAATTCAAGGAAAAGGGGACAAAAGAGGAAATAATCCTATGAAAGTTACTGCACCAAATGTGACACCCCCAAATCCGGGTCCTCTGACCCCGGTCCGGTCGCCACGATCTAATACAAACATTCACCTCTAAAGAACATACGATAACTTAAATGCGGAAAAAAATAAACATACGTCGTTCATTCAAAAGGTGTTACTAGTCCCAAGATTCGATAACCTTAATACATCACTACAAACATACCCTAGAATAATCATTAGGGTTCATATTACATTAACAGTAATTAAAAAAATCATAAAGACAAAGTCTGCCCCTTGCAAACCATCCTATATCTTTCCTTTACCCTTATCCTTCCCTAAGGGCTCAGGCTTAACTGCAATATAAGTCATGATATAGCAAGAATGAGCAACAAGTTTGCTCAGCAAGTTTAAATAAAACAATAAAGGATATATCATGATGAATGGAAAAATATCTGACAATGATTTCAACAAAATGAATATCTTAAAGATTCAACAATATGAATGTTAGAATGATTCAACAATCTGTATGATTCAATACTATAAATATCTATATGATTCAACGATATGAATATCTGTAAGGTTCAACAACCTGCATGATTCAACACTATGAATATCCGAAAGATTCAATAATATGACTATTAAAAGCAAAGATAATAATTGCCTTTTGAATGACTGATAGTCGAGTAGACTTTGAACTATAACTTTCCAATGGTTTCAATAGCTAATTGACCCTTTTTGGATTACTGGCTTCTAGCTACAGAAACATAGTACCTCGAGGAGATCAGCCTCGGGTACAACGTGAATATGCATAACACTTATATCTGCTTACTCGTATCATATATATTATATACATGGGCACACTCCTATATATGAGGGGTGTTCTGTTCCGTTTAAGAATCATTACCATCAATTGGTTTGGATAGCTTTAAAGAAAACATCATACACTAGTCTGACCGAGCAAAGGTTCAGACTCTTACTGACATAGTTCAAGAAATTTAGAACCTTAAACAATGTACAAGTCCAAGACTGTACGAGTTCAAATGAACTAGGTGTGGACAACAATAATATCAATGTGGAATAATTGATAAGTAATTAAACCACTAAATAACATTCTTGGAAATAAAGTTCAAGCAATTAAGTAAACAACTTTCGATTCAACAATAACCTACTCAATACAATATGAGAGGGATAGAGAACTTGCACAAAGTGAAGTTTAGAATTTGCACAATATATGAATTTGTGTAAGTTCGGGGAACTTGCACAATACTCAACGTGTGAAGTTCGGGGAACTTGCACAATACTCAATGTGTGAAGTTCAGAGAACTTGCACAATACTCAACGTGTGAAGTTCGGGGAACTTGCACGATAATAGATTCCTTGCATAAAATAAATGTATAGGCTTAGACACTTAAAACATCAAAGAGTGAAATTCGGGGAATTTCACCATAATAGATCCCTTGTATAAAGTAAATGAATAGGTTAGGATATTTATTTATAACGTTCTTTGAGTAAAGTAAACACAAATATAAGATACTTGCACAATATACGAGTTTGTATAAGTTTAGAGAACTTGCATAATAAAGAAATGAAGTTCGGGAACTTGCAAAATAACCAAAGTGTGAAGTTCGGGGAACTTTCACAATACTCAAAATGTGAAGTTCGGGGAACTTTCACAATAACCAAAGTGTGAAGTTCGGGGAACTTTCACAATACTCAAAGTGTGAAGTTCGGGGAACTTTCACAATAACCAAAGTGTGAAGTTCGGGGAACTTTCACAATAACCAAAGTGTGAAGTTCGGGCAACTTTCACAATACAATAATAACCTGCTCAATACAATATGAGAAGGATAGGAAACTTTCACCAAAAACAAGTGAAGTTTAGAAACTCGCTTACACGGTTCATTGAATAAGGTAATACAAGAATTTAGAATACTTGCACAATAGGGTCCGGATACTTGTACAATAAATATGTCTAAGTCAAGAAAACTTGCTCAAATAAAAGAGTAGTTTAGGAAAACTTGCAATATGATAATACCCTGCTCAATATAAATTTGAGTAAAGTTAGGGAGACTTGCAAATAATACAAGAACGGGTTCAAAAGAACTTGCACAATCAAAGAGTGAAGTTCGGGAACTTGCCTGTTTGCTCAGCTACAAATAATTCTAGCTTTAATTTAAAAGGCGTTGGAACGACCTAATATTAACAAGTCGATCTCTCCAATTAGTATAAACTAATATAAGTTCACACATATTAGAATCTAGTCATTATATAAATCAATCACATAAGATCACGTTCAATATCAAATATATCATTTATAGCATCATAATATGTTAACTGTTAAAATCCGACTTAAGCAAATTGTTAGGGTCTGAAAGTGTCCCGGCATAACTCTAGCATGCAACTATTGCCATTAAACCAATACACATGCTTATCAAGTTATAATCTCCCATTTGAAACTAGCATGCTCGTCCTAATCCGATTTCGAAGTCATATGTTTTCATACCGGTAAACCATAAGTTAAACAAGTTCTTACTTCAAAGGTTCACTACTCAGGTCATACTATCTCATAACAAGGCTAAAAAATACTTAATATGTATGCTCGAGTATATTACACACATATACTTTAATCACGTAGTTCATACTTGAAGTTCATTTTCTATAATTTAGCATGCACATGTGAAATTTGTATATAAACAAATGAGGTTCATGTCAATACGTTTATAGTCAAAATGAAATCTTAATACTTATGCTTATATGCTCACAACATGTCTCACATGGTATTTAACTTTCAAATCTTAAGTTCTCCTTCAAAAGTATACTAAGTCCACAAAGATCGTTTTAGCATATTCAAAGTGTTTTGTAACTATGACTCACTTGCATTAGAAACACATACCAAAGCCACATGAATGGTCTCATATCACAAGACAAGATTATTGGTCAAGTTTACTTTGAAAGTTCTTAAGTTTTCCTTGAAAACTCCTTAAATCCATCAATCTTGAATGCTAGTGTGTACAACACTTTAAACGCGCATTTCATGTCAATGTAAACATATTATTATGCTCATAATATCAAAATATACACATTCTACTTATATGACAAAGTTTGCAATCAAAACTATAAGCTTTATTTTCAAAACATAAGTTTTCCTTTGTAAACCTTTGAGTCTTTCAAACACGTATGCTAGTGCGTTTAATACTCTAATCATGCATATTAGCATACTCGCCAAATTAGAATGTATATACAATACTTTCATGCTAACGTTCACCTTTGAAACTTATATGTTTTGTTAGAAATGTTCACTATTAAGGTCCACATGTTCAAGTTATATTATGATTCCTATATACACAAGGTAATACATCTTTCATGCATCTCTACATTATATTATCATGCCTGAAAAATCAGAATGTAGACATGACACACACATGTCAAAGTTTACTTTAAAAGTTCTAAGTTCCTTTTCAAATTCTAAGTTCACTTAGCAAGGGATTTTAATGAAGTTAAAACAACCCACGCTATCTCAATAAACACATGTATATATGCTAACATATTCCTCATGCTGGCCTAAGTAGTGTAACTAAGTTAACAATGACCAGATTGCAAAAAGGAGGTAGGAATCTGCAGAGAGGCACTGGCGCAGCTGTGCCGCTGGCCAGTGCAACACTGGCGCAGCTGCGCAGGCTGGCGGCCAGACGCAGAGCAGGTTGCTTCGGCAGCTTGCTAGTCCAACTCAAAAAAACAATTTCGAATCCTATCAAGCCATGCTATAATACATTCTTATCATGCTTGTAATCTTTATGTACCACTTAACAACATCTCTCCAATCAATAAACATTTAATTCAAATGGAATCAAGAATTAAGAACTTATAAATTTTCAGAAACTGAAGAACAAGAATGAGAATGGTAGAAAGTATACCTCTGCAAAATAGAAACTAAAATTGCTGCTATCAAATTATATAATGCTACTATGCTACTCTCCCTTAAATCAATATAAAACCTCAGCAATTAAAATAAGAGGAAGGGAAGGTTCAATTTATAGGCAAACAAGATAACCAGTTAATGTAATACTCTCCCAAATCAAACCCATGGATTGTAAGGTTGTTCAATGGACAAGAGAGAGTTGGTGAGAAGTGGGTGGACTCATCATGAATCTTACTCCCCTTATAATGATTATGGCGAGCTTGGATGAATTTGAGAAGAAGAAGATAGAGTAGCATGTGGGTGTTTCACGTGAAGGAGAAAAAGTTGGGCTCTCATATTGGTACAATTCTCAGCAACTAGCAAATACTACACTTGGGGCATATCATATAGACTTTGGTTATATAATATGCATACACAATTTTCTTCATATAACATAGGTTATAATAATTTAAAGGGCATACAATGTATTTCCTAATTACAAGGTATCAAGCAGTGTACATACATATAATCCATGTACATTTTCTATTAACACCAAATATAATATAATTGGGTTTTATTATCATAATAACTGTTATTATAATTATAATAACTTATTAAAAGTATTATCAATTCATAATGTTTATTGATATTAATGTAAGGTGATAGGGTATTCATAATAGTTTTCCTACCCTCATCATGTCACATGCTCTAAATACATATTACACTTATCAATCTCACATAATACAATTAAGATTACTATATAGTCTATATATAATAGCCTTATCAAAGGTCACCTTATAGTTAACTACCATATATATAACACATGTTTGTATAAAACAATTAATCAAGTAAATATAATATTATTATATTTATTAATCTCTTACTAATTAATTATTATTTATTCATAATAATAATTAATCAACATATTATCAATTAATTACTCCCAATTGAAATTAATCAAACACGATTAAATCTCTACATTATATTCAAGAAATTTGAATATGTAATTACTAACACTTTTTATCAATACTCTGATATAAAAGTTTCAGGGTTAATCTACTAATTTAAATAACCATTAGTGATTCCATTTAATAAAATTCTAGCATTTATTTGCATAGGTTAAATTCACATAAGCACATAACCACATAAGGTTTAAATAAGTTTGAAAAATTAACTCCTAAAAATTTTGAATCACATACAAAATTAATAAGGAGCTTAAAATTCCTGGTCATTACACCAGAACCACTACTGTTGCCATTTAGGCCACAATATCCCTTAATCAGCCTGAAAAGAGTCCCATGGAATTATGGGGAGAATGAGGGATCAACATCAGATCACACTACCGTCATACCAAAGGACAACCTGTTGTATATACCTCAACGAGTGGAAAAACCAGTCATTAAAACCACGGGGAAATAGCCCGAGGAAAAAATTGAAGAATTCCTCAGCAAAATGGGGCATAATGAAGCCAAAGTGGTGCAAAGATTAAAAGAGGCTCCCCGACAGATATCCATCATGGATTTGGTATTATCTTCTGAAGATCATTGTAAGATCTTGATGCTAGTACTGGAAGAAGCACATCTGCCAAAGGCGGTGGATACAGAAAAGTTCCATCACTTGATAGATCATATTTTCAACAGTAATGTGATAGCTTTTACAAATGATGACATACCTACAGAAGGGAATGGTCATTGCAAGTTATTTCATATAGCAGTGATATCCTCTGAATACGTGATAGGAGGCATGTTGATAGATGGAGGATCTTCCTTGAACATCTGTCCTTATGACACTTTGGAAACAATGAAAATCAATCCAAATCGAATCCAAAGCAGTCATGTCATCATTAGAGCCTTCGATGGGTTCCGACAGGACACTGTAGTAGAAAAAGAACTTCCAGTGGAGATTGGTCCACATACTTTCTATATATCCTTCCAAGTGCTGAACATCACCACAGGATATAATTTACTGTTGGAAAAACTGTGGATCCATATGGCAGGAACAGTCCCTTCCACCCTTCATTAATAGGTAAAATACATCATCAACGGAGACCTGGTGATTGTTAATGTTGAACCAGAGTATCCAGTCCATGTACAAGAGGATATGCCTATGATCAGCCACAATAAAGGAATTGAGCCTGCCAGTGTTTAACCATTCGAAGTGAGAAACACTCACTATAGACCTATTGGGACCCCAATCTTAAAGCCAAGAATATATTTTGAAGTAATTTTCGTCAGTCAAGAAATGATATCCTTGGGTTTCTGGCCTGGTAAAGGGCTAAGGAAAAGTCAACAAGGGATCAAAAATCCAGTTCAGATACCTAGCCAGACAGGGAAGGCTGGACTAGGCTATTCCTATGGACCGAATCACAAGAACCAGCACAAGCATCAGCTGGTTCATCTATCCACCATGCAACTACTAAATCTCATTGATGCAGGATAAGGGAAACCTATGAGGAAAATCTCTAATTCTTTGTCCAGCATACTGATTCCTGAGGTTAAGCCGGTCAGTGATAAAGAAATCTAGATTCCTGCTAAGGAAGGGAAGGATAGGAATGAGAGGTTCCTACAACAAGTTCAAGATCGATTTACAAAGATGTTCTTCCAGTCACATACTGAGGGTATGAACAATGATATCCCAGCTAGTGATCATCCGGAGGACCAACCCGTGATCCATTGCATAAACGGGGCTAAGGTTGATGTTCCAAAGAAGGACGCTGACCCTGATATGAATTCAGTTCTGGTCATCATCAAAGAGGAGGTGGATAGCAACCCCTTTATCATTACAGTCAACAATGACCTAACCTTGGATAACTTGAGTAGCACTCCTTGCATCACTCAAAAAGGGTAAAAGGGAAGAGAGTTCATCTGCCCTGAAGTGTATATATTATATACTGCTTGCTTTTGTTTCTTAGTGCTAGCAGTTACTTTTGTCATGCTTTTACTAATGCTTTGTATGATTAAACAATTTTATATATTAAGTAAAAGAACTTTATTTTTAGGATTACAAAGCTGGATTTGTTTATCCTTACAGATGAATTGCCAAGTCTAAACAGTGACTATGACTTTGATGTGGAACTAGCTTTGACTTTATGAGGATTGATCAAGAGGAGATAGATGACTATGAGTTGCCCGAGGAGATAAAAGAATGGGTCGAAGACAATTCCAAACCAAACCTCGAACATACCCACACTGTCAATATCGGGACCTCAAAAAACCCTAAAGAAATCCAAATAAGCAATAACCTTACCCCAAACCAAAGAAAAGACCTAATTTACCTCATAACTCAGTTCAAGGATGTGTTTGCATGGTCACATGAAGACATGATTAGTTTATCTACTGATATCGTCAATCATCGACTGCCCATCAAAGAGGTGTTCAAGCCAGTCAAATAGAAACTCAGGAGACTGAAGCTTGAATGGAGTCTAAAAGTCAAAGAAGAAATTGTCAAGCAATTCAAAGCAGGCATTATCATGATGTCAACCTACCTGGAATGGCTGTCCAATATAGTTCCTGTGCCTAAGCCCGAAGGGAAGGTATGAGTATGTGTGGATTACCAAGATTTAAACAAGGTCTGTCTCAAAGACGACTTCCCAGTACCTTTCATCCACATATAAATAGACAACATGAGGTAGTTTGGCATGTACTCATTTGTTGACTACTTCGTCGGGTATCATCAAATCATGGTTGCTGAAGAAGATAGGGAGAAAACAACCTTTATCACTCCCTAGGGAACCTTTTGCGATCGGCGGTTATCTTTCAGCCTTATCAATGCCGATGCCACGTATCAAAAAGCCATGATGGCCTTATTTTATGACATGATGCACAAAGAAATAGAGGATTATGTGGATGATATCATTGTCAAATATAGAAGGGAAGATGAACACACCGACCATCTCAGAAAGCTATTCAACAGGCTCCACAACAATAATTTGAAGCTGAACCTAGCCTAGTGTGCTTTCGATTTAAATTTCGAAAAATTATTGGGATTTCTTGTAAGCAATAGAGGCATTGAGCTGGATCCCACCAAGATTAAAACCATCACTGAGATGCCTATACCCCAAATAGAAAATGAGATACGGGGATTTATTGGGAGAATAAATTTCATAAGCAGATTCATCTCTCAACTCATTGCAACTTGTGAGCCCATCTTCAAGCTGTTGTGAAAAAATTCCTCCGAAAAGTGGAATGAAGACTGTCAAAAAGCCTTCCTCGCCATTAAGAAATAGTTGCTTGAAGCTCCTATTTTGGTACCTCCCTAGGACAAAGTTCCACTATTTATGTATATATCAGTCAATTCCAACGCTATGGGCTGCATGCTCGGGCAGAAAGATGATAGAGGCAAGGAAAAAGCTATCTATTACTTCAGCAAGAGGTTTAGCAGTTGTGAGCATAAATACACCTTCATTGAAAAAACATGATGTGCTTTAGCATGGGCTGCCATGAGGTTACAACATTACCTTCATGGGCACACAACCTATCTCATTTCTCGCATGAATCCTCTGAAGTACATATTCAGCAAGCCCATGTTAAATTGTTGATTGTCCATATGGTAATTAGTCTTCCAACAATTTGATATCTAAGTGACTCAAAAGTCCATCAAAGGTCAAGAAATTGTAGATTAATTGGCCGAAGTAACATCAGGGGACATCGAACCCTTGGAAACTTACTTCCCAGATGATGCGATAATGAAAATTCAGCAAATCCATCTAGAAGATACGGGCCAATTCTGGAAATTATACTTCGATGGGGTGATAAACATGGAAGGTGCAGGAGCATGGGTAGTTCTTGTATCTATCACGGGAGAACAGTATCCTATGGTCACCAAGCTACAGTTTGTTAACACCAACAACATAGTTGAGTATGAAGGCTGTATAATGGGATTGAAACTGGCCCGATCCATGGGTATCAAATGGTTATTTTAGGGATTTTGAGTTGGTCATCAAACAAACCCCCAGGGCATATCATACCAAAGAATTGCATTTGCAGCCCTATCATCGGCATGTTATCAAGATGGCTAAGAAATTTGAAGAAATAGCCTTCAACCACATCCCTCAAAATAAAAATGATTTTGCGAATGTATTGGCAACATTGGCTTCCTTTATCCATATATTCGTAAGGAGAGGCATTCCTGATATCAAATTTACAAGTCATAAGGCACCAGCATATGGGAAATACATTGGATAAGTTTTAAATGAACTACCTCCTATTAAACAACCTTGGTACCAGGATATAAAAGAATATATTCGGGACGTATCTACGCCCGCTGGGGCAAGTTAAGCTGAAAGAAAGCGGATCCATATAATGGCTATGAAATTTTATTTAAGCAGGGATGCGCTTTATAAATGAGATACTGGAATAGGCTTTATAATGTGTTTAGATAAAGATCAAGCCCAAAGAATTATGGATGAAGTCCACGGTGGAGTATGTGGTCCACACATGAGCGGTCCTTTACTTGCCAAGAAGATATTAAGAACAGGGCATTATTGGATTTCTCTCAAAGCTGACTGTGTTGATCACGTCAAGAGATGTTATCAATGCCAAGTCCATGGCAATGTCGTCTTTGCTCCTCCAAATGAACTACACTATATGAGTTCGTTGTGGCCTTTTTCCATGTAAGGGATGGACTTGATCGAACAAATCGAGCCCAAAGCCAGTAATGGTCATCGATTCATCTTCACCATGATCGATTATTTCACCAAATGGGTCGAAGCTGCCTCCTTTCCCAAAGTCATCAAGGAGATAATCATCAATTTCATCATAAACAATGTAATTTGTCGATATGAACAACCGGAGGTGATCGTATTAGACAATGCAAAGAATCTGAACAACGAAATGATGAAGGAATTATATAGCAAATTTCATATCAAGCATCTTAATTCCTTCATATATCGTCCCAAGATGAATGGTGTTGTCAAAGCAGCAAACCAAAATATCAAGAAGATCGTGCGAAAGACGTCCGCCAATCACAAAGAATGGTCGGACTTACTGCCTCTAACTCTGTTAGTATATAGAACGCCAATGCGCACTTCTATTGGGGCTACCCCCGTACTCATTGGTCTATGGCATGGAAGTAGTACTCCACATAGATGTAAAAATAGAATCATTAAGAGTGTTGATGGATACTTAGATGGAAGAAGACCAATGGTTGCAACAGCGGTACAACTAGTTATCTCTGATGGATGAGAAAAGGGTTGCAACCAACTTTCATGGTCAGTTATATAAGCAAAGGATTTCTCGATCCTAAAATAAGAAGGTCCGACTTAAGCAATTCAAAGAAAATGACTTGGTGCTGAAGAAATCCTCTCCAATTAAGATGAAGCTAAAGGAAAATTTGCCCCAAACAGGGAAGGCCCTTTCATTGTCAAGGAAGTATTGTCAAGAGGAGCTATCAGGTTGCAAGAAATAGACAGGGAAGAATTTCCCCAACTTATCAATTCAGACACCGTGAAAAGGTACTATGTCTGAACTGCCTGCAAACCTCTATCCTGGTCCTTGAAAAAATAATCAAAAGTCAAAAATCAAATCAATTCAGGTCTTTACAGCAAGGCTTGAACTACATAAGAAATGATCTGCCTCATGCCCTATAGTACGTAGGCAGCCTTCTATGGTGCGGTCTAACCTTCAAAAGAAAATAACAAAACACTCTACCTATAAACTCAAATATCCAATTAAATGCCAATCTAAAGACACCAACCCCTATATAAACCCAAATCCTATAAAACCTCCATGATTAACGAAAGACCCTCCGACATCTCAATGTCAGTTCATCAAGAAAGAGTTCGGGGTGCATCAAGACAACAAGTCACGAAAAAAGTGGAAATTATCAAGCAAAGATCAAAACATATCCAAAAGAGAAGTGAACTAAAATATATTTCCTTGTCATATGTTACTGTTTAATATATACAATGTGTCCTGTACATGACAAAAATGGCTAACCTAGTCTATGGAGGAAATAAAAGCTAGTCTATAAACCCGTAGTCAAACGGGTCAGCAAATCCAGCATAACATCGCTCTCTAAAGATGGAGATGCATCTCCAAGCTCCTGTCCTGCAGTCTTAATATGAGTCAGAAGATCTACGGCCATATATAGAGTACTACCATGATCATCCATGAATGCACTCATCTCAAAAACAATGTCCTCCATGTAGGATCTGAGAGCAGCATTCTAAGCAATAGAAGCATCCTTCGCAACTCGGGCCTTATCCATCTCTAAATAAGCAGCATCCCTGGCAGATAGGATCGTTGACATCTATTTCCTAGCCTGATCCCTCTCAAAGGTCAGAAGCTGTATTCTCTGCTCCAAAGCCTCTATCGAAATTGGGGCAGTAGCAGCCGAAGAGCTGGGAGTGGCACTGACAATAGTTGTTGTCAAACCAACGAATAACTCGTCCTCTGTAGGGGAAACGGGATCCTGTATAGGCTCCTCCTCGTCTGAATTAGTACTAAGATCTGAATAAATAACCATAGTTGCTGCCATGTTTGCGTCCAGCCATGCAGAATACTCTAAAAAATAACCTGGGTGACTATCTGAAAAATCAGCCCTCTCCCGATGAATCCAATAATCATATACTCCGGCTAGATCATCTTCTGACAAAGACAAGGCTGATGATCGCTGATCTGAAGCTCCATCAAAAGGATGAACATCCTAAAACTGATCAAACTGTCCGATGACAGCTAGTGGGTGGTACGTGGTCACCCCTTTCAGATCGACCAATGGTAAGAAGTCCATACCCATGGTATGAGTGACAAATTTAGAAGGGGAACTGAATTCCTGAGTAAAGCAAGATGGAGAAGGGCTCCTCAATCACAACCATAAAGACAAACCAAGATGCTGCATCTATACAGTCAGTAGGTTGAAAAGGGTAAGACATGGCTATGTTATATATAAAGAAATATTTATAACGTCTAAAAGTACCAATCGATCTCAAATGCGTCATGAACCAAACATACAGCAATACGGCGCTACCTTTGAAAAACTCGGTAGGACGGGTACGACAAAATGAAGTCGACATCAAAGTTTCTGCCGAAATCATAGGAAGGATGGTGTGATCCTCCCTCAGAGCAATAACTGCGGTGACCAAGATAATGTCTAGATGATCCATATAAAAAGGCATGTACAAATATGCTACGACACACATCAAGAAATTGTCCACCCGGGCAACCTGTCAAGCATCCTCAAAAATGGTGAAATCAGTACACTGAATAGCTATCTGCAGATCCAAAGCGGTCAATCAAGAAGTCCATGGACACCACGTGCCCTGATGTGATCTCGTCCAAAATGATCGTGCGTCATAGACCTGTCATGGTCATATACTATCGTCGTAACTGACCGACAGCCACTCTAGCACATGGCCTATCTAAGGGTAAATTAGTGATACACTCATACTTCTACAGTGTAGGGGTCAGCTCGTGAATACCAAACCTGAAATCCTATCTCTCGGTGATCCAACAAGATATCATGCCCTTTACAAAGCCCACAGGGACCTGGAATGTCAGGATGGACATAAAATGTCTCAGCATGCGACCCGTGGCCATGCGATCCTAATCAAGAAAGCTATCATACCAAGACCTGAAGGCTGAGGCTATCAATGTGGATGGACTGTGCTCAATATGGGTAATGGAGGATGAAGACATATGTAGAACCATATCATAAGACCATCCAGGGGTCAATTCTAAATCAACAATATAAATGCATATCCATAACATATAATGCATGGATCATAATAAATGACAATATGGTGCAACAAATAGAAAGTATTGTACATACATCTCTAAATACATCATCTGACAAAGATAAAAATACATAATCTCTATTCTATAACTAAAAATAAAAAGTACAGGGAAATGGGGTACATCCACCCAACAGTTAACAGAAGCCTATCAAAAGAGATAACAAGAGCCTATAAAAAGAAATTACTATTTCTACATCATCCAACCGGTCAACCTGCTGTAACTCCTCTCGAGTCACCGTATCTCCACCAAAGGGAATATTGGGTTAATACAGAGGGGGATCTACTCCATTAAAACTATCAGGATATGAGCCACTTGAGGGACCAGCTTCAGAGCTAGAAGGATCAAAAGAATCTACCTCTGATCTCTGCCCAAATGTTTGATGAAAAGATGCGACCTATCCAACCGCTGGGTCAAGCTAGTAATCTGCTCCAGGAGGTTACGCTCTCTAACATATGCAATCCAGTATGTCATCATCATAGACCCAGGAACCATGTCTCCTAAGAACTGGGTGGCACGAGTCTGAGACCTAATCGTACGGGGAGTCTACCAGCAATAAAAAGCATCCTGAGTATAAGGACCCTTTGATAAAGTAAAATCATCTATGCCCATCAGAGGAATCTTCGTGACTGGCTGAGACAAAGACCAATGGCATCGAGAAAGAGGTAGATATAGAATGCGAATCTCCCCTATAGTGTATCTAATAGCTCGCTCTCCCAAGTAGAGCTCCCAGCCTCCCTCAGTTACTAAAGGAATCCGACGAGTGGACAACGCATACTCTGCCCCAGTCGGGAAGCCATCCTCGAAGCCTACTGTCAGATGGTCTGGGGAATAAGGAACCCAGGTGATGATGTTTGCAGTCAGTAGCTCCAGCTATAAACGACAATGGTTAAAGCCCTCTGCCACCGAGACCTCTGCCAAAGTAGAATGGTGCCAATGATGTCCCCACTGGTATGTCTCCAAGCCTAAGGTAATAACTGGGCGTAAGTAAGGGAGCCTTCTTATATGCCCAAAACTAAAAATTCAAAGATTAAATGTCATTAGTGATGAAGATTAACAACCCGAGCAAGGGAAATTAAAAGATAAGGGAAAATTACTCACTAGCAAAAATGGATAAAAACCTAGTCAAGCCTCCGTCACGCCTTCTGTGCGTAAACACATCCCTCGAAGGAAATAGGCGAAGGTGAATGATCCCTATTCAAAGTCTCTGATGTGATCTAGATCACAGGTAGCGCTGCCTAAGGCAAAAGAGGCAGTCGAGGAGTTATCCGCCAGGAAACAACCCTTGATGATAATAAAAAATAATCACTGAAGAATGTGATCTCTATCCCTCTGATCAACAGTCAGAGTCGGCTCCACTCAAAGCATCAATGCTAAAGGGACTAGAGCGGACAGCCTGACCCTTAAGGGCCGAAACAGGAACTCCTAACAAGGATCAAACTAAAACCAGGGAAATGTCAGCCTCTAAGAGCACTGGCTCCGCTGTAAACTCTAATCCTGTGAAGAACCGCCAATCCATCGGTGTCATCAACACCTCGTAATCCAATAAGTAGAGAGACTAAGTCTGATGAAACCAGTGCTCAGATAAAGCCCTCAGATAACTCCAGGGGTAGCGGAGGGGAGCAATAGAAAAGAAATCCTGGAAACCCCAGGAATGGACGATGTTCTGATACTCCGGATAAAAGGTCCCACTACAAAAAAAAATAATCATTGCCGATGGCTTCATTAGCGACGGTAGTATTCCCGTCAAAAATGACCCACTTATCGATGACCTAGCTGTCGCCAATAAGGCCCGTCGATAATAACATTAACCGGGTTTAATTTCGGTGGGAATTTTTTTGCGGGAGAGGGAAAGTCATAGGCGACTGTAAAAAATGTTAAAGTTGACGGCATTGTCGTCGTCAGTGAGTCTATATCGACGAGGACATTATCGATGGGCGTGCCATCAAGAATGAGTCTTTTTTAAAGCCCTAGGCTCGACGAGACCGACTATATTTCTTCTCCCTCTCCATTTTTGATTTTCCCTCCCTCCCTGTTCACCGGCGACCCTCCCCCCTCCGGCGACCCTCCCATCCTGCATTACCTTTGACGACCGTCCCCCCTTCCGGCCAGACCTCCGGCAACCCTCCACCTGCCATACCTCCGACAGTCCCCCCCCCTCCTGCTATAGTTCTGACAACCCCACCCCTCTCCCTGCCATACTTCGGCCGACCACCACCTCTCCTTCCTTCTTCTTTTTTACTCTTTCCATTCCTCTAGCGATTCACAGGTGTACTAATTTGGGTGAATTAAGGCTTGGATAGCTATCTCATTTGGGCGAATTAAGGCTTGCCATAACTGATTTGGTTAAGGTTTTTCCCTCTTTCCTTGGCAACTGTTCTTCAATCCTATAAGTAAGAGAAACCATCCTTTATATATATTTTCTGATATATGTTATGATGTTTTTTGATATATGTTATGATATATGTTGATATATTAAGATGAAATCTGGAATATATTGATAAGTTCATAATATATATATATATATATATATATACTTATCAAAAAATAATAGGTACTAAGGTTCTAACTTATGGAAACCACAAGAAAACCTTTTAATTTTGTACACTCTCCAGTAGATAAGTAGTAATTCGGCATCAATAAATCTTTGTTAAGTAACTTAGTTACAAGAAGTTCAGAGACTAGGTGATGATCTCCAAGTCATTCACAAAATTGACTTAACACGTACGTTATGTAATGTAAAAGAAGAATTCAAAGATACATTATTATTGTTGTGGTAATCCCAATTAGTAGGATGTCTATTTGTCATTTAACTCAAATGGAAATATCACAATATTGATCCCATGTATCCAAGAGAGATTTCAATCATGCAATATATTACCAATCATGGAATAACAACTTTAGGCCTTTACAAACAACTTAACTACTGGAATGACTGCAAAATTTGATATGTGCGAACATGGGGTTTTATAAAAAAAAATAAAGAAGTCCTATATGCTATTGCAAACAATAATATATTTAGAAAGGACGACATCCACTACTTGTCAAAAAATTAGTTATAATTTGCCAGTTATATTATAATCACTCGATATTACACAAATTACACAAAATAATAGCTGGATTAATAGGACTACAGCAACAATTGTGCAATTGTAGTATAATCACTCGATATATGTTATGATGTTTTTTGATATATGTTGATATATGTTAAGTTTTTTTCTATTAAAAGTATGTTGATAAGTTTTTTTCTATTAAAAGTATGTTGTTGTGTTTTTTAACCCTTTACTAGATGTGACTTGGTTGTTGGGATTCACTATTTTAGCATGTTGGGTTATTATGCTAATTTATATAAGTTATTTTTTAGTGTGTTTAATTAGCATGCTTCTTGGGTTGGAAAGAAAATGAAAGGATTTGAACAATTTCGTCGAAGAAAGCATGAAAGATTTTTGCTAGTAGTTAATTCTTTTTGTTCTAGGAAAAGAGTCTAATTTCATATTCACATATATATTTTTTCATTATAGTTTAGGAAGCTTAGAAACCCATTTGAGATTCACTTAGTATGAGTGAATCTCATATAGTGCCCGTTTTGGGACTGTTCCTGTATGTTTCGATCTCACTTAGGTCGATTTTAACGACTTGAGCACGTCTTTATATTTTGAGAATTTTCGGTTAGTATATATCTCTTGATGTTCTTCGGGTGCATATTTAGAATACGATGTGTTAGTCTATTTTTTGTACTTGAAGACCATGGGGAGGTGCTACTGAAATTTTTGAAAAACATAAAGACATGTTCAAGTTGTTGGCATCAGTGAGGCAACACATAAGGGAATGGGATAGAAGCCTGACCCGTTAGAGTGGGAGATGAAGTTAGGAAACTCATACGCTTGCATATACATTAACTTGGAGAGTTGATTGTGTTTGTCTAACTGTCCAGATATATAGCAGCCTGTTGTCCAAGATGTCCGTTGATCGAAGTTAAATGGAACGTAGGGTAGCCACTGATAAGAGTGGGCTTAGCTCTCAGTATCGTAGTGGGGTTGAACAATTTATCAATTTTACGTTTAAGCACGTTAGTGGCGATGAGATCAGATGTCCTTGTAAGAGGTGTGTGAATAAAGTGTGGAAGGAAAGGAGTGATGTCATGTGCGACTTATTTGCGTATGGGTTCAAGAAAGGTTATACGACATGGATCTATTATGGGGAAACCTGGTTGGATGAACATGAATCAAAACTGGAATCCAGAGGTGACGAAACCTTTGACTGTACTAACATGATTGTCGAAGTTGCTGGTTTACACATCCAGTGGAATATAGATAGGGATGATGGTAGCATTGTGCAAGAGCCAAATGACGGGGCTTAGGGTTTCTATGAGTTATTGCAGGAATCAGCGACGCCATTGTATAACAGGCACGAAAAGCACACCGTCTTATCTGCAGTGACTAAGTTTTTACACTTCAAGATCTAGCATGACTGTAGCGAGAGAGGTTTTAATGAACTGCTAAACATTGTGAAGGAGTGGTTACATGCAGGCAATAAGTTACCGGAGTCGTACTATAATGTGAAGAAAATGGTCAAAAGGCTCAATCTAGGGTATGAGAAGATTGATGCTTGTGAGAATGACTGTATGTTGTATTACAGTGATGTCAATAAAGATAAGAGGTCATGTGATATTTGCGGTATAAGTAGATACTGTGAACAGCGCAAGAAAAAGGGAAAAGACGTGCTGAGAAAGATCTTATGTTACTTTCCCATTGCGTCGAGGCTTCAGCGGTTGTTCATGTCAACTGACGCATCCGGCAGATGGGCTTGAGTGGAAAAATTTTGATAAAAAGCACCCCTCATTTGCTGAAGAGGTTCACAATGTTAGGCTTGGACTTGCTACGGTTGGGTTTAATCCGTTTAATGGGCCTTACATCAAGCCCTACTCAACTTGGCCGGTGATTATTGTTGTGTATAACCTCCCGCCTTCGATGTGCATGAAAGATCCCTACATGTTCATGCCTTTACTGATTCCGGGTGATAAGAGTCCAAGTAAAGATATCAATGTATACCTTAGGCCGTTAGTTGATGACTTAAAGATGTTGTGGGAAAAAGGGGTTCAAACTTATGATGTATCTCTTAAGCAGAACTTTGACATGAGGGCAGATTTACTATGGACAATAAATAATTTCCCGGTATTAGGAATGATCAGTGGATGGTCGACTCACAGATGCTTGTCATGTCCCATGTGCATGGGAACAGTTAAAGCTATGTGGCTCAAACATGGGGGGAAAATGAGTTTCTTTGCAACATCCAGACAGTTTTTGCCGATTGAACATCGTTATCGACGGATGAGTAGACAATTTAATTGAAAAATAGAGAAACGTCATGTACCTAGCCGTCTTTGTGGGACATCAGTGTTGAGTTAGATTAGTCATTTGAAATTTCCACCTCCAGGGAAGAATCACAGATTAGAGCGAGCTTATGGTTACTGCAAGGTTCACAACTGGACACACAGATCCATGTTCTTTGACCTGCCTTATTGGGCTACACTCTTTATCCGTCATTGTTTAGATCCGATGCATACTGAGAAGAACGTATTTGATAACATTTTTTATACAATCCTAGATGCCAGTGGTAGAACAAAGGACAACAACAAGTCGAGGCTTGATTTGGTAGAAATGAACATTAATGAAGATCTGTAGCTGTATCAGGAGGGTAGTAAGACGGTAACACCTAAAGCTGATTATACTATGACCAGGGAACAATTGATATTGATATGTAATTGGATCAGTGGACTGAAGCTCCCAGATGGATATTCTTCGAATATAGCAAAGGGTTGTAAAGTCGAAGAGCTAAAGTTTCGGGGTCTCAAAAGTCATGATTGTCATGTATTCATGTAGAAGTTAATCCATGTGGCATTTATCGACTTGTTACCAAAACGTGTGGTTGAAGCACTGATAGAGCTTTCTAATTTCTTCAGAGATCTATGCTTGACGGAGCTCCAGCTCAAAGACATAGATAAAATGGAGTTGCAGATAGTGGAAATAATGTGCAAGTTAGAAATGATCTTCCCTCCATCCATTTTTGATTCAATGGAGCATTTGTCTATTCACTTTCCATACGAAGCTAAGTTTGGCAGTCCCGTGCAATATAGATGGATGTATCCATTCCAGAGGTAATGACATTAATGTTTTTAATACGGTAAAATGTTCATTCTTTTTTGCTAATCTATATATGCATATACATCATATAGGTATATGCAACGTCTAAAGCAAAAGGTGAAGAATAGAGCCCGTGTGGAGGGGTCAATTGCTGAAAGTTATATTTTGGAGAAACTTGTTAATTTCTGCTCGTTGTACTTTTAGCCGAATGTTCAGATGAGGCACAATCGCTTACGTAGGAATGAGGCTGTTGCGCACGAGGAAAATGGAGAATTAACGGCCTTTAGTCATCCTATACGCCCATTCGGCTGTAAAAAAAGGCGATTCTTGACCAATAGTGAGTATGCAACTGCCACATTGTATGCACTTGTCAACATGAATGAAGCAGCGCCATACATTAAGTAAGTAGTCGTAACTATATATGTCTGATGTAATTGTGTCATGTTCCTTTACAAACACATTAAGTATATAACAGTACTGCAGTCAATATGATGCTAAAGTACGTGAAGTGAATCCGAGTATATCGAACGGGGATTTGCAAAATTTGAGAAATGGACAATTTGTGCAATAGTTTAAAGATCATGTAAGTCTAACCTTTACAAGTTCAATGAATCTACCATCATAGATTTATTCTTATGGCGTAATTAACTTTAGAATATGTTATGTTAATGTACATTAGGTCCTCACAGATGAGTTAGCTGACAATAGGCTAAAGCTTATAGCCGACGGCCCTGAAAGATCTGTAGATAGTTATACATGCTGCATTGGCAACGGTTACAGATTTAAGTGCTGTGATATTGGGGAAGTCGCTTCTGCTGATTTTGGTGTTGTGGTGAAAGGTAGCTTCTACGATAATATTTTGGATGACTGGTATGGACGATTGCTAGAAGTTGTGGTTCTCAAATATTGGGGTCATAAAGAGTTAGTTTGCTTCAATTGTCATTGGTTTGATGTTGAGAATGGAGTTAAAGAAGATAAAAAATCAGGACTGGTGACTGTTAATGTTAAGCCAAAACTAAGACTGATGACTGGTATGGACGAGCCTTTTATTTTAGCAAGTCAAGCAACACAGGTGTACTACGCGCGGAGTGTTAAGACTCCTGCAAGCCCATGGTATGCTGTTATAACCACCAAAGCCCATGGTTTTCAAGGCACAGCTCCTCGTCCAGACAATGAACCTTTACAAGTTGAGCCAACTAGTGTCACACCTATTGATGTGACAATTATTAGTGAGTTTAGTGAAGAAGAGGATGATGTTGTCGCTGTCAAAAGTGAAGACGATGTTGTTGAGGAGGTAGATATAATTAAAGAAATCGTTGAGGATGACGAAGATGGTGATGACAACGATATTGAAAATCTACTGCTCGAAGATGATGATTCTGATATTGATGGCTTTGATGATATAAATGATTAGGAGTATGTAATCTTTATGCCCTTTTAGTTATATTCAAATGTAATAGTTTGTAGTCATGCAATCATTATCTAAAACTTATATTATCCTATCCTTTTAGGTTACTATTTATATTGTATCCTTTTAGTTGTATCCGCATGTTATCCTCTTTGTTAATTTTAAAAATATTGTGATTACGAATGTCTAATAATATTTTGTTGATGATTTGACAGTATATATACAGATATGGCGCGTACACCACACGACGATCGTGGTGGGCGTGCTGGTAGTTCAGGCCGTGGGGGCCGTGGAAGTAGTGGCGGTGATTATTAGGCCGGATCATCAGGTATAATTACATGTTTTGTTGTTATACATTTTATTGTTTTTAATTTTATATAGTATTGACATTATATTCGTTTATATAAATATTATTGTATTTCACTACATAGGTGATCGACGTAGGCCTCCACGGGTACTAGCACGTGGATTGCTAGGGAATCCCCCCCAGGCGCCGCTTATTTGTCGTGTTGGGGGTAATAGGTAATTCTATATTTGACATGGTTTTTGTATTAAATATTTAGTTCTTATATATTCTTTTTAATTTGCAAATGTATTGATAAGTGGTCTTTATGACCATTTATTCGGATATTAACCAGCTCATTTTGTTGCTTAAACTCAAGTAATCCTGTGCATTTAATATGTTTTTCCATTGTTTTGTGCTTTTTAGGTTTACGAACTCTTTTGGCGATTATTGAGCGTTAAAGGATGAAAGATCGCCTAAATGGGGCGAAGTGCTTAAAAGAGTTTTAAAGCATGATGATGGCATGGAATAATGATGCAACTAGATGCTACACGGCTAACAAAAGATTTAAGAATGCAATAGGTGGAAGAAATATCAAAGGAATTCATAAAGCCAGGACTGCACAAGGAAAAGCCTGCAGAATCCAGATTTCTAGGGTCGCGCGACCACGCCACGAAATAGGCTTGGGCGTGCGCGGCCGCGCCAGTCTTAAATTCCAGCCAGTTTTGACTTAGCTTAGCAGATCGGAAGAGGCATATGATATAAGGGCTTTGGCCCTCATTTGGCCGGGCATCTCCATTAGGGAGCAAGAATTTAGCCCTAGCTCTCTTCCTTTCTTTTAATTTCTTGTTTAATTTAGATTAGGAGTAGAGTAAGGTTAGATTAATGTAGTTAGTTAGATTTTAGGGTTTAGTTAGAGAAGAAGGTTGAAGCAAGTGATATCATCAAGATCCAAACTTGGAGAACGAACGAAGATTTGCACTTTCAATCTCTATATTCTCCTTGTATTCATTTGTGTTCGGATGATGTTTATCAATCTTGGGGATAATATATTTGGGTTGTCTATGACTTAATTTATATTTTGAGGTTTCAATGGAACCTAATGAGTAGTTGATTTTGGTTTGCTTCCATGGTAGTTCTTATTTGATTGCTATGTGATTGTCTACGTCGATTTATGCTTTAACTGATTAATTGAGTCATGACCAATTACTGTGATAACCTATGTGGACTTGAAAGACGAAGTGTAGGTTCAGATCAAATCGTAGTAGCGAGCGATTGTACGTTCACATGGCGTTGGACGTATAATTTGTGCTTAGGATAGACATATACCGAAGCGCCGCTCGTAGTCAATAGAGGACTTCACCTTAAACCCTATTTATTTGTAAACACCATAGACATATAGGGGTTTAGATAATGTGGGTGTTCACGTGCGTTCTATCATCTGTGGATTGCTCGTGATATGGATTAGGTGCATCGGAAGATGACCTTCTCTTACCTTCGTGTTCTCGGCTAACAACTATAATGATTAATTTGACCTAACTGGAGGTTTATCGACTTAGACGAATCATTAGGGGAAATTAGAATCTCTTATCGTCATTATCTGATTTTACTCTAGGATTAATTAGTTTAAGTTTAATTCCTTGCCTAGTTAACTTAGTTTAAATTTAATCTCTTTACCGCTCATTTAAATAAGACTGAAATGATTATGGATTAGTGCTTTGGCTACCTTTTATCCGTTAATTCCTCGTGGGAACGATATCTTTACTCACTCTTTATTACTTGTTGACCTCGTATACTTGCGCGTAAATTGTGTCATATAAATTGACCAACAAGTTTTTGGCGTCGTTGCCGGGGAATTAATTGGATAACTGTTTGCCAACATTAGTTTCAATCAAATTAGTCTTAATTTAAACATTTTTATTTTTGTTTAATTCTCTTCCTATATTCTCTTTTCAGGTTCAATGGACTTAAATTTTTCTCCATGGAACTACACAAGGAAAGAGCAACCAAGGGAAATAGGGAATGATGGCGTCGACCCAATTGCTTCACTTTCAGCACAGTTGGAGGTTCTCTCGAGGAAGTTGGATACTGTTTCAGCCCAACAGAGTAGAGAGACGGCAATAACTTGTGATTATGGTGGTGGGAGCTATACGAGCCATCAGGAGCCTATCAGTTATGGACAAGAGCAGTATGAGGGTGAGTACTCCCACAATGAATATCCCAATTGTCAGCAAGATTGGGGGTATCACCCAGAGCCTTCATCGAGTTATTTTCAAGACCACTACTGTGAGCCAAGTCCAATGTACGCACCAGAATGCACCTTCCAGACTGCAGCTTATAAGCCTCAATACATGGATTTTGAGGATGACACAGAAAAGGCAAGCCTGGAGGAAGGAGGTGACTTAGCCTCATTAAGAAATACCTTAATTGATCAATCACAGTCAATCGAGAATCTTTAGTATTGGGCAAATCATATTAGTATGGCATTGATGAACGAGGAGTTGATTGAGCAAGGGATACAGACTCAGAATCTTCAGAATCAACTCTCTCAAGTAGTGGACGCCGTGAGCAAAGGGCCTCAGAATTCCAGGGAGATTCAGTACATGGATTCTAAGGATGAAGCAGAATAGGAGATCTTAATTGAGCAAGAGGAGTCGATTGAGGGTCTTCAGATTTGGGTGGAGCAGATTAGCACAGCTTTAATGAATGAAGAGGTGATTGAGCGAGAAGCCGAAGCTCAAGATCTTTAAAGTCCAATGCCTCAGATGTTTGAAGCCGTAAGTAATGATCCCCAGGATACGTGGTGCTATGATATGGATGCAGAAACTGATGGAGAGCCCGAAGTGCACTTGAAACTAGACGAGCAGAAGGAAATGGATATAGAGGAGACATTTGGGGATGTGAAGTATGAATGTGAACCAACAGTGACAATCCCCCAAGAGCCTCCTCAGCCTAAGTGGAAAAAACCAGTGAAGTTTGCACACCCTTTCCCCCTTGGTAGCCACATTACAAACACGGATCTCCATGACATGAAAGAGTCCGTATTCTCAAAACCATGGCGGTCAGCAGAAGAGATAATAGAAGAAGAGCCCGTTGTGCTGTGTGAAACTCAATGCCCCTATCATGTCATAAGCACAACGGAACTAGTGCCTAGCTCCCTAACCATCAGGACGGGGAATTCTTACACACATCCAATGCTAGGTAGTTTAAATCCGAGTATTCTCATGATGGGAAGCCTCCAAAAGCACATTGCAATTCTAATGGATGGAGGGGTTCTGAAATATCGTCGGGGAGTCGGATAGCAGTGGTCAGACACAGTCCAGCTAGAGGACTATAAATCAAGCGCTAGATGGGAGGCAACCCATCATTTCTCTCTCTCCCTTATGTTTAATTCTATTTACTTCTCTTCATATTCCCCCCCCCCCCCCCTGTTTAATTCTCAGTAGTTTAAGTATTAGTGTAAATTTTTCAAAACTTTTGGATTTAAAATTTTAATGCCTACATTTTTGAACTTAGGCATGAATGCGTATATTTTTGGGTCTCTAAAGTCTTGGATATACTTTTGATGCACAAGCACATTGTGTTTATGCTCATAAAGAATTTTTGGGAATCGTATGCTTATATCATCATGTGTTATTTCTATTAGATGTAAATAGTAAGTAGTAAGTTTTGATTATGTAGAGGGCTTAATAAAGATTGTAAGTTTTCTCTAAGGTCAATGTGATAGATAGAATGCAAAGCTAGTGGCCAACCTCATTCCTAACAAAATGCTGCAGAAAACAAAATTCCCAGGGCCGCACGACCGCGCCAGGTTAAGACTAGGTTGGCGCGCGGCCGCGCTTCGCACAAAAATAGCCTGACTTGAACAGTTTTTGACAGAGTTTGGGTCACTTTAATTATTTCATTTCAGACAAGCTTTAAGCCTTCTATCTCTCAAAATTTGAAAGTCCCTCATCCTTCACCCTCTACAATACATCAAGCTATAATCCTTTCCTCCCATTGCTTCCATTCCCTCCCACATCAAACCCTAGCATCATCTCCAACCCTAACTTCATACATAATTCCCCTCCACTGCAAGCCCTAATTTCGGAAACCTTCTATCTCTTAAATCACAATCACCCATATACCAACCACCTCATCCTCTCAACTTGATCAATTGAGGCAGTGCGTGGGGGTGCAAAGGCGTAGAAAGATTTTTGATTTGGTTGGGTTCATTGAGTACAGTTTTGGTTTGTATCTTCAAATTCTCATTTCATATGGCATCCAAGAGGAGCAGGAGGGAGTCCACATCCAGGGATAGTGATTCTGAGCGCAGGGGAGGTGGCACTGACTATGATGACCACAAGTTCATCAATCTGAAGGCCCATAAATTATTTCACAGTGCATTGGTGGTCGGGACTTTTGTACCGGAGCGAGGATTAGCACCTGATGAAAACTTGGACGGGCTTATGGCATCCATGATCAAGGGGAGGGGCTGGAACCTATTCTATGATGAGCCTTTGGTAGCCCCAATCTCTATGGTTCAGGAATTTTATGCCAACGCAAAATTCTTAATGTTAAATAAGGTCTTCGTGCGGGGATGTGAGGTATCTTTTGCAAAGGAGTGCATCAACGAGTTATTCGATCTACCAAACATTGCACTAGACGCGGCTGATTCCTTGTATGCTAGGGAGCGGGGGTCAGAGTTAGACACTATCTGTGATTATCTGTGCAAGCCAGGCACTACTTGGAAGATGAAGCATGGGACTGATCTGAAGCTGCATTTCCCCCAGTCCACCTTTAGTCGATATGGGAAGGCATGGTACAGTTTTATTTGTGCAAATCTGATGCCGACACAGCATCAGAATGAGGTCACTAAGGACCGAGCTGTGTTGCTATGTGACAACCCGGATTTTCAAAAATTATTATAATAAGAATTTAATAAATAAAATTCTTATTACGAGATGTTTTGAGTTTGGATATGTGTATATGTGTGTTATATATGGTGAAGTATATGATGTGGTGTGAATATAGAAGATATATATATATATATATATATATATATATATATTCATATGTTGGAGGAATGAAGTTTAATAGTTAATTTATTTTAACTATTAAAGAAGGAAAATGAAATTGTTTGAAAAGGGAAGTAAGTTAATTTAATTAAGTTGGAAGTTATATTATTGAATAATATAATTTGTTGGTTATACCTTGTTGGCTATGGAAATGCTTGAATTAAATTCATAAATAATGTGAGTAATTCACTTAATTTAAATAGTGAATTAATATAATTGTTTTAATAAAATGAGAAGGTAATATATTGCATAAAAATATACTATGCTAATGTATTACGATAGTGAATTTCGTAAATAGTAAAATATTTATTAAATAAAATAAATATTTTAGTTGAAATATTTATGGAATAAAATGAATATTCGATGAAAATTATTAGAGAATAGTTTATTTAAGTACGATATTATTGATTAAATGATTTTATAATCAGTGCGTACTTTATTACGCTAATGGAATGGAAATAGTCTAATTTAATTAAATAATTAAATTAGAGGATTAATGATTTGTTAAACAAATTATAATTGTATTAGCTAATTAAATATTGTATTGGCTAAATAAACATTATAATTTAATTGAGTAATGTGTGACATGAGTACTATAGGATAAGAGAATTATAAAAATAAAATAAAAAGGGTTTTAAAGTGTGGCAACCAAACAAGGTCTTATGACCTTTGGTATATTGTAACTGCTGAGACCCTTAATTTATTTGAGCGTAAACCGTTTGTCAGTTTTCATGTTACGCATTATTTTGCTAAGTCTAAATAACAGAGAGGAAGGGGAGCCTTATAGAGGGTTTGAGAGATAAATTTTTTTTCTGTGGATTAAGAAGAGAAAATCCTGAGAATCAAGAGGGGAGAAGAGGTGTAATCAAGGTTTTCTAGTCATCTTCTAATCAATCTAAAGAAGAAATCTAAGGTAACAACTTGGTTCTAAAATCTATGTTGAGTTCTTATATATACTTCTCTGTAGATGGATTTTGGTCGAGGATTTGCTAAGAATTGATGATATACTTGTTATAGATGTGTATAATCTGGTATATAACTTCTGTAATGGGTTTTGTAGTAATCGGATTAGTGTAAATATGTGAAAAGATAAAGAATTTGAGATTTGGCATAATATGTGCAAGATGACTTGTTTTAGACCCAACATTGATGATTAAATCATGTGATAAACTGTAAATTGATGATAGTTTGTATTAATACATTGAGAAATGAAAAGAATGAAAGTGGAAGGAATTGTTTTGGTCAATAAACGAACTCGTGGCAAATGAATTCACTAAATATGTTTAAAACATGAAAGTATAGCATGAACAGTGAATTCAAATCCTTTAAATGAATTGTTAATATTCTTGAAGTGTTATAATTATTATGTAGATGAGTAATTCAGTGTTTCACGAATCCATAGAGTCGAAAACGGACTCAATCGGATGTGTATAGCTTGATTTATGATGATTGGAAGGAGGAAAGGGTTAGAAAATTTGCCATAAAAACATACTGGAGGAAAAAGTCGCGTAACACGCTGCCAGGGGCATAGATGCGCTGCCCCCAAGGCTGGTTGGGGCGCAGCTGCGCCGGGAGGAAAGTCAGTCTGCGACTATTTTGACCTCCTGTGGTAAAATAGCCATAACGTTTTCATACGAACTTCGATTGAGGCGATTAAAGATGATCCAAAACGAGCACAAGTAGACCTACAACTTTTTTTCTTTAAGGTTTTCAATTTGAGGTCAGTAGAAAGGGTCAAAATGGTCATATTTGGGACTCATGTGTTTTTGGAGGAAATCGGGCGGCGTCGGGCGTGCACCAATGCACATGTAATGCTCCCGACCATGTAAAATGATGTTCTAACTTCCATAACATGACTATTATGTATTATAATGATACTTAGCATTAACCTTGAGTATTAGACAAGTCGTATGGGCGTGCTATGCGTGCGCAAATGCTTGTCATTTAGGCGTTTGAATAGGCAAGTTGGACGTACGAACGTGCAAGCGTCGCAGCGCCGTAACGAGTGTGTATGACCTTGTTTAATATTATGTTTTCAATAAGAATGAAATATTATAGAGTAATGTAACTCAATATAGGAGCATACAAAGCACATGCAAAAGAGGCGAGTTACGCGTGTGACGTGAAAACGTCGAAACGACGTGTAATATGGTAATACACTTAAATAGTGTTTCGATTCTAATGTAACGAACATTATTATATATGAAATGTGGTTAATATAAAACCAATAGGTAGTCCTTGTGACACCCCCAAATTCGGGTTCCTCTCTTTCCTCGGATCCGGTGCAGTCACGATGCTACTATCGTCGAACTATTATATCTTTTATTTATAACTTAAAGAATAAAAATTTGCTTTATTACAATTTAGAATTTAAATTCTTTTCACTATCAGGATCTCGTATAATGACTCCAAACTTTTACAAGTTACAATCTTGGTCATTTATCAATTCCTGTCTTATATCATATTCAATATTATAAAAATGTGGAATAACTTAAACTTTTTCAATCTTCTTTGAATATAATCTTTTATTGCTTTCATAACTTGAATTAGTTACATTTCCCTGAATCAAACTATATTATGATTCACTATATTCAAATTTCTGTATAACCGTATACATCTTAACTTGATATCCTCTATGTATTAACTAATACATCTTTACAGTACGACAAGTATTAAACCTTGTAAACAAATATCAAGTACAACTACTAGAACCTAAACATGGTTCAAATGATAATCTAAATAGCATTCTTCGTTGCGATACTATCTAACTTTATCAATCAAGAAGCACAAAATCTTTATCGTATGTCCTCAACCTGCAAAAATGGTTATTTGCAAGAGTGAGCTTGATAGCTCAGCAGTTTTAATAGTTTTCATGCATGACATAGCATATATCATCATACGCAGTTCATGCATTTATAATCAGTTTATATTATTAAGCATGCTACTTCTCACATAACAAGCATTTCATCAAATAACAACTTTCAATCTCATACGTATCTTATAAACAGTTCATATATAAGCTCACATCATCACAGCATAATATAATTCAACTAACAGTTATTGAATTTATATATCAAATAGGAACTGAAAGATTGCCTGATTCGTATTTTAACAACTACGACTTAACTGCTTATAGATACCTACACTTCGTGTAATCCTATACAGTTATATAATTGTGGATTCACACTCGCCAGTTATACACATCCATACATTCTCAATATAATAATAAGTATTACATTATTTTCTATCTTGGTTCTTAGAACCTTGTTTCACTTTCATATCATACGCTTAGTATAGTTAGGTACGTATAGGTATACCTTAACCATACTTAATATCAATTTTAACACACTTAACTATATAAGTGTTTGACACATATTTAAAACTCATAAATATATAATCTATATTGCTCTTACGTTTCTCAAACCTTATCGAAATCATTACATTCAAACTTTCTAAGTTTCACCTTTCAAAATCCTTGTCATACTTTAACTAGTCATGCAAGACTATTATGTTCATCATGTATACATGTATATAAGGTTACTAACGTAAGTTTGAAACCTAGCATGCACATTCTACGCCCACTTCAAGGTTATATGTTCTTCATTTATGCTTAACTTGATTTCACGACAACTAACATGGTAAGCATATATGTATGATACATTAGCGAGTCTTAGAGTACTATCAAACATGTCCATAAATATCGGAATCCAAATCTCAATGTAACATGTCAAGGTGCACGTTCAAAACTTATACTTTCATTAGTAAAGTTTACTAATAAGGCCTAACATGTTCATGCTATATATATATACATATGTTAATATGTCCGTCATGTATTTCAAGGTCATGTAAACATGCTTGCAAAATCAGAATATGGATATGGTACATACGTGTCCAAGTTTGTTTTCAAAACTTACACTTTCGTTTGAAATGTGCACTAGTGAGGTATGCATGCTCATATAACATTATAAAACTCATATACGTAAGTCAACATGCCTTTCATGCATTCTTAAACCATACTAATGTGTCTCAAAAGTCAGAATATAAACATGACTTATATACGCCAAAATTTGTTTATAAAACCTTAAGTTTATTTTCAAACTATAAGCTTCTTCATCAAGTTTGTATCTCGTTATGGTTAAACCTACTCATGGTATGTCAATATACTTGCTTATACATGTTACTCATGCTTGCAAGATGGTTTAAGTAATCAGTTAACCTACTATCACTCACAGCCTTAACAGAAAACTAGAATCTGGTGCAGGGGACCGGCGCATCTGTGCTGCGCCTCAGTTAAAAACTAGCGCAGCTGCGCCGTGTCTGGTTGTTGCCAGAGAGCAGTCTGCTTCTTCAGTTTTCCAACCCAAAAACACAGAAAATCTTAACGAATATCATTCTAAGCTACTACAATACAGTTTTAACCTGCTTGTCAACTTAAATAACACTTGACATCATAACCCAATTCAACTTATCGTACAAATCATGCTTAATCAAAGAAACAAATAACTTAGCAATTTACAGAAATTGGAGAACAAGATGAGAAATATACCTCTGCAATGGAAAATGAACTTGCTGCTAAACAAATTCTCCCTCATTGATAACTCTCACAGTAACTTACTCATTATAATCCTATACTCACTAGCCTTACTTCACAGAATTCTCAGCAAAAGAAAATGAGAGGAAGAGAGGCTATATTTATAGGCAATTGTATAATTAGACATTGTAATTCTCCACCATTTAAAACCAAAGGATTGCAAAATTCCATAATGGTTCATATGGATTAGGTAGGAGGTTGGTGAATCCCATCATCATCTCCACTCCCCCATAATCATAAGTTATATTTGCTGAAATTGAGAAGGAAGGTAGACTAGCTAGCCATGTGGGAGTTCACGTGAAGAGAATGAGAGGGACTCTCATATAGGGACAAGCAATTCTCAGCATTATAATATAACACTTGGGTTATACATCCATATATACACTTTGGTTATAATATATGCACACATAGTATATTTTTAAGTCACAATGCCCTTTCTAAACATAATGTAACAAATAAGGGTACATCCATATAATTCATGTACATTTTCCTTAATACCAATTACCTATTTCAATTGGGTATCATTATTATTCATTATCACAATGGTTATTATTTTTATTATAATAACTATTGAAATTATTATCAATTATCAATTGTTATTGATATTACTATATAATACTAGGGCATACAACAAGGTTTACCCATACACCTCATGTTACATAAGCAAATATATTATGTAACTCACATACTGTAATTAATCTTACTATATAGTCTATATATATAATATATAGCCACACTAATGTGCCACATTGCACTATAAAATATAGTTTATATATAATTGTAGGGTCACACTTAAGTGTTGCACAACACTTTATATAACGCATGCGTAACTACTACATGTTATACTCTTAATAATCACATCCTTTGCACATATCAACTAGTTGAGCAATTATAATCATATTAATAATCTACTCGTTTATATATCATTATACTCAATGGCAATTAATTAATTAATAAAATATTAATTAATTCATCCCCCATTAACCAATGTAATTATTAATCTCCATAACAATTAATTAACATTTATATGGTTAATTATCACATTAGATAAATATAAATCTTATTATATTTATAACCAATATACTTATTATCATGCTATCACTCGCAATAATAATAATTCACCATACCATTATAATAAAAATTAACAATTAACATAGATTAATTGTTTAATGAATAATTCCTCTATCCTTAAATAATTTAATTCATCATCGAATCTAATATCGTGCCACACAAGGCATTTCTCACAAGCTCAATATTAAGTTTATTATCTCCACCACACTTAATATTCTTTTATTATAAGGTTTGTGTGACTCAAGCATTTTAATGCTAAGCTACCTAAATTAATTATACTTATAATAAGTATAACCTTTACACATATAATAATTAATATTTTCTCTATTATTTATTTATAAAGTCTATGGTAAAATAATAACTTAAGTTATTAAAATAACTCAGCTTTCTTTTATTAATTAACTCTCTTGAAAATACATTAAAAATTCTATATTTTGCCATAATATAAAATATTATGTTTTCTCCGAATAAAGACATTCATTATTAGAAAATAATTTATTTATTGTCTCAAGATATTATTCTTAATATAATATCAAATAACTACATGTACGACACATGTACATATTTTATATACAGAAAATAGATAATGAATTTATTTTCTATTATAATATATTATTTTCATCAATTTATTTTCATATAGCAAATAGGTTTTAATATATTTACTATATTAATCAATCATACCTATTACCTCATACAAAAACATCTAAGGTAATATTATTATTCATAAATAACATTCCCTCCTTTTATTAAAATAATTCAATATTGGAAATTATTTTAATATCCTTTATTAGAAATATATAATAACTATTTCTCTTTCCTTTCTATAAATTGTCCGGACACAACTTCTTTAATCTATACATTTAATCATATCTCAAATATTAAATATTCCTTTAAAGATGTAATGATTTTCATCTCCCTTTAATAACGTATGTATATTTATTAACGTTATTTGCACATTAGACTTTTCTCACATATTACCATTCTAAGTAATATATATAAAAGTACCAATTATAATTTCATATCCAACACATATATTAATTCACTACTTTACTTAAGTAAATTAAACCCTGTACTATATCACCATAGTTAATTAAGGTTCAATATTTACATTATATTATTTCATAATATAACTCTCAACTTAAATTAACCAATATTTATTCTTATTAGTTAATTCCATTAACTAACTCATGCTTCACTATCCAAACCCATTCATGGATAGCTTAAGCATTATCAATAACCTATATTACAAACATACTAGTTATTAGTCTACATATACAAGAAAATGGTGATTATACATTAAGGATATTTAATGTCACCAACTTACTATGATAAAATAATTCTATAAATTATTTAATATTGATAGGAAATCTTATCCACCTCCTTTACCTCAACTCAATTGTCTCTATGATAAATAACAAATATATATTATTAATATATCTATTAATCACAAAATTACATATTACATAGTTCATATTACCCTATGTAACACCATACTATATAACTTGTATCACATAAATGTTCTCATTCGAACCCATCTCTCACTTTAAAAATTTCATTTATTAAATCCTTATTTAAAAATTTTTGAAAATTCGAGTTCTTACATCCTCTCCTCCTTATAAGGATTTCGTCCTCGGAATCACCGAAACTTCCTCTACTCGGTGCTATTCTGAATATTACATATTCTCTTGAATAATTTTATTCATTCTCTTTTCGAAAGTTTTATTGTTATAACCTTCTCAATCGCATACTACTATTTTCTCCTTTCTAAGGAACATTCTAGTTACTACATTCATCCTTCAGAAGAATAAGAATCTTCCACATTTTTTTAACAATCTAGAAGTAGTATGAATAACTCAGATTTCAGATTATGCTGAGGGGTCACACAAGACCGTGAACTCTTTCACATTTACAAATGTCTCAACACGAGTCTCCACACTGTAAACTAGAGTATTTATCAATCACAATGACTAAAAACACCCTCCACACGTACACTAGGTGGCTACCCTATTGTACTACTACGTTGGGCTGCAACGTAGCGTGTTGAAATGACTATATGAGTCATGTTCGTGACCACTGTCTTCGAAAATAGGTTCCCGTTATAGGATTGTTCAACTCAGCTGCTCAACTTCTATATCCGCACCAGAGCAATCTGATTTGGCACAAATACACAAGAATGCTTGAATTCTATAATCACTTTTCAACAGTCGCCTAGCCTAATCAATTAGCTTAGACTCTTATCAACAATTCGGACATCAATCGAAATAATTTAGTTAACTTTTCATAATTTGAAAGAAAACCAAAAATTGTTTTATGACGTCAAAATGTCGCACCCACTTAGTAGTACGTTGAAGATTCCGTCATTTTGTGATTTTGCCATATTACATCTTACCATAGTGGGCTGACGATCTTACGATCACTTCCGACACTAGGTTTGATTGCGTTGATGACTCCATTGTTTACCATCCTACACCATATCAAATGATGCACATGGTCAAAATACATTTTGAAAGATTTTTAAATCATTTTTGTCTTAGCCGAAACAAATAGCTTAGACATACGAATAACGGTGTTTTTTTTAAAACTCATTGGTTCAGTCATCTAACCCAACGTTTTTCTCAAGAAAACCTAAGTACAAACACTAGCACGAAGTCAAAATTTTTGAAAATCTAGCGTAGCTAGAAGATTTAGAAAAATTCAAATTTCTCCATCACTTCAATCTCTTATTACCATTAATGCTCACTATTCCAAAACTTTTAATACTATATATATAATATATCTATTCCAAGTATAGTTCACCAACTTACCACACCATGAAAGTTCAAGAACTTACCACAATCATATGGGTTTAGGAACTTATCCTAGTCAGAACAAAATCGTCCATTCGCTGAGGGGTCCCACCATACGATTGTGAGTTACGAACATGTCATAGGCATGAGTCTTAAGAACTCGCACCTAATCTTAATCTTATCTAATTTAATCTTAGAAATCTCTACCTATCAAAATAAACATGAGAAAAGAATCACCTTTTTCGCCATATGTATAATGATAGCGCGACACTAACATTCCAACGATTATCAATGTGATGCACTCAGCGCAAGCACAAAACCTCTGCCCATACAAACGTTTGTATAACTAAGTCATCACATGAGTCCTCAATGGAAATCCAACACTTAACTCTATCTTACTCTTAGCTTGCTCATTACGAACTTTCTATGCTCATCATATACAACTCCTCATGAGTTCATCTCGTACCATATTATAGTATATTCTCTTATAGTATCAAGCTATACATACTTAGTTGTTACAAACTATCTATCATTTTATAACTTAATCTGATCACGTTGTGATCATCGGTTTACCTTAGGGTTCTTTCCCATTATCAACTAAACTCTATTCGAGTTCATTCTCATTATCTTTGTTATATTCATCGTATAGACATCGTCCTAACATTTTTATTACCGGAGTTAGGTAACTCCTTATTCTCATTCTCTAGATACTTCAAGATTCTTCTTTGAATCTTCGCTTAGATATATTTTAATCTTTTATCTTTCCCTCTCTCAAGTTATAGTCTAAGGTACACTTACCTAAGGTTTATAACCTACATCTTTGATACCAACCTATGACGCCCCCAAATCCGGGTTACTCTCTTTCCTCGGATCCGGTGTAGTGACGATACTACTATTGTCGAACTATTACACCTTTTATTCAGAACTTAAAGAATAAAAATTTGCTTTATTACGATTTAGAATTTAAATTCTTTTTACTATCAGGATCTCGTATAATGACTCCAAACTTTTACAAGTTACAATCTTGGTCTTTACCAATTCCTGTCTTATATCATGTTCGATATTATAAAAATGCGGAATAACTTAAACTTTTTCAATCTTCTTTGAATATAATCTTTTATTACTTTCATAACTTGAATCAATTACATTTTCCTGAATCAAACTATATGATGATTCACTCTATTCAAATTTTTGTATAACCCTATACATCTTAACTTGATATCCTCTATGTATTAACTAATATATCTTTACAGTACGACAAGTATTAAACCTTGTAAACAAATATCAAGTACAACTACTAGAACCTAAACATGGTTCAAACGATAATCTAAATAGCATTCTTCGTTGCGATACTATCTAACTTTATCAATCAAGAAGCACGAAATCTTTATCGTATATCCTCAACCTACAAAAATGGTTATTTGCAAGAGTGAGCTTGACAGCTCAGCAGTTCTAACAGTTTTCATGCATCACATAGCATATAACATCATACGCAGTTCATGCATTTATAATCAGTTTATATTACTAACCATGCTACTTCTCACATAACAAGCATTTCATTAAAGAACAACTTTCAATCTCATACGTATCTCATAAACAGTTCATATATAAGTTCACATCATCGCAGCATAATATAATTCAACTAACAGTTATTGAATTCATATATCAAATAGGAACTGAAAGACTTGCCTGATTCGTAGTTTAATAACTACGACTTAACTACTTATAGATATCTGCACTTCGTGTAATCCTACACAGTTACATAATCGTGGATTCACACTCGTCAGTTATACACATCCATACATTCTTAATATAATAATAAGTATTATATTATTTTCTATCTTGGTTCTTAGAACCTTGTTTCACTTTCATATCATACGCTTAGTATAGTTAGGTACGTATAGGTATACCTTAACCATACTTAATATCAATTTTAACACACTTAACTATCTAAGTGTTCGACACATATTTAAAACTAGTAAATATATAATCTATATTGCTCTTACGTTTCTCAAACCTTATTGAAATCATTACATTCAAACTTTCTAAGTTTCACCTTTCAAAATCCTTGTCATACTTAAACTAGTCATGTAAGACTACTATGTTCAACATGTATACATGTATATAAGGTTACTAACGCAAGTTTAAAACCTAGCACGCACATTCTATGCCCACTTCAAGGTTATATGTTTTTCATTTATTCTTAACTTGATTTCACGACAACTAACATGGTAAGCATACATGTATGATATATTAGCAAGTCTAAGAGTACTATCAAACATGTCCATAAATATCGGAATCCAAATCTCAATGTAACATGTCAAGGTGCACATTGAAAACTTATACTTTCATTAGTAAAGTTTACTAACAAGGCCTAACATGTGCATGCTATATATATACATATGTTAACATGTCCGTCATGTATTTCAAGGTCATGTAAACATGCTTGCAAAATCAGAATATGGATATGGTACATACGTGTCCAAGTTTGTTTTCAAAACTTACACTTTCGTTAGAAATGTGCACTAGTGAGGTATGCATGCTCATATAACATTATGAAACTCATATACATAAGTCAACATGCCTTTCATGCATTCTTAAACCATACTAATTTGTCTTAAAAGTAAGAATATAAATATATCTTATATACGCCAAAATTTGCTTATAAAACCTTAAGTTTATTTTCAAACTATAAGCTTCTTCATCAAGTTTGTATCTCGTCATGGTCAAACCTACTCATGCTATGTCAATATACTTGCTTATACATGTTACTCATGCTTGCAAGCTGGTTTAAGTAATCAGTTAACCTACTATCACTCACAGCCTTAACAGAAAATTAGAATCTGGTGCAGGGGACCGGTGCAGCTGCGCTGCGCCTCAGTTATAAACTGGCGCAGCTGCACTGTGTCTGGTTCTTGCCAGAGAGCAGTCTGCTTCTTCAGTTTTCCAGCCCAAAAACACAGAAAATCTTAACGAATGTCATTCTAAGCTACTACATTACAGTTTTAACCTGCTTGTCAACTTAAATAACACTTGACATCATAACCCAATTCAACTTATCGTACAAATCATGCTTAATCAAAGAATCAAATAACTTAGCAATTTACAGAATTTGGAGAACAAGATGGGAAATATACCTCTGCAATGGAAAATGAACTTGCTGCTAAACAAATTCTCCCTCACTGACAACTCTCACAATAACTTACTCATTATAATGCTATACTCACTAGCCTTACTTCACAGAATTCTCCGCAAAAGAAAATGAGAGGAAGAGAGGCTATATTTATAGGCAATTGTATAATCAGACATTGTAATTCTCCACCATTTAAAACCAAAGGATTGCAAAATTGCATAATGGTTCATATGGATTAGGTAGGACGTTGGTGAATCCCATCATCATCTCCACTCCCCCATAATCATAAGCTATATCTGCTGAAATTGAGAAAGAAGGTAGACTATCTAGCCATGTGGGAGTTCACGTGAAGAGAATGAGAGGGACTCTCATATAGGGACAAGCAATTCTCAGCATTATAATATAACACTTGGGTTATACATCCATATATACACTTTGGTTATAATATATGCACACATAGTATATGTTTAAGTCACAATTCCCCTTCTAAATATAATGTAACAAATAAGGGTACATCCATATAATTCATGTACATTTTCCTTAATACCAATTACCTATTTCAATTGGGTATCATTATTATTCATTATCACAATGGTTATTATTTCTATTATAATAACTATTGAAATCATTATCAATTATCAATTGTTATTGATATTACTATATAATAATAGGGTATACAACAAGGTCTACCCATACATCTAATGTTACATAAGCAATAATCTTATGTAATTCACATACTGTAATTAATCTTACTATATAGTCTATATATATAATATATAGCCACACTAATGTGCCACATTGCACTATAAAATATAGTTTATATATAATTGTAGGGTCACATTAAGTGTTGCACAACACTTTATATAACACATGCATAACTACTTTATGTTATACTTTTAATAATCACATCCTTTGCACATATCAACTAGTTGAGCAATTATAATCATATTAATAATCTACTCGTTTATATATCATTATACTCAATGACAATTAATTAATTAAAAAAATATTAATTAATTCATCCCTCATTAATCAATATAATTATTAATCTTTATAACAATTAATCAACATTTATATGGTTAATTATCACATTAGATAAATATAAATCTTATTATATTTATAACCAATATACTTATTATCATGCTATCACTCGCAATAATAATAATTCAGCATACCATTATAATAAAAATTAACAATTAACATAGATTAATTATTTAATTAATAATTTCTCCATCCTTAAATAATTTAATTCATCATCGAATCTAATATCGTGCCACACAAGGCATTTCTCACAAGCTCAATATTAATCTTATTATCTCCACCACACTTAATAATCTTTTATTATAAGGTTTGTGTGACTCAAGCATTTTAATGCTAAGCTACCTAAATTAATTATACTTATAATAAGTATAATCTTTACGCATATAATAATTAATATTTACTCTATTATTTATTTATAAAGTCTATGGTAAAATAATAACTTAAGTTATTAAAATAACTCAGCTTTCTTTTATTAATTAACTCTCTTGAAAATACATTAGAAATTCTGTATTTTGCCATAATATAAAATATTATGTTTTCTCCGAATAAAGACATTCATTATTAGAAAATAATTTATTTATTGTCTCAAGATATTATTCTAAATATAATATCAAAGAACTACATGTACGACACATGTACATATTTTATATATAGAAAATAGATAATGAGTTTATTTTCTATTATAATAAATTGTTTCCATCAATTTATTTTCATATAGCAAATACGTTTTAATATATTTACTATATTAATCAATCATACATATTACCTCATACAAAAACATATAAGGTAGTATTATTATTCAGAAATAACATTCCCTCCTTTTACTAAAATAATTCAATATTTGAAATTATTTTAATATCCTTTATTAGAAATATATATTAACTATTTCTCTTTCCTTTCTATAAATTGCCTTAGCACAACTTCTTTAATCTATTCATTTAATCATATCTCAAATATTAAATATTCATTTAAAGATATAATGATTTCCATCTCCCTTTAATAACGTATGCATATTTATTAACGTTATTTGCACATTAGACTTTTCTCACATATTACCATTCTAAGTAATATATATAAAAGTACCAATTATAATTTCATATCCAACACATATATTAATTCACTCCTTTACTTAAGTAAATTAAACCCTGTACTATATCACTATAGTTAATTAAGGTTCAATATTCACATTATATTATGTCATAATATAACTCTCAACTTAAATTAACCAATATTTATTCTTATTAGTTAATTCCCTTAACTAACTCATGCTTCATTATCTAAACTCATTCATGGATAGCTTAAGCATTATCAATAACCTATATTACAAACATACTAGTTATTAGTATACATACACAAGAAAATGGTGATTATACATTAAGGATATTTAATATCACCAACTTACTATGATAAAATAATTATATAAATTATTTAATATTGATAGGAAATCTTATCCACCTCCTTTACCTCAACTCAATTGACTCTATGATAAATAACAAATATATATTAATAATATATCTATTAATCACAAAATTACATATTACATAGTTCATATTACCCTATGCAACACCATACTACATAACTTGTATCACATAAATGTTCTCATTCGAACCCATCTCTCACTTTAAGAATTTCATTTATTAAATCCTTATTTAATTTTTTTTGAAAATTCGGGTTCTTACAGTCCTAGCTAGACTTAAACACTTGAATGAATTTCGAATATTACTAAAAAAGAAATATAGTGAGATATAAGTTGAAAGTTAACACAATCAAATTGAATGTTGTGTATTGATAATAGGAAGGATTATGAGATGTAGAGTAAAGTTTACATTACAACTAATATGCATTGCTATATGATTAATAATTGATGTGCATGATTATATAATTGTGTAGGGCACGTGAAGTGCAGATATCTGTAAGCTGTTAAACTGCTATTGGTAAACAACGATCAAGGCAAGTCTTTCAGTTCCTATTTTCTACGTGCACTTGATGATGAACTGTTTTAAATTATTTTGCAAAGAGTATGATATGTTGTATATATGTTGTAAGCATGAAATGTTAAAGTCAATTTATGACTACATTGATTGATTAAATAATGTTGATTGAGTAAGAAACTCAATCTTTGTATTTGTTATGTAATGTGAAGCATGTATGCCATGTTACTTTAATTATTATGAGATGTATGTTGAGCATGTATTTATGTGCTATGTGATGCATGAAAGCTGTTAGATCTTGCTAAGCTGTCGAGCTCATTCTTGCAAACAATCACTTTTGCAGGTTAAGGATTCAAGATAACGCTATGTGTTACTTGAAAGAAATGAATCAGATGTAATGCATGAAGATTTATATACTTTGGCTGAATTGTTATTATTTTGGACCCTGTTTAATGTTTCAGATAATGTATTTGATAATGTATGACGGTTAATAGATGTTGAGTTGTAAAGGTTAAATTTTACTCGATGTATAAGGGTTATTGAACGTGGTTGTAAGTTTTAGTTTATAATAACTCTGACGAAGCAATTCTTGAAATAAAGTTGAATCAAAGTTATGTAATAATAAAGGTTGAGATTCAGGGGAATAAAGAAGGAATAACGTAAAAGTTTTAAATAATTCGTATTTTTAGTGATTGTATCATTGATTAATGATGTAAAGTCTGAATAAGTATGCATTATTAACGATCGATGTCGAGAGTTCTATTGTATGAATTTTGGGGTCGTTACAGTTGGTATCAAAGCTGATAGGTTATACACCTTAGGTAAGAGTACCTTAGGCTATGACCTTAGAGAATGAGAAGTTAAGTTACGTATAACAAAAAGGTGATTCCTTTCACATAAGTAGAAGTATAAGATGAGTTAAGTCCTAAAAATGTTATAAGAAGAAGCTGAGAATAACGAGGAATAAAACTCGAATAAAATGTTAAACTTTATGAACGAAGTTAGAAATTCTTAAAAGAAGAGTTAATAAATAAATAAGAAGATTCAAAGAATAATCTTGAAGAGATATGAAGATGAGAATCGGGAGTTACCTAACTCCAATAATAAAGATGACGAATAACAATGAATAGATGAAGTCTATAAGATTAAATCATAATGAGGTCATGATATAACATGATGAAAGGAAAAGATAAGAAGTTTTAAAACAAAACGATAATGAGATAAGAAAGAATCATAAGGGAGATGATTATAGAATAAGATCACGACGTGATCTTTTAAAGTTGAAAGACAGATGGTCTGTAATGATGGAATAGTTATAGTTTGATGCTATAACGAGAATGTACTATGATATAGTACGAGATTAACTCACGAGGAGTTATAAATGATGAGATACAGAAAGTATGTATCGAGCATAGAGAAGTTATGAGTAAGATAGAGTTAAGTGGGATTTCAACTGAGGACTCAAGTGGTGGCTGAGTTGTACAAATCTTTGTATGGGCAAGGTTTTGTGCTTACATTTGGCTTATCATATTGATAATCATTAGAAGGTTGGTGTCGCGCTATCGATATATATATGATGAGAAGGTGATTCTTTTCTCATATTATATTTGATAGTTAGAGTCAATAGAGATTAGATTAGATAATATTAAGATTACATTAGATGATCTTAAGGTTAGGTGAGTTCTTAAAACTCATACTTATGGTAAGTTCGTGACTCATAATCGTATGTTTGTTCTGAACCCCTAAGCATATGGACAGTCTCTGATCAGTTCTTTGACTACCTATTGCTAGGACAAGTTCTTAAAATCATATTATTGTGGCAAGTTCCTGAACTTCCAAAGTGTGGTAAGTTCGATGAACTATACTGGGTATAGAAAGGTTATGGTATAGAAAGCATTGATGTTGTTTAAGATTGATAAAATGATTAAGTAATGATGGAGTAAAGATTTTTAATTGATGGAGAATGTTTTATATTCTAAATCTCCTCACTTTGCTAGATTTTCAAAATTTATTGACTTCGTGCTGATGTTGCACTTCTATTTTTTTGAAAAATATTGGATCAAATGATGGAACCAATGAATTTTATTAAAATAGTGATATTATTCACATGTCTATGCTAATTGCTTCAGCTAGACAAAAATAATTTTAAATTTTCAAAATGTATTTTATGTGTTCTATGCATCATTTGATGTGGTGTAGAGACAATAATCGAGGAAGTTATCAATGCAGTTAAACCTAGTATTGGATGTGATCGTATGATCGTCAGCCCACTATGGTATAATGTAGTATGACGACGTCATGTAATGACGAAATTCTCAACGTACCATTATTACGGTACGGTATCAGGATATTATGAAAAGATTCATTTATTTTTAATTTTCTTAAACTATAAAAAAGGGATTTATTTACTTTTAGTTTCTTTAAATAAAAATATATATATATATATATATATATATATATATTGAGTTGGATAAAGATATATATATATATATATATATATATATCTCGATTGATGTCCGAGTTATTGCTAGAAGTCTATGCTATTTGATTCAGCTAGACGAATATTGAAAGATGTCCGTAAAATTCATGCGTTCTTTGTCAAACTATACCAAACCAAGTTGTTTTGGTGTGGATTCAAATGTTAAGAAGCTGAGGTGAAACGACAAGCAAACACAGATATAGCATCGCATAGGCATTAGGCACGCATTATAACTGACGGAACTCGATTCCGATATACAGAGCCCGAGTTATTAGCCCGTCTGCCTAATTTGTTATAACTTGAAGAACACAAACTAAAATAATGTAAATATGTTCTCATTTCGACTTTGTTATTAATATTTTAATTTTGTAAGGTCTTGTTGACGAGTCTCGTGGAGGAGGAGGTGGAGGCACAGGCGACGGGACCGGTGGTGGGACCGACAATAGGATCGACTGTGGGACCTACGACGGGACCGGCGATGGGACAGGCAACGGGACCGGCGATGGGACCGATGGTGGGACCGGCAACAGGACCGACGGTGGGACCGACGATGATGATACTGTCACTCCTACTCCTGATTTGGGTTGTAGTTAGTTTATGACATATATTTTGAGTTTCATGTATGTATTTGTACAGTTTTTGATCGAGTTGTACAGACGACCATTTTTTATCTATATATTTTATTTGGATTACTATTTAATTGTTATGATAATATTGTATGATATTTGATTATTATTTGATGGTTTTTATTAGTTTATAACAGGTTATATGTATATATTTGTAAATGAACAGGGAAAATTTTAAATTATAAAAAAATTCAATAAACTACTGGATTTGGAGACGGGGGCATTAGCGACGGGGTTGCCGTCGGCAATGACATATAGCGACAGACTTGGTGACAGGCAATTGATTTCTTAAATAAAAATGTAAAAAGTCATTGCCGAAGGCAATAATGTCATTACCGACGGCTAGGCTGTCTCCAATGATAGACCACCAAAAAATCCTGGCGTATGATTGTCGACAAGCTTGCCGTCGCCAATAAGTATTTGTCGTCGCCAATGACTCTCGTCGCCACTGACAATGCTGTCTACGGCGACCGACGAGAACCAGAGGTGACGACCTGGGAGGCGACAATAGTGGCGACGGTCATTGCCGTTGCCAATGACCTCAATGCCGATGGTAGTGTAGTCATTGGCGACGGCATGCCCCGTCGACAATGACTGTTTTTTTTTGTAGTATCCGATATAAAGAGTGAATGCTGAAGCAGTTCCCCTTGGGCTAAGTAAATTCGAGAACCTACATCAATTTCAAATCAAGATTAAATCATTGGCCCAAAATAAAAAAAGAAAAAATTCAAAAATGAAAATTTCCATTACCTCATTCGCGTGTAAATAGACCGATGGGTGACGTCTCAAATCGGCCAAAAGATTGGGAGTCATCACATTAATGCCAAGAAGGTCTCGGCGTGGAGTAGAAGAAGAAGAAGTGAGGTTTGCATTGAGAACATCCTCCTCCTCATCTATAGAATCCGTCCTATCCACCCTAATAGGATGAATCATTGACTCGGTCAACCGACGAGGCTGTCGGGCCGAACGAGGTAAAGGGAAATCAGAAGCTGCCCTCCTCACAGCAGATGTAACACTGAGAGAGCTAGAGCTACTCGGTCTGTCTGAATTCATAACTTGAACAAAATCTCCAAATCACCTCAAAAAGGGTGAGGTACGTTTCAATTGTAAGTCCATTAAATTCATATCTTTGCATCATGCATGGTCTATGTGTGTAAGCTTGCATTGTTTTAACATATATTCCAAGTAGAGTTAAATTTACATGCATATTAAATGCCCAGACTCGTGAAAAAATTTCGCTAGACTCTCCTTTGTAAAATGGATTATCCGCATGCACCTAGGCATGATTAGGTGGCCATTCAGTAGCACACCAACCAAAAATCATGAACATTTCATATAGCATGCGTAAAACATTAAAAATTAAACCCACAATGGTAGCCAAATCACAAGGTGTATTTTTTATGAAAATTCGTGCTCATCTGTCCTCAAATAAGATAACTAAACTAGTCAAAATGGGTGAAAAATGACAGTTATGAAAATGAATTTTTTTCACATCAGAATGTTTAGCATTGTAAAATACAAGTATTTACTAAGTCTGTTCATTTTTATTAAGTCATCTATGCATACATATTTGATACATTGCGTTTAAATGCATTATACATGAAATTAAGCTTTCTAAAGGTCAAAACTTGAAAAGAAAGGATGTAAACGTTACCAGAGTTGTGCAGAACGTTTGTACAGTGATGAATTTCACGAAAAGCAACTTGAACTGAGTTGATCTAAGTTGGAAATTTTGGATTTTTCAATGAATATCATGTTAAAAATGACTTTTAAAAGTGCTGGGGGGGTTTAAAACCACCCACGGTCTACCGCAAGTCTACCTACGACAGTCGCAGGTAGACCTGCGATAGTCTAGGGTAGGTCCCACTGTAACAGATGAGAACTTTTATTATGAGAATTTTTGTTGTGATTCTGGGGACAGAATCCTTTTAAGGAGGGAAGATTGTAACGATTGAGATTTTATATATTAAATTTTAATATTTATTGAGTGAATAAATATTTTATGTGATTTATTTATTGAATTAAATAAATAAATTATGTGATTTTGTGGAATGATTTAATTAAGAGTTATATATTAATTAAATGAATATTTAATATTTAATTTAATTGATGTATATTGATTTTATTATATAATTCTAATTTAATTGAGATAATTAAATTAGATGAGTTATGTGATGAGTGTTATATGAATTATAATTACCGAGTAATTATAATTATGTGATAATTCTTATGTGATTAATTGATGTTGGATTTTAATTAATTAAATAGGAATGTTAAAGATTTAATTAATTAAAGTCTAACATTAATGTATGTGTTAAAAGGATTTATTTAAATAAAGAAAAAAAGCTTTTAAATTATTTTAACCAAACAAGGCCCTTACTTTTGTTTTAAAAAGGCTTTTGCCAAATAGGGCCCTTGCATTGTTTTAAACCTATTCTAACAAAGCAATGCCTTAATACTAAAATCTATTTTTAAGAATAACCTTCGTTTGCCAAACAAGCCCTAGTGGCTTTTGAAATCTTGTAACTGCTAATTAAATAATACATTAAGTAATATAATAAGTATTAGTTAATATACATATTATATATCAGTACGTTATATAGTTTACGCTAAGTTTCTAAGCCTAAACTAAAACAAAAAAGAAAAGAGAGAGAGCAGAGAAGAAGAACTCAGAGGAAAAGTTAGAGAAGAAGAGAAAAGAAGAAGTAGGATTGCTAGAAATCGAACTCACCGTCATCTTCTTCCACACTCATAGCAAAGGGTATCATCTTAACCTTTAAAATTATAAAATCAATTCATATGCTATTTGTATTTTGTTCTCTGTCAAATTAGATTTTCATAAAAATTGTATAATCATGAATTGTATATGTATATATGGTATTCAAATGTTCTTCGCAGTAATTATATGCCATGAAAGGATTCTCTGAATTCAATTGTCGTAAAAATAAGTTTTATTGGAAAATTTGTATTCATATGAGTTCATATATTTTTGGTTGAGTTAGAATGAAAGATTGATGTAAACATTAAATTTATGTGTAATATGTGTTATATCATGTTTATATATGAGTTATATAGTTGTCTTAGCGATTCAATCCACGTAATTAAGATGAACATGAAGAAATCATGTTCATAGTAATTTACTATGAACTAATTTTGAAATTAGCCTTTTTAAACTATCAAATTGGTGTTTGATTATGGATTATTGTTTAAATTGATCATGGGTTATGTTAATATGTTAAGAATTAGAGTTATTACAATTGGAATTACATGGATTGATTGAAAAATGAATTCGTAATAGAAATTTTTGTCAAGGCTTGATATTGTAGTTTTCTTCAAAAATCATGAAAACTTGGTTTTGATTATGTGTTGTAAGTATTTTATATGTTATAATCATGTTAAAGAGTCCAAAATTTTGTTGTTAACAAGTTTTATGTTCATCATGTTGAGAAAAATCGGATTCAGTGTGAAAAAATAAGCCAAATTGGCTTATTTCTCTACCGTTCGAGAACTAGGGATTTTCACCAGAAGTGGTACCCGCCCCAGCGGGGCTTTTACCCTTGGACCACCTGCCTCAGCGGGGCACCTTGCTGTCCGGGAAATGTTGTTTTGCTTCGTTGAGTTTTCATGCTGCGTTTATTTAGCTAACTTATTTTTATGACTTGTTAAGTGTAATAGGTAATGAGATAACATACTTTTGATGTGTTTAAGATAGATTGAAGTCTTATGTTGTTATATTATATGTGTGATATTATTACCGTAAGGTGCAATATGACAGTAAAAGTGCTATGCGTGTATGAGGTTCTTGATTGTGAGTTTAGCCTCACATATGTGTATTAGTATCGACGTACGTTGTAACCATGTTGCTAGGTTGGACTTGAGTAAGAAGTTTGACGGTTTAAACGTTGTAGTTGAGTACTAATAGACGTTTTAAACGTAATGTAATGCGTAGGGTAATTGTGGAAGTGGTTGTAATTATTAAAGTGTAGCTTGCGCTTGAGGCAAGTTCTCTAATCCTTATTCTTTTACGTTAAGCAAGTTTCTATTTCTAAACTCGTTATTTATTTTGTGCAAGCTTTCTAAACCATTCTTGTACGTTATGCAAGCTTTATCATTGTATCTTTTCATTGTGCAAGTTCTCTAACCCTTTCTCAATATATCATGAAAGTTCATTTCCGTTTCTTAACTTGTTATATATTGTACAAGTTATACTGTATTCAAATATTCGTTAAGCATAAGTATTGAAGTATTATTTAAGTAATGTGATCTTGACTTAGTTGTTCAAGCAAGATCTACGTGATCTATCAAATGCTTTAAGTTATTTCCAAAGCATGCGTAGTTATCATGAAATCTATTGTTGTATCTTACATTTGATTCATAATTCTTATATTATCGAACTGTTAAAGCATTGTGAGTCGATTCAACTACTCCTTAGTTGATGATAGTTGAAATTCCAAAGTTCCTTTATCTATCCAAACCAAACTTTCTTTTGTGTAGACTTGTATTCAAATACTGAGAATGAGCAACCCTATTTATTAGGGGACATTTATGCGAAAGCATTAAGATGGTTGTGCACAATACATGATACGAAGGGCTGATCCCCCTAAGTACGAGTTAAAGGTCCATACTCTCAATGACTGTTAAAGGTTTTAAATAAAAATATTTCTAACCTAGGTCATAGTTCAAGGTCGTATGACCCTCAAATAAACTCTATATTCGAATTTTAGAAATGATGAAAGAATTAATATACAATTCTTTATTCTTGATGAAAGTAAAGTTATTCAAACCCTTTTTGAAGTTGTTCAGTTATTTCATATCACTGTTGTATTTTCAAGTGAGCTTTTTTTTGCTCACTCTTGCATATTTTATACCCCTTGCGGTTAAGGCCGAGAATATTGACGTACCGTCAACAAGTAAAGGAAAAGGAAAGATGAGCAAGTGAAGACTTGTTGTCTTCAATTTTGTTTGTAATAAGACTTAGTTGATGATGCTTTATTTTCGCATTTATTTTGATTGATGTTAAGGTTTAGATAACCCTGGGATTTTATTTTGGACAAGTTGTAATCCTTTTTCAAGGAAGATTCTTATTTAAGTATTGATGGAGGTTGTAATTATTTTGCAAATCTTTATTATTGGGTAGATGTATGCTATATTTGGAAAGTGAACACCAAATCTTTTGGAAATGAAGTACCCGGATTTGGGGGTGTCACACCCACCCCCTCCGGTTTGATTAAATTTAAGTCAAGGTAGGGTCCCCTGACGTCAAAAAGTCAAATCAGCTAAAAAGGTTATAAGAGATTGAGCAGAAAGGGCCTGAAACCCTGAAATAGGGTACTAAACTTGTGATACATGTAGATTTCTTGTAAACCGTTGGTGACAGCCCCAGCGAAGCATCGGATAAGATTCGATGATGCAAGCCATAGAAAACCACTTCAGAGAAGATATTGGAGAATCTGATATTGTAAATCGTTGGTGACAGCCCCAGCGTAGTATCAGATAGGATTTGGTGATGCAAGCCGTATATTGTAAACAGTTGGAGATAGCCCCAGCGTAGCATTGGGAAGATTCCGGTTATGCAAGCCATTGAAAACTACTTCAATGAAGATGTTAGAGAATCTGATATTATAAACTGTTGGTGACAGCCCCATCGTAGGCATCGAGACAGTCCAGTGATGTAAACCTTTGTAAATTACCAATCGAGTAGGCATCGAGACATTTTGGTGATGAAGACCTTTATAAACTACCGTTCGATTAGGCATCGAGACAGTTCGATGATGGTTAAACCTGTGTAAACTACCGTTTGAAAAGGCATTGGAGGTTTCAGTGATATCAATCATTGAAAACTCTATCCCCAGCAGAAACGTCCGCACCAACCTGATGGAAATGCAAACAGTTGATGACAACCCCAAAGTGAATTTCGCAAAAGGTCTGATGATATCAGCCATGAAAATCATCCCCATCGGAGAATAAGGAATGACCATTGATACAACCCATGGTAGCTAATCCCACGAAGACTTATAGCATTCATAACATCATGCTATTTCTTGTCATGGCATTATTAAATATCTAGTGTCTAGTAATCTTTATCTTGTTCATTCCATTGCATTGTATAAGCAGGATAAAGAGGGACATCTATAGACACTCAAAATTTTGCATTTCTTTTACTAACCTTGCAGGAGGGCATAACAATCAAACCCTCAGAGATAGCCTCGGGAACATCAAATCAACCTTAGAGACAACCCTGAGGATAGACAGAATCAAAAACCGTCAAACCCCAGAGATAACCCTGAGGAAGGACAGTTGCAACCGTATGAATCCTGGAGACATCCCTAGAAGGGAAAAGGGTAATTTTCTAACTTAGCATCAATACTAAGAAAACCACTATAGATAAGGTCATACAGAGCCATCACAGCAATCCTGAGTGCAAACTGCGCCAGACAGCTCAATGGACTGATTATGAAGACTTGAATATCTGGTTATAGAACCATCTTCCCGGATTCAGAAAAGGTCAAGCCCTATGTCACTGAATAGCTCTCAGAAAGAACTTTTCGGAATGTTATGGTAGACCTCCATAGGATTCCTAGATTGTAAGATATGAAGGTTTTAAGCAAACTGCACGTCGATCGAGGGAACACACTTTGAGGCAGTGGGGCCCACCATGCCCAGCCGCAGGTGTTCCTATAGCTTTCGTAGGTACATCTGCGGCTGGTTGGGCTTATATATATCAGCCCCCCTTTTAGCTTCTAAGAAAAGAATAGACAGAAAAAAGAGAGAAATAAGGTCCAAGAGAGAGAAATTCGGCCATTTGAGAAAGAAATACCTCGAATCTTACTCCAATCTTTGTAATTCTTCTTTGTAAACACTTCTATACTTATATACTACAACATATCAAATTTCAACAGGTGGAAACCGAGTCTTGAAGCGTGAAAAGCCGTTTGTTATCCGTTCTCATGCCAGACTATAAGATTTCTTCAGATATACTTTCATTGCTTGCTCTATTATATATATATATATATATAAGTGTTATATATATATAGTTAGTAGTTAATATTGGTTAGATCTAACTTTTTAACCATTTATTTCATGTAAATAGTCAATATTTGTGCTTTATTGACTATATTTGTACTAGATCTAGCCGGCTCTAGCTTTTAACCGGTTCAAAAGTTGTAAAACTTGAGCCTGGAAGCTAGAATGGCTAAGATCTATACAGATCTAGTTTTCTTTCTAGTTTTTGTAAATATTTAGCAACCACGTGACCTAAATTTGTATCTAGAGGACACTAGAATCTTTGGGTTACTTTCATACAAGGATTTAACTAATGAATCCTTTGTTCAGCGATGTCTAGAATAGATATATATTTTATTGCAATATATTCATTGTGCAGGCTGTTTTATGTGATATCATGTGAGCCGAGGAGCCACAGGATCTACTATTCGATCCATGGATCTAGATCCGGTTCCCATGATGGACTTTTTAAGTTGTACAACTAGCTTGCGAATCTTTGTACTTGTAAATTTTGGGCCTTAAAACGGGTATCCTAATTTAAGGCCCAAAATAGTGAAATTGTGATTTGTGGTGCTCAGGCATACTTCAATAGCATTCATGCCCATAAGGAGCCCGACACTTATAGATAGTTTTATTTACTGTCAAAGATGCTTTGCATCTTAATAAAATCATATCAATCAGAATATGGAATAAAATGAAAGTATCAAAGGGCTTCAATTCCTATGCGAGCGAAAGGGTTTGAAAACCTCGTTTCAAAACATCACTTTCATATAATTGTTTAAAATGAACTTTTCAATAAATTAAACCCTTTGTATATTGTTCCAACGAAGCACAACACTACTTTCAAAACAATGCATTCGAGCACATTTATCTGCATAACACACATACACACATACACTTCACATGCTTAGGGAATGAAAAGACGTAGTAACCGTGTTTCACGAAAGTCGGGAGGTGCCTAACACCTTCCCCTTGCTTAACTAAGCCTTTGAACTCTATGAATCTCAGGTTCTAAACCAAATTAAATGGAGTCACATATTGGGCCATATTGCGAAAACCTTTCAAAATTCGGTTGAGTTGGTACAACCATTAAACTTATACCAACTTGTGGCTTTATCTAATTCGGCCTAATCACATAAAATCAATCTTTTCAAAATCACTGACATATATGTCGGTCTTTTCCTAAAATCTCACCCTTTAAGCAAGATAACTTAAATCACATAGAGAAATATAAAGGGTAAGAGCCAAACATAAGAATTGAATTTTCCCGGCGTCGACACTGTCATTGTGTAAACTGTTGCAAAAGAATGAGGAATTCTAATTTTTTGATGAGTGCAAAGAGGCTTTTAACAAATTTAAAAGCCTATTGACATCTGTACCTGTGATTTAACCCCCGAATTGGACTCTACTATTTTAGATCATGTGTGATGCAAGAAATTATGCGGTGGGAGCTATTTTGGGCCAAAGAATTGACAAAGCTATCCATGCCATATACTATACCTCAAGAACTCTAAATTCTGCTCAGATTAACTACTCTACAACGAAAAAAGAACTTTTATTTATTGTTTTTGCTTTAGATAAATTCAGATCATATTTGCTTGGCACTAAAGTTGTAGTTTATTCTGACTATGATGCTCTCAGGTATTTGCTAACCAAGAAGGATTCTAAACCGATGATTATCAGATGGATTTTGCTTATGTAAGAATTTGACTTAGAGATCAAGGATAAGAAAGTGGCAGACAACTTGGTGGCATATCACTTGAGCAGGTTGATGAGAGATGAGGAGCTACTACCATTGTAGGATTCCTTTTCAGATGAGCATCTACTCTCTATCCATGAGGAATCGTCCTGATATGCGAATATTGTTTATTATTTAGCAAGTGCATATTTCCCAAGTGAATTCTCTAGAGCACAGAAAGATAGACTTAAGAGTGATGCTAAGTATTATGTATGGGATTATCTATGGAAATTCTGTGTTGATCAGATAGTTAGAAGGTGTGTGCCAAATCTATCTTAACCTTCTGTCACTTTTATGCTTATGGAGGACACTTTGTCCTAAAAAGGACTGCTTATAAGGTTTTAGAAAGTGGTTTTTTTCTGGCCTTCAATTTTTAAAGACTCCTACATATTTTGTAAATCTTGTGCAAATTATCAAAAGATGTAATATATCACATAGAAATCAAATGCCACAAAACTCTATTTTAATTGTTAAAATCTTTTATGTTTGGGGTATTAATTTTATGGGACCATTTCCTGCTTCTTTTGGTAATTTCTACATTGTTTTAGATGTTGATTATGTTTACAAATGGGGGGAAGCGAAAGCCACTCGTACTGATGATTATAAAGTTATTACAGATTTTATCAGGTCTAACATATTTGCCAAGTTTGGAACTCGTAGGGCTATCATCAGTAATATGGGCACACACTTTTGAAATAAGGTGCTTGCATCTTTGTTCAAGAAATACAATGTTCTACACAAGGTTTCTACATCCAATCACCCACAAAGCAATGGTCAAGCCGAGGTGTCAAACTGTGAGGTAAAATCAATCTTGGAAAAGGTAGTTAAGCCGAACAGGAAAGATTGGAGTTTGAGGCTAGAAGATGCACTATGGGTGTATAGAACAACATGTAAAACTCACATTGGTATTTCTCCATACCGGTTGGTATTTGGGAAGCCATGTCATCTACTAGTTGAGTTAGAACACAAACCTTTTTGGGCAATTCAACAATGCAACATGGGTATGAATGACGCGGGAGTGCATAGGAAACTGCAGTTGCAAGAGCTGGAGGAGTTGTAGAATGAAACATATGAGAGTTTTAGACTATACAAGAGTAAGACAAACGCATTCCACGACAAGCAGATCTTAAGGAAATATTTCACTGTTGGACAAAAATTTATTCTCTACAATTCAAGGCTGAAATTGTTTCCCATTAAGTTAAGGTCTCGTTGGGAAGGCCCTTTTGTTATTTCTAATGTGTTTCCTCACGGTGCTATAGATATACAAAACCCAAAAATAGGGAATATTTTCAAGGTGAATGGTCGCAGGCTGAAACCGTTCTTCGAGGGGAATCAGATGATTGATCGAGAGGATATCTATCGAGCAAACGACGTTAAACAAATGCGCTGCTTGTGAGGCAACCCAAGAAATCAGATTTGATATTTTTATCTCTTTACTTTGTAGTTCTTTTAGTTGCATGTAGTTGTTTTCTTCTTTACATAATTTTCTTATATTGGGGATAATGTGAGATTTGAGTGTGCGGGGGGGGGGATTATGTTTTTATTATTATTAGGTTTTTTTAGGGATATTGATCTATTTTTGATGAGAAGTTGAAAAAATTAGGTTTTATTTTTGAAAATTTTTGGGAAATTTTTGACTTTGACTATATTGCGAAAGGTTAAAATCACGGATTGAAAATTGATGCTAAATTTTAGAATCTATGTGTGCTTAATTGGTTAATGAATAATAAGGACTAAGTCATGATCCATAGTAACTAATTTGAATTGAATCTGCGATACATGAGTACTTGAACATGTTAATTATGCTTATTTGGTTGAGTTATGTATGTGCACTAATCTCATGATTTAGGACTATTAAACTACTTATGTTGTTTACAGGACCATGAAAGAAAAATTGGAAAAGTGGGAAATCAAGTTGAGAAATTTTTGAAAAATAAAAAAAGGGCCAAAGAGAAACCATATGGTGGGTTGAGATAAAGCGTAAAACGCATTCACCCATAAACGGGTGCAAATAAGTGAGATGGAGCATAAAATACATTCACTTGAAAAGAAAAAAATGAGAAGGGTGAATTGGAGTATAAAATGCATTCACTTGGGAAAGAAAGAAATTGAGGGTTCTAAAAAATATAAAAGAGAAAATGTGTTTTGAGTCTTGAGTTAGTGTGCGCAGTTTTTGTTCCATGATAACTAAGTTGAGTATATGTGTGGATCATGGGAAAGTTACTTATGTGGATATAGTTTGATTCTGAGAGGTTTAATGGTGAAAGATGAAGTTGTTGTTATACATTGATTGATGAGGTGCTAGTTAGATATCTGTCTGTTAATGTTGATATTCATGATGTGAGACTTGACTCTTTTGAAAATTTGATTGAAGTATAATTCTTTTGGAAATCAAACTTTTGCTTTACAAAATGACGTGTAAAGGCCAAGTGTGGGGAAATTTATGAGTGCATATTATTCATTTATTTTAATTCCTTTATGTTTAGTTTATTACATGTTTTGTGATGTAAATGGGCTTATTAGTATGTTTATTAATTTTAGGAGTAAATGGAGCTTATATGATGAAACGAGACGAATCGAAGCTAAAATACCAAGGTGTTACTGATCAGGGTCAGGCGCGGTCGCGCCTGTTCCCAGTATAAAAGCAGCGTGGCCACACTAACTTTGTCCCGGTGAGCCCAAATGGCCTAAATGACTTCGCCCCGACGCGTTCCTCTCTGTCTGAATTCGCCCCAGCACACTCTGAAGCCACCTCGGCCAAGACCTCTCTATTCTTGGGCACGACCGCGCCGTTCCCTAGTACAAATGGGGCTCGACCGAGCCACTTTGGGAAAATCTCATGAAATTTGGAAAGTTAGGTAGATTTTGGCAGACTTCTATTTGGATTTGGATTGAAATATTTCAGAATTCTATCATAATTAGGATATCTTTTTGACTGAGATTCTCTTTCCAAATTAATTTTTATTTTTTTATGAAAACTAGAGTCATGAATTGTAATTCCATGTAGGATTTGGATTTCTAGTTCTCACATGATTTAGGACATTGTCTAGCACTATAAATACATTGTAATAGTCAGGGTTTAGACATCATCATTCTATCCACTACATTAAAATTCAAATCAGTGTTTTGGAAGATCGAAGGCATATCAAGCTAATTTCTCTATTTCAGTTCTCAACGATGTCGAGCCTTATTCATAATTAATAGTTTGATCAAGTTTACTTTATTTATTCCTTCTTGCATGAGATTTCTTCTTATAATCTGTGTTAATTGATTGCATATTAGTCTATCCGATTGATTTGATTAGGCCAGTTAGATTAATATGATAAATATCATCAGCAAGATTAAGATATAGTATTAAACAAACGATATTATATTTGATCATAAGTAGCAATTAGTGATGCATTATTGTGGACAAGCTTTTAAGTATTGCTAATATTATCATAAAGTAAGTTAAATGATTCCTGATTGTGAAATTATTACTTAAAATAACCTAATTTTCATTTTTCATACTTCTATTATATTAAGTCTAGACTAATAGTTCTAGGTTGTATGATAGTTAGGGTTTATTAAAACGATTGCCACTTTAAATTTAAAACATAAATTTTGGATAATTTGCAATAGCGGTTATTTAGGGTTATTAGTCTCATTCATGTGTAAATATTGCTTAAACTTGACTAATCCATAATTGTGAAATGTGAAACTGAACTGTAGAACTGAAGTCTTTTTACTCATAAATCACGCATATTTTTGTTTTCGTTAATTTTAGTTAATTAAACTCAAAAACCACCCATTTTCTTGAAAATAATTAGGTAAATATAAAAATAATTCATTCTCTATGTGATCGATCCTTGCTTGCTACTGTGCTAATTATTTGAATTTGTGAAATAAGAGTAAGGTTAATTTTGGAGTGCTAACGACAGCTCCCATCTCTTCAGTTTGAGGTTCAGGTAGTGTTTGTTGGGGAGGAGCAGTATCGGTGTTTGGTGGGGGTGGGATCGATTGTAGTGGACTGGGGATGGGTTAGTGGAAGGGGACAAATTTTGGTTGATGCCTTCACCAACCGATGTTTCTTTGTTTAAATTAACAGCGTCTTATCTTTTGTTGTCATTTCCAAAGCGTTCTTTCTGTTGATGTAGGCATCGGGATGACATATATTGGTTTTATGACCAAAGGGGGTTCGATAGGTTGGTTCGGGATTAGGATAGTTTTGATGGAAGTGTCGGGTTCAGGAATTATGTTAGCAATGGCTTCAAAGGTTATGTCGATAGTGGGTTTGGTTATGGATTCAATTGTGTTGATCTCATGGGTTGGTTAGGAACTGGATTCTCTGGTTGTTTGTGGTTTGAAGATTATTATTGCAAGTAAAAAGAAGAAGAATAGTAGATGAATGAAAAATATATATTTTTATTAAAAGAGAACATATGGATGCAGTTAATGTTTTGAAACTTACGCTTTTGTTTGTAGAGCTAGGTCGGGTCGGATAACAACTTTAACGGTCATTCAGTCTTCGACATCTTGTGGTAAAATGCTTTAAAATTTTCCACTCGATCCTTTGGGAAGCTATTGACTCTGACGATGGGCATTTTGGATTTGGCCCAGCTTGTAAAAGGTTGAAGGTCAGCGCCTTTAATAAAGATTTATTAGGAGTGCCAACTCTTTTTTCTTAAGGGGATTTTTATCAAGGTGCCTCAGTCGGGTTGCTTGTTTAGTTGTCGGAGGCCAGGTTCTTTAGATCGGCCTACGCTGAATAGTGCAAAAATGAAATCCAGCCCTGGGTTACCTCCACATTCATGGCAGAAAGCTATGAAGTAGATGAGATGGATGTACGAGTTCGACATTAATTTTACAAACCCAATTCCAATGAAGTTAAGAAAAAAAGCGATGAATTCGTGTAACGGGAATCAAATGCCTTATTTCAAGGCCCAGATAGGGATGGCAACCCATTCTCTCTTCGGGCGCCAATACATCTTCTATGATAGGTCTGGGGCTCGAAGTTCATAAGCGTTTGGGATTTGGTATTTTTGGCAAATGTTAAGTAGTTGGTGGGCTTGCACGGTGGATCGGGTGTTAATATGTGTGTAGACTTTTTTTGATGAATAGTGATTTTGAATTCTCATTTCAACAATTTTAGCGGGGGCTAGCATAGGAGATGGGGTGTTTGATGATGAGGGTGTGGTTGTTTGTGAGGGGGCAGTGGTGGTGATGGTAACTGATGAGGACATGACTAGCTTGGTTCCTAATAGAGGGCATGGATTAGATCCGATACAAGTTCCAGTTGGACCAGTGACTAGAGGTGAAAGTAGTATGCATACAAGCCAATCATGTATGATGATAAATCATATACTTTAGAGACGATCTTATTTATTTATTAATAAAAGTATTTACTTATTAAAGGCATTTAATTATCTACATGATGCTGTTTTTATAATATGAAAATAATCCATAGTTTTAAGCAATTCTTTTAGAATCATGATGTTGATTATGCTAATGAGATCGAAATTCTTAGAAAGCTTAAAACTAAATAAGTTCAACATCGTGGGATTACTAAAAAGGAGATTAATAAATCCGGATAGATTGGTACATATGTTGCTTGCTTATTGGATGAGAATGATTGATCTCACGATCATTTGTGTGGGGACACTAAAACAAGTATGTAGGTGCTTATTGGAGAATAAGTTCACTAAACGTGACTCGCTATACAATACCTAATGGAGTTTTACTTGCCTATCAATAGGAATTCCTAATGTGATAGTAGAATCCTTGGACTTGAGATCATCATAGTATCGTGTGTGTAATGAATTATACTTTGACTTATTCCTAAAGACCCTTAAGGTATATCAAAGGGTATGCTTGGGTATAATAAGTTACATATGGAGATAATGAATGATCAATAAAGAATCTACAACTTCTAGGAAAGGAAGAGATATGTCATATGTGATTCGTTAAATGACAACTCAGTAGTACTTGGCCAAGGCATAATGAAATTAGAAAGGAGTTTCTAATTTGTATTATTTGGAGTTGTGCATTTTCTGATCGAAATACATATATTTAAATAAAATAAGACTCGACAGTAATTCCATGTCTTATATTTAATTAAAACATTGTATGGTGGAAGGATTGAATTATACGGTAACTATATACTCACAATTCTTTTATGATTAATATTGAAATCTATATTATCTGGAAAGTCGTTGATCGCTAGAGAGACGTATCCCTATTTTAGAATAATTATTATTTATTTAAATGGATTATTAGTTTAATTTATTTATTTAAATAAGATTAGAATTATTCTAATTGATTTATTCAGAGCCGGTTTAATATGGAGAACCTAAAGGGTCACACCATAAAAGAAAGAATAATTATTTAAGAAGATAATGACATAATTGTAATAATGCTTTAAGTGTAATTAATTTAATCTATGGTGATAGAATAAATTAAATAGCTTAATGTTTATTATTTAATATTTTAGAAATATTAAATATTAATTAATAAGAGGAGTCTTATTAATATTATTACAATTATTATTATTTTAATTTCTAAATGAGTTTAGGAATTAATTTAATATTAATACTCTCATTTATTCCTAATAAGATTATGAGACAAATTAATTAAAGAAGTTTAATTAATTAATTCCAATATGATTGGGAAGCCTAATTAATTAAACGAGTTTAATTAATTAAATGAAAATCTATTTCTAATAGGATTAGAAGGGTTAACCAATATTTATATAAGAGGGGTGTTATAATAGATATCAGTTGATGCAATTCCAATTGTTGAAGAGTACTCCTTTTTTATTGAGGATATAAAATTAGGGTTTAGCCAACCACCCTCCTTCTTGAATAATTCATATTCCTTGGTGGATCACCTCTAGAGGCTAAACACTTGGGTGAATAACGTTGATAAAAGGAATGAATCAATCCCAGATATTTAAGGAGATCGCGAAAAGAAAGGAGTTGAACTTGTACCTGTAGAAGCTTCGTTCTACAAAGGTATGAATTCCATAACTTCTTATTTATTGTTTTAAATTAATAATTTGCATAAAGAATGATCCGGGTAATGGTTTTGTAGAATTTTTAAACTCTGATATACCAAGCTTCTGCTAATTTTGCAATTTGGTTGTGCCCATGATTTCGTACAAACCCAACAGTGACATCAGAGCCAAACCTTTATGCAATTATTAATTGTTTTAATTTCATATATGTATGGGTATGTATTTAGAATAATTTATTGGGCATAATTTTATTGTATAAAATTATTTTTTATGAAAAAAGGGACAATTCGCGAACTGTATAAAAAATCGCAAATTTTCTTCTTTTGGGACAATTTAAGCATCCTTGTTATAAAAAAAAAGGTGACTCAGGAGTCCAAGATACTCTATCACATTACTTATATATATATATATATATATATATATTAATTAATTAAGTACCCAATCAGGATTTCAAAGAAATCAAGTGACTTAAAGCAAAAAAAAAAAACTTGGGTTACGAATTTTATATCTATATATATATATATATATATATATATATATATATATATAAGTTAACCTAATTGTTTTAAAAAAGGAAGCTAGTGGAAGGTTACTATATATGTATATACGATTATATATATATATATATATATATATAATATCTTAATAATTTTATAATTAAAATAAAGAGTTTATTTTAATCTTGAAATTGGATTTCATTTAATTTAAAATTGCTCATTAAATGATACTCATATATATATGGAATGGTTTTAATTCATGAGATGAATGCTTATTTATTGATGCATATGGTGATATGTATGATAATAAATGGGATTGGTTATAGGACTATTGACTAATGTGATTGGATTTATTTTAGTTGAATGCTTGAATGTATGAGTTTTATTAAATGGGGTCTGTGTACCTCGTCTTCTCTAATTTATTCTTGATATAAATTCTATCTCTCTCCTATGTGCTTCCCCTTGGTTGCTGATCAAGGTTTTGTATTTAATTTTAAAAATAATTTATGTAATAGGATTAGTTAGAATTATCTTGAAGAATTAGAGACCAAGGAACGAGAAGCGCCTGAAGACCCTTTTGTAATGGAGCCGGGGTTTAAATGTAATTATTATATTTAAATTTTATTTCTTGCACCCTTAGGTTTGACCTTTTGGTTCACTTGGTGGCTCGAGTGAACCAAACTAGAATAAAAGTCCATAATCAATCCGGGTAGAATATAGTATTCTATATGTGCGTGCTAAGTATTATATATATATATATATATATATATATATATATTATATTTTATACAAACATGTTTCGCATGTTTAATAAAATGACGCGTATTTTATATATATATATATATATATATATATATATATATATGTGTGTGTGTGTGTGTGTGTGTGCGCGCGCTCGCTAAACAAGATGAGACAAATAATAACAAAACAATCAAAGAAATCATATTAAGTCTAAAGCGTTCAATGATATTTGGAATATCAAGCGTCGCCTTCTAGCATTATAAATTAATAGAGTATTAAATATTTAATATGAATTTATTGTGCACACACAAGGCAAGTATTAAGTATTTAAGATATTAATTTAATCACATTTGATGCTTATAAAGAAAATTGAACAATATTATTTTGTTGTGCACACACAAGGACAATATTTTTTTTTTGAATATATGGAGTGCTAGGTTGGACTTAACTTAAATTATTTTAGTTTGGATGTGCACACACTTGACCATTATGATCTAAGAGGCAGAATACAAGGAGTTACGTTTTGATGTAATTAACAAGAGTTGTCGACCTATTTATTTATATATGGTTTGTTGTGCATACACAAGGCTATATACATTTGAAATGAGATCCTTAATCTCACTAGCAAATCTTTATTTAGATTTTGCCGAACCATATATATGAGGGTAAAATAGTTTGAAAAAAATAGTGGGAGATACCAATTTAAAATAAGACCTAATTTATTTTGGTTTATAAAATTAATTAAATAAAATTTTGCTAAAATATTGTCTTTTCACATGCAGAAATTTCAAAATGTCAAAATCACTAATTTCACTGCGTAACATACTTGATGCTAATAAACTAATCGGGCCGAATTACACGGACTAGTTAAGGAATCCGAGAATAGGTCTCACTGCTGAAAAGATTTTTTATGTCCTAAATTCACCTATCCTTGGAACTGTTCCAGAATCAGCCTCTTAGGAAGAGATTTCCACCATAACAAAGTGGCAAGATAATGCATTTGTGGCTCAATGCATCATGCTTGCATCCATGAATAACGAGCTTCAGCGTCAGCATGAAAACTTGGTGCTCCTACTATTTTGCTTCACTTCAAGGAGTTATATGGTGAACAAAAAAGGACTGCTAGATATAAGATATCTAAATAGCTCTTCCGATCTCGGATGACCGAGGGCACAATCGTTGAGACTCATGTCCTAAGGGTGATCAATCTGGTTAAACGCCTCGGACAGCTTGGGTTCGTCATGGATGGGGAGTTGTGTCAAGACTTGGTCTTGCAGTCACTCACTGAGACCTTCTCGCAGTTCGTTGTTAATTTCCACATGAATACGTTAGATGTTAGCTTGCCTGAATTACTTAACATGTTAAAAACTACAGAATTTTACTTCCCATCCAAGAAGAAACATGTCTTAATGGTGGATTCTTCCCAGAAAAGGAAGAGGCCCAAGGTATATTCTGAAAAGAAGAAATCTAAGAAGACTTAGGGAAAGGTGAACAGAAAAGGACAAAAGAAACCTGATTTAGCTAGCAAAGAAATGTGCTTTCATTCCAACGAGCCGGGTCATTAGAAGAGGAACTGCAAGAAGTTTCTGGTAGAGGAGAAGCTTGGAGAAGCTTCGACTTCCAATCAAGGATTGTTTATGATTGAAATTAATTTTTTAAAAGTCAAAATTCTACTTGGGTATTGAATACCGGCTGTGGTACTCACATATGTAATACTGTGCAGGGACTGGTCAAAAGTAGAAAGCTGAACAAGGATGAGGTTGTCCTACGAGTGGGAAATGGAGCAAAAGGTTGCTGCATTAGCTGTAGGCACTTATTGTTTAGCACTGCCTACGGGCAAGTCTATTTATTTAAATAACTGTTATTTTGTTCCGAATATCATTAAAAATATTATTTCTATTTCCGTATTTAGATATGGATGGATTTGACATTACAATAAAGAACAACAGTTGTTCTATTTATAAAAGCAATCTTTTATATGGTGTTGGAAATCTGTGAAATGGACTTTATATACTTGACTTGCATGAAAATATACTTCAAATAACACAAACTAAGAAAAGGAAAAGAGATGATGTTAATTATACCTATATGTGACACTATAGACTCGGTCATATCAATGAAACATGATTATTCAAGTTGCACAAGGATAGGCTCTTAGAGCTATCCAATTATGAATCATATCTAACTTGTGAATCTTGTCTCATGGGTAAAATGACTAAATCTTCTTTTAGTGGAAAAGGAGAAAGAGTTACAGAGTTGTTAGTGTTAGTTCACACGGACGTTTGTGGACCTATGACAATGAATGCACAGGGAGGGTATTCTTATTTTATTATTTTCACTAATGATCACTCAAGATTTGGATATGTATATTTAATGAAATATAAATCTGAATCATTTGAAAAGTTCAAAGAGTTCAGAAGTGAAGTAGAGAAATAAACGAGCAAGAGTATTAAGATTTTTTGATCAGATGGAGAATACTTAAGTGGTGAGTTTCTCAATTATCTCAAAGATAATGGTATAATCTCACAATGGACTCCACCAAGTACACCACAGTTAAATGGAGTCTCTGACAGAAGAAATCAAACATTATTGGACATGGTTCATTCTATAATGAGTTTTACCAATCTTTCAGTATCATTCTAGAGTTATGCTTTAGAAGTGGCTGCATATCTACAAAATAAGGTTCCCTCGAAATCCGTCCCCAAGACTCCATATGAGATATGGACAGGGAGGAAACCTGGTCTTAAGCATGTTAAGATTTGGGGATGTCCAGCTTATGTGAAAAGGTTTCAAAATGATAAGTTTGGGATAAGATCTGATAAGTGCACGTTTGTGGGATATCCTAAAGAAAGTTTGGGATACTATTTCTGCAATCCTACTGAGCAAAAGATGTTTGTTGTGAAACACGCTGCCTTCTTAGAAAATGAGTTTATCCTTGAAGGGGCTAGTGGGAGGAAAATAGATCTTGAAGAAATTCAAGAACCACAAACCATTACAGATCAATTGGATGAACCTGTCCAAGTAGAGACACCTACTGTACAACACCCTATTCGTAAATCTAGAAGAGTACCGAAGATACCTGAAAGGTATGAATTCGTTATAGATGATGACTTTGAGGTACACATCATGAATGATGATGATACATTGAATTACGAACAGACTATGAGTAATTAAGACTCAAGGAAATGGTAGATGACCATAAAATCTAAAATGGATCTTTGAAGCAATACTCAAGTCCATTTGGATTTTACTTGCGATTGTAGCTTATGATTACTAAATATGGCAAAATGGACGCGGAGACGCTCTTCCTCAAATATACATTATTAGAGGAGAATGTATGTATGATACAGCCAGATAGATTTGTCTCAATGGTTGAAATAAATCATGTATATGAGCTACAACAATTCATTTATGGATTGAAGCAAGCTTCTCATATATGGAACATCCGTTTTGATGAGACAATCAAAACGTTTGATTTTATCAAAAATGAGGATGAACCATTTGTGTACAACAAGGTTAGTGGGAGCGTTGTTTCATTTCTTGTAATATATGTTGATGATATATTACTGATAGGGAATGACATTCCTATGCTACAATCGATCAAAATAAAGTTTTCTAAACATTCCTCCATGAATGATTTGGGTAGAACATTCCACATTGGGGATATAAATCTGTATAGATAGATTTAAAAGGATGTTCGGCTTAACCCAAGGAACGTATATTCATTAGATGCTAAAGGTATTTAGCATGGGAAACTCCAAAAGGTGTTTCATGATGATGAGCCATGAAGTGTATCTCTCTAAAATTGTCTTCAATAAAAGAGAGATCGCATGAGTTACTATCATGTATGCAATGAAATATACGAGACTTGATGTTGATCAGTTAGATTCTGGAGAAGATCATTGTAGGATAGTGATAAACATCCTAAAGTACTTAAATGACACTATGGATGTCATCATGACATATAATGGGTCTGAATTAAACTAGAGGACTAAACAGACTCAAGTTTTCAGACTAACCAAGACGATAACAAATCCATTATAGGGTAAGTCATTACCTTGAAAGGTGGTGTAGTGAATTGGAAAGGTTCCAAACAGCAAAAGGTTGTTGGTCTAGTGACAAAGACAAATTATATAACTGTAAGTGAAGCTGCAAGTTGATGTTTCGGATGAAAAGTTCAGTATAGAACTAGGAATAGTTCCTATGTCTCATCTTAAATCTGAACATGTGTTGCGACACTTTGATTAAATAAATCATTGAAAGAGGAGACGTCACCTTAGAGCATGTAGACTCTCAAGATAATATTGCAGATCCATTTACTAAAGCTTTAATACAACAATAGTTTGATCGTCACTTAGAGAAAATGGGTATGAGATACCATGGCGATTGACTTTAGTGCAAGTGGGAGATTGAAAGTAGTATGCATAAAAGCCAATCATGTATGATGATAAAGCATATATGTTGGAGACGATCTTATTTATTTATTAATAAAAGTATTCATTTATTAAAGACGTTTAATTATCTACATGATGCTGTTTTTATAATACGTAAATAACCCATAGTTTTAAGCAATGCTTTTAGAATCATGATGTTGATCAAGCTAATGAGATCTAAATTCTTAGAAAGCTTAAAACTAAAATAGTTCCCAATCGTGGGATTACTAAAACGAGGATTAGTAAATCCGGATAGGTTGGTAAATATGTTACTTTCTTATTGGATGAGGATGATTGATCTCATTATCATTTGTGTGGAGACACTAAAGCAAGTATGTAGGTGCTTATTGGAGAATAAGTTCACTGAACGTGACTCTCTATGGGATACCTATGGGAGTCTTACTTGCCTGTCAAAAAGAATTCCTAATGTGATAGTAGTACAAGTGATCCTTGGACTTGAGATCATCGTTGTATCTTGTGTGTAATGAATTATACTTTGACTTATTCCTTAAGACCCTTAGGGTATATCAAAGGGTATGTTTGGGTATAATAAGTTACATATAGAGATAATGAATGATTAATAAAGAATTTACCACTTCTGGTAAAAGAAGAGATATGTCCTATATGATTCGTTAAATGACAACCCAGTAGTCCTTGACCAAGGCATAATGAAATTAGAAAGGAGTTTCTAATTTGCATTATTTAGAGTTGTGCATTTTTTTGATCGAAATACATATAATTAAATAAAATAAGACTTGACAGTAATTCCATGTCTTATATTTAATTGGGACATTGTATGGTGGAAGGATTGAATTGTACGGTAACTATTTACTCACAGGTTCTTTTATGATTAATGTTAAAATCTATATTATCTAAAAAAAGTCGTTGATCGCTAGGGAGGCTTATCCCTATTATAGAATAAATATTATTTATTTAAATAGATTATTAGTTTAATTTATTTATTTAAATAATATTAGAATTGTTCTAATTGATTTATTCACAACCGGTTTAATATGGAGAACCTAAAGGGTCACATCATAAAAGGAAGAATAATTATTTAAGAAAATAATGACATAATCGTAATAATGCATTAAGTATAATTAATTTAATCTATGGTGATAGAATAAATTAAATATCTTAATGTTTATTATTTAAAATTTTGGAAATATTAAATATTAATTAATAAGATGAGTCTTATTAATATTATTACAATTATTATTATTTTAATTTCTAAATGAGTTTAGAAATTAATTTAATATTAGTACTCTCATTTATTCCTAATAAGATTAGGAGGCAAATTAATTAAAAGAATTTAATTAATTAATCCCAATATGACTGGGAAGCCTAATTAATTAAAAGAGTTAAATTAATTAAATAAAAACCTATTTTAAATAGGATTAGAAGGGTTAACCAATATCTATATAAGAGGAGTATTATAATAGATAAGAGTTGATGCAATTCCAATTGTTGAAATGTACTCATTTTTTATAGAGGATAGAAAACTAGGGTTTAGCCAACCACCCTCCTTCTTGAATAATTCGTGTTCCTTAGTGGATCACCTCTAAAGGCTAAACACTTGGGTGACTAAAGTTGATCAAAAAAAGGAATCAATCCCAGATATTCAAGGAGATCGCGAAAAATAAGGAGTTGAACTTGTACACGTGGAAGCTTCATTCTACAAGGGTATGAATTCTAGAACTTCTTATTTGTCGTTTTAAATTAATAATTTGCATAAAGGATGATCCGGGTAATGGTTTTGTAGAAATTTTTAGACTTTGATATACTAAGCTTTCGCTTATTTTGCAATTTGATTGAGCCCATGATTTCGTACAAATCCAATAAGAGGACGAGCTAAACTCTTTAATAAAGGACTCAACGGACTTATTAAAGGAGTTTGGAGTGATGGAGGAATGAATTTGTAGACCTTAGAGTTGGAGATTAAGCTCATAAATATAATAGAGGTGTTTGATTCAAGCAATTCAAGTAAAGGAAATTTTTGGCCTAACTAGTGTGGCCTGCTCTAGGACTGTACTAGAAGTAGTGCGCCCCACGCTGAACCACCAGAAGATCTGGCTATGCAGCGCGCTTCGCGCCTCAAGCCATAATAAGATGGCGCACCCCGCGCCAGTCTAGCCGAGTCTCTGCTAGCATGGGTAGCGCGACCCGCACCACTCGCAGACCAAGACAGGCGCTCCCCGCGTCGAGCATCTGACAGGTTGGACATGTTTTTCGAGGCAACGTGTTTTTGACCATATTTTCCTTATTTTACCGAATTTCTTTCATATATTTTAGGGAACTTTTATATCTTTCATATTTCTAATATGTTTAGGACTCTTTTAGATGGGAATTTGTTCCTAAATTAGTTATTTATTCCTTATTGGATTCTAGGGTTTTGCTTATTAGTATAAATAAGTCATATGAATGTAATTCATACAACATTCAATAATATTTAAATTTTATTAATTCTTAAGTGAATTATTCTCTACTTTTGGTTCTTTAAAGATTTCTTAAGCTAATTTCTTAGTTATTTCTTTTGAGATTCAATTTGACTTATCATACAATAATTCATAGTTGTGTGTGGCGTCTTCTACCGCATCAATCATCGATTATACCGAGATTACTGCTTCAATATAAGCAAGGGGTCGTTGGTGCCTATTCAACGCATATTTCAGAACGCGAGCAATTGTACCAAGATTATTGTCTACATATAGACGAGGGGTTAAGGTGCTGCAAGCAATCCACCATACAACTTTACTAGAAACGATTGGGGTGATGACCACCTCACGCAAGCGTGCCATGGAGTCTATCATTTGGTATCAAAGCTAAGTCTCCTAGCAAGTTACTTTTCTTTTTAATTTCTGTTGAGATTGTTGAGTAAACAAAAAAAACCAAAAAAATAGAGTATAGAAAATTTTCTTTATTATTTTAAATTTTAGTCGGTTGCATGCTATTATGAGGATTTCTACCTTCTATAAATTGTTTCGTGATAAGTTATTTTTGAATTGGTTAGTAAAACTGAGAGATTTGCTAGGTAATTCTAAAAGAACCTATTAGAGAGAATATTTAGAGGTAAAATGCTTAGTTGTGAGATTAATTGAGGGTAAAAGCCAATTTATTGAGTGAATACACAAACAAAATCATTGATTCGAGCGAAACATGTAAGGGAGTGGTGTGGAAATTGTTTTCTACTAACCCTTGTTTCACAGGAACTATGTCTAACTCAAAAGATAAAGTGCATATGGACGAGTCTACAACAAATTTTGATTCGAAACTCATGATGGAGGCTATGATGAAAGAATTTTCCAGACAGTTGAGTATAGCTATGGAACAAGTGCATGATCGCATCGATCAGATGAGTGATGCTAGAGTGGGACAAAATCAAAACCCTCCTGGTGGGCGTCTAAAAGGAAGGACACATCAATGGAAAGCTAAAACAGAGGAAACTCACTGTGAAGGTGAATTTGACGAGGAGGAAAATCGTGACTCTGAAGTTCCACAACGAAGGCAAAGAGATGCTAGAGAAAGAGGAGGTCGGAATAGAGAAGTTGACAACTTGAGTAGCATTAAAATGAAAATTCCAGCTTTCCAAGGGAGGAGCGATCCCAAGGTATATCTAGAATGGGAAAAGAAGATAGAATGGGTATTTGATTGTCATAATTATTCAGATCTCAAGAAGGTTAGATTAGTTGTTACCAAATTTTTAGATTATAAAGTTACTTGGTGGGTTCAGTTGACTACTAGCAAAAAGAGATGAGGTGAAAGTCCGATTGAGACATGGACAGAGATGATGACTGTGATTAAAAAAGGATTTGTACTAAGTCACTATCATCGTGATTTGTTTTGGAATTTTAAAAATCTGAAACACAAAAGTAGGAGTGTGGAGGACTATTCAAAGAGATGGAGATGTTGATGAGTAGAGATAACATGGACGAGGATAGTAAGGAAACAATGGCTCAATTTTCAGCAGGACTAAATTGGGACATAGAGAATTTAGTAGAACGACAACATTATGTGGATTTGGGGGATATGGTACACATGGCTATCAAAATTGAGAAACATCTTAAGAGGAGAGGCAGCCAACATTCTAACACTACCACAGGTTCGACATGGAAATCTAATGTTGGAAAGCGTGAAGAAAAGCCAGCAATGAATAAGCCGAAGGTGGAGCCTAAACCAGGAATGACTAACCGGGGTTTACAAGGTAAAATTGAACAACCTTCTTTTAGTCAAAATCGGGATATAGTCTGTTTCAAATGCCAAGGTAGAGGACATATTTCTATTCAGTGTTCAAATCAAAAGACTATGTTATTACTTGCTAGTGGAGAGGCAAAAACTAAGGGAGAAGAAAGTGACAATGATTTTATGCCACCATTAGAGGAGATAGATGAGAGGAAGGTCGCTACGTATGGGGAGATGTTAGTCACATGGAGGGCACTTAATACACAGGTGAAAAGGGAAGGAAGTGAACAGCGAGAGACTCTTTTCCATACGCAATGTCTTGTGAATGGGAAGGTTTTTTGCGTTATGATAGATGGAGATAGTTGTACTAATGTGGCTAGCACTACCATGTTGGAGAAATTGGGTTTGTCTACATCCAAGCATCCACAACCGTATCGTTTACAATGGCTCAATGACAGTACAGATATTAAAGTGACCAAGCAGGTACTAGTGCCATTTACTATTGGTCGATATGTGGATGAGGTATTGTGCGATGTGGTACCTATACAAGCGGGATATTTATTACTTGGTAGGCTATGGTATTTTGATCGAAGAGTAAGATATGATGGTTTTTCTAATGAATACTCTCTTGTACACAATAAAAGGAAAGTTACTTTATATCCTATGTTACCACAACAGGTACATGAGGATCAAGTGTGTTTACAAAAAGATAGTGTTCAAAAAAATGAAAGTGAAGAAAAGAAAAATCAAGAAAAAAAGAGAGAAAAAGAAAGAGGAGAGAAAAACAAATATACTGGCAAAAAAGAGTGATGTGAGAAGAGCTTTGGTTTCTAAACAGCCTATGATTTTACTTTGGTATAAAGAGGCGCTTTTGAATACTAACACTAATGATTATTTGCCTAGTGTTGTCTCATCTCTTTTGTAGGAATTCAAAGATGTATTTCACGAGGAGCTTCCTATGACGCCCCCAAATTCAGATACTTATACCTCGAATTCGGTGCTTCACGTTCTAATTCTAATATCATACTAAAATCACCAACAACGGAATAATAGAATAATTTACATTGTTATAATATAATTATTCTTGTCCCAAGGTCTTGTAACCTTTACTACAACACTACATAAATAAGTCAAAGACATAACTTAAAACATAAATTAGTCATTCCTTAGTACATAATAATAATAATGATTACTTCTCTAATCTTAAGGACTAAAGTTATTCCGTAGCCTTGCCCTTGCCAGTCATCTCCCGAGGTACTGCCTTGCTCTGCCGTAACTGTAAAATTTTTAGGGAAGCAAGAATGAGCAACAAATTTGCCCAGCAAGTAATATAGCAATAAGGGTGAACAAATATAAAGTTCAAAATCTCAAGAGTATAATAGTAAATGATAGTTCAAGAATAACAAGAAGTATCAATAGTTCTAAATCTGTTCTTTGAATTAAAATAAGAGTCACTATGGACTGAAAGATATCAACAAGATTCGAGGTTTAATCATTTTAAAGTTCAAGAAGATTTAACACTGAGTAGTCGTTATGGACTAAGAACTCCTGCTAGAATTAACAGTATTATACTGAAAATCCAATATAAACAAGTACAATAGGTGATCAGCCTAAAGTACCCTATGTTATGCATAACATTTAAACATGCTAGTATGTGCGCACGTCGGTTCCTCGACAGTTGTATAATTTCCCCTTCAATGAGGGTTGTTCATCTTAGTAGATTTATAAGAGTCCACACCAAGTCAATTGGTTTGGATGACTTTCTAACACATGATATTAGTCTAGCTGAAACAAATGGCTTAGACAACTTTTATAATGCATTTAGGAAAGATAAGTTCAATGCTTGCAACAACATCAAGATATAAAATCTATTTTCAAATAGTAATAGATATTTGCTTGATGCAAACATGGTTGATATAGCAATAATTCAGATTTATACAATATGTAAAGTTAAGAGAGTTAGGGAACTTACCTTTCGCGTAGTTTACCAATCTATAGCTTATCAACACTTCAAAATCCTATTATATCGTAGTTATGTAAATATACATATTTATTAGTTACATATACTAGCTATATAAAGTAGTCATCCCCCACACATATATGACGTATATTCAAGTACATAAGACAAGCACGGATCCTATCTTTGACATTCAATTTGGTCGCATATTAGCACACTACAACGCCCCGTAGTTTCAAAATCAACGTTGTCTTTATGTTTTGAAAACTCCTTTATAAATCGTTTATAATTCTTGAAACCTTCATGTTATAAGACTACTACATAATGTGAACACTCAAAACAATATTAAGACTTTGTTTTATAGCTTAGAGTAGCAATGTGAGCAAGCTGCCAAGTTCAGATCACAAATAAAGCAGTCACACAAAACTACAAGGAAACGCAGCTGCGCTGCAGTTAATCTTGGGGTGGGAGCAGCTGCGCCGTCCCCTGGCCTGACTAGAGCTGGGCTTTTGATTTCTGGTTCCATTTTAGTTTTCTAGCATACATAGATATTAACACATCTTATACACACATGGTAAAAGATCTTGCGTTCTTCTAAGGTCAATTCAAATTAACTTCTTTCACATTATGGCTCTAGTTGGAAATTTACGGCAAAAATGCCAAATGAGTTCATAAAATAACAACGCCAACTATTTTAAACATCTATTCAGAGAAGAAGGTTATACAACTTATAATACGCACGTTCGCATGTGTTCACATCATTTACACAAAGCTAGCATATTTAATAACTTGAAAATTTACTTTAAACATGTTTGAGTGGTTCGTTATGCGCCTAACTAGATGAGTATGCATCTAAGTCATGTTTAGTGACAAAAGGGGTCTTAGCATGCATTCTTACATGTTCAGAATATATCTATATAATTTTCATAAACTTAGTTTGCAAAAATGTTCGAGTTCACCTTTGAAAGTCGTTTTAAACTAAGTCAAAGCTTTCTAGAATCTATAAAGCAACTTTGAATCTTATGCCATGCATAGTTAGGCCATATATACATGCTAACGAGGTCAGAATCTAAGGTACGCAAGTTTCGTCGAAGTTTGTTTTTCCAAAACTCCTAGTTTCTTTTCAAAAATGCATATTAACCCATGTCAAAACAATTTAGCACACATAAAGCATCTTAGAATCATATTTTATATGTAGTTAGGTCATGTGCGCATGCCAACAAGTTAGAACTTTGACATCACAAGTTTTAACAAAGTTAAAATTTGAAATTCTAAGTTTCTTTTTGAAAATGAATACTAAAGCAAGCTAGAATACTCATGCAATGCAAAGGAACCTAATTCTACAAGTCAAGCCTATTTTCATGCATGTTTAAGTCATTTTAGCATGTTAGAACTATCACATTACAGCAGAAATGAGAATCTATGACTGGTGCACGGCGCAGCTGCGCCGGTTTGTACTGCCGGATGGGCACAGCTATGCCATTCCTGGGCAACACCAGGAAGAGCTCTGCAACTGCAGAACTCAACCCATATATTAATTCCTTCACACAATAAGCTCATACATCAGCCACATTGTTCACTTACATGCATATAAACTCTACTAACATGTTAATATCAATTCACATATCAATCAACATCTAATTCATGCAAATTTCTAAACATGTTTAAGAATTATACCTCTTGAAGCTTGAAAGGAAATCCCTTCAAATCTCTGATTATACTATCTCAATTCTCAGCAACACTCTCTAATTTAACTCAACCAACAATCTAACAAATTGAATTTGAAAATAGGAGGTTGCTATATATAGAGAATTTCATACCCATACAAAGACATTGCCCAACATTTGATTCTAATGGAAGAAAAGAGAAGCCAATAGGCAAGGAGAATTTGGTGGAATAGTGATTAACTACTCCCATCAACCCACTCCCCTAGCTATCATTTTGATTTTGTTGAGTTTGAGAATAGAAGGTAGACTAGGCCAATGGTTGTTCACGTGAATGAAGAAATGGGACACTCAAAATGGGACACTCTCTCTAACTCTCAGCATTTGTAAAATGGCTAACAACTGTAACGCCTGAGAAAATCGAACGTTTATGTAAATGAATTTTATTTGATTTATTGAATAAAATTTGATTAATTGTTTATTAAACTGAGTAAGCTAATCGAAGGTCGTTTTATGACCTAGAGAATGCAGAAATGGTTAGGTTTCTGGCTACGTGCTAGAAATAATTGATGTGAATTTATAAGACGAAAATAAAAGATTTTCAGGAATAAAAATATTTTTGAGAAAAAGACGAGATAGGCACTATTCATATAGATGAAATCCTAAGGGTTAGGGTTTGAGACCCTAAGCATTTCTGGGAGATCAAAATGTCGGAATGACGTTCTGTTGAAAGATTTGACGGTAGTATGCCGTGAAAAGTTAAGTTAGCCGAGAAAAGTTTTCTCGGGAGAAAATCACTATTCATCCATTTTTGCTCGAGAATTATGATTGAAATTCCAAGAAATGCGTAATGATAAGATTTTAAGACGAGATAAAATATGTAATAATATTATATTTATGGCTCACAAAGATTTCACGTGAAGTAAATACATTTAATTTGAATTAAATTTGATAACTAAACCTGTGGGTCGAACCGATGGGTTAACGGGTGGGTTAAACCCTAGGGGCAACCCAGGGGCACATGGGGTGACATGTGAAGCCTAAATGTGGCATGTGCTAGCACATTCTAGCACATGGACAAGACATGGGCAAGACAAGGCTTAAGGAGGTTTGGTCCTGTGACATCCTGGATTTTTAAGAATTAATAAATAAGAATTTAATAAATAAAATTCTTATTACGAGATGTTTTGAGTTGTGTATATGTATACGTGTCATATATTGTGAAATATGTGAATTTATGTGAAGAGAATTTTATATATTTTAATATTTATTGAATCAAATAAATATCTTAATTGAATTATTTATTGAGTTAAATAAATAATTATGTGATTGTGGTCAAGTGATTTAATCAAGTGTATTCTATTAATTAAATGAATATTTACTATTTAATTTAATTGACGTAATGATTTTATGTTATAGTTCTAATTTAATTGGAATAATTAAATTAGATGTAGTTATATGTTGAGTGTTACATGAAATTATAATTAGCGAGTAATTATAATTATGTGACAATTTTATGTGATTAATTGATGTTAACTTCTAATTAATTAGATTATAATGTTGAGATTTAATTAGTTAAAGGATGTAATTAAAATAAATGAAAATGAACTCTTATCATTAGCCAAACATGGCCCTAGGAGAAGTTGGGGGCAGTTAACCCATTATGAGATTAACTGACCACTTACGTATCTGTTATATAATATATACGTATTATATATCTATACATATATTATATATCATACCAGTTTCTATATTGATATCTTTTATCAGAGAGAAAATAGGGAAGGTTGGAGAGAATAATTGAGAGAGAATTGTGAATTGAGAAGAAGAGTTGTAGATTCTAGAGTTCATATTATCATTAAAAAGATTTCAAGGGGTAATCTCTTCAACCCAAACCTTCAATTCACGTTCTTATGTTTTCTCCATAAAAAGTGTTTTCAAGTTCTTTGTGAAGAATGATTTTTATGATTAACATAAGATATGATCATATATGCGTTATTATATGTTAATAAAATATTTTATATCATATATTCATGAATTAGAGTAATCAATTTCATGTAAACATGCTTTAATCAAAGTTTCATGAATTACATAGTATGAAAAATATGAAGAACACGTATATATGGCCTTATGTACAATTTGTATACTTTGAATTGGTTGTTTAACTTAAATTTGATAATGGATTATGATTATACATGTTAAAACAAAGAAAACAAACTTTGAACGGACGGATTCGAAGTTGTAACGAATCCGTGACGTTGATTTTCGTGTTTTCTTCAAAACCGTTAAGAACACCAAGAACAGTGAAATTTAATGATTTGATTTGAGTAATTGCATGATTTAAGATGTTAAAAACATGTTAGTAACATTGGATGATGTTTCTATGAAGTTCATACTTCATAGAAATCATTGTGTTAGTTTAATTTGCATTTATTTGGGCTAAAAACTGTCAAAATCACGAACTATTGCTGAACCGCAAGGGCAAGCCCGCGCCATCAGGCTTTATGCCCGCCCCAGCCGGACCCATGCAGCACCACACCCGCCCAAGCGGGGGTAGTGAAGAGAAAATTTCTGTTTTGACCTCTTGTAGTAAAATAAGCATAACTTCTTCATACGAACTCCGATTAAGGTGATTCAAGATGATTCAGAAAACTAACGAGTAGACCTACAACTTTCATTTTTTAAGTTTTTCAATTTGAAGTCGTAAAAATGGGTCAAGTTGGTCATCTCTGTGACTGGTGCGTATTTTGAGGCAATCGGAGGGCGTCGGACATGCACATACACAAGTGTAGTGCTCTCGACAGTAAAAGATGTTGTTCTAAGTTAAATACAAGAATATTATATGATTTGAAGTTCATTATTAATAAACTAAGTTATTGACATGTATAAGATAATGTGAAGGTTCAAGTTAACAAACTAAGTGCGAACTTGAATATTGTGATTGTAAAACTTGATTATGATTGCATAACTTGATTAAGTTATTGACATGCATGATGTAGTTAATTAATTATAAATTATAATTTGTTTAATTATAATTGTATTAATTAAAGTAATGGTTTAAATTAAATTATAATTTGATTAACATAAGATGTAATTATAATTAAAGTGGATGTTTAAATTATAATTTGTTTAATTATAATTTAATATGAGGATGTAATTATTAGTTGATTAATTATGTGAAATATAATATATATGATTACATAATGTGATTATGTGATAATTAGCTATGAACTTATTTGTTAATGAGGAACGAGTTAACCTAAAGTGGTTAACTAACTATGAGGATTAGCTATGAGATAATTAACTGATATTGTTAATTATACATATGATTTGACAGTGTGTGTCAAACGAGTAAATAGAAGAGAATTAGAAAGTATAAAGTAGAATTTACTTAAGCATTTGCTAAACATCACCAAGTGACTGATAATTGATACGTATGGTAATACGTTGTGTAGGATTCGTGAAGCAGATAATTATAAGCTATTTTCGGTAATTGGTAATGTACGAGCCAGGCAAGTCTTTCGGTCCCTATTTTCTATGTAAACTTGATGATATTATGAACTGTTTTAAATTGTATTGCAAAGATCATGCTATGTTATATATGTTGCAAGCATGAAATGTTAAAGTCAATTTATGACTACATTGATTGATTAAAGAATGTTGATTGAGTAAGGAACTCAATCTTTATATTGTTATGTGAATTAAAGCATGTATGTCATGTTACTTTAACGGTTATGAAATGTATGTTAAGCATGTTATTATGTGCTATGTGATGCATGAAAACTGTTAGAACTTGCTGAGCTGTCGAGCTCACTCTTGCAAATAACCACTTTTACAGGGCAAGGTTGCAAGGTAATGATACGTGCTAGTTGAATTGTAAGATCAATAGCGATGCAAGAATTTAATTATTCTAGATGAGTAATGTATATGTTTTAATTGTAACATAATTGTTGAATTATAAGTTAAGTTATCCGATGTATATGGATAATAATTGTAATGTAAGACTTTGTATAGTCATTTCGTTGTAATGATTCATGATATAGAATTGAATCAAAGAGAAATGATGTAAAGGTTGCGATTCAGGGCAATAGCGAAAGATTTTATAAAAATTTTAAATATTCCGCATTTTTGTAATGATTGTATATCGAATAATGATGTAAAATTTGAATAAAGTTGTAATGTTAACGATCGAGAATGAGAATTATATTGTATAAATTTTGGGGTCGTTATAGTTGGTATCAAAGCTGTAGGTTATACACCTTAGGTAAGAGTACCTTAGGCTATGACCATAGAGAATGAGAAGTTAAGTTAAGTTATATATAACGAAAAGGTGTTTTTTTCACATACATAGATGTATAGGATGAGTTAAGTTCTAGAAATATTATAAGACGAAGATTAGAATGACGAGGAATAAAACTTGAATAAAATATTGAGCTATATGAATGAATTAGAAATTTCTTAAAGGAAGAGTTGTTTAATAAACAAGAAGATTCAAAGAAGAATCTTGACTAGATATAGAGATAAGAATCAGGAGTTGCCTAACTCCAATAATTGAGATGATGAATAACGATGAATAGACGAAGTCTATTAGTTTAATAGCATAATGAGATCATGATATGTCATGATGAAAGGAAAAGAATAGAAGATTATAAAACAAACGATAAGGGGATAAGAAAAGAATCATAAGGGAGATGATTATAGAATAAGATCACAGCATGATCTTTTTAAAGATGAAAGATAGATGGTCTTTAATGATTGAATAGTTATAGTTTGAGACTATAATGACAAGGTACTATGATATAGTACAAGATTAACTCACGAGGAGTTATAAATGATGAGATACAGAAGTCTGTATCGAGTATAGGGCGAGAAGTTATGAGTAAGATAGAGTTAAGTGAGATTTCAATTGAGGACTTATGTGGTGGCTGAGTTATACAAATCTTGTATGGGCAGGGTTTTGTGCTTACACTTGGCTTATCATATTGATAATCGTTGAAAGGTTGGTGTCGTGCTATCGATATATATATATATATATATATATATGACGAGAAGGTGATTCTTTTCTCATATTATATTTGATAGTTAGAGTCAATAGAGATTAGATTAGATGATATTAAGATTACATTAGATGATTTTAAGGTTAGGCGAGTTCTTAAAACTCATACTTGTGGTAAGTTCGTGACTCATAGTCGTATGTATGTTTTTGAACCCTAAGCATATAGACAGTCTCTGATCAGTTCTTTGACTACATATTGCTAGGACAAGTTCTTAAACTCATATTATTGTGGCAAGTTCCTGAACTTCCAAAGTGTGGTAAGTTCGATGAGCTATACTAGGTATAGAAAGGTTATGGTATAGAAAGCATTGATGTGTTGAAGATTTATAGAATGATTAAGTAATGAAACGATGGAGTAAGCAGTTATATTGATGGAAAAAAAATTTATATTCTAAATCTCCTAGCTTTTCTAGATTTTTGAAATTTATTGACTTCGTGCTGATGTTACACTTCTGTTTTCTTGAAAAACATTAGATCAAATGATGGAACCAATGAAATTTTTTAAAATAGTGCTATTATTCACATGTCTATGCTAATTGCTTTAGCTAGACAAAAAAAATGATTTTAAATTTTCAAAATATATTTTGTATATGCATCATTTGATATGGTGTAGAAACAATAATTGAGGAAGTTATCAATGTAGTTAAACCTAATATTGGATGTGATCGTATGATCGTCAGCCCACTATGGTATGATGTAGTATGATGACGTCATGTAATGACGAAATCCTCAACGTATCATTTCTACGGTACAGTAACAGGATATTATGAAAAGATTTATTTATTATTTTAGTTTCCTTAAACAAAAAAAAGATTTATTTACTTTTAGTTTCTTTAAACGAAAAAAAAAAAAATTTGAGTTGGTTAAGGCTATATATATATATATATATATATATATATATATATATCGATTGATGTCCGAATTGTTACTAGAAGTCTATGTTACTTGATTCAGCTAGACAAATATTGAAAGATGTTTATGAAATTCGAGCGTTTTTGGTCAAACTATGCCAAACCAAATTATTTTAGTGCGGATTCAGATGTTAAGAAGCTGAGGTGAACAACCTTATAAAAAGGGGATATGTTATCGAAGACTATAGTTCTGAATTTAACGCATATAGTCGTTACGATGTACTACATTTGTGCACGACGTAGGGGTACGATAGGCTGGCCACCTAGAGTACCGATGCAGTTTTATAGTGTGAAGTACCGGGGGTGAAACACTGTTAAACCTAAAAATAAAGTTCAAGGTCTTGTGACCACTCAGCATTATTGGAATCTTTTAAATTCCTGAGTTATTTATATCACTTTCCAATTATTGAGTAATTGTGGAAAAATATTATTATTCTGAAGGTGAAGGTGGCAAGAAGGATATTCCTTAGAAAGAAGTAGTTGTAGAATGCTTTAATCCAGTGAATAAAGATTAACGTAAAATCTATTTGGATAGATTGATATATAAAGATTGATAGACTAAAATTTCGAGGACAAAATTCTTAGAAGAAGGGGTGAATGTGATAACCCGAATAATTATAGATAGAGAATTATGAAGTATAATAATTCTACGAGTAGAGTATATGGTAATAATCCTTAGAAAGGAATGAACGAGTTAAAGAATATATGATTTTTTTTTGATTGAAGGTTATGTAATAAAATCTGAACCATGTTGAAGAGGTGAATTCAGTAAAGATATATGTGTAGTTTATATGAATGTTGTTAGGTTAACGTGTTGAAGTTATTCAACGATAATTATGGAAGAGATTTTGTAAAAATCGAGTAAGGGAGGTTTTCGTTGATTCCGAGGACGGAATCCTTATAAAAAAGGAAGGATGTGACATTCCAGATTTTAAGAATTAATAAATAAGAATTTAATAAATAAAATTCTTATTACGAGATGTTTTGAGTTGAGTATGTGTATACGTGTCATATATTGTGAAATATGTGAATTTATGTGAAGAGAATTTTATATATTTTAATATTTATTGAATCAAATAAATATCTTAATTAAATTATTTATTGAGTTAAATAAATAATTATGTGATTGTGGTGAAGTGATTTAATTAAGTGTATTCTATTAATTAAATGAATATTTACTATTTAATTTAATTAACGTAATGATTTTATATTATAGTTCTAATTTAATTAGAATAATTAAATTAGATGTAGTTATGTGTTGAGTGTCGCATGAAATTATAATTAGCGAGTAATTATAATTATGTGACAATTTTATGTGATTAATTGATGTTAACTTCTAATTAATTAGATTATAATGTTGAGATTTAATTAGTTAAAGGATGTAATTAAAATAAATGAAAAGGAACTCTTATCATTAGCCAAACATGGCCCTAGGAGAAGTTGGGGCAGTTAACCCATTATGGGATTAACTGACCACTTACATATCTGTTATATAATATATACATATTATATATATACATATATTACATATCATATCTATTTCTATATTGATATCTTTGATTAGAGAGAAAATAGAGAAGGTTGGAGAGAATAATTGAGAGAGAATTGTGAATTGAGAAGAAGAGTTGTAGATTCTAGAGTTCATATTATCATTAAAAAGATTTCAAGGGGTAATCTCTTCAACCCAAACCTTCAATTCACGTTCTTATGTTTTCTCCATAAAAAGTGTTTTCAAGTTCTTTGTGAAGAATGATTTTTATGATTAACATAAGAAATGATCATATATGTGTTATTATATGTTAATAAAATGTTTTATATCATATATTCATGAATTAGAGTAATTAATTTCATGTAAACATGCTTTAATCAAAGTTTCATGAATTATATAGTATGAAAAATATGAAGAACACGTATATATGGCCTTATGTACAATTTGTATGCTTTGAATTAGTTGTTTAACTTAAATTTGATAATGGATTATGATTATACATGTTAAAACAAAGAAAATAAACTTTGAACGGACGGATTCGGAGTTGTAACGAATCCGTGACAATGATTTTCGTGTTTTCTTCAAAACCGTTAAGAACACCAAGAACAGTGAAATTTAATGATTTAATTTGAGTAATTGCATGATTTAAGATGTTTAAAACATGTTAGTAATATTGTATGATGTTTTTATGAAGTTCATACTTCATAGAAATCACTGTGTTAGTTTAATTTGCATTTATTTGGGCTAAAAACTATCAAAATCACGAACTATTGCTGAACCGCAAGGGCAAGCCCTCGCCATCCGGCTTTATGCCCGCCCCAGCCGGCCCCATGCAGCACCACACCCGCCCAAGCGGGGGTAGTGCAGAGAAATTTTTTGTTTTGACCTCCTGTAGTAAAATAAGCATAACTTCTTCATACGAACTCCGATTAAGGTGATTCAAGATGATTCGGAAAAATAACGAGTAGACCTACAACTTTCCGTTTTCAAGTTTTTCATTTTGAAGTCGTAAAAATGGGTCAAGTTGGCCATCTCTGTGACTGGTGCGTATTTTGAGGCAATCGGAGGGCGTCGGACATGCACGTACACAAGTGTAGTGCTCTCGACAGTAAAAGATGTTGTTCTAAGTTAAATACAAGAATATTATATGATTTGAAGTTCATTATTAATAAACTAAGTTATTGACATGTATAAGATAATGTGAAGGTTCAAGTTAACAAACTAAGTGCGAACTTGAATATTGTGATTGTAAAACTTGATTATGATTGCATAACTTGATTAAGTTATTGACTGCATGATGTAGTTGAATAATTATAAATTAAAATTGTATTAATTAAAGTAATGGTTTAAATTAAATTATAATTTGATTAACATAAGATGTAATTATAATTAAAGTGGATGTTTAAATTATAATTTGTTTAATTATAATTTAATATGAGGATGTAATTATTCGTTGATTAATTATGTGAAATGTAATATATATGATTACGTAATGTGATTATGTGATAATTAGCTATTAACTTATTTGTTAATTAGGAATGAGTTAACCTAAAGTGGTTAACTAACTATGAGGATTAGCTATGTGATAATTAACTGATATTGTTAATTATACATATGATTTGATAGTGTGTGTGTCAAATGAGTACATAGAAGAGAATTAGAAAGTATAAAATAGAATTTACTTAAGCATTTGCTAAGCATCACTAAGTGACTGATAATTGATGCGTATGGTAATACGTTATGTAGGATTCGTGAAGCAGATAATTATAAGCTATTTTCGGTAATTGGTAATCTACGAGCCAGGCAAGTCTTTCAGTCCCTATTTTCTATGTGAACTTGATGATATTATAATTTATTTTAAATTGTATTGCAAAGAGCATCCTATGTTATATATGTTGTAAGCATGAAATGTTAAAGTCAATTTATGACTACATTGATTGATTAAAGAATGTTGATTGAGTAAAGAACTCAATCTTTATATTGTTATGTGAATTAAAGCATGTATGCCATGTTACTTTAACGGTTATGAAATGTATGTTGAGCATGTTATTATGTGCTATGTGATGCATGAAAACTGTTAGAACTTGATGAGCTGTCGAGCTCACTCTTGCAAATAACCATTTTTGTAGGGCAAGGATGCAAGATAATGATACGTGCTAGTTGAATTGTAAGATCAATAGCGATGCAAGAATTTAATTATTCTAGATGAGTAATGTAAATGTTTTAATTGTAACATAATTGTTGAATTATAAGTTAAGTTATCCGATGTATATGGATAATAATTGTAATGTAAGACTGTGTATAGTTATTTTGTTGTAACGATTCATGATATAGAATTGAATCAAAGAGATGTGATGTAAAGGTTGCGATTCAGGGCAATAGAGAAGGATTTTATAAAAGTTTTAAATATTCCGTATTTTTGTAATGATTGTATATCGAATACTGATGTAAAATTTGAATAAAGTTGTATTGTTAACGATCAAGAATGAGAATTATATTGCATAAATTTTGGGGTCGTTACAGGTCCTAATGACCAAACTACCTAAAGTCTTGCCAATTCTATAAATAGAAGAGTTTTGCTCTTTATTTTGGTTGTTTGATCAAATCACCAACATAAAGAGAGAGAAAAGCGATGCTAGTTTATTCTTGAGTAAGGAAATAAAAGTAAACAAAAAGCCAAGAATTCCTAAGCCTTCTACCAAGAACACCAAAGAACATCAAAGGTATAAAGATAAGAAAATTTGATAAAAATCAATTGTCTTTCAATAATAAAATTGATAAAGAAGTGATTTGGGGAAACATGAATCATAAGAAGGCATAAGGTTGGCTAAATAGTGAAATAAGAACACTAACAAGCTATGCATAATAAAATCATAATAAGTAATAAAGGAACTAATGAAGAACTTGTAAAAATCATGAGAATTTGAATGATGAGCATGTTAAACCATTAAAACATAAATGTTTAGAATGATTAGAATCATTAATAATCAACCAATGGATTGATTCCAATTGGTTTGAAGTAAAAATATCGAAGAACGAAGATTCGGCGAAAGTTACGTGATTAGACGTTAATCGTCGAAACCGTGAATTTTCCGGAATAGAAGTTAAAAGTCGTCGTGTGATTCGAAAATGATGGTTTTCTATTGCATAACGTGTAATTAGGTAAATAAGACTTGCGGGAGCAAGAACAAACCAATTCGGACTTAAAACAAAGAATTGAGCGTCGAACGTTCACGAACGTTTAACGAACGCGTAAAAATGGACTAATCGGCTAAATTTTAGCAGACGGATTCAGAAATGAATTCCGACTTGATGAAATGATAGAACATAACATTTATGAACTATATTGGCTTTGGAACGAGCCAATTCTGAGTTGAAATGATCATGTTACGAACTCGTTAAAATTCAAAATTTTCAGAATCTGGGGGTTGGCCTAGCCGCGCCGCCCATACCCTTGTTTCCAGCGTGGCGAGGCAGTGCTGCAGCGCCGACCGTAAGCCTTGTGTTGGCGATGCCGCGCCCCTTAGGGAAATGTTTTTCTACGTGAATAATTCTAAACCTAGTTTTGTACATGGTAATTATGGGGCAACTATATGATGAATATTCATGAAGAGAAATCAATTAAACAACATGTTTAAGAATGATTTTATAAATTAAACGTCGACAAAACGTATTTAAATTTAAAACTCATAAAATCCGATAATAGGAGCTATGAATCGTAATCGAGTTGTGAGCTCGCCATAAGGTTATATAACATGTAATAGAGGTACGTAATGCATTAATGTCATCGAATGAAGTTAAAACTCATATAAATTCTATACGGAGTCCGATAATGGGAATCCGATGGGAATATTGTTAACGTAACGAACCGGTTAGGGTTTCGTCCATCATTGTGCTTCATAATAATCGACGTGAGTCGATTTATGACATATATATGTTAATAAGCCGTAATAAACGCTAAATAACTTTAGACGGATGTTATTAGCTTAATAATTTGGTTAAGTTATACAAGAAGGAGAAGTTAGGTTATACATTGTATATCAACTATGAATTCTCATTGGTATGCGATGTGTTTATGCTTTATAGAAGTTGTAAAGACCGATTAGACTACATTTAAAGGTTTAGAGACGCAAAGGCAAGTTTCTTATCCTTGTTCAAGTTCTACTTGACTCAAGTTTTCTAAACTCTTGTCTATAACTTGCATTGGACAAGCTGTCATTATGCATGATCTATTATGCGTAAACGGTTATTGAATAGTCGATGCCATTTGATTCGGCTAGACTGAGACTTAGAGTATTTTGGTTGGTTTTCCACAAATCTTTCCAAAATATTTACAATGTGGTTATCCTATGCCAATTGATTGGTACGGATTCTCAGGTAAATCTAAGTATGAATTAACAAATGTTTTTATGTCGTTAATTCGACAGGCACGTGAGGTTGCCACCAATTAAACGTAAACAGGTTTAATGTATGAGTGTTGATCAACATAGTGTACTACAAGCTGATCACCTGGATGTGCTCGTAAGCTATATCGAACTTACGGCCTCAATGTCGGGTTGTTCTTTTCATGAATGAGAACTAAATGATGGTTCATGGTCGTTGACCATTACAGATTCCGAAGAGGCTATAAGTCCTTGGGAATGGTTTTTAAAGGAATCAAAATGTTATTTTGATTATTCTTAAGTATTTCATAACTATTGTATAGTTATTGAAGACAAGGTTATATGATTCTTGATTTTGTGGTTTCAAGATATGTTGTTGAACTTTTTGAGCTATTTATGCTCATTCTTACTTAAAACTAAATGATTTCAGTTAAGAGCGAACGGACTGAAGGATCTAGTAAAGACAAAGGAAAGTCTAAGATGGACAAGTAGTTACATTTGTAATAGCATAGTATTAGTATTGTAATTACTGATATTATGACACAGAATAATGTAATGGTTATAAAGAACCTGGGAAGGGAATTAATAAAATGTAATATTTAGTAAACTCATGCATGTTATTGAAGTCTTTTGTTGAATGTATGAGTAGATGGTAGTACTATGTAGCACCATATCCAAGGTTTGAAGGTACCTGGATTTGGGGGCGTCACAGGTAGGTATCAAAGATTTAGGTTATAAAACTTAAGGGGGGAAAACCTTAGGCTATAACCTTGAGAAGGAAGTAGAGGTTATAAGTAAATAAACTCGGATAGAGTTTCAAAAAAGAAAGTAACCTTAAATATAATAAATGTGATATATGCTTCTAATATTTTGATTGTATACTAATCAAGTTATTTGTGTCTTATTGTAGATACTAGGTATTATGGACATGTATAATAAAATACATGAAGTTAGTGAGGATTCAAACAACTTTGTAGAAGTAGTACTGTGACACCCCAAAATTCGGGTACTTCAATTCCACGGGATTTGGTGTTCACTGTATAACTAAATATACCTACTGCCTATAATAAGGAATGTAAAATAAATTACAACCTTAAATAAATATAATAATCTTCCTCATAAAAGGATTACAACTTTGCTCAAAACATCCCAGGGTTTATCTAACCTTAACATAAACAATAAGTGCGAAAATAAATATCACATAAAAAGTCTTATGTCTTATTACAATCATATCACAAATATAACAAGTCTTCACTTGTTCATCTTGTTCTTGCCTTTACTTGTTGACAGTACGTCAACGCTTTCAACCTTAGCTGCAAGGGTTATTTAATTACAAGAGTGAGCAAACAAAGCTCACTTGGAATGATAACAATAATAATACTGATGACATAACTGAATAACTTTAAAAGATTTGAATAACTTTTCTTTCATCAAAAATAAAGAATTGAATAATAATTCTTTCATCAACATTTAGAATTCGAATATAGAAATCATCTGAGGGTCATAAGACTTTGAACTATGTCCTAGGTTATAAATATTTCTATTTAAAACCTTTAACAGTCTTTTAGACTATATGGACTCTTAACTTGTACTTAGGGGGATCAGCCCTACGTACCATGTATTGTACACAAACATCTTAACGCTTTCGTATGGTAATCCTCTAATAAATAAGGTTGTTCATCTCAGTATTTGATACAAGTCCGCTCCAAAGAAAGTTTGGTTTGGATAAGCTTAAAGGAAATTTGGAATTCAACTACCATCAACTAAGGAGTAGTTGAATCGACTTACAATAATAATTCAACAATAGAGAATTATAAAATAACTTATGCTTTAGAAATAACTTAAAACATTTGAAAGACTTAATAAACCTTGCTTGAACAATTAAGTCAAGGTCACATAAATTCATAATTGAAATTCAATAAGATATTTGCTTGATATGGAATAATAGAGAATACAAATAATTTGCATAATTATAATCACGGAAGGATAGAATAACTTGCTCAAGTAAAGTTTGAGTTTAGAAAACTTTCCTCAAGCGCAAGATACACTTTACAATTTACAAATCACTTTCTCAATCATCCTACACATTACATTACGTTTACAATACTAATTAGTTTTATACCCACTACGGTAAACCGTTGAACTTCTTACTTAAGTTCAACTTAATAACATGGTTTGTAAACTTAACTCGCTTAACTAATTTAATATCCGAGATTATTGTGTAATTTGCTAAGTATCAATAAACGAATTTATGTGAAACTCTTGTGTGATTTCTATTATTAGATGTATATGTGCTATTCATATATGTTATGTGATGAGATGTATTCAAATAGTTGGTTTAGTTTAATTTAACTATTTAAATTATTTAGGTAGTAATTAATTGATTAATTTCATGGAATGGTATTAAAACATGAGTTGGAGTTCGGAGCGGAATTTAGAGACGCAGACTGCGTATTTGAGTCCGGAACGTCAAAATTAGTCAGGATAGACTGTAACCATAAAAATTTGCCACGGTTGACTTTTTGGTCAAAGTCAACCGGTTGACTTTTTTTGAGAAAAAGTCAACCACGAATTTCGGAGACTAATTTGATGAAACGGGTAGTCCCATGATGTCCGGAATGTCGACCTTAGTAGGAATCGATTTATGTATCGAAAAGGTTGGCTACGGAGGGCAAAATGGTCAAAATAGTTTATTAATTGATTAAATGATTAAATTAATATTTTAATTGACTCCTTGTGACACACGAATTGGGACAAAGGAGGGAGGGAGTATACGTATTATATATATTGAAGGAGAGGGAGTTATAACATTTGTAAACCAAAAAACACTTCATTTTCTAAACTCCTTTCCATAACTAAATTATTAGTTTATTACTAATGTTTGTAATTGATATGTGCATATGGAAAGGCTGCAAAATCAGTTTCTCTATCAAACAATATATATATACAATCCACCATGATGCATTCTTCCTTTCATTTGTTAAAAAACTATACCAAGAGAGCAAAAAGAGAAAATGAGAATGGGAGTGTGAGAGCTTGACGATTCTGGAGATTTGGAGAGGCTAACAAGCAAGGTGTGAGTCTTAAACAGAATTAAAATAGGGAAGGATTCGCACCAAGAGGTAATCCATGACCTATTTTATATGTTCTTGAGGAAAATAGTGAAATAATGCATGTATAAGCTTAGTAGGTCTTTTGTTTTGGCTTTGTAGTGCCATGCTATTGCTTGTTTCTGTTATGTGGTTGTTAAGAATGAAAATTCTGGTTTTAACATGCTTCAATTACGTAGAGAATCAATGAATTCGAGTTTGCATGCTAAGTGTTTGATATTATGCTTCTTAGATGTCAAGTTGATCAAATCATGGGAATTTAGTGAAGTTAAAGGTTGTGTTATGTGCAAACATGTTAGTATAGATGATTTGGAAAGTATGAGCCTTTAGATGGCATGCTAAAATCGAAAACATGGATTTTTGTCGAATTGATCCAAATTAGAATCTATGACTTTTTGGGTTTTTCGGAGCCTTGGAATCATGGTTTATGTGACTCGATTAGTGTATCTATTAATTTTGTAAAATACAATGGAGCATGATGTAGAGTCTGTCCAAATTTCATAAGAAACGGAGTTAAATTGAGAGAGTTATGAAATTCGGAAGCAAGCATGTTGGTAATAAAATTTGCAAAAAATTTGGGTTTTCCAGAATTTTTCTAAGTGTGAAAATCTGTTCTGGCACGCTTTTCTAGGTAGCCGTGTTATGGTCTTAACATACTAGTTTCTGGTATGTGTTATTTTCGTAAAATACAATGCTATAGGAAGTATGTTGTGTCCAAGTTTCATGATTATATCATGTATGGGTTGTTCGGAATTAATTCGCAAAGTGGGCTACTCAAACTATAAAAATTTCTGGGGATGAAGAGTTGCGCAGCTGCGTAGCTCATAAGGCCTAAGCCTGCGCAGCTGTGCCGGTCCGGGTCGGTCCGGGTCAGGTCGATCTGGGTCGGGTCGGGTCGGGCCGAAAAAATTTCAAAAACTTATTTTTCCAAGATTCCAATATTTAACCCCTAGACCTATAAGATGCAACATGTGTATGTAATTAAATTGTGCGTTAATCGAATACGTGTTAGTTAATAACTTATTTAAATAAAAGGAAATCATTTTCTTTCAAATTTGAGTTCGAGAAACTAATTGCTTAACGTGACACATATGAATAGGTTACGTGAAGGTTAATTGCTAGCTTTAGCGATAACAGACGTATTAGGAAACTTTCTTACCCTATTTTTCATTGATAAATTATTCAAGCCTTACTCCTTTTATTGTGGTAAGGGTAAGTAACGAGCTCGTGTTTATTCGTTGACTCGTACAAGTTCGTTTGACGTAAAGTTTTACAATTCAATTATCTTGCAAGTTTTATTGTTGATTACTCAGTTATTGCTTCAACTGCTATGCTTTAAAGTTCTATTTATTTTAAGAACTGTTTCTAAGTATGTTTCCTGGCCTTTGTTTTCGGCTAGTTATTATTGATGAAAAATAATTTAATTCAAATCTTTCGAAGCTATTTAATGTTTACCAATCCAAATTGCTTTGATGCGGTCTCGCATGAATACTAAGATGAACAACCCGAATAAACGGGCAAACAGATGTCGGGCATATAGTCCCATTTATGCTTATGCAATTTAAACTTTATACTTGTGCACAATGTAGGGTACGATAGGCTAATCACCTGGAGTAGTTGCAGAGACTGTTTGCAATCTATTTTATTGTTAAACCGTCTGATGGTTTTCGATGAAACAAAGTAATGTTCAGGGTATTCAACACCCCTTAGTATGATATTGAGAATTATTAAACTCTTATCTTTGATATTCTTGTTTAACACTTGATAATTCTTTCAACTGTTGAGATATAGCCATACATATGTTTTTACTCCTGATGTATGTTTTCAAACTACTTTATATACTTGCTGGGCAATTTGTGCTCATTCTTGCTTAAACCTTTCAGTTAAGGATGAGAAGGCTGAAGGCTCGGGCAAGGACAAGGTGAAGTCTAAGATGAAAGGTTGAGAGTTGTTTATGTAATAAGTTTATATTTTCGCATATGATGTTATGTAGCGATAAATGCTAAGTTAAGTTTCGATTTATTTAAGGTTGTAAAGACTTGGGATTTTATTTGAATAAGTATGTAACAGTTATTACTATTATTATTATTTCTGGAGTTTATGTAGTTAGATGATGATGTATGTTGTACCGTGAGCACCAGGTCCTGTAATCAATGTTACATGGAATTGGGGGCGTCACAGGTTGGTATCAAAGCCGTAGGTTATAAATCTTAGGTGGGGAACCTTAGACTATAACCTTAGAGGAGCTAGTGGAGGTAATAAGGAGACGAACTCATGTAGAGTGTTAAGTGTAGTGTCGAATCTATTTTTCTAAAAACAAAATCAATATCTATTTTAAAATACTAATCAAGTTACTTTGTCTTGATTGTAGGATGTTAGGAGAAGGGGAGGTTAGAGATATTCACGTTGTGAGTGAGAAGTTGGTGGCAGCTGTACCTGAGCTCGTAGCTGAGGCAGCAGCTGACTCAGACCCGGATGAGTATCCTGAAGAGGAAGAGGAGGCCGAGGAGGACTCCAAAGAAGCACCTGAGGATACTATGTTGGATGAGTTGATGGATAGGATTACTGAATTGGACGACAAGGTCCATGAGTTGGAGGAGCTGTATCAGGGGGAGCAGCAGGCTACAGCATTGCTTGAGGCATTGGTGCAACACCTGATAATTAGGAACGGGGATCTGGCTGACAAGCTGCGAGTAGCAGGTCAGAAGGCGGATAGGCTGAAGGATGAGAAAGAGGCCATCAGGACCCACTTGGGGCATACCATTAAGGGGTTAGAGTCGAGGATACAGAGTCTCGAAACTGGTAAGCAGATTATTACCACATTTTGGGGAGATGAGAGGAGAGGCCGTGTTTGGGCCGAAAAGCTTACTGGCGAGTTAGAAGGAGAAGTGAGAGATAAGAAGGTTAGGAGAGACAAGATGATGTACGCGTTTAAGTCAGTGCATGGGAGGTTCCATCATAGGGTGTATCACTTTCCACGTGAGGAGTACCGGTCTAGGCATGCTATAAGCCGAGGGCTGGTGCTCGAGATAGCAGATGAAGAGCATGAAGACGCCATTAGGTGGGGTCTTTAGTTTATTCGTGATGAACTTTTACTATTAGCGTATAGAACACTTAACTATAACATAAAAACTTAGTTTCTGATTTTTGTTAAGTATCTTGGTTTAAATGATGTAAATGGCTTAATGCCATAAGATGATTAAATACCTTGGGTATTATAATTTTTAAGTAAATAAATATGCTTTTATTTAAATGTGTGATGTCATGATTAAGTTTTTATATGAATTATAAATGTTGTAGGAATAAGTTATGAGATGATAACACTAAGTTTATTAAAGCAGAAAGATGGCTAAAGGAAGACGTCGTCAACAAGTACCAAAAGGGTCAGGCGGTAATGCTGGGGGTCCACCGAACCCCATACAACAATTCATAGACATGTTAGTGGGGGCACTTCAGACTCGAACCCCGAATACAATTAACCCTACAGCGGCCCAAGTGGTAAACTTTTAGGACTTCAAGAGCGCGGGACCCCCTGAGTTTAAAGGAACCACCGAACCCATCGAAGCCCAAACATGGATCAAGGAAATGGAAAAGGCCTTCGCTATCGCCCGAGTAGGAGATGAGCAGAAAACAATCTTCGCCACATATATGCTGAAGGGTGAAGCCAACTTTTGGTGGGAGGCAAACCAGACCAGGGCTAGAGAAGGTGTGATACCTTGGGGGGAGTTTAAGAAGATCTTATTCGAAAGCTATTTCCCTTTAAGTATGCAGAGTCGCATGGAGATGCGGTTCCTGGAGCAGAAGAAAGAAGACATGACGGTACCCTAGTATGCCGTAAAGTTCAACGAGCTGGCAAGGTTCGCGCCTCATTAGGTCGACACTGATGAAAGGAAAATGAGGAGGTTTGAGTAGGGTCTCAAACCCTGGTTATACAGCAGACTTTCGGTGTTGCAGACGAATAGCTTTGTGACTTTCCTGGAGAAAGCTATAATTGATGAGGCCGGAAGTGAAGCCTTGATGAAATTTAACAATGAGAAAAAGAAGAAGAATGAAGGAGGGAATCGTGGGGAAGGTAGCAGCGGCAGTGGTACAAACAAAAGGAACTGGAACAACAACAACAACAGCAACAATTTCAATCCGGGAAACTCTGGGGGAAAACCAGGGGAAGCAAAGAAGAGGACTGAGGCATGCAAGGAGTGTGGGAGGAATCACTCGGGGGAATGTCTAAAAGGAAAGAACGTGTGTTTTAATTGCGGGCAAGAGGGACACATCGCTCCCAATTGCTCTGCACCAAAGAGGAATGGATGCTTCAACTGTGGAGCAGTAGATCATCAGGCAAGGAATTGCCCAAAGAAGAATTTAGGAGGAGGAAATGGAGGAAAGGGACTAGGTGGTGGAAATCTCACCATTACTGGACCACCAACTCAGAATCGACAAACAGCGAGGACTTTCAACATGACAGTTCAGGATGCGGTCGCATCCAAGGATGTGGTTTCAGGTATCAATCCGATCAATGGTATATTTGCTTGCATATTATTTGATTCGGGTGCTACTTGTTCCTTCGTGTCGCATGAATTCTCCCAACGATTAAACTTACCCCAGGAAGAATTAGAATACCCGATGAACATAGAAGTTGCTAATAAGGAAATAATTCCCGTTAGCCATGTCTATAGGAATTGTGTTGTAGATATTAGGGGATATAAGTTACCTGTGGATTTAATTCCGATTCAATTAGGGGAATTTGATGTAATTCTGGGAATGGATTGGTTATTTAACCTTGGAGCGATAATAGATTGCCAGAAGAAGTGTATAGACCTTAAGACTCCGGATCAATCTAAGGTAGTATTCTACGGGAGTAAGTCGCCGAGACACTCAAATTATTTGACGATGATGCAAGCGAGGAAGTTGCTAAGGAAGGGATGTATAGGTTATTTGGCCCATATTGTCGATACGCAGAAAGTAGAGGTATGGATGGAACAGATACCAGTAGTGAATGAATTTTCGGATGTATTTTCGGAGGAATTGCCAGGTATTCCACCGGATAGGGAGGTCGAATTTGTTATAGATTTAGTACCAGGAACGACCCTGATTTCAAAAGCCCCATACAGAATGGCACCGGCAGAGATGAAGGAGCTGATGGTACAGTTGCAAGAATTATTGGATAGAAAGTATATTCAACCGAGTGTGTCTCCTTGGGGAGCACCAGTTTTATTTGTGAAAAAGAAGGACGGATCGATGAGATTTTGCATCGACTATCGAGAGTTGAACAAGGTGACGATTAAGAAAAAGTATCCGTTACCTAGGATATATGATCTGTTCGATCAATTAAAGGGAGCAAAATATTTTTCCAAGATCGACTCGAGGACGGGATATCACCAGTTGAAGGTGAGGAAGGAAGATGTACCTAAAACAGCATTCAGGACTCGTTACGGACACTACAAGTTTTTGGTGATGTCATTTGGGAACGAACGCGCCGGTGGCATTTATGGACATGATAAATCGGGTATTCAAGCAATACTTAGATAAATTCGTAGTCGTGTTCATAGATGATATCCTGATCTATTCCAAGACTCATGAGGATCATGCTGAACACTTAAGGTTGGTATTGGAGGCATTGAGGAAGGATAAGTTATACGCAAAATTTTCGAAGTGCAAGTTCTGGTTGGAGAAGTTTAATTTCTGGGTCCCGTGATTGACAAGGACGAAATTTTTGTGGATCCAGCAAAGGTGGAAGCGGTAAAAAATTGGGAACAACCAAAGACACCGACTGAAGTAAGAAGTTTCTTAGGACTGGCAGGCTATTACAGACGGTTCATTCAAGATTTTTCGAAGATAACGAGAACGTTGACAAATTTAACGAAGAAGTCAAAAAAATTTCTCTGGACAGAGAAGTGTGAAGAAAGTTTTTGGGAACTTAAGAAAAGATTGAGTGACGCACCGGTGTTGTCTTTACCAGACGATACAGGTGATTTTGTGATTTTTAGTGATGCGTCACACAAAGGACTTGGCTGTGTGCTTATGCAACATGGCAAAGTTATTGCGTATGCGTCACGTCAGTTGAAAGATTACAAAAAAGGATATCCTACCCATGACCTGGAATTGGCAACGGTAGTATTTGCCCTAAAGATTCGGAGGCACTATTTATATGGTGTAAGGTGTAAAATATACACGGACCATAAAAGTCTGAAGTATATCTTTAAGAAGAAGTTGAATATGAGACAGAAAAGATGGTTGGAACTAATAAAGGATTATGATTGCGACATCCTATATCATATAGGGAAAGCTAACGTGGTAGCGGATGCGCTAAGTAGAAAAGGCAGCGGTAAGTTGGCAATGCTAACAACTCAGGAGGAGTTAGTTAAAGAGATTGCTAGATTTGAACTCGAGATAAAGAGTCTGAGGGAGTCAGATGATAAGTTGTTCGCAATGGAGGTTCGTCCGACTCTATTGGACAAAATCAAGGAAGCGCAAGGCAACGATGAAGAATTTGAGAGGATGAGGAAAAGAATTTCAGAGGGAGAAGAGATTAAATTTAGCGTGGGTGGTGATGGACTATTAATATTTAAGAAGAGAATTTGGGTGCCAGCGGCATCTGAATTAAAGGAAGAAATCTTGCAGGAAGCTCATAGCTCAAGTTACTCAGTCCACCCAGGAAGCACAAAGATGTATTAGGATCTTTGCCAACATTATTGGTGGCCTAATATGAAGAGAGAAGTCGCAGAGTGCGTCAGCAAGTGTTTAACATGTCAGTGAGTCAAGGCAGAACATCAGAAACCGAGCGGGTTACTTCAACCTTTAGAAATTCTAGAATGGAAGTGGGAGCATATCACGATGGACTTCGTGGTAGGACTTCCAACTACATAGAAAGGTTACGATACAATGTGGGTGATCGTTGATTGATTGACCAAGTCAACTCATTTCTTGCCAATCAAGATCAGATATAACTTGGATCAGTTCGCAACGCTTTACATCAACGAGATCATTTCCAGGCACGGTGTGCCGGTATCAATTGTGTCAGATCGCGATCCGCGATTCACAGCAAATTTTTGGAAAAGCTTTCAAGAACGCATGGGAATGCAACTGAGGATGAGCACCACGTATCATCCTCAAACAGATGGGCAGAGCGAGAGAACTATTCAAACGTTAGAGGACATGCTAAGAGCATGTGTGATGATTACAAAGGAAGCTGGGATGACCATCTACCGTTGGTGGAATTTGCATACAACAAAAGTTACCACGCAAGCATCGGGATGCCACCTTATGAAGCTTTATATGGAAGGAAATGCAGAACGTCATTGTGCTGGGATGAAGTGGGAGAACGACAACTGCTAGGGCCAGAATTGGTGCAGTAAACTGCGGATGTAATCAAAACGATACGAGTGAGACTAGTGACGGCTCAAGATCGATAGAAGAAATATGCTGATCAGCATCGGCAACAACGAGACTTCGACGTAGGCACTTATGTGTTTCTGAAAGTGTCACCTTGGAAAGGGAAAATGAGGTTTGGGAAGAAGGGAAAACTTAGTCCCAGATTCATAGGACCCTTTGAAGTATTAAGGCGAGTTGGTGAGGTAACTTATGATATAGCTTTACCTCTAGAGTTAGAACATATACACAACGTGTTCCACGTATCGATTTTATGTCCCTATAAACAGGATTACAAGCACGTCATAGAGTATGAACCCATCCAGTTTGAGAAGGACCTAACCTATAAAGAGGTTCCTGTACAGATAATTGATAGAAAAGAGCAAGTGTTAATAAATATATAATACCTTTTATAAAGGTAGTATAGAGGAACCACAACGCCGAAGAGGCTATGTGGGAACTCGAGGAGAAAATGATGAAAAATTACCCTAGTCTTTTTGTTTAACTTGTAAGGATTCTGGGGACGGAATCCTTATAAGGGAGGGTGATAATATCTGAGATTATTGTGTAATTTGCTAAGTATCAATAAATGAATTTATGTGAAACTCTTGTGTGATTTCTATTATTAGATATGTATGTGCTATTCATATATGTTTTGTGATGAGATTTATTTAAATAGTTAGTTTAGTTTAATTTAACTATTTAAATTATTTAGGTAGTAATTAATTGATTAATTTCGTGGAATGGTATTAAAACACGAGTTGGAATTCGAAGAGAAATTTAGAGACGCAGACTGCGTATTTGAGTCCGGAACGTCAAAATTAGTCAGGATAGGCTGTAATCACAAAAATGTGTCACGGTTGACTTTTTGGTCAAAGTCTAAAGTCAACTGGTTGACTTTTTTGAGGAAAAAGGCAACCACGAATTTTGAAGACTAATTTGATGAAACGGGTAGTCCCATGATGGCCGGAACGTCGACTTTAGTAGGAATCGATATATGTATCGAAAAGGTTGGCTATGGAGGGCAAAATGGTCAAAATAGTTTATTAATTGATTAAATAATTAAATTAATATTTTAATAAAGAGGGTCAGCAGCTGGTGGGACTCCTTGTGACACACGAATTGGGACAAAGGAGGGAGGGAGTATACGTATTATATATATTGAGGGAGAGGGAGTTACAACATTTGTAAACCAAAAAACTCTTCATTTTCTAAACTCCTCTCCATAACTAAATTATTAGTTTATTGCTAATGTTTGTAATTGATATGTGCATATGGAAAGGCTACAAAATCAGTTTCTCTATCAAACAATATATATATATATATATACCATCCACCGTGATGCATTCTTCCTTTCATTTGTTAAAAAACTATACCAAGAGAGCAAAAAGAGAAAATGAGAGTGGGAGTGAGAGAGCTTGATGATTCTGGAGATTTGGAGAGGCTAACAAGCAAGGTGTGAGTCTTAAACAGAATTAAAACAAGGAAGGATTCGCAGCAAGAGGTAATCCATGACCCATTTTGTATGTTCTTGAGGAAATAGTGAAATAAAGCATATATAAGCTTAGTAGGTGTTTTGTTTTGGCTTTGTAGTGCCATGCTATTGCTTGTTTCTGTTATGTGGTTGTTAAGAATGAAAATTTTGGTTTGACATGCTTCAATTACGTAGAGAATCAAAGAATTCGAGTTTGCATGCTAAGTGTTTGATATTATGATTCTTAGATGTCAAGTTGATCAAATCATGGGGATTTAGTGAAGTTAAAGGTTGTGTTATGAGCCTTTAGATGGCATGCTAAAATCAAAAACATGGATTTTTGTCGAATTGATCAAAATTAGAATCTGTGATTTTTTGGGTTTTTCAGAGCCTTGGAATCATTGTTTCTGTGACCCGATTAGTGTATCTATTAATTTTGTAAAATATTATGGAGCATGATGTAGAGTCTGTCCAAATTTCATAAGAAACGGAGTTAAATTGAGAGAGTTATGAAATTCGGAAGCAATCGTGTTGGTAATAAAATCTGCAGCAAATTTGGGTTTTCCAGAATTTTTCAAAGTGTGAAAATCTGTTCTGGCACGTTTTTCTAGGCAGCCGGGTTATGGTCTTCACATACTAGTTTCTGGTATGTGTTATTTTTGCAAAATACTATGTTATAGGAAGTATGTTGTGTCCAAGTTTCATGGTTATATCATGTATGGGTTGTTCAGAATTAATTCGCAAAGTGGGCTGCTCAAACTGCAAAAATTTCTGGGGATGAAGAGCTGCGCAGCTCATATGGCCTAAGCCTGCGCAGCTGCACCGGTCCAGGTCGGTCTGGGTCAGGTCGATCCGGGTCGGGTCGGGCTGGAAAAATTTTAGAAACTTATTTTTCCCAGATTCCAATATTTAACCCCTGGACCTATAAGATGCAACATGTTTATGGAATTGAATTGTACGTTAATCGAATATGTGTTAGTTAATAAATTATTTAAATAAAAGGAAATCATTTTCTTTCAAATTTGAGTTCGAGAACCTAATTGCTTAACGTGACACATATGAATAGTTTACGTGAAGGTTAATTGCTAGCTTTAGCGATAACAAACATATCAAGCAAGTTTCTTACCCTATTTTTCATTGATAAATTATTCAAGCCTTACTCCTTTTATTGTGGTAAGGGTAAGTACCGAGCTCGTGTTTATTCGTTAACTCGTACATGTTCCTTTGACGTAAAGTTTTACAACTTCAATTATCTTGCAAGTTTTATTGTTGATTACTCAGTTATTGCTTCAACTGCTATGCTTTAAAGTTCTATTTATTTAAAGAACTGTTTCTAAGTATGTTTCATGGCCTTTGTTTTCGGCTAGTTATTATTGATGAAAAATGATTTAATTCAAATCTTTTGAAGTTATTTAATGTTTACCAATCCAAATTGCTTTGCTGCGGTCTCGCATGAATACTAAGATGAACAACCCGAATAAACGGGCAAACAAATGTCGGGCATATAGTCCCATTTATGCTTATGTAGTTTAAACTTTATACTTGTGCACAATATAGGGTACGATAGGCTGATCACCTAGAGTAGTTGCAGAGACCGTTTGTAATCTATTTGATTGTTAAACCGTCTGATGGTTTTTGATGAAACAAAGTAATGTTCAGGGTATTCAACACCCCTTAGTATGATATTGAGAATTCTTAAACTCTTATCTTTTTGATATTCTTGTTTAACACTTGATAATTCTTTCAACTGTTGAGATATAGCCATACAGATGTTTTTACTCCCGATGTATGTTTTCAAACTACTTTATATACTTGCTGGGCAATTTGTGCTCATTCTTGCTTAAACCTTTCAGTTAAGGATGAGAAGGCTGAGGGCTCGGGCAAAGACAAGAGGAAGTCTAAGATGAAATGTTGAGAGTTGTTTATGTAATAAGTTTATATTTCCGCATATGATGTTATGTAACGATAAACTCTAAGTTAAGTTTCGGTTTATTTAAGGTTGTAAAGACTTGGGATTTTATTTGAATAAGTATGTAACAATTATTACTATTATTATTATTTTCGAAGTTTATGTAGTTAGATGATGATGTATGTTGTACTGTGAGCACCAGGTCCTGTAATCGATGTTACACGGAATTGGGGGCATTACAACTAACCACACACGTGAGTCTAAACTCACAACATGTACATCATACGTGTATAACACTTTAAACTATCAAAATTATACCCTATGATAACAATATCTACGTACACACATTACATATTAATATGAGACTTCAAATTATCTTAAACATGTCAAAAATATGTTATCTTATTGTTTAATACACTTAACATATCATCACATTAAGTTAGCTTATCATATACTGCCCAAAAACTACACGAAGCACAATTAAAATTTTCGGACAGCAACAACACCCGTTGGGGCGGTTGTTTCTAGGCCAAAAGCCCTACTGGGGCAGGTGTTTCTAGGCCAAAAACCCCTTTGGGGTGGGTCACCCTACTGGTGGGTTCCTCGACTCGCGAACTGTGCAGAGAAAAAGCCAATTTAGCTTATTTCTTCGCACCAAAGTTCAATTTTAACTAACACAATGCATATGAAACTTATAAAAACAAAATCTTAAACTTCTAACATGCTTTTAACATACATTAACACTACAACACATAATCAAAACACTTAATTTCATGATTTTGAAGAAAACATCATTTTTAAGCGTTCTTGAAGAAAATTAACACTCTGACTTTGTTTTTTAAACCAAATCAACCAATTCAAAGCATGTTAATTTTGTTTCTTGATATATTATCATAATCTATTATCAATTTACATAATATACCACAATCAAACACGAATTTTGATAACTAAAGACTATTTTTCAAAGTAAGTTCACTATAAATTGCTATGAACATGATTTCTTCATGTTCATCATATTTACATGAATTGAACTATATAAACAATCATATGAATCATATCTAAGCATGTTATAATATATATTAAACATATATGAACTATACTACACAATTTCTCATACAAATCAAGTTATAGAGAAGTAAAACTCGAAGAACAACGAAATACAATTTCTAAAAACTATAAAGTTAGAGTTATACCCTTTGTTAATTGATTAGAAGAAGAAGATGATGGTGTTGAGTTTGATTAACAAGATTCCTCCTCCTTCTTCTTTTCTTCTTCTTCTCCCTTTTCTCTCTAGCTCTCTGTTCTTTCTTTTCTTCTCAGACTAACATAACGTATAAACTATATACATATAATTGATAGATATAGGATATAAGTACATAATATAACTGATAGACATAGGATATAAGTATATAATGTATAACTGATATACTTAATTCCTCTTAATAAATATATCAGTTGCTAATTTTTGAAAATCAAAAGCCATAAGGCTTCGTTTGGCAAAACCACTTAATTTTAAAAATAGTTTTTTAGTAGTTAAGGCCTTGTTTGGTAAAACAGGGTTAAAACAGAAATAAGGGCCTTGTTTGGCAAAACTCTTTAAAACTCTTTTAATTTATTTTGATAAATCACTTTAACACATAGTTTAAATGTTACACTTTATTTAATTAAATCCCAACATTCTAATTTAATTAAATACAAGCTAACATTCGTTAATTAATTAAAATTGCCACATAATACTAAATTGCTACATAATTGTAATTCACTTATTAATCATAATTCATGTAACAAATTAGTAAATCTTTATAAACACTTAGCACATAATATTCATCTAATTTAATTATTCTGAATTAAATTAGAATTATACTACACAATTACTTACACATCAATTCAGTTAATCATATTGCACTTAATAAAATTACTCCATAACATAATCACATAAATTATTTATTTAACTCAATAAATCAATTAAAATATTTATCTAATTCAATAAATATTTACAATTAAATATACAAAATCTCATTTTTTACAAGTACCAATGCCGATAGCAGAGCTACCTATGGTGATTCTAGAGGAAACTGATGTGAAGGAGGAGGATCCGTTCGAATATTTTGATATCTTTGACTTTGCGTCATTATTTGATGTTATATCGGAGGAAGAGGTGGATACAGTGCCGATTAATCTGGTACTGCCTATTGAGAAGGTAGAGGAGTCTACGACAGCAGAGTCCATGAAGGCTCTGTTTATGACAGTGTTGGACAGGAACATCCAATTGAGTAAGGAAGTGCGTGACCTCAAGTAGGAGGTTTATGACATCCAGGAGGACAAGGAAGATATGGAGGTCTTCTGGGAGGTCGAGCACGACGAGAGGGTGCTGGCCAAAGATAAAGTTCGGGACTTAAAGTTAGTAGTCTAGGAACTGAAGGAAAAGCTTCTGAATAAGAAGTAAAAGATTAGTTGAATGTCCTACATCCATAGGAGTTCGCACGAGGATTACCAGCACCAGATTGCTGAGTATCCTGCTAAAGAGGGACAGACTCGACATACGATTAGCCGGGACATAATGGCCAGTATAGTCGATGCGGATTACGAGAATGTTGTGAGGCAGATGTAGTCCAATATTATGTATAGAAGAATTACTAATGTAAATAGTGTGTAGCTAGTAGTGACGTAAAACCCTCTTTTTCATAAACAATGGTAGTCTTTTGTAAATCCCAACTTTTGAGCGTGATAGTATTGTAAATGGCTGAAGCCATGTAATGATGAACGATGTAGTGTTATACTACGAAGAAGCATCTTAATATAAAAGTTTATTGAAATTCTTGTCAATATGAATGAGTTATTATTGATTATTAATGATAATCGAATGAAGAAATAAATAGTAACAAAAATGTTTTCGCATTAACAGACAAATGCCGCCAAGAAGACGTTAAAGAAACTAGGAAGAAGAACCTCGTAATAAGGAGGATCAAGGGAATAATAATCCGGTGCAAGAGTTTGTGAACTTACTAGATACAGCTCTCAATAGGACGAGAGATAACGTACGCACCAATTATGGGGTAGGTTGTGGGACTACCTTCAAGGAGTTTAGGATTATAGGTCCGCCTGAGTTCTATGGAACTACGGATCCTATAGCTGCCCAGGTGTGGGTAAAGGAAATTGAGAAGGCATTTATCATAGAAAATGTCAGTGAGGCGCAAAAGACTTCTTTTACGACTTATATGATGAAGGGTGAGGCCAACTACTGGTGGGAGGCAAACCAGGGTAAGGCCGGAACAGACGTTGTTACGTGGACATGGTTCAAGGAGTTATTCTGTAAGAACTACTTCCCCATGAGCATGTAGGGGAGGATGGAGATTCAGTTCCTAGAATTGAAGCAGGGGGATATGACAGTTCTCCAATATGCAGCCAGGTTCAATGAACTAGCGAGGTTTGCTCCACACCAAGTGGACACGGAGTTGCGAAAGGCAAGACGGTTTGAGCAGGGATTGAAACCCTGGCTCTATAACTGAATATCCGTTTTCCAAAGTGTTACCTTTGGAGCTGTGTTGGAGAAGGCGATTATCGCCGAGGGTGGTAGTGAGGCGTTGATCTTATTCCACAGGGAGAGAGAGAATAAGGGTAAGACTGAAGTATCAGTCAAAGTTGAGGGAGCCAGCGGGAGTGGCCTGAAGAGAAAGGGTTTCAACTCAGGGAATACAGAGAAAAGCATGAGTTTTCTAAGAGGAGGATGGAGGCATGCAAGACTTGAGGGAAGTCTCATCTGGGAGTCTGCCTCAAGGGTATGGTAGTGTGTTATAACTGCAGACAGAAAGGGCATATTTCTCCTTATTGTCCCTGTCCAAAAAATAATCGTGGTTGCTTTGTGTGTGGGTTTACGGACCACATAGCACGAAACTGTCCGAAGAAGGGTTCAGATGGTGGGAAAGGAGCTAGCACTAGTAAGCTAGAGATTGGTGGCGCAGTATCACAGGGTAGACCGACTGCCCGTACTTTTAACATGACGGTCCAGGATGCGGTTGCATCGAGTGACGTCATAGCAGGTATTATCCCGGTCAACTACATAAATGTGTATGTATTGTTTGATTCGGGTGATACATGTTCGTTTATAGCGTGTGAATTTACTAAATGATTAGGATTACTCCCCGAAAGACTTATAATACCTTTGAATATTAAGGTAGCAAACGAAGAAGTAATTCCTGTTGATTCTGTTTATAGGAGTTATTGTATAGATATTAGAGGTAACAAATTATCGGTAGATCTTATACCGATAAAGTTGGGAGAATTCGATGTAATTCTCGGGATGGACTGGTTGGTTAACGATGGGGCGATTATAGATTACCAAAATAAGAGTGTGAACCTTCGAATTTCTAAGAAACCCAAGGTAGTGTTCTATGGTAGTAAATCATCGGGATGCCCTTGTTATCTAACCATGATGCAAGCCAGGAAATTGTTAAAGAAGGGATGCATAGGTTACTTGTGCCATGTTGTTGATACCCAGCGATTGGGAGCAACGTTGATAAGTAGGTTAAAAACCTACTTAATCGATATTTATTAACTTGACATATTGTTATTACTTAAGTGTGCATGTTACTTTTCATGTGTTTATGTGAATTTGCAGGAAAGGAGCGTAGCTGAGCTTAAAGGAAGAAAAGAAGAAGAATTGGGCAGATTTACACCTAGGCGCGGGGCGCGCTAGGATTGTACTGGCTAAGGAACGGGTCGCGTAGGATCAAGGAAGAGCCCCTAGTAGGCTAGCGCGGGGTGCGCCACTTGTGAAGGAATCTAGGTGCTGGGTGCGCATGACTGACGGATCTGACCAGATTTGGTTACTTAAAGCTGCAAAGTTGAGCTGAAAAAGGATTTCAGACTTACCTAATTGTAATAGGGTTTTGATAGACTATTTATATTAGTTATTTTCTTAGGTTTTAATCTATCTTTTATCTTTCATATTGGATCTTGGAACTAGAAGGAGGCTATTCATTCAAACCTTAGTTTTGAAGAATCAATGCATGTTAGGCTAAATTACTACATTCAATTCTGAAGGGATGTTGAACCTTATTTACAATTAATGGTTTGATCAAGTTTATATTATTTATTCTCTCGTATGTGAGATTTATTCTGATTATCTACATAAACTTTCTTGTATGTTATTCAATTGACTAATTTGGTTTCTGCAGGATTAAATTAGTAAATTGATATCATCTGCTAGATTAAGATATTTATTGAGCAAACGATGTATATCTGATCATAAGTAGCAATTAATGATATTTGATTGTGGTCAAGCTTTTGAATATTGTTAAGGTTTTCAAAAGATAAGTTAAATAATTCATGATTGTGTAATTGTTGCTTGGAACAATCTAATTCTCATTCTTCATGCTTCTATCATATTAAATCTAAATTGATAGTTCTAGGTTATATGATAGTTAGGATCTTTTGTTGGTGATTGTCGCATTAGCTTTACATATAAGGAGAATTTCGGGTAATTAGCGATTGCGGTTATCTAGGGTTGTTAATCTCATTGAAAGATAAATAGTGTAAACACTTGGTTAATGTAAGAACCTGAATTTTCAGATATTATTAAATAAGAATTTAATAAATAAAATTCTTAAATTATGAGATGGGTTCGAATAAGAATATATATATATATATATATATATATATATATGTGTGTGTGTGTGTGATATGAGGTATGTGGTATTATATTACATAGGGTAATATGGACTATGTAATATGTGTTTTTCTGATTTATAAATATATTATTAATATATATTTGTTATTTAGCGTAAAGACGATTCAATGAAGATAAAGGAAGTAGATAAATTCCTATCGATATTAAATAATTTATAGAATTATTTTATCAGAGTAAGTTGGTGATATTAAATATACTTAATGTATAATCACCATATTCTTGTGTATGTGTATTAATAACTAGTATGCTTATAACATAGGTTATTGATAAATCTTAAGCTATCCGTGAATAGGTTTGGATAGTGAAGCATAAGTTAGTTAAGGAATTAACTAATAAGAATAAATATTAGTTAATTTAAGTTGGGAGTTATATCAGGGAATAATATAATGAGAGTATTAAACCTTAATTAACTATGATGATATAGTACATTATTTAATTTACTTAAGTAAAGGAGTGAATTATTATGTGTGTTAAATATGTAATTATAGTTGATACTTTTTTTATATATATTACTTAGAGTAGTAATATGTGAGAAAGTTTGACGTGCGAATAGCGTTAATAAATAAATAAATAAATATATATATATACGTTATTAAAGGGAGTTGGAAATCATTATATCTTTAAATGAATAATGAATATTTGAAGAAATTATTTTGGGAACAATTTATAGAAAAGAAAGAGAACTAATTCTAATAAAGGGTATTAAAATAATTTTTAATATTGAATTATTTTAATAAAAGGAGGAAATGTTATTTTTGAATAATAATATTATCTTATATGTTTTTATATGAGATAATAGGTATGATTAATTAATATGATAAATATATTAAACACATATTTGCTATATGTAAATAAATTGATGAAAATAATTTATTATAATAGGAAATAAACTTATTACCTATTTTTTATATATAATGTACATGTGCCGTACCTGTGATTATTTTTAATAGATATTATATTAATTATAATATCTTGAGACAATAAATAAATTATTTTCTAATAATGAATGTGCTTATTTGGAGAAAACATAATGTTTTATGTTAAGGCTAAATACATAATTTCTAATGTATTTTTCAAGGGAGTTTAATTTATATAAGGAAACTAAGTTATTTTAATAACTTGAGTAGCTATAGTACCGTAAGTGTTATAAATAATATTTGAATATTCTATTCGTAATATATTTATATGTGGACCTTGTGACTTAATAATTCTAATTAAATTGGACATGTGATAAGTAGTAATGTGGTGGAAAATGAGTAAGTAATGAGAATGAGAATAAGCTTAGTGTAAGCTTGTGAGATATGCCTTGTGTGACACGATAATAGATTCGTTGATGAATTAATTAATTCATGGACGGAAGATTTATTAATTAAACAATTAGTCTATATTAATTGTTATTTTAATAATATGTTGATTTATTATTATAACTAGTGATAGTATAATAATAAAGAAATTGATTATAGATATAATCGGAATTGTATTGCTGAGGTATGAGATATATTGTCTTATAATATTAGTTAATTATTATTATGAGCAATATACTATTATCAAGTAATTATTTGATAATATGTTGATTAATGAGTAAATGATTTATAAATATAATAAGATTTATATTTAACGTGATAATAAATCATATTAAGTGTTAATCAATTAGTGTGGAAATTATAATTTCATTGATTAATAAGAAATGGATTAATTAATATTATTATTAATTAATTGATGAGATAAGTAAATTATTTACTTCTATGTGCAAGCATGCGAATAAAAGGTATAGCGTATAGTAACTAACTATATATTATATGAAGTGTGAAGTGTAGTGCAACTATATTATATAGTGTGGTGCAACAATTACGTGACTATACTATATATAGGGACCATGTATCATGATTAATTAAACTATGTGAGCTACATGAAATGTGGGTGTGACAATGTGTATATTAAGTATACAATAAAATAATATATCATGAATATATAGTAAACAAGTATTGAATTAATGAAATTTAATAATAAAGGAGACAATACACTATGATGATATCCGATAGAATTATATCCGGTAAGATGAGATATATATGGATGATATGATGATATATATATACCCCTACTTGACACATGGTGTTATTGTTTACTTATTAGAAGTAACATTGTGACTCTAAATAAACTTATAACCTAAGTGTATAACCCATGTACAAGTATATAGCCTAAGTATTCACACTTGCTATGTTGCTGAGATTAAAATTCTCCCACAATGAGAGTCCCATCTTCTCTACACGTGAATGGCTACAAGGCTAGCCTATCTCCATTTCTCAAACTCAGCAAACTAGCAACAATCATGAAGGGGGAGTGGTCCTAATAGTGAAAATCAACTACTCTACCAACTCCTCTCCTATAACCATTGAAGCTCTCCTTCTTCATGTTTTCATTTGCTGAGATTTATGTTAAGTGAAAATTGAGAGAGAATACAACATGTTAGTAAGGAGTCTAAGGATTGTTATAGCAGCAAGTTCATATTGCAGAGGTATAACTCCCTATCCATGTTCTTCAATTCCCAATTCTTGATTTTGGATCAAGTATGGATTCTATGATAACTGAGTTGGAATATGTTTGTCAAGTATTATTTAAGTTGATAAGCATAATAGAAATGTGTTGTGGCTAGTGTCGAATCAAATTTCTGTGAAAATTCTGAGTAGGGCTAAGAAACTGCCGAAGCAGAGCAGTCACTGCCCGTGGGCGCACACCTGTGCAGCTGCGCCAGTCTTGAACTGGCCAGCGGCGCAGCTGCGCCAGGCCCTGAAGCTTGACTTCTGTTTCTGTTAAGTTGCTGTCATATGTTAGCATGTAGTATCTCATTAGACAAGCACGTGGACATGACTAACATACATATAGGAGTACTTTGTCATAACATAAGCATGTATGACCATGATAGTATACGCTATTGAAGAAAGGCTTTATGAGTTACGAAATGAAATTAGAATTTTTAAAGTGAACTTGTCATGAACATGCCATATATACATTCTGACCTTTGAGACTTGTTTGTATGACCTAGAAATACATGATTTGTACGTTCACTTGCGTAGATAAGCTTCATAATGAAATACGAACATGCAAACCTCACTAGTAGCAAAAATGTAAGTTTTACAAAACGAACTTTTTACATGTTTATACCATGCTAACGTTCTGATTTTACAAACACATTAGTATGGTTTAAGAATTCATGAAAGGCATGATGATTTGCGTACATATGTTTCATAATGTAACATGAGCATGCATACTTCACTAGTGCATATTTCTAACGAAAGTGTAAGTTTTGAAAATGTACCTTGACATATTACCTTGAGGTTTGGATTCCGATATTTATGAACATGTTTGATAGTACACTTGGACTCTCTCATGTATCATACATGTATATATATACCATGACTACATATCATGAAACCAAGTTTAGCGTAAACAAAGCATGTTTTCAAACTAATAATCGTGATAGTTACATGTATGAAGTATGAATATTCATGAACATGCCCAGTATGAGTTATATGAATACTTTATATGTTTAAAGAACTAGCATGATAAACTTTGTGATGTTCATGACCTTGAGTGGCCTTAAATTGTTGGAATGTTGACTTAGAACCTATATCTTGTAGATTGCACGTGAAAAGGTTAAACGAGCATGAAAGTATCCTTTAATGTGTATACATGCTATGTAGGACCATATGTTAATACTGGAATCCGACTGCGACGGTTAATAGAGTATATTTGCTTTGTTATGATCTTATGTGTTAGTAATGATAAATGAGAATGATTAACTAAAAAGATGGACTACACTAGCTATATGTAAATAGATTAGTGGTAGACAGGCATGTGTATATGAAGAATGCTAGTAAGTACGTATGGTTAAAGTATACGTATACTTACATAGTTATTCTAGGAATATGATAAGAATGTGAGACGAAGGTTCTAAGAACCAAGTTAGATGACAATGTAACCTTTATTATTATATTGAGAATATGTGGATACATATAACTAATGAGTGTGATCTCTATGGTTAATATAACTGTGTAGGATTACACAAAGTGCAGAGATTCTTAAGCAGTTAAGTCGTAGTTGTTAAACTACGAATCAGGCAAGTCTTTCAGTTCCTATTTAATATATGAATTCAATAACTGTTAGTTAAATTATATTATGCTGTGATGATGTGAGCTTATATATATGAACTGTATATGAGATATATATGAGATTGAAAGTTGATCTTTGATGATATGCTTGTTATGAGAAAAGTAACATGCGTAGTAAATATAAATTGTTTATAAATGCATGAACTGAGTATAATGTTATATGCTATGTGATGCATAAAAACTGTTAGAATTGCTGAGCTGTCGAGCTCACTCTTGCAAATAACCACTTTTGCAGGTTAAGGACTTACGATAAAGACTTCGTGCTTCTTGATTGATAACGATAGATAGTATCGCAATGAAGAATACTGTTTAGATTATTACTCGGACCATGTTTAGGTTCTAGTAGTTGTACTTGATATTTGTTTACGAGGTTTAATGCTTATCGTACTGTAAAGATGTATTAGATAATACATAGAGGATATTAAGTTAAGATGTATGCGATTATACAGAAATTCGAATAGAGTGAATCATGATATAGTTTGATTCTGGAAAATGTAATGGATTCAAGTTATGGAATCAATAAAAGATTTTATTCAAAGGATATTGAAAAGTTTAAGTTATTCCGCAATTTAGTAACATCAAATGTGATGTTTAGACAGGGATGGTATATGACCGGTTTTTAAAACTTGTAAAAGTTTGGAGTCATCATACAAGATCCTAGATATGAATAGAATTTATATTCTAAATTGTAATAAACAATGTTGTATTCTTTTACTAATGATTAAAAGATGTAATAGTTTGACGATAGTAGTATCGTGACTGCACCGGATCCGAGGAAAGAGAGGAACCCGGATTTGGGGGCGTCACAGTTAATCCATAATTTTAAAAAGGTGATACTGAACTGAAGAATTGAAGCTTTTTACTCATTGATATTTTCTTTAAATTCACTTTCGTTAATTATACTTTTCAAACTAAAATCCTCAATTCATTAGAAAATACTTGGATAACTATAAAACAAAACGCTCTCTGTGGAATCGATCCTTGTTTTTACTATACTAATTCTTGAGTTAGTGGAATAGAAGTAAGGTAAATTTTGTAGTGCTAGACGTCAGCTACCAAATTTTGGCGCCGTTGCCAGGGAGTGTTATTTGTTTTTATTTATTCAATTATTTTTGTTTTTATATTTTTTTTATGCCTCAATCCTCTCACTCGCCTTAATTAAAATTTGATCTAGAAATAGAGAGAATCGTACAAAGGCTTAGAAAGGAAACTCGAAAAACCCAAGGTCCACTTGCAGATTCCGACGAAGCTCCTTCACCAGGCCTCAACATCGCACTCACACTACTTTCAGACCATTCTTTGAGCGAGTCAAACGAGGAGATGGCAGTGCCAAATAACAGGACTTTAAAGGAGTTGTCAACTTTTAATCTCACTCCACAACCTCTATGTATTGAATATCCTGCTTTAAATGCTGCGTTTGAATTAAAATCTGGACGGATTCACCTTTTGCCTACTTTTCGTGGTCTTACAGGTGAGGATCCTTACAAGCATTTGAAGGAGTTTCATATCGTGTGCTCAACCATGAAGCCACACAATGTTACGGAGGAGCAAATAAAGTTGAGAGCTTTCCCATTCTCACTGGGGGATTTAGAAAAAGATTGGTTGTATTTTCTCCCCTTGGGATCAATATAATCATGGAATGACATGAAAAGGCTATTTTTGGAGAAATACTTTCGTACTTCAAGAGTAGCCAACATAAGGAAAGAAATTTGCGGAGTCCGAAAATTCAGCGGAAAAATATTGTATGGATACTGAGAGAGATTCAAAAAGCTTTGCTCCAGCTGTCCATCCCACCAGATTGATGATCAACACCTTATCATATTCTTTTATGAGGGACTTGTACTGATGGATAGGAGTTTGATCGACGCTGCTAGTGGAGGAGCATTAGTGGATAAAACACCGGAGGCTGCAAATAATTTGATTGCAAATATGGCCGCCAATGCACAACAATATGGAACACGGAATGATCATCCAGCATAAAGGGTAAGTGAGGTAAGCACGAGTAATATAGAATAACAAATTTCTGACTTAACTGTTGTGGTGAAATAATTAGCAATAGTAACTTATCGGTTGCACAAGCTTGCGGAATATATTTAATGGCGGGGCACCCTACAGATGCATGCCCGACATTTCAAGAGGAAGAAAATGCACAGCAAGCTAATGCAGTGGGAAATTACCAGGCACATCCACAAAGAAAATATGATCCTTTTTCCAATACTTACAATCCAGGATGGAGGGATCATCCCAATTTGAGTTATGGGGGTGCTAGGCCGCAGGCGCAAGGGTTTTACCCAACTAAATAGCAATTTCAACCAAATCAGCCATAGTACCAACCCAGACCAGCAGCACCGTCCAATGCTGGAACATTCTTAGAAGACATGTTCAAAGCATTTATGACACAGACACAACAGTTTCAACAAGAGATAAAATCTTCCATCCATAGTTTGGATAGTCAAATGAGCCAATTAGCTACTACTATGGGACGGTTGGACTCTCAAGGTTCAGGGAAGCTTCCATCTCAAACTATTGTGAATCCGAAGGAGAATGCTAGTGCTATAAACTTGCGTAGTGGAAAGCAGATGGATACACCCATAGCCACAGTTGAGTTTAAGAAAGAGCAAGCTAAGGAGGAACCGAAAAAATCTAAGGTACATCCTAACCATCCTTGTCAGCTTAAAGATATTCCTCTTCCCTTTCCTCACAGAAATTATAGAACTTCAAAGAAAGATGAACACAAAAATGAAATTCTGGAAACTTTGAAGAAAGTAGAAGTGAATATTCCATTACTTGATGTAATTAAACAAGTGCCATGGTATGCGAACTTTTTAAAAGAATTGTGCACTAACAAACGTAAATTGGAAAATGATGAAAAAGTCACAGTAGGGGGAGAATGTATCAGCTGTTCTTCAAAGAAAAATACCCCCTAAATGTAAAGATCCAGGCATGTTCATGATCCCATGCAGATAGGAAACACTTGATTTGAGAAGGCTATGCTAGATTTAGGTGCTTCAATTAATGTGATGCCTTTATCTGTTTATAAGTCTCTTAATCTAGGACCTTTGAAAAATACTGGTGTAATTATTCAATTGGCAGATCGTACTAACACTTACCCCCTAGGGGTAGTTGAAGATGTCTTGGTGCAGGTGAATGAACTAATCTTTCCTGCAAATTTTTGTATAGTGGATATGGAGGATGATACATCACCAAACCTATCCCACATATTTTTAGGAAGGCCCTTCCTTAAAACAACAAGAACTATAATTAATGTGCACAATGGAACCTTTAATAATGGAGTTTGATGGCGAAAAGATCCAATTTAACCTCTATGATGTCATGAGGTACCCTAGTGATATTTGTCAAGTTTTTGCAATTAATGTGTGTGACTCTTTAATGTAGGAAAATTTTAAACAAATTCAGAGAGACAGCTTGGAGGTTGCTATTTCCAGCAGTTTGGACATAGATGGAAAGTATGAACTTGAACAAAATCTTGAATTGAATGAAACAGTGGTTGCGCTACATTCATTGCCTAAACTCTCAGATAAGCATGCAGTTTAGTTAATTCAATTACCTGTGTGTCACCAAAAACTATTACCATCTGTTGAGCAAGCTCCAACACTTGAATTGAAACAATTACCTGCACACTTGAAATATGCATATTTAGGGACTAATGAAACTTTACCTGTGATAATTTCTTGTAATCTAACCAAAGTAAAGGAAGAAAAATTATTGAGAGTCCTTAGGGACCAAATCACAGTGTTTTGTTGGACAATTGCAGACATCAAAGGTATTAGTCCCACAATGTGCATGCATAGGATTTTGCTGGAAGACGGAGCTAAACCTACGAGGGATTCACAAAGACGTTTGAACCCACCGATGATGGAGGTAGTAAAGAAAGAGGTAATAAAATTACTTGATACAAGAATCATCTACCCCATTTTCGACAGTCAATGGGTAAGTCCAGTGCTGGTAATTCCAAAGAAATTCGGAATCACAGTTGTCAAGAATGATAATAATGAGTTAGTGCCCACACGAATGCAAACAGGTTGGCGAGTGTGTATTGACTATAGGAGGTTAAATGTCGTAACTAGAAAAGATCACTTTCCCTTTCATTTTATTGATCAAATATTAGAACAATTAGTTGGGCATACTTATTATTACTTTCTAGATGGTTTTTCAGGTTATAACCAGATTGTGATTGCACCCGAAGACCAGGAAATGACCACATTCACATGTCCCTTTGGAACTTTTGCTTATCGGCAAATGTCCTTTGGACTCTGTAATGCCCCAGGTACTTTTCAAATATACATGGTGAGTATTATTTTTGATCTTTTAGAAGAATGCATTGAGTTCTTTATGGATGATTTCACAGTACATGGTGATTCGTTAGATGCCTGCCCAGATAATCTGACACGTGTATTGGATAGATGTTTGGAAACTAACCTTGTGCTAAATTGGGAAAAATGTCACTTTATGGTAGAACAAGGAGTTGTACTTGGTCATATAGTGTAAGTTCATGGTTTGGAAGTCGATAAAGCTAAAATTGATATTATCTCTGCATTACCTAACCCCATTAGCGTGCGGGAGATACGCTCTTTTCTTGGACATGCAAGATTTTATCACATGTTTATCAAAGATTTCACCAAGATAGCATTACCCTTATGCAAGCTGCTTCAGAAAGATGAGGAATTCCAGTTTCGTGATGAATGTGAGGTGGCTTTTGATACCTTAAAGAAATTGTTAACGTCAGACCCTATCATTCAACCACCAAATTAGAAGTTCCCATTTGATATAATGTGTGATGCAAGCAACAATGCTGTCGGCGCTGTCTTGGGCCAAAAGATTGACAAAACTGTCCATGCCATCTGCTATGCTTCTAGAACATTGAATGCAGCTCAGATAAACTATTCCACAACTGAAAAAGAACTATTATCTATTGTATTTGTTTTAGAGAAGTTTATATCATGGTAATAAAGTGATAGTTTATTCTGATCATACTGGTCTCAGGTACCTGCTTACTAAGAAAGAGTCCAAACCTCGAATCATAAGGTGGATCATGCTGTTGCAAGAATTCGACTTGGAAATTAAAGATAAAAAGGGCGCAGATAACTTGGTAGCGGATCACTTGAGTAGAATTCTTAAGGAGGAAGAAGCACTACCATTACAAGACATGTTTTCGAAAGAGCATCTACTTTCCATTGGCAATACAACTCCCTGGTATGCCGACATTCTAAATTATTTGGTAAGTGCGTATTTACGGAGTGAGTGTGCAAAATATTAGAAAGAAAAGCTTAGGAGTGATGCAAAACATTATGTGTGGGATGACCCATACTTGTGGAAATTTTGTGCTGATAAGATAGTTAGACGTTGTGTACCGATAATGAGTTTCAATTTATTCTAGCTTTCTGTCATTCCTATGCTTGTGGAGGTCGTTTTGGACCTAAAAGAATATCACATAAGGTGTTAGAGAGTGGTTTCTTTTGGCCCTCAATTTTCAAAGACTCATATCGATTTTGCAAATTATGTGAAAATTGCTAAAGAACAGGAAATATATCACATAGACATCAAATGCCACAAAACCCTATTCTAATTGTTGTAATCTTTGATGTTTGGGGTGTTGATTTTATGGGACCTTTTTCTGTTTCCTTTGGAAATGTTTACATCTTATTGGCAGTTGATTATGTTTCAAAATGGGTAGAAGCTTAAGCCACCAGAACTGACGATTCTAAAGTTGTTGCAGATTTTGTCAGGACTAACATATTTGTCAGGTTTAGAGCACCACGGGCCATCATTAGTGATCACGGAACTCACTTTTGTAATAGGGTGTTAGCAACTTTGTTAAAGAAGTACAACGTTCTTCACAGGGTCTCTACATCCTATCATCCGCAAAGCAATGGACAAGATGAGGTTTCCAACCGAGAGAACAAATCCATTTTGGAGAAAGTAGTCAACCCAAACAGGAAAGATTGGAGTCTTAGATTAGATGATGCACTATGGGCATATAGGACGGTATAAAAAACTCCGATTGGTATGTCACCTTATAGGCTAGTGTTCGGGAAACCATGCCATCTACCTGTGGAGCTAGAGCATAAGGCTTTCTGGGTGATCAAACAGTGCAACATGAACTTGGATCAAGCTAGCGTCCATAAGAAGTTGTAGTTACAAGAACTCGAGGAGTTGCGTAATAAATCATATGAGAGTTCTAAACTGTATAAGGCTAAGATGAAAGCTTTCCATGTTAAGCAGATTTTGCGAAAGAATTTCACTGTTGGACAAAAAGTTCTCCTTTTTAATTCACGATTGAAATTATTTCTAGGTAAGTTGCATTCTCTTTGGGAGGGTCCGTTCGTAGTCACTAATGTGTTTCCTCATAGTGCAGTAGATATCCAAAATCCAATGACATGGAATGTGTTCAAGGTGAATGACCATAGGTTGAAGCCATTTTTGGATAGCAGTCAAGTTGAGGAGGTTGAGATAGTGACGATGATGGATCCGGCTTCCAGATGATTGAGTGGATTACAGTCGAGCTACCGACGTTAAACGAGGGCAGCTATTTGGGAGGCTGATGAGTGGGTTTCATACTTACGAATCGGTAGTCGCTATAGCTTGATTCTGAATGTTTTAGAGTAAATTTCCTATCATTTCTACTAGATGTATATGTTTATGTGCAAATAATGAAATGGAGGCGAGAGTAGCTTTAAAGGACAACTTTGCATGTTATATGTCTATTCTTTGATGCTTATTCTTTTTATTGTGTGCCTAAATATACTCTTTATTCTTGTATGTTACTTTAGGTACAATTAAAGAGTTCCGTGATGTTGGAAACAAATTGGAGGAAAAGTTGAGCATTATGGATTATTAAAGTTGCCTAGATGATTTGGGTTTGATGATGGGCCACGCTTGTAAGCAGAACCATGATCAAATGGGGCCGGAGATAGCAGCTCAAGGGTTATTCAAATGGGCCACAAATTTGGAGATGGAGTAGGCTACGAAATAATAATAGTAAGATACCAAGTGGGCCAAGGTTAAAATGGGATTCATATGCTAGCCTTTCAATTAGATCAAATCCATGCAAGTTTCGTGAGTCAAAGTGGATCAAGCATGCAAGTAATATATTGTATAAGGTGGGCCATGGAGATATTGAATGAGTAGCTTACTAGAAGGTAACTACAATAAAGAGGATCCAGGCGAGTTCAATGCAAAGGAATATGGTGGGCCAGCCATGCAACAAATGAACTAAGCAGCTGGCAATAGGAGCAAATAGCAACGAGGAACAATGAAAAGAAACGGCTGGATAGTGTGTTAACCCACCGGGGCGGGGTACATAGGCAAGAACTCCCCGCTGGGGCAGGGAGGCGGGCACGCAAGGAGTTGTTCCTACTTTGATTTGGACGCGGCAGCAAGTTTATAGAGAAAGGATGAGGGTTATTGATAGGATGATATAAATAAAGAACTTGTATGCCTATAAAATACCGAGCCATCGTAGACTAGAGCATTGGATCTAACGTGGACAGAGAATTGAATCATCAAGTGAACGTGAAGAACGCAGGATTGGAGCGAAGATTGGTGATATAATTCTGGATTTTATCATCTATTTTTCTTTATATCTTGTAATCATAATGTTTTCTATGACGGGGATTATGAGTTTTTATTCATTCGTTATGAACTAATTACTTATTTAAGCCTATGACGAATTTTATTATGTACTGGATGATTAATTATTCTTAAATTCAGTTTATGATGTTATTCCCAGATTATTTGCTATGTGTGTGCTTAATCTATATAATTGCCTGATCAACAATTATTTGTTATCCCTTTTGAACTTGAGAAAGGACATATAGGATTAGAACTAGCCATAGTGACATATGTTCGTGATTTCTGCGTAGACAGAATTCATGATTCGTGTTTAGGGTAGAGATATGCATTTACGCCATATGTAATCTTATAGAGAACTTGATATTAAACTCTCTTTAATTGTAATTCACATAGAGATATAGTGAATTAGTTAATTAGGGTGTCTTACTTAAATCTATCATCTGTGGATGTGAGTGAGTATGGATATTATGCATCGAGAAGTGGTTTTATCTGTGTTAGTGTTCTTGATTATTAATCTGGGGTAATTAAAATAAACTAGGGAAAAGGATATTATCTAGAGTGAAATAATAAGTGAAGTTATAGTCTTAATTCTCTCAAACTTGTTAAAATCTCGATTTAGTGTCGCGATTGGTTTAAGTAGGGACTTAGTTATAAAAACATCTTTTAATTGTTAGTTTGATAAAACTAAGCTATTTTAAAGTTGGTAATTGTTTGATTAAACAATAATTATTGTCTCTGTGGGTACGATATCTGATTTATCATTATATTACTTGTTGACCACGTATACTTGCGTTTGTGCGTAACTAGATTTTACCCAACAAGTTTTTGGCGCCGTTACCGGGGATAGTAATTGCATTTATTACTTACAATATCGATTTAAGTATATCAGTTTTAATTAAACATATATATATATATATTCTTATTTTTGTTTGTTTGGTTTATTTCAGGTACTTTCGAGTAGCGCATGCAAACTAGATCGAAGAAGCCAGAGTTATTGCCCTTGGAGGACGACATCGACAAACCGTTTCGGTGATTAACTAAGTGGATTGCAAAGAATCGAGAGGAATTTGAAGCAGCCAAAACAAACATGGCTGAACAACAACAGGAAGACAAACTAATGAAGGATTATGCTATACCAAAGATCTCAGAAATTCACTAGAGTATGCCAGGCCAGTGATCAATGCAAATAATTTTGAGATTAAGCCTGGGACAATACAGATGGTGCAGAATACTTGTCAGTTTGGGGCTCTTTCGAATGATGATCCGAACGATCATATTTTCACTTTCATAGAAATATGCGACACTTTCAAGTGCAACGGAGTGTCAGACGATGCGCTTAAGTTGAGGTTATTTCCCTTCTCGCTCAGGGACAAGGCAAAGGGTTGGCTACATTCTGAACCACCGGGGTCAATCACTACGTGGAATGATTTAGCACGAAAATTTTTGGCCAAGTTCTTCCCACCATCGAAGACACATAAGATGAGGACGGAGATATTTTTGTTTGCACAGTACCAAGGGGAGCCACTTTATGAAGCATGGGAAAGATACAAGGAGCTGTTTTGGAAGTGTCCACATCACGGATTCCCACCTTGGATGCAGATGAGTAATTTTTACAATGGAGTATCGAGTCAGATACGGTCTAGCATTGATGCAGCTTCACAGGGAGCTTTTCTGACGAAGACATTTGAGGACGGATGGGCATTGATAGAAATGATGGCTTCAAATGGGTACTAATGGCCAACTGAAAGATTGACTAAACCCACAGCAGTAGGTGTTCTGCAAGTTGACACTTCGACAGCCATATTGGCACATCTATCAGCATTACAAAAAAGTATGGAAAATTTGCAAAGGGGAAACATACAACAAGTATCAGTCATATGTGAACAGTGTGCAGGGGAACAACAGACAGAACAGTGTGCAATTAACCTAGCTTCAGTTCAGTTTGTGGGTAACTTTAACAGACCAGCCAACACCTACCAGAATATGTACAATCAGGGGAATAGGAACCATCTGAACTTTTCATGGAGCAACAACCAGACTCAGAACTAGTAGCAGGCTCCACGACAAGCATACCCTCCTGGTTTTCAGAATCAGCAGCAACAAGCAGCTCCACAGCAGGATCAAAAGTTCAATTGGGAAGAGATGTTGACCAGACACATAACAAATCAAGAAGCAATACTGAAATCTCAAGCGGCGGCAATTAAGAATTTAGAAAATCAAATAGGATAGATGGCGATTGCACTGAATAATCGACCCCAAGGAGCTTCGCCAAGTGACACAGGGAAGAATCCAAAGGGAGGACATGAGCAATGTCAAGATGTTTCACTCCGGAGTGGAAAACAGTTAGCTGAGAAAGAGTCAGAGAAGCCGGTAATCGAAGAGCAAGTCAAGACTAATAGGGAACAGACAGTGGCAAGGGAAGCGGGAGAAAAACCTATGAAAGAAGAAAAGTCAAGTCCGCCGATAGTCTACCCTCCACCGCCATATCCACAAAGGCTCCACAAACAGAAACTACAGCTACAGTTCACAAAATTCCTGGAAGTGTTCAAGAAGCTGCATATAAATATACCTTTTGCGGAGGCATTAGAGCAGATGCCCAGTTATGCTTAGTTTATGAAGGATATTCTGTAAAAAAAAAAGAGATTAAAGGACTTCGAAATTGTGGCACTGACAGAAAAATGTAGTGCGATCCTGTAAAAGAAGCTTCGACCGAAGTTGAAGGATCCGGGTAGTTTCACCATTCCATGCACTATAGGGAGTGTAACCTTCAACAAATGCCTTTGTGATTTAGGTGCCAGTATAAACCTCATGCCATTATCAGTTTATACTCAGCTAGGTTTACCAGCACCTAAACCTACCAACATCTCCCTACAGTTGGCGGACAGATCAGTAACTTATCCACGAAGAATTGTCAAAGACATCTTGGTAAAAGTGGACAAATTACTCTTTCCAGCAGACTTCATCATCCTCGACTATGAAGAAGATAAGGATATTCCAATAATCCCTGGGCGACCATTCTTGGCCACTGGCAGGACTCTCATCGACGTTCAGAAAGGAGAGTTGACCATGAGAGTGCAAGACCAACAAGTCACCTTCAATATATTCAAGGCCATGAACTTTCCCAAGGAAGATGATGAATGCTACCGGGTGGATATGATTGACACAATGGTGGATGATGAGCAACTTTGGATACTGAATACTGACCCACTAGAATTAGCATTGATGGAAGATTGTGATGAGGGGGATGCCAAAATAATAGAGTATCTACAGCTGTTAGAGGCTCATCCGAGAGCTAATAGATTCACACTACCAGTTGAGCCTTTGGAAATAGCAGGAGCTTCATCAGAAAAGATGAAGCCAACTCTCCAGGAACCACCTAAACTTGAACTAAAGCCCTTACCTAATCACCTCAGGTATGCATATTTAGGCAGTTCATCTACTTTACCTGTTATTATTGCATCTGCACTTAACCAAATGCAGGAAAGTAAGCTGTTGAGAGTGTTGAGGGAATATAAATCTGCAATTGGCTAGACAATCGCTGACATTAAAGGGATCAGCCCATCATTCTGTATGCACAAGATCCTGATGGAGGAGGATAGCAAGCCCACAGTAGAACAACAGAGGCGGCTCAATCCTATAATGTAAGAAGTTGTGAAGAAAGAGATCTTAAAATGGTTAAACACGGAAATCATCTACCCAATTTCAGACAGTGCTTGGGTGAGCCCGGTCCAATGTGTACCAAAAAAGGGTGGTTTAACTGTGGTGAAAAACAAGAATAATGAACTGATATCGACAAGAACAATGACCGGCTGGAGAGTATGCATGGATTATAAAAGACTGAATAAGGCAACTAGAAAGGATCATTTCCCCTTGCCTTTCATTAATCAGATGTTGGATAGACTGGCTGGCCACGAGTACTATTATTTATTGGATGGATACTCCTGGTATAATCAAATCATCATCGTACCTAAAGATCAAGAGAAGACAACGTTCACATGCCCATATGGTACCTTCGCCTTCAGAAGGATGTCATTCGGACTGTGTAATGCACCAGCGATATTTTAGCGCTGCATGATGGCGATCTTCTCAGACATGGTGGAGCGTAGTGTTGAGGTTTTTATGGACGATTTCTCAGTATTTGGGGAATCGTTTGATAGGTTCCTCGAGAATCTAGTATTGGTATTGAAGAGATGTGTAAAGATGAATCTGGTACTTAACTGGGAGAAGTGCCACTTTATGGTCTAAGAGGGGATAATTCTTGGCCATAAAGTTTCTGGAAAAAGTTTGGAAGTCGATCGAGCAAAACTGGAAATAATTGAAAATTTGCCACTACCGACATCAGTAAAGGGTATTAGAAGTTTTCTCGGACACGACGGATCCTACAAGCGGTTTATCAAGGACTTATCGAAGATCACTAAACCACTCTGCAGTCTTTTAGAAAAGGATGTCCCATTCAAATTTGATGAAGACTGTCGAGTGGCCTTTGAGCAATTAAAGAAAAAGTTAACCACAGCCCCAGTAATCATAGCACCGGATTGGACCAAGCCATTTGAACTCATATGTGACACGAGTGATTTTGCGGTTGGAGCAGTACTTGTAAAAGACAGGATAAAATCTTTCATGCCATCTACTATGCGAGCAAGACTCTGACAGATGCACAGTTGAACTACACAACCACGAAAAAGGAACTACTTGCAATTGTGTATGCATTTGACAAGTTTTGATCGTACTTGGTGGGAATAAAGGTGGTGGTGTGCACAGACCATTTAGCGATCCGTTATTTAGTTGAAAAGAAGGACGCAAAGCCAAGGCTTATTCACTGGGTTCTTCTCCTACAAGAATTTGACTTAGAAATAAAGGACAGAAAGGGAACAGAAAACCAGGTGGCCGACCATCTCTCAAGGCTTGAAAATCCACAGCTGGACGAAACAGACAAGTTAGCAATAAATGAGTCCTTTCTTAACGAGCAGCTATTTTTGATAGACGGCGAGTTTCAGTGGTACGCGGATTTCGCTAATTACTTGGTCAGTAACATCCTCCCACCAGACTTAACTCACCACAAAAGGAGAAAATTTCTATATGATGTAAAGTGGTCTATGTGGGACGAACCATATCTATTCTGCCAGTGTGCGGATAAAATGATCCGGCGATGTATACCAGAAAGTGAAGTGGAGAGCATCCTATAGGCATGTCACGCATTACCATACGGGGACACTATGGGAGTGAGCGCACAGCCGTAAAAGTTCTTCAATCAGGGTTCTTCTGGCCCACGTTGTTCAGAGATGCACATCAGTGCGTGAAAAATTGTGACCGATGTCAGAGAGTGGGGAATATTTCGAAGCGGAACGAAATGCTGCTAAATATGATCTTAGAAGTCAAGATTTTTGATGTATGGGGAATTGACTTCATGGGGCCATTTCTGTCGTCATTCAGCAATTTGTACATCCTGTTAGCTGTAGATTATGTCTCCAAATGGGTTGAGACTATTGCATTATCGACAAACGATGCAACAGTAGTTTTAAGGTTCTTGCAAAAGAATATATTAACCCATTTCGGCACCCCAAGAGCAATCATTAGTGATGAAGGGAGCCACTTTTGCAACAAATACTTCACTGCTCTATTAGCGAAGTATGGGGTCAAACACCGGATTGCCACAGCCTATCACCCTCAAACAAGTGGGTAAGCGGAGGTGTCTAACCGGGACGTCAAGCGAATATTGGAAAAAGATGTCAATCCGAATCTAAAGGACTGGTCAGTGAAGTTAGACGATGCTTTGTGGGCATATCGGACCGCCTACAAGACTCCAATAGGCATGTCTCCCTATCAGCTTGTCTACGGGAAAGCATGTCACCTACCGATAGAACTCGAGCACAGAGCTTATTGGGCAATCAAGAAGTTGAATTTTGACCTATCAGTAGCAGGGGAGAAGCGGTTGTTATAACTCAACGAACCAGACGAATTTTTCCTGCAAGCATATGAAAATTTGAAGTTATACAAGGAAAAGGTGAAGAAATGGTATGATCAGAAAATAATGGACCGAAAGTTTGAACTGGGTCAATCAGTACTACTATTCAACTCTCGATTGAAATTATTTCCCGGAAAGCTGAAATCTAGGTGGTCAGGCCCTTTTATTATCAAGACAGTGTTTCCACATGGCGCCGTTGAAATATACAGCAGAGATTCGAACGAAACATTTAAAGTCAACAGTCAATAGTTAAAGCACTATTGGGGCGGTGAAATCGATCGCCAAGTAACCACGGTCGATCTGGCCAAACCAAAATGAAACACAAAAGGAGTCAGGCTAAAGACTTAAAATTAAGAGCTCGATGGGAGACAACCCATCGATTATTTTATTTTCATTTTTTTAGTTGCATCAATATCAGTTAGCTGCAATAGTGTATAATACTTAGTAATTTTTCTTCATCATACATCTCTAACAAAGTTAATGGTGTGTGTTGATACAGGACACGTGCACTATCAATAAAACAGGACATCAAGGTGAGGCCACATAATCACATAAGGTGAGGTAAAGACATTTACAAGATCAACCCACTCAAACATCACATCACAATCATCAAATCAAAGCTAGGAGTGCACCTACGCTTTGCTTATGAAGGAAAATGAAAGCAGCAAAATAATCCAACTTCCAGCACGCATAGGACATGACCACCCCGCTGGGGCGGATGTACAACACATAAATATCCCATTGAGGCGGGTAAAGACACTGTCGGGCAGTAAGTTCTCCCGCTGGGGCTGGTCAAGGTAGGCAATACACCCCGCTGGGGCGGGGGAGCGGGTAGTCTGAAGTCAGGTTTAAATCGACAAGGCTTATTCCTCTCAACCACTACCAAATTCCCTTCCCATTCCCACAACTCCATCAAATTGAGATCCTAACCCACTACCAAATTCCCAAATCTGAACCTCTTCCCCCCCCCCACTAACCTATATACAAATGCACCTTATCTCTTGCACTCCCAACACAAAGCAAATCCCACTTCAATTGCAACTCATATCCACCCCACGCATTCAACAAATACATCAAGTCCTACCGATTACTACCTCCAAATCCAAATTCAAAAGGAAGTTCAAGCATCACCAAATTTCAGCAACCTAACATCCCAAGTCCGTTAATGCACCACACCATTGTTCAACATCAAACTAAGGTAATTGCTTCAATTGGGTGGAAATTTTTGACGAAAAAGTGGGAGTTAGTATGGTTTGTCTGGAAATTACTATTGAATTGGTGGATATTTGTGTTATATTTCTATTGATTGCTTGGGTTGAGTATGCAAATTTGGGAAATCTATAGTTATCAAACTCACTCAACCCCCTACCAAGTTAACAACGCCCACCAAGTGTTCGCCGAAAGTCCTAAACAAAAAATTCTTCACGAATTCGATACCTTTGAGCATGGAAACAATATGCCGCCACGCCCACAGAAGAAGCAAAAGGCATCCTCCGCCACCGTACCACTGTTCGACAAGAAAAAAATTTCAGAACGTGGCCGCCGCCGAACGTTTTGAGTATGTGGCGGGAAAAGCCCTTATCCCATAACGTGGACTTAAACGGGATCCTGTGGATGGCCAAATGCATTTGCAAATCCATAAACGGCGTTGCCACTATTTCACACAATAGCTTGAAGCAACAGTAGTAGCCATAGTGAAAGAGTTTTACGCTAATGCGGAGAATGCCCTTCCATTTAGAGCTTTTGTAAGAGGCAAAATGGTAGATTTCAGTGCCCAGACAATCAACGCCTTCTACAATATCACACCGCCTGTTGTTTGTCAGTACACTGAGTTGCGAAACGGCGGGATAAATTATGATCAGATTCTTACAGAAATTTGTAAACCCGACACCGTATGGGTGACAGACAGACGGAAAGGCAAAATCATCCCAAGCTCCACGTCGAACAAGTATGGGAAAGTCTCGTATTCTTTCCTCTGTTCTAAACTATTGCCGTCCATACACACCAGCGACATTACTAAAGAAAAGATCTCGGTATTGTATGCAATTATCAAGGATCTCAGCATAAATATTGGGACAATAATTAACTTCTCAATTCTATGGTGTTTGCAAGGTGGATTATCGGGAGGATTACCACACCCATCACTAATCACTGGGTTGTGTTTGCAAGTAGGGGTCGTATGAGCACCAAATGAGCCAATTCAACTACCACTGATGGTTCTCGACTCAAAGCTGATGGCCAGATTTAAACCTTGGACGAGGCACCATCGTATCCTCTTGACCTCAATTTTATTTTTCCAGACTCGAATGGGGAGGAAGATAAGGCTGAGGATGCGGATTATGTACTCCCTGACAATGAAGTGGAAGCTGGCGCACCTTCGAGTTCAACCAATGCCATGCTAAGTGACATTCAACGGCAATTGACACAACAAAGAAAAATCCTATCTCAATAAAGAAAGAGTACTGATAAAGTAGCGGCCAGACAGGGTTAAATATTCAACAATCAGATCCAATTTCAAGCCGATGTAGCTGCGGCCTTTGCCCGAATCACCACGGCATCCGATCCAGTGCAGTTCTATACTCCATAGCCACTCCCAGCATATCCACCATCCGCCTCTGACACAGAGGAGGGTGGAGGACCTGACGCTTGACTTGACAGGGAAGTCCTCGCACTTCAGTTCTTTATCTTTTCACAATGAGGACATTGCTTTTTTTAGGTTTGGGGTGTGAATTTGTTAATCATCATAATTTTGTTAGCGTGATTACATGAATAGTATAGGTTAGTTTTCTTTGTTTTAGTAGTGTTAGTTAAGTTTTATGCTCATAAAAAAATAAAAAATCATAAAAGGCCAAAAAGAGTTGTTAGTTAGGATTGTATAGTCAGTATGTCAGTAGTAAGAAATAACTTTAGCCTGTGATGAGACTGGGTTTGCACAATAACATAAATATGATGATAACTAGAATGTTGATGTATATTAAGACCTTTGCACGAGGCCTTACCTGTTTAGCATTATTGCACCGGTTAGCACAAGGGACAATAATTTAGTCAACTCAGTTCAAATAGTCACATAATTGTCATCTGAATAGAAATTGGGTCTTAATGAGGGAAATTTAGTGAACTGGTCGCAGTGATTAAGGTTAGACTGAAACCTAAGTTTGGGGGAAGATGTGGGTGCTTCTTGAAAGAAGAAAAAAAATGACGAGAAAAGAAAAAAAATAGAGACTTGAATAAACACCGTGACTAGTTGAGTTTCGTGGCCTTTGATATTCGAGTAAGTATACCCTAGGGGATGTCTTGACACCCAGTGCCCTGAAGCCATTTGATTTAGGAGTCGTTGGTCGAAAGGTCGCTACATGGGTATCATTGAAGAGCCTAAGGGAACTAGACATTGCACAGTCATGAGGAAATTTGAGATACGAAAAAAGAGCAAATTGCCTCCGTGAATAAAGAAAGATAGAAAATCTCCCATATTAACTTCCGACTTGGTTGACTTTCACTTGAATTCATTGTACCTTGTTTACGCGATTTCTTGAGTTGAACTCGGATTGCATTTTAAGATGAGTATTATGTGATATAATTGATCTGTAGTTGAGTTTATTGTTGTTAAGCACACACACACAGCAAGGTGTTGACAGGTATAGATTCATTGAATGGTTTGATTCGCAGATCGGTCTTTAGTTGGAGTTATTATTTATATCTGCTGTGAATTCTCTGAGACAGTATTGCTTATATTCTTGCTATCTGACAGTTGCATTAGTGAGCATTGTATATTTTTGCATATGCATGATTTTTGCTTGAGGACAAGCAAAGTCTCAAGTTTGGGGGTATTTGATGAATGGGTTTTATACCTACGAATCGGTAGTCGTTATAGCTTGATTCTAAATGTTTTCGAGCAAATTGCCTATCATTTCTACTGGATGTATACGTTTATATGCAAATAATGAAATGAAGGCGAGAGTAGCTTTAAAGGATAACTTTGCATGTTATATGTCTATTCTTTAATGCTTATTATTTTTATTGTGTGCCTAAATATACTCATTATTCTTGTATGTTATTTTAGGTACAATTGAAGAGTTCCATGATGTTGGAAACAAATTGGAGGAAAAGTTGAGCATTATGGATTATTAAAGTTTCCTATATGATTTGGATTTGAAGATGGGCCACGCTTGCAAGTAGAACCATGATCAAATGGGGCCGGAGATAGCAGCTCACGAGTTATTCAAATGAGCCACGAATTTGGAGATGGAGTAGCCTACGAAATCATAATAGTAAGATACCAAGTGAGCCAAGGTTAAGATGGGATTCATATGCTAGCCTTTCAATTAGATCAAATCCATGCAAGTTTCGTGAGTCAAAGTGGATCAAGCATGCAAGTAATATATTGTATAAGGTGGGCCAGGGAGATATTGAATGAGCAGCTTACTAGAAGGTAACTACAATAAAGAGGATCCATTCGAGTTCCATGCAAAGGAATATGGTGGGCCAGCCATGCAACACATGAACGAAGCAGCTGGCAATAGGAGCAAATAGCAACGAGGAACAAGCAAAAGAAACGGTTGGACAGTGTGTTAACCTGCTAGGGCAGAGCACATGGGCAAGAACTCCCCGCTGGGGAGGGGAGGCGCGCACGTATAGAGTTGTTCCTACTTTGATTTGGACGCGGCAGCAAGTTTATGGAGAGAGGATGAGGGCTGTTGATAGGATGATATAAATAAAGAACTTGTATGCTTATAAAATACCGAGCCACCATAGACTAGAGCATTGGATCTAACATGGACAGAGAATTGAATCATCAAGTGAACGTGAAGAACGTAGGATTGGAGTGAAGATTAGTGATACAACTTTGGATTTTATCATCTATTTTTCTTTATATCTTATAATCATAATGTTTTCTGTGATGAAGATTATGAGTTTTTATTCATTCGTTATGAACTAATTACTTATTTAAGCCTAAGAAGGATTTTATTATGTAATGGATGATTAATTATTCTTAAATTCAGTTTATAGATGTTATTCCCAGATTATTTGCTGTGTGTTTGCTTAATCTATATAATTGCCTGATCAACAATTATCTGTTATCCCTTTTGAACTTGAGAAAGGACATAGAGAATTAGAACTAGCCATAGTGACATATGTTCGTGATTTCTGTGTAGATGAAATTCATGATTCGTGTTTAGGGTAGAGATATGCCTTTACGCCATATGTAATCTTGTAAAGAACTTGATATTAAACTCTCTTTAATTGTAATTCACATAGAGATATAGTGAATTAGTTAATTAGGGTGTCTTGCTTAAATCTATCATCTGTGGATGTGAGTGAGTATGGATATTATGCATCGAGAGGTGGTTTTATCTATGTTAGTGTTCTTGATTAATAATATGGGGTAATTAAAATAAATTGGGGAAAAGATATTATCTGAAGTGAAATAATAAGTGAAGTTATAGGCTTAATTCTCTCAAACTTGTGAAAATCTTGATTTAGTGTCGCGATTGGTTCAAGTAGGGATTTAGTTATAAAAACATCTTTTAATTGTTAGTTTGATAAAACTGAGCTATTATAAAGTTGGTAATTATTTGATTAAACAGTAATTATTATCTCTGTGGGTACGATATCTGATTTATCATTATATTACTTGTTGACCACGTATACTTGCGTGTTCTGTGTAACTAGATTTTACCCAACAGAGGCAACCCAATTTCTTAATCCTTAGTAGTTTTTATTATTTATGTTTTTATATATATATGTATTTCATTCTTATAGTTCCAGTATATTCAATCCCTTATGTGCTAAAAATTTCAAGTCAAATGTGGTAGGATATCATGGCAAGGGAATACAAAAGGAACAAGTCAACCAGTCTGGCGTGTGCCGCGCCCAAAGATTAAGCCACCACACGCGGGGCGTGCTACCCTTGCAGCGAATCAAGCTCAAAATTACCAGAATGGCGCGGGGCGCACTTTTCTAGGCGCAGGGCGCGCTAGTGTTATAGTAAAATTTAACTCGATAAAGTAGGCCAGCGCGGGCCGTGCGAAAATAAGAATAGACCGGGCGCCGGCGCTGGGCGCGCCGGTCGGCCGGATTGGTTTTAAAATAAGTGTTGCTGCCGATTCTTTCCCCTCCAAAACCCAATTCAAGGTAAACTCTCTAAATCGTATTCCCATTCTAACTTCCCTCTACACCTAATCCATTTCAACATCTTTCCTCTCCAAATTAAATTCAAAGTATAAACCTTCTTCTCCAAATCCTATTCTAACTTTACTCTCTCTCTAAATCTAACCCAATTTAACCCAACTTCTATCAATACCGAATTCGCCCCAACAACAAATTTGTCAGTCCACCCACTCCCTCACTCATAATTTCCTCTACACATACAACACCCATGATATACAGAACATCATCATGATTGGAAGCAAGAGAAGATAGGTATTTGAATTTTCACACATCCAATTGCAGAATAATCAAAAGGTAATACAAGTAAGTGAATGATATTAGGGTATTATTTCTTAAGGTATAATAAGTTTCATTGGTTTACTTCACTATTGTATTGGGAACCCTTAGGTTACTGATGACCCAAGGTTGATTGTGTTTTGTATTTGAGATATTTGTGACATACAAAGGGTACTAAGTTTGGGGGAGAAAAACATTCGCCCACCATGTGTTCGATAAATTGCTTTAATAGGTTTCCACAAGCGAACTTTAATTCTTTGGGCACAATTTAACGAGAGAGCATCACTATGGCATCCAAAAGGGCACATACTTCAACTTCTGGTGTTCCTCCACGGTTTGATGCTACTCGGTTTGTGAGTGAGGCGACATCCACCCGCTACAACAAAGTTATTGACAAAAAGACTTTGGTGCTAGAAAGAGGGCTAAAACCGGATGCTAATCTATACGGTAACATGGCACTCATGATTGTGGAGCGCGAATGGTTTCAATTGGTAGAGCAACCTAAGCCGGCGGTGATCAACATTGTCAAGGAATTTTAAGCCAACGCAATTGAACATGTTGATCACGTGGTGATGGGTCGTGGCAAGCAAGTGTCGTTTAGAGCAGCAGTGATCAATGAATGATTTGGGGTAAAGACACCACAGACAGATCGATACGAAGACCATCTACCCAATCTCAATGAGATCATAGAACGGCTTTGCAAGCCAGGCACTCAGTGGGTCACCAAAGCAGGCACTGATGAAAAAGTTACTTTTCCACACGCTGCGCTAATTCGATATGGGAAAACATGGTATGCCTTTATTTGTGCTTGACTCATGCCTACGCATCACCAAAAAGACGTAACTAAGGAACGAGCACGGCTTCTCTATGGCATCGTCACTCATGAGGATGGGTCGAATAATGCAGTTGAGATTTTTAATGTCGACATCGGCCTTTACATCCAAGAATCGATTGATCGATAACTGAGAGGGGGTACCACAGGAGGGTTACTACACGGATTCCTCATCACTGATTTATGCCAGAAAGCAGGAGTTCAATGGCACGCCTCGGAGCCGGTCCAACAACCAATAACCGTCATTGACCATCCTACTATTGCAAAGTACAAACCATGGGAAGGAGCACGGTCACATCCACAGGGAGAGGACTTTATTATGACACCACCGTCCACACCACCCACACCACCACGAGCGAATGAGCCAAGGGATGAAGCAGCCAGAGCAGAGTCGTCAGCTAGTTTTCAGCGACGAAGTCAACAGCGGAGTCTGCGACTTGCCCAATGCCAAGCCACGATGCATACATGCAACGTTGGGGCATTTACTGCATTGGCCGATGCCTTCTCGCGTTTCTCACCAAATTCAGACCCAGTTCAGCTGCCCATTCCTCCAATTCTGCCTGCCTACCCCCTATCCAATGATGAAGGTTACGACGAGTCTTGACTCGTCGCTCAGGGAAGTCCTCGTTTTAACATTTCCTATACCAAGTAATGAGAACATTACCTGATTTAAGTTTGGGGGGAATTCAAATTTCTTATTTTTTTGCATATATATTAGGTTGCATGTAGAGTATATTTAATTCATTTAGTTCATATGCATTTAAAAAATATATATATTTTGCATTCATGTAGGAATTTTGTCAATAGAAGCATGCATATAGTATAATACATGGAGATTGAGCAGTGAGTCATGGTATTGAAATAAAAGGTTAATGACTTCGATTTTCACTAATCTTGCATAAAATTGAGTTTCATGAACTGATTAGGCTTGACCATAGTAACCTCATGACATTATTCTGGTTTTCTTTTAAATTTCAAGCACAACAATTGACTGTCAGTCGTGATTAGGAGTTTGTGTGTATTAGAACACGGACACTTACTTGATCACAGATTAAAAATAGAACATTGGCTGAAACATAAGTTTGGGGGAATTGCGGTTCAGGAAAGAAAAAAAAAGAAAATAAAGAAAAGAAAATTTGAAAAGGGAAAAAAATGAGTACTTATGAAATAAAAACTGACTTAGTTTAACCTCGTTGCCTTTGTTACTTGGACAAGTAAACCCTAGGGGATGTCTTCACACCTAGCGCCTTAAAGCCTGCGGGATTGGGAGTCGTTGGCCGAAAGTCCGTTACATGGGTAACATTAAAAAGCCCAAGGGGGTTGAACATTACACAAGTTAGATAGCTAGAGTAATTGGTGGGATGGAGCGTTAAAATGCACCCACAAAGCATAAGCTTTGATGATTAATCTTTTATTGCTTATACAGCCAAATTTTTGTAATACTTATGTGGAGGCCATATTTGTTTAGTTATCTGTGAGAAGGGTAAAATGTTTGCTTGGGAATAATCACATGAATCACTTTAAACTGTTAATATGAAATTGGACACATAGGCACGGAAGAGGATTAGAGTGTGTCAATGAGGTGAGGATGTGAGAGACTATGATTGTTCATGAGTCGAGATTGATTGTAAGCTAAGTGTCAATTTGTAAGGAATATACAACCTGTATTTGGTTATTAAGATTTCTGCTTGATTTTGTTAGCTACTTTCATTGTGTTTTCTTGAGGATAAGCAATTGTTTAAGTTTGGGGGAATTTTATAAGTAGGTTAAAAACCTACTTAATCGGTATTTCTTAGCTTGATATATTGTTATTACTTAAGTGTACATGTTACCTTTCATGTGTTTGTGTGAATTTGCAGGAAAGGAGCGTAACTGAGCTTAAAGGAAGAAAAGATAAAGAATTGGGTAGATTTACACCTAGGCGCGGGGCGCGCTAGGATTATACTGGCTAAGGCGCGGGCCGTGCCGGATCATGGAAGAGCCCCTGGTAGGCTAGCGCGGGGTGCTCCGCTTGTGAAGGAATCTAGGCAAGGGGCGCGCGTGACTGGCGGATCTGACCAAAGTTGGTTACTTAAAGCTGCAAAGTTGAGCTGGAAAAGGATTGCAGACTTACCTAATTGTAATAGGGTTTTGATAGACTATTTATATTAGTTATTTTCTTAGGATTTAATCTATCTTTTATCTTTCATCTTGGATCTTGGAACTAGAAGGTGGCTATTCATTCAAACCTTAGTTTTGAAGAATCAAGGCATGTCAGGCTAAATTACTACATTCAATTCTGAAGGGATGTTGAACCTTATTTATAATTAATGGTTTGATCAAGTTTATATTATTTAATCTTTTGTATGTGAGATTTATTCTGATTATCTACATAAACTTTCTTGTATGTTATTCAATTGACTAATTTCATTTCTGCAGGATTAAATTAGTAAATTGATATCATCTGCTAGATTAAGATATTTATTCAGCAAACGATGTATATCTGATCATAAGTAGCAATTAATGATATTTGACTGTGGTCAAGCTTTTGAATATTGTTAAGGTTTTCAGAAGACAAGTTAAATAATTTCTGATTGTGTATTTGTTGCTTGGAACAATATAATTCTCATTCTTCATGCTTCTATCATATTAAATCTAGACTGATAGTTCTAGGATATATGATAGTTAGGATCTTTTGTTGACGATTGTCGCATTAGATTTACACATAAGAAGAATTTCATGTAATTAGCGATTGCGGTTATCTATTGTTGTTAATCTCATTGAAAGATAAATAGTTTAAACACTTGGTTAATCCATAATTGTGAAAAGGCGATATTGAACTGAAGAATTGAAGCTTTTTACTCATTGATATTTTCTTTAAATTCACTTTCGTTAATTATACTTTTCAAACTAAAATCCCCAATTCATTAGAAAATACTTGGATAACTATAAAAGAAAACGCTCTCTGTGGGATCGATCCTTGCTTATTACTATACTAATTCTTGAGTTAGTGGAATAGAAGTAAGATAAATTTTGTAGTGCTAGACGATAGCTACCAAACGTTGGAACAGATACCTATTGTCAACGAATATGCGGAGGTATTTCAGAGTAATTTGCCAGGTCTTCCACCCGATAGGGAGACTGAGTTCGTCATAGATGTTATGCCAGGCACGACACCAATTTTGAAGGCACCGTATCGTATGGCGCCAGTGGAATTGAAGGAGTTGATGATTCAGTTGCAAGAACTGTTGGACAAGAAGTTCATTCAACCAAGTGTTTCTCTATGGGGAGCACCGGTATTGTTTGTAAAGAAAAAGGATGGATCATTGAGGCTTTGTATCGACTATCGAGAGTTGAACAAACAAACGATAAAGAATATGTACCCATTGCTCAGGATCGATGATCTCTTTGATCAGTTGAAAAGGGCAAATTATTTTTCGAAAATAGATTTACGGACGGGGTATCACCAGTTAAAGGTTAGAGCAGAGGATGTACCTAAGATAACATTTAGGACTCGTTAGGGCCATTACGAGTTCTTAGTGATGTCGTTTGGGTTAACGAATGCGCCTGTCGCATTCATGGATATGATGAATAGAGTGTTCAAACAATACTTGGACAAGTTTATCGTAGTGTTCATTGATGATATTATTGTCTATTCTAAGACGAAAGAATATCTCACTGAACATTTGAGAATAGTGATGCAAGCACTAAGAAAGGAGTGGTTGTTTGCGAAATTCACTAAGTGTGAATTTTGGTTAGAGAGGGTGCAGTTTTTGGGGTACGTCATTGACAAGGAAGGGATTTTAGTGGATCCAGTGAAAGTGGAATTAGTTATTAACTGGGAATAACCAAAAATGCCGACTGAGGTGCGTAGTTTCCTAGGGTTAGCGGGTTACTATTGGAGGTTCATTCAGGACTTCTCGAAGATAGCTACTCCGTTAACAAACTTGACAAGAAAGACGATGAAGTACGTGTGGACAGAGAAGTGTGAAGACAGCTTTCAAGAGTTGAAGAAGAGGTGGAGTCAAGCACCGGTATTATCCTTACTAGATGAGACGGGGAATTTCGTAGTTTATAGTGATGCGTCGCATAAAGGACTAGGTTGCGTGCTCATGCAGTATGGCAAGGTCATTGCGTATGCATCTAGGCAGTTGAAGGAGTATGAAAAAGGTTATCCTACTCATGACCTTTTACTTGCCGCAGTGGTTTTCGCCTTAAAGATTTGGAGGCATTACTTATATGGGGAAAATGTGAGATCTACACAGACCATAAAAGTCTGAAGTATATCTTCACATAGAAGGAGTTGAATATGAGACAACGTAGATGGTTGGAGTTGATAAAGGATTACGACTGCGAAATCCTGTATCGCCTAGGGAAAGCGAACATGGTGGCCGACGCTTTGAGTAGAAAGGGTTGGGAAAAGCTGTCGATGTTAATAACTCAGGATGAGTTGATAACAGAGATGGTAAGGATGGAGATAGAAGTAAGGGGTCCAACTAAAGAGGGGGAGAAGCTATTTGCAATGGAGATTCAACCTACCATTGTGGAAAAGATGAAGGAAGTGCAAATCAAAAATGAGGAGTGCAAACAGATTAAGAAGAAGATTGTGGACAATACGAAGGATAAGTGTAGTCTTAATAACGAGGGGTTATTAAGATTTGAAGGACGAATTTGGGTTCCATGTGAGCCATAATTGAAAGAGGAGATAATTGATGAAGCTAATCTCTCGAGGTACTCGATCCATCCTGGTAGTACCAAGATGTATCAAGACCTTCAAACAAATTTTTGGTGGCCAAATATGAAGAGGGAGATAGCTAAGTATGCCAGTAGATGCTTAACTTGTCAGAAAGTTAAGGCCGAACATCAATGACCCAGTGGTTTGCTACAATCATTAGAGATTCCGGAGTGGAAGTGGGAGCATATCACGATGGACTTTGTGGTAGGACTTCCAATGACGTAGAAAGTATATGACGTTATTTGGGTAATAGTGGATCGTTTGATGAAGTCGGCTCATTTCTTGCCGATAAGAGTCAAGCAGAACTTAGACCAGTTAGCTAAGCTTTATGTCAAGGAGATTGTCTCAAGGCATGGAGTGCCAATTTTGATTGTATCAGATCGCGACCCGATATTTACCTCTAATTTTTGGAAGAGTTTGCAACAACAGATGGGAACGCAACTAAGGTTGAGCACGACATATCATCTACAGACGGATGGACAAAGCGAGAGGATAATTCAAATACTAGAGGACATGTTAAGGTCTTGCGTTATGGATTTCAAGAAGAGTTGGGACGATCATGTACCGTTGGTAGAGTTCGCCTACAACAACAGTTATCACGCTAGTATAGGCATGCCGCCTTACGAAGCATTATATAGACCGAAGTGCAGAACACCACTATGCTGGGATGAGGTAGGAGAGCGTTGGATGTTAGGACCAGAGATGGTGTAACAAACGACGGAAGTGGTTAAGTTGATACGAAAGCGGCTAGTAGCAGCTCAAGACAGACATAAAAAGTATGCCGATCCACATCGGAAGAATAGAGAATTCGAAGTTGGTTCGTATGCGTTCCTGAAGGTGTCGCCTTGAAAAGGGAAGATACGCTTCGGGAAGAAGAGGAAGTTAAGTCTTAGGTTCATAGGACCTTTTGGAATTTTGAGAAGGGTAGGAGAGGTAGCATATGCGATAGCATTACCTCTAGGGTTGCGACATATCCATAACGTGTTTCACGTATCGGTATTACGTCCCTATAAGTCGGATTACAAGCACGTAATCGAGTATGAACTAATCCAAGTCGAGAAAGACTTAACATATGAAGAGATTCCTATTCAAGTCATTGATAGGAAAGATCAAGTGTTGAGAAGCAAAGTCATACTTTCGGTGAAGGTGATATAGAGGAACCACAATACCGAAGAAGCAGCGTGGGAACTCGAAGATAAGATATGATGAACGAGAATATTTGTAATTTAATTTTAATATTTATTGAATTTAATAAATATTTTTGATAATTTATTTAGCGAGTTAAATAATTATTTGATGGAATTGTGGTAGATTAATTTAATTATATGTGTTACATTGATTAAATTAATGTGGAGAATTTTAATAGTTCAAAGTATGAATTTAATTGAGTTATTTGATTAAATGAATTATTTAATAAGCATAATGTTATTTTAATTAATTAGAGATGTAATGATTTGAAATAATTAATAAATGAGAACTTTAATTATGTGATTATGTGATTTAATGTGGATTGTCATATTTTATTTAATTAAATTTAAATAAGATTATTTGATTAGTTGGAAGTGTGACATGAAACTATATAATAAGCATTTAATTAGAATAAAGGGAAAAGAAGAATAAAGAAGAAGAACCAAACAATGCCTTAGTGAGTGGGAGCAGTTAATTCATGGTGGGAATTAACTGATGACCCACTAAACATCAGTTATTTCCTATACGTATATTTATATTAGTAGTAGTCTTCATATATCAAACTTCATAAATTTTCATCAGGTAAGCAAACTTAGAGAGAACTTGAGAGAAAACTTGTGTATTGAAAAGAAGATTTGAAGAAGTTGCATCATCTTCACAAACTAACAAGGGTAATCCCTCATCTTAAGTTTTCAAAGTACGTTGTCAAAGTTTTTCCATTAACGTATTTTAAAGTTCTCTGTAAAAGCCTATTTTGTGATCAATGCATGAATTGATGATATATGTGTATATACATATTAATATATGATCATAACATATTTTCTATCATCTATGTACGTTTTAAAACAATCAATTTCATGTAATTATGCCTTAATTGGATTTTCATGATTACAGAGTATGAAAAGTATAAAGAACACATATATGGCCATTATGTACAAAATATCATGCTCTAATTGTTTAATTAACTTTAAATTGATAGTTGATTATGATTATACATGTTTAGATAAACAAAACGAAATTCAAACAGACGGATTTGGAGTTATAATGAATCCGTAAAGATGAATTTCATGATTTGTCTCAAAACTTTTCAAAATACCAAGAACAATGAATTTAAATGTTTTAATTCGATTGATTATATGATATAAAGTGTTAAAAAATATGTTAGAAGCTTAAGGTTATGATTTTATAAAGTCTTATATGCATTATATGTACTAAATTTTGAGTTTGGTGCGAGGAAATAAGCTAAATTGGCTTTTTCATGCACAAGTTCGTGAGCTCAATTTTCTCACAGTAGGAATGTCCTCCCCCTCGGACATTTAGCCTAGAAATGTCTACCCCCGCGGGCTTTCTTGCTGTCAAATTTTTTTTGATGTGTTTTAAGCCTTAACATGATGAACTAACTGAATGTAATGAACCTAATGACATGGTAAGTGTATGAAACAATAATATAACATGTTGTTGACATGTATAAGATAATTTCAAGCTTCATGTTAACAAGCTATATGTGAATTTTGACATTGTTGTCATAAGGTTGATTATGATCATTTAAGAGTTCGTATTTGTTGGGTTTGTACGAAATCGTGATGCAATCAAATTGCAAAAATTAGCGGAAGCATGGTATATCAGAGTTTAAAAAAATTTCTACAAAACCATTACCCGGATCATCCTTTATGCAAATTATTAATTTAAAACGATAAATAAGAAGTTATGGAATCATACCCTTGTAGAACGAAGCTTCCACAGGTACTAGTTCAACTCCTTGTTCTTCGTGATCTCCTTGAATTTCCGGGTTAGATTCCTTCCTTTGATCAACGTTAGCCACCCAAGTGTTTGGCCTCTAGAGGTGATCCACCAAAGAAGAGAAATTATCAAGAAGGAGGGTGTTTGGCTAAACCTTAGTTTTCTATCCTCTATAGAAAAGGAGTACTCTCCAACAATTGGAATTTCATCAACCGATATCTATTATAAGACTCCTCTTATATAGATATTGGTCAACCCTTCTAATCCTATTCGACATGGGATTTCTTTTAATTAATTAAACTCCTTTAATTAATTTAGGCTTCCCACCACATTGGGAATAATTAATTAAATTCATTTAATTAATTTGTCTCCTAATCTTATTAGGAATATATGTGAGTACTAATATTAAATTAATTACTAAACTCTTTTAGAAATTAAAATAATAATAATTGTAATAATATTAATAAGACATCTCTTATTAATTTATATTTAATATTTCCAAAATATTAAATATTAAACATTAAATTATTTAATTTATTCTATCGCCATAGATTAAATTAATTATACTTAATGCATTATTACGATTATGCCATTACCTTCTTAAATAATTATTCTTCCTTTTATGGTGTGACCCTTTAGGTTCTCCATATTAAACCGGTTGTGAATAAATCAATTAGAACAATTCTAATCTTATTTAAATAAATAAATTAAACTAATAATCTATTTAAATAAATAATATTTATTCTACAATAGGGATAAGCCTCCCTAGCGATCAACGACTTTCCAGATAATATAGATTTCAACATTAATCATAAAAGAACCTGTGAGTAAATAGTTACCATACAATTCAATCCTTCCACCATACAATGTCCCAATTAAATATAAGACATGAATTTACTGTCAAGTCTTATTTTATTTAATTATATGTATTTCGATTAGAAAATACACAACTCCAAATAATGCAAATTAGAAACTCCTTTCTAATTTCATTTTACCTTGGCCAAGGATTCCTGGGTTGTCATTTAACGAATCACATAGGACATATCTCCTCTTTTACTAGAGGTGGTAGATTCTTTATTGATCATTCATTATCTCCATATGTAACTCATTATACCCAAGCATACCCTTTTATATACCCTAAAGGACTTTAAGGAATAAGTCAAAGTATAATTCATTACATACAAGATACTATGATGATCTTAAGTCCAAGGATCACTTGTACTACTATCACATTAGGAATTCCTATTGACAGGCGAGTAAAACTCCATTAGATATTCCATAGCGAGTCACGTTCAGTGAACTTATTCTCCAATAAGCACCTACATACTTGCTTTAGTGTCTCCACACAAATGATCATGAGATCAATCATCCTCATCCAATGAGCAAGCAACATATGTACCAATCTATCCGGATTTACTAATCCCTTTTTTAGTAATCCCACGATTGGGAACTATTTTAGTTTTAGAGCTTTCTAAGAATTTAGATCTCATTAGCATGATCATCATCATGATTCTAAAAGCATTGCTTAAAACTATGGGTTATTTATATATTATAAAAACAGCACCATGTAGATAATTAAATGCCTTTAATAAATGAATATTTTTATTAATAAATAAATAAGATTGCCTCCAAAGTATATGCTTTATCATCATACATGATTGGCTTGTATGCATACTACTTTCAATCTCCCACTTGCACTAAAGCCAATCGCCATGGTATCTCATACCCAACTTCTCTAAGTGACGATCAAACTGCTGTTGTGTTAAAGCTTTAGTTAATGGATCTGCAATGTTGTCTTGAGAGTCTACACTCTCCTCTTTCAATGATTTCTTTAATCAAAGTGCCGCAACACATGTTTAGATTCAAGATGAGACTTAGGACCTATTCCTAGTTCTGTAATGAACTTTTCATCTAAAACATCAACTTGCAGCTTCACTTACAGTTATATACTTTGTCTTTGTCACTAAACCAACAACCTTTTGTTGTTTGGAACCTTTTCAATTCACTGCACCATCTTTCAAGGTAAACACATACCCTGAAACAGATTTACTGTCATCTTGGTCTGTTTGAAAACTTGAGTCTGTGAATCCCTTGAGTTTTAATTCAGACCCACCGTAGACAAGAAAAATATCTTTAGTCCTTCTCAAGTACTTTAGGATATTCTTCACTGCCTTCCAGTGCTCTTCTCTAGGGTTTGACTGGTATCTGCTCATTACACTAAGTGCATGAGCAACATCCGGTCTAGTACATATCATACCGTACATGATAGATCCTATTGCAGAAACATAAGGGATCTTACTCATACGGTCTCTATCCTCGGGTGTCTTTGGGGCCTGTTTCTTGGAGAGATGTATTCCATGGCTCATCGGCATGAGACCTCTTTTGGAATCTTCCATGCTAAACCTCTTTAGCATTGCATCAATGTACGTTCCTTGGGATAAACCAAGCATCCTTTTAGATCTATCTCTATAGATCTTTATCCCCAAAATATAGGATGCTTCTCCCAAGTCCTTCATGGAGAAGTGTTTAGATAACCAGATTTTAATCGATTGTAGCATAGGAATGTCATTCCCTATCAGTAATATATCATCAACATATAATACAAGGAATGAAACTGCGCTCCCACTAACCTTCTTGTTCACACATGGTTCATCGTCGTTTTTGACAAAATCAAACTCTTTGATTATCTCATCAAAACGAATGTTCCATCTACGAGAAGCTTGCTTCAATCCATAAATGGATCGTTGCAGCTTACAGACTTGATTTGTTCCAACCTTTGAAACAAATCCCTCTGGCTGTGTCATATACACATCCTCCTCAAGTTTCCCATTTTAGGAAGGCCGTTTTCAGGTCCATCTGCCAGATCTCATAGTCGTTATAAGCTGCAATCGCAAGCAAAATCCGAATGGACTTGAGCATAGCTACCGGTGAGAAGGTTTCATCATAGTCAACTCCTTGTCTTTGTTTGAAACCTTTTGCAACCAGTCGGACCTTATAGGTCTCTACCTTGCCGTTCGCTCCAGTCTTTCTTTTAAAGACCCATTTACACCCAATAGGCTTAATGCCTTCAGGTGGTGAAATCAAAGTCCATACTTTGTTTTCATACATGGAGTCCATTTCGAATTTCATAGCTTCAAGCCATTTCCCTGAGTCTTTATTACTCATAGCCTGTTCGTAATTCAATGGATCATCATCATTCATGATGTGTACCTCATCGTCATCCTCTATAACGAATCTATATCTCTCAGGTATCTTCGGTACTCTTCCAGATTTACGAACAGGGTGTGGTATAGTAGGTTCTTCTACTTTGTCAGGTACCTAACTTTGATCCGTGGTAATTTGTGGGTCTTGAACTTCTTCAAGATATATCTTACTCCCACTGACCCCTTCATGGATAAAATCCTTTTCCAAGAAGGCAGTATGTTTCGCAACAAACACCTTTTGATCAGTTGGATGATAGAAATAATACCCTAAAGTTTCTTTAGGGTATCCCACAAATCTACACTTATCGGATTTAGTCTGTAGCTTATCATTTTCAAACTTTTTGACATAAGTTGGACAACCCCAAGTCTTAACATGCTTAAGATTTGGTTTCCTCCCCTTCCATATCTCATATGGAGTCTTTGGGGCGGATTTGGTAGGTACCTTGTTAAGTAGGTATGCAGCCGTTTCTAGGGCATATCCCCATAAGGAAATTGGAAGGTCGGTAAAACTCATCATAGATCGAACCATTTCCAACAGTGTTCGATTTCTCCTTTCAGATACTCCATTTAACTGTGGTGTACCTAGAGGAGTCCATTGTGAGATTATACCATTTTCTTTGAGATAATTGAGAACTCACCGCTTAAGTATTCTCCACCTCAATCTGATCGAAGTATCTTTATACTCTTGCCCGTTTGTTTCTCTACTTCACTTCTGAACTCTTTAAACTTTTCAAATGATTCTGACTTGTATTTCATTAAATACACATATCCAAATCTTGAGTGATCATCAGTGAAAGTAATAAAATAAGAATACCCACCCCGTGCACTTGTTGTATAGGTTCACAAACGTCTGTGTGAATCAATGCCAACAACTCTGTAACTCTTTCTCCTTTTCCACTAAAAGGAGATTTAGTCATTTTACCCATGAGACAAGATTCACAAGTTGGATATGATTCATAATCGGATAGCTCGAGGAGCCCATCTTTATGCAACTTGGATAATCTTGTTTCATTGATATGACCGAGTCTACAGTGCCACATGTAAGTATAATTAATATCATTTCTTTTTCTTTTCTTAGTTTGTTCAATTTGAAAAATATTTTCTTGTAAGTCAAGTGTATAAAGTCCATTTCGCAAATTTCCAACACCATATAAAACATCGTCTTTATAAATAGAACAACTATTGTTATTTATAACAACGTTAAATCCTTCCATATCCAATACAGAAATTGAAATAATGTTTTTAATAATATTCGGAACATAATAACAATTATTAAGATAAATGGACTTGCCCAAAGGCATTGCTAAATAATAAGTTCCTACAGCTAATGCAGCAACCTTTGCTCCATTCCCCACTCGTAGGATCACCTCATCATTGTTCAGCTTTCTACTTCTGACCAGTCCCTTCACATTATTACATATGTGAGAACCACAGCCGGTATCCAATACCCAAGTAGAATTTTGACTTTCTGAAAAATTAATTTCAATCATGAACAAACCTTGATTGGAAGTCGAAGCTTCTCCAAGCTTCTTCTTTGCCAGAAACTTCTTGCAGTTCCTCTTCCAATGACCCGGCTCGTTGCAATGGAAGCACATTCCTTTGCTAGCTGGATCAGATTTCTTTTGTTCCTTTATGTTCACTTTGCCCTTGGTCATCCGAGATCGGAAGAGCTCCTTAGATATCTCATATCTAGCAGTCCTACTTTGTTCACCATACAACTCCTTGAGGTGAATCAACATAGTAGGAGCATCCATGTTTTCGTGCTGACGCTGAAGCTCGTTATTCATAGATGCAAGCATGATGCATTGAGCCACAGATGCAAGCATGATGCATTGAGCCACAGATGCATCATCTTGCCACTTTACAATGGTGGCAATCTCTTCCTCAGAGGCTGTTTCTAGAACAGTTCTAGGGACAGGTGAGTTTAGGACATAAGAAATCTTTTCAGCAGTGAGAACTATTCTCAGATTTCTTAGCCAGTCCGTATAATTCGGCCCGGTAAGCTTATTAGCATCAAGTATGCTTCGCAGTGAAATTAGTGATTTTGACATTTTTAAAATTCTGCATGTGAAAAACAGCATTTTAGCAAACATTCATTTTATTAATTTTGCATACCAAAATAAATTTAGGTCTTTATTTTAAATTGGTATCTCCCACTATTTTTATCAAACTATATTACCCTCACTTATATAGTTCGGCAACATCTAATTAAAGATTTGCTAGTGAGAATAAGGATCCCATTTCAAATGTATATAACCTTGTAGATAGCACAACAAGCGATATACAAATAAATAGGTAGACAACTCTTGTCAATTACATCACTATATAACTCCTTTTATTTTGCCTCTTAAATCATAATGGTCAAGTGTGTGCACATCCGAACTAAAATGATTTAAGTTAAGTCCAGCCTAGCACTTCTATAAATTCAAAAAAGAAAAATGTTCGTCCTTGTGGATAGCACAACAAGACTAGATCGTTCAATTTTCTTGATAAGCATCAAATGTGATTAATTAACATCTTAAATACACAATACTCGCCTTGTGGATAGCACAACAAGCTCATATTAAATGTTTAATACTCTATTAATTTATCATGCTAGAAGGCGACGTTCGATATTCCAAATATCATTTGAACGCTTCGGACTTAATATTATTTCTTTGAGGGGTTTGTTATTATTTGTCTCATATTGTTTAGCGCACATGCACATATATATATAAAATACGCGTCATTTTATTAAACATGCGAAGCATGTTTGCATAAAATATAATATATATAATATTTAGTATGCAATATAGAATATTATATTCTACCCGGATTGATTATGGACTTTTATTCTAGTTTGGTTCACTAGAGCCACCAAGTAAACCAAAAGGTCAAACCTAGGAGTGCAAGAATTTAAATTTAAATATAACTATTACATTTAAACCGGGCTCCATACAAACGGGTCTTCACGCGCTCCTTGCTCCTTGGTCTCCAATTTCTTCAAGATAATTCTAACTATTTCTATTACATTAAACTATTTAATTTAAATAGAAACCTTGATCAGCAGTCAAGGGGAAGTACATAGGAGGGAGATAGAATTTTACATCAAGAAAAAAAAAATTAGAGAAGACGAGGTACACATACCCCATTTAATAAAACTCATTCATTCAAGCATTCAACTAAAATAAAATCCAATCACATTGGTCAAATAGTCCATAATCAATCCCCATTTATTATCATACATATCACCATATATATCAATAAATAAATATTCATCTCATGAATTAAAACATTCCAAATATATATGAGTATCATTTAATGGGCAATTTTAAATTGCATGAAATCCAATTTCAAGATTAAAATAAACTCTTTATTTTAATTATAAAATTATTTAGAATATAATATATAAATATATCATATATATATATATATAATATAAATTCACATTTATTTTTTAAAAAGAAGTCACCTTCTTTTATTAAAAGAGTCCTGCAGGTTTATTAAAAGAGTCCTTTATTGATGGGTCATCTTCTTTTTGGAGTAAGAAAGAGACAACACCTTTTCTTTGCAGAATTCAAGATTAGCACCCAAAAAAAATAAATTTGATTCGTCCCAAAAAAAAAAACGACATTTTTTTATATAAAAAAAAAATTTAATTTTATACAATAAAATTATGCCCAATAAATTATTTTAAATATATACCCATATGTATATGAAATCAAAAATAAATTAATAATTGCATAAAGGTTTGGCTCTGATACCACTGTTGGGTTTGTACGAAATCGTGATGCAATCAAATTGCAAAAATTAGCGGAAGCATGGTATATCAGAGTTTAAAAAAAATTCTACAAAACCATTACCCGGATCATCCTTTATGCAAATTATTAATTTAAAACGATAAATAAGAAGTTATGGAATCATACCCTTGTAGAACGAAGCTTCCACAGGTACTAGTTCAACTCCTTGTTCTTCGTGATCTCCTTGAATTTCCGGGTTAGATTCCTTCCTTTGATCAACGTTAGCCACCCAAGTGTTTGGCCTCTAGAGGTGATCCACCAAAGAAGAGAAATTATCAAGAAGGAGGGTGTTTGGCTAAACCTTAGTTTTCTATCCTCTATAGAAAAGGAGTACTCTCCAACAATTGGAATTTCATCAACCGATATCTATTATAAGACTCCTCTTATATAGATATTGGTCAACCCTTCTAATCCTATTAGATATGGGATTTCTTTTAATTAATTAAACTCCTTTAATTAATTTAGGCTTCCCACCACATTGGGAATAATTAATTAAATTCATTTAATTAATTTGTCTCCTAATCTTATTAGGAATAAATGAGAGTACTAATATTAAATTAATTACTAAACTCTTTTAGAAATTAAAATAATAATAATTGTAATAATATTAATAAGACATCTCTTATTAATTTATATTTAATATTTCCAAAATATTAAATATTAAACATTAAATTATTTAATTTATTCTATCGCCATAGATTAAATTAATTATACTTAATGCATTATTACGATTATGCCATTACCTTCTTAAATAATTATTCTTCCTTTTATGGTGTGACCCTTTAGGTTCTCCATATTAAACCGGTTGTGAATAAATCAATTAGAACAATTCTAATCTTATTTAAATAAATAAATTAAACTAATAATCTATTTAAATAAATAATATTTATTCTACAATAGGGATAAGCCTCCCTAGCGATCAACGACTTTCCAGATAATATAGATTTCAACATTAATCATAAAAGAACCTGTGAGTAAATAGTTATCATACAATTCAATCCTTCCACCATACAATGTCCCAATTAAATATAAGACATGAATTTACTGTCAAGTCTTATTTTATTTAATTATATGTATTTCGATTAGAAAATACACAACTCCAAATAATGCAAATTAGAAACTCCTTTCTAATTTCATTTTACCTTGGCCAAGGATTCCTGGGTTGTCATTTAACGAATCACATAGGACATATCTCCTCTTTTACTAGAGGTGGTAGATTCTTTATTGATCATTCATTATCTCCATATGTAACTCATTATACCCAAGCATACCCTTTTATATACCCTAAAGGACTTTAAGGAATAAGTCAAAGTATAATTCATTACATACAAGATACTATGATGATCTTAAGTCCAAGGATCACTTGTACTACTATCACATTAGGAATTCCTATTGACAGGCGAGTAAAACTCCATTAGATATTCCATAGCGAGTCACGTTCAGTGAACTTATTCTCCAATAAGCACCTACATACTTGCTTTAGTGTCTCCACACAAATGATCATGAGATCAATCATCCTCATCCAATGAGCAAGCAACATATGTACCAATCTATCCGGATTTACTAATCCCTTTTTTAGTAATCCCACGATTGGGAACTATTTTAGTTTTAGAGCTTTCTAAGAATTTAGATCTCATTAGCATGATCATCATCATGATTCTAAAAGCATTGCTTAAAACTATGGGTTATTTATATATTATAAAAACAGCACCATGTAGATAATTAAATGCCTTTAATAAATGAATATTTTTATTAATAAATAAATAAGATTGCCTCCAAAGTATATGCTTTATCATCATACATGATTGGCTTGTATGCATACTACTTTCAGTATTATGTGGTATGCATGTTGTGGGTCCAGAGTCAAGTTATGTGGTTAGTTAACAAGTTAAGATTTGTGAACCAAGTTATTTAGTTGAATTTAAGTGAAAAGTTCAATGGATAAACGTAGTGGTAATGGAACTAATCGATATTATAAACGTAATGTAATGTGTAGGACGTTGAGGAAGTCAATTATAATAGTAATTGTAGCTTGTGCCCGAGGCAAGTGTTCTAAACTCAAACTTTACTTTTATTGAGAAAGTTTTCATACCTATACTCTTTAAATTGAGCAAGTTCCTAAACCTTAATTTTATGTTGAGCAAGTACCCCATTCCTAAACTATACTTTATTAAGCAAGCTTTCTATTCTTGAAATACTATCTTGATGCAATTCTTATTCTTGTTTATTCAAGTTGAGATTCCATATGAGATATTATAATTCCTTTAAAGCATGATTCCAGTTATACAATACTTATTTGATTGTATACTCTCGAGAATTATTATTCGATTTGAATATCGTTTATTGTTGAACCTTGTAAGACTAGCGAAACCTTATTAATTCGACTAGTCCATAGTTGATGAACATTCTAAAATTCTAGAACTATTATTGAGCTTATCCAAAACAAAATTCCTTTGGTGCGGACTCTGATGTCAAACTGAGATGAACAACCCTATTATAGGGGATTATTTACGCTTTAGCGTTGAGATATTGTGCATAGTATGGTACTAAGGGCTGATCCTCCTAAGTACGAGTAGTAAAGTCCATATAGTCTAACGACTGTTAAAGTTTTAAAGTAGAAATACTTAACAACCTGGGACATAGTTCAATGTCTTATGACCCTCAGACATACTTTTGATTCTTGTTATTCATTCTTGATTCAAAAGACGAGCATTCTATTATTCGGACTTTTTTGACTTTTTCGCATGCTATTATATTGTTATATTTGTATACTTGTGGGCAATCGTGCTCACTCTTGCATAATAACATTGCAGTTAATAACGAAAGGTCCGACGAGCCTTCCACTAGCAAAGGCAAGGGCAAAATCAACAATTGATGAACACTTGTTGTTTATTTGATAATATTTGTCTGAGACTTATGTTGTGATGTTTAAGACTTATGTATTTATTTATGTTTTCCGCACAAATGATTAAGGTTAGTATAACCTGGGATTGATTTAAGTATTATTCAGATGTTGTAACCCTAGAAGGGGAGGATTTATTTCTATCTATTTCATGGTTTGCATTTATTATGGGTAGATAGATATATAATATTTGTACAGTGAACACCAAATCCCGTGGAAATTGAAGTTCTTGGATTTGGGGGTGTCACAAGTTGGTATCAGAGCTGTAGGTTATAAACCTTAGGTGGGGGAAAAACCTTAGGGTAGTAGCCTTTGAACATAGTAATGATTGCTCTTATCGAGTTCTAAGAAAGATAATAAATTACCTTATGTGCTATGTGTTTATATTTAAGTACTTGCGCGACTATCGATTAGCACCACGTAATAATTAAAAACTTAAATTTTGATTGTCAGGATGTCAGATGTTGGAAGATCTAGTCAACCTAGGGAGGTTGTACCTCGAGTGGCTATTGATGAGGAGCCTCGAGACATTCATACAGTCTGGGAGAAGTTAATTCGTAGAGAGACATCTCCTTTGATCACTATCTTTGGTCAGGAGCATGAGCCGGTGTTTGACTCAGAAGAGGACTCTGAGGAGATTGAGGTTGAGGTTGAGGCTGAGGCAGCCGAGGAGGAGGATGAAGGCCCTGAAAAGTTTCCACCAAACTTTATCAGTGCTGAGATGTACGACGAGCTATATGACCGTAACATATACTGTTTGGGAGCTGAAGGAGCAAACAGTTACTCAGCGGACTATTATCGAGCAGAAGAATGGTGAGGTTGAGACTCTATATACACGTCTTGGAGATGTGGAGTAGGAGTTGGTCCATGACAAGGGCCAAGGTGAAGAAAAGTCAGCTGAGATAGAGATGCTGAAGAAGGATTTGCAAGAAGAATTAGCAAAGCTTTCCATAGCAGAGGAGGCTTGGATGAGGGCTTCACGACGCGCAGAGCTTGCCGAGGATAACGACCGGGCAAAGAAGGCTAAGATTGAGGAGACAGACTACACGTTTCAGACTGCAATTGATAAGGCCCAGGATCAGGTTATGTACTATCTAGTTCAGTTCAAGGATCCGCCTTGGTATATGATGGATCGCAGGACGATGTTCTGCATTATGGATGAAGAGCGCAGCAAAGCTGTTCGACTCCTTAGTAGGCCGTGATAGGAACAATATGATTATGTGATACTTCTTTGAGTAGTTAATAATGTAAATTTTGATGTGATTATAAACAAAGGAATATTTTGATGATTTAAATCCTGAAGATTCTTTATCTCGGGATAGTTGATGTAAATAGCAGTGATGTTATCTTTCGTTTGTTTAAAAACTTTTGATTAAATAAAATATCAGAGTTTATTTAAGATGTTATATGTTAAGTGTTACCTTAAAGTATTTAAGGTAAAACTTAAATATTTAAAGGATTGAATAAAGATTTAATAAGCGTATATCTTAACAGAAATATGCAGCCAAGAAGACGCCCTAACCGTCAACCAGCCCAAGAAGGCTCAACAGATAATAACGATGCCAATGCCAACGCCAACCCCGTTCAGCAGTTGGTGAGCTTATTGACTGGAGCAATTAAAAACCAGCCGCAAGCTCCACTGAACACTTCGTTTAAAGATTTCAAGGCTGTGCGACCACCAGAATTTAAGGGATCCATTAACCCAATAGAATCACAGACTTGGGTCATGGAAATGGAGAAAGTTTTTGATGTCGCTAGGGTAGGTGAGGATCAAAAAACCACGTATACGACAATCATACTGAAAGTAGAAGCCAGCTATTGGTGGCATGCAAACAAAGTCCGTGGAGGAGAAGGTGTGATCATCTGTGAGAGATTCAAAGAAATATTTTTCGAGATGTACTTCCCTACGAGCTCACAAAACCAGATGGAAGTACAGCTTCTGGAGTTGAAATAGGGCAATATGTTTGCACCAGATTACGCGGCGAGATTTAATGAGTTGGCTAGGTTCGCCATATACCAAGTATATACCGACGAGAGGAAGGCAAGGAGGTTTGAACAAGTATTAAAGCCCTGGTTGTATAGCAAGGTGTCGATGTTCAAGCTGAACACCTTTGCTGGGGTATTAGAGAAGGCTATCCTCGCTAAAGGTGGGAGCGATGCGATGACCAAATACAATCAGGAGCTAAAGAAAAAAAAAGTGAAGGAGAATGTAACAACAAGGCTAGTGGTAGCAACACTGGAGGAAACAACAGCCAGAAAAGAAGGTGGAATGACAGCACACCGAGTAGAAATCAGCAAGAAATCTAGAAAAAGAGGATCAAAGCATGTTCAACCTGCGGGAAAACTCACCTTGTGGTCTGTATGAAAGGAAAGCGGGTATGCTACAATTGTGGTCAGGAAGGCCACATAGCACCTAACTGCCCTAACCCTAAGAAGGATTTCTGCTTCATATACGGATCAAAGGACCGTCTGGCTAGGGATTTCCCCAAGAAGGTATCTGGAGGGGCAGGATCAGGTGGGAACAGAGGAAGCAGCGGTGGAAACGCTCTAACAATTACAGGACCAACCTTTAATTAACCGACCTACTGTCAGGACATTTAACATGACAGTGCAGGATGTTGAGCAGTCTCACGATGTAGTGTCAGGTATCATTTTGATCAATAAAGTTAATGCATATGTATTATTTGATTCTGGTGCTACTTGCTCATTTATATCCGATGACTTTGCTAAGAACTTAGGATTGCCTAAGGACGAGTTAGAATACCCTATGAACATAGAGATTACGAATAGGGAAGTGATTCTAGTTAAGTATGTACACAAGAACTGTAGGGTGGATATTAAGGGTAATGTGATGAACGTAGATCTTATTCTGATTAGACTTGGGGAATTCGACGTTATCTTGGGAATGGATTGGCTATTCAATTATGGAGCAATAATTGATTTCCAAAGGAAGTGTATTAACCTTATGACTCAGTCAAAGGTTGTGTTTTATGGCAGCAAATCGCCTAGACAAGCAAGTTGTCTGACGATGATGCAGGCCAGGAAGTTATTGAGACAAGGTTGTGTAGGATATTTAGCCTACATAGTCGATAGTCGAAAAGAGAACCCAAAGTTAGAGGAGATACCAGTTGTAAGAGACTTCGTGGACGTGTTTCTGGATGATTTTCCAGGACTTCCGCCTAATAGGGAAGTAGAGTTTGTGATCGATTTGGCACCAGGAACAACTCCAATATCGAAGGCATCATACCGTATGGCTCCAGTAGAGATGAAAGAATTGATGGTGCAGCTACAAGAACTTTTGGATAAGAAGTATATACAGCCGAGCGTATCGCTGTGGGGAGCGCCAGTGCTGTTCATTAAAAAGAAAGACGGGACAATGCGGCTCTGCATCGATTATAGAGAGTTGAATAAGGTCACAATTAAGAACAAGTATCTGCTGCCTAGGATTGATGACCTGTTTGACCAGTTGAAGGAAGCGAGATACTTCTCAAAAATAAACCTGAGAAGTGGTTATCATCAGTTGAAGGTGAGGCCAGAGGATGTTCTGAAGACAGCGTTCAGGACTCGATATGGTCATTACGAATTTTTAGTAATATCATTTGGTCTAACAAATGCACCTGCAGTATTTATGGACCGAATGAACAGAGTATTTAAGCCATTTTTGGACAAATTCATAGTGATATTTATCGATGACATTTTGGTGTATTCAAAGACCAAGGAGGTACACGTTGAACACCTGAAGGTGACATTGGAGGCGTTGAGAAGAGAGAAGTTGTACGCCAAATTTTCAAAATGCGAATTCTGGATTGGAAGGGTGCAATTTCTTGGGCATATGATTGATAAGGACGGAATCTCTGTGGATCCCTCAAAGGTTGAAGCTGTGATGAATTGGGATCAGCCGAAGACACCGTCGGAAGTGAGAAGTTTTCTTGGATTGGCCAGAAATTATAGAAGATTCATTCAGAACTTTTTCAAAATCGCAATTTCGCTAACGAATTTGATTAGAAAAGAGGTAAAATTCGTTTGGACGGAGAAGTGTGAGGAAACAAAGAGTTTAAGAAAAGGTTGAGTACGACACATGTGTTATCTCTCTCGAATAGCACAGGAAATTTTATGGTTTATAATGATGCGTCGCATAAAGGACTTGGCTGTGTGCTTATGCAAAATGGCAAAGTCATTGCGTATGCATCACGACAGCTGAAGGATTACTAGAAGAGGTATCCAACCCATGACTTGGAGTTGGCCGTGGTAGTATTTTCTTTGAAAATCAGGAGACACTATCTCTATGGGGAGAAGTGTGAAATATATACAGAACACAAGAGTCTGAAATATATTTTTACACAGAAAGATTTGAATATACGCCAGAGAAGATCGTTGGAATTGATAAAGGACTATGATTACAAAATCTTATACCATCCGAGTAAAGCGAATGTTGGCGGATATTGACCATCCGTTCATGATTTTGCCATGCTCAGGGTTAGCTTCCCCATATAGCTTCATTACTCATGCACGCATAGATTAGTTTCCCCTAGTGGGTTTGAGTGGAGTGACTACTTATCATCCCCTGGCTGTTATCAGCATGTTTGATTAGTTCCAGAGCTTGCACCGATTTGAGGGGTCTACTGATCAGAGGATGTCGGCTTCATCCATGTCATCTTCCGACTTGGTTCGAGTGTATGAGTATTTAACTCATAGAGATAGAGCTGAGTTTTTTCGTAGCCATCCGGACAGTTCTCCAGAGTACTTGGCATGGTTGGAGGCAGATAATGCAGCAGCTACATTTATTTCATGTAGATTCAGATGAGGAGGAGCCTATGGAGGACCCTGATTCTCCTACTAAGGATGAGCTATTTTGTAGGTTTGACAGCTGCTTTGGTTAGCGACCCACCGACTATCCCTGCAGACACAGATCTGACTTTAGCGGATTCATTATTCAGAATGACCTTTGAGCGGGATTCGGCTAGAGCGCAGATGTTAACCGCTTTGTCTGGCAGAGATATTGCTTTAGCCAAGAGAGATACGGCTAGAGCTGCTTAGGATGCAAGATTGATTGAGCGAGAGGAGTTCCGATCTGCCAGAGATGCAGCTGTTATGGAGAGGGATGAGATTTGCTTAGCCAGAGATGCAACCTTTGCTGAGATCGAGGATAGTTTGATTGTTAGAGAAGCAGCTTTTGCGGAGAGGGATGAGACTATAGCTTCCCGTAATTTCCACATTGCTGACAGTACTGCCCTTCGAACTTATACTTATGGCCTGATTACTGAGATGAGTGCATATATGGATGACCACAGTGCCACATTGCAGATGACTGTGAAGGTTTGGAGCCATATGGAGGCTGAGGGTATTGCACTTGTCGTTGTTCCTCCATCTTTAGAGAGAGATGCCATGGTGGCATTGCTGGCCCGCTTATCCTTAGGTCTATAGACTAGCTTTATTTTTCCTGCACATACTAGATCAGCCATCTTTTGTCATGTATAGGGCATTATGTATATATCAAATAGTTTTATATCAGAGAAATTTATCTTTGATTCACTTCCCTGTTTGGAGATGTATTGTCATTGCTGAGTGATTACCACTTCTTTTATGACTCGCGATTGCTGATGCATTTTTAGCTTCTCCTTGATGGACTGACAGTTGAGATGTCAGGGAGTATCTCAGATGGGCCTATTGACCAGGGTAGCTTGATAGGATTTAGCTTCTGTATGTCTTTGGTGTCTTGGAAGTGGTTTTTATTGGGGTCTTTATTTTTTCTTGAAGGTCAAACCGTGCCGTAAATGGCTGCCTACGTACTCCCGGGTTGAGGGAGATCAGGTCATTCGTAGTTCTGGCTTTGTATATGAGAGGGTTTGAAAAGTATCTATCTTGGGTTTTGAGTTTAGTTTGGTGAGTTTTTGAATTTTTATTTGGTTTGACCGCACCAGAAATGGCTGCCTACCTACTCCCGGGTTGAGGGAGATCAGGTCATTCGTAGTTCTGGCTTTCTAGTGAAAAACTGAACATGATTTAATTTCGTAGGACCCGGATGCGGGCATGCATGTGCTTCAGACATAGTACCTCTTTATGGTGTCTGAGTTAATGAGTTGGGGAAATTCGTTCCCGTCCATTTCTTGTAGTCTGACAGCTCCTCCCGTCAACACTTCCTTGATAATGAAAGGTCCTTCCCAATTAGGGGCAAACTTTCCTTTAGCTTCGCCTTGATTGCCTAAAACTTTCTTCAGCACCAAGTCATTTTCTTTGAGTTACCGTATTCGGACCTTCTGGTTTTAGGATCGAGCAATCCTTTGCTGATACAACTGCCCGTGGAAAATGGTTGTAACCCTTTTTTCATTAATCAGGGACAATTGATGATACAAGTCTTGTAAACAATTATCCTCATCTATCTGAGCATCAATCATCACTCGTAAGGATTCCATCTCTACCTCTATGGGGAGGACTGCTTCCATGCCATAGACCAATGAATAGGGGGAAGCCCCAGTAGAGCAACGCATTGACGTCCTGTATGCTAACAGGGTGAGATGCAGCAGGTCCGGCCATTCTTTGTGGTTGGCGGACATTTTCTGCATAATCTTTTTGATGTTCTTGTTGGCCACTTTGACAGTCCCATTCTTCTTGGGCCGATAGATGACAGCGTTGAGATGCTTGATGTGAAACTTGCTGCACAGTTATTTCATCATTTGATTGTTCAAGATTTTGGTGTTATTTGATATGATCACCACCGGTTTTCCATATCGACAGACGACATTATTTCTGATGAAACCAATGATGACCTCTTTTGTGACTTTGGGAAAAAAGGAAGCTTCAACCCATTTGGTGAAGTAATCAATCATGGTGAGAATGAATCAATGACCATTGCTGGCTTTGGGTTCCACTAGGCCGATCACATCCATTCCCCACATGGAGAAAAGCCATGGTGAACTCATGTTGTGCAGCTCATTTGGAGGAGAGTGGATGGCATTTCCATGTACTTGACATTGAAAACATCTTTTGACGTGATCGTCGCAGTCAGCTTTGAGAGAGAACCAATAATGACCTGTTCTTAATATCTTCTTGGCCAGCAAATGACCGCTCATGTGTGGACCACAGACTCCACCGTGACTTCATCCATCAGTCTATGGGCTTGATCTTTATCAAAGCATCTTAATATGCCTATTCCAGCATCTCTTTTGTAGAAGGCATCTCCACTTAGATAGAACTTCATAGCCATTTTGTGAATTCGATTTCGCTCGGATTGGCTTGCTCCAGCGGGTGTAGATCCATCTCGTAGATATTCCTTGATATCTTGATACCAAGGCTGCTTGACAGGAGGTATTTCATCTGATACTTCTCCAATGTAATTCCCATATATCGGGGCCTTCTAAATTGTGAATTTGATGTTGGGAAACCCACTCCTATCGGATATGCAGATTAATGTAGCCAACGTTGCCAATGCATCAGCAAAATCATTTCTACCCGGAGGAATATGGCTGAAGGTTACGTCCTCGAATTCCAGATATATTCTGATGACCTGTCGATGATAGGGCAGCAAATGCAGTTCTTTGGTGTGATATGCCTTAGTGGATTGTCTAATGACCAACTCAGAGTCTCTAAAGACCAGTAGGTGTTTGATAACCATGGATTGGGCTAATTTCAACCCCATTATATAGCGTTCATACTCGACCGTGTTGTTGGTGTTGCCAAATTAAGGTTTGTAGCCACAGTATATTGTTCTCCTGTACCAGAGATAAGGACTGCCTGTGACGCCCCCAAATTCCAGGACCATCACGGGGTCGCTCGAATTCGGTTCATCACGTGCTCATGGTAATACATCACAATAATAATAACTAAATATCACACAATCACAGCGGAAAATCTATTCTAGAATAATTTACAATGATTTATTATAATTATTCCCCCAAGTCTCGCAACCTACAGTACTTAATAGATTGCATAATAATATCAATTAACGACTTATTACATAATCTAACTTAAGCTTAAACATAATCAAATCCAGTCTTACTACATCATCTTAATACAACATTAAAATATTTAAAAACATAAAAGAGACAAGCTAGTTGGTAGCCTTGCCCTTGCCCTTATCAACGCCCGAAGGTTCACCATGCTCTGCCTTAACTGAAATGTTTTAGGGAAAGCAAGAATGAGCATAAATTGCCCAGCAAGTAATATACAATAAGGGTGAGTAATAAGATTCTCAATTCTCGAAAGGGTATAACAAGGTTTGATAGTTCAAGGATAACAAGAATATCAACAGTTCACAATAACAGTCGCTAAGGACAGAATAAAATTAATCAATTCAAGATTTCAAGATAACTGAATACTGAGCAGTCACTAAGGACTATGAAATTCTACTAGAATTAACAGTAATAAACTGAAAATCCAACAAAAACAGGTACAACAGGTGATCAGCCTAAAGCACCATCGTTATGCATAACAACCAATCATACACAAGTGTGCACGTCGGTTCTCCGACAATTATATATTCCCTTCAAAGAAGGCTGTTCTTCTTAGTCAAATACAAGATCCCGCACCAATCAATTGGTTTTGGGTCGCTTTTCAATAACATAAGTCTAGCCGAATCAAATGGCATAGACACTTTCACAATATTTAAGAACAATACTAAGTTCAACATGAATAATAGCTTTAATGAAATAAGAGTTCAAGTATGCTAATTCAAGTCAAACGATTAAGTAGGAAACTAGTTCGCATAACAACGATAGAATACTTGTATCCAAACAGATAAGGTTTAGATACTCGCTTACGATATCCGTTGAATAAAGTAATGCAAGGGTTTAGGATACTTGCCTTTAGCGTAGTTTACTCACATAAAGCTAGCCAACACTTTCAAATTCCTATCGTAATATAATTACGTATATATATGATATTCATTAGTCATATAATTTAACTCCACATTTTATCTAGCTACACTGTTATATAGAGAGTATAATTTCCATCCTTAACTTCTTCTTTTCTCAAGTTGATCATATTTATACATCATTACTATCATGTGAGACTACCACAATTAGCAAACATACTCGCATATTATTAATATCACATAAGACCATAATCAATACTAAATATATTTCATTTTAGCAAGTTATGGCATTCCCCTAAGTTAACCGTCAAAATCGGATTCACATATATCACATAGTATATATACATGTTAAATAGTCTTTTTATATTCGTATAACCTTCCCTTGTTCCAAACATATGTGATATAGGTTCTAGGTCGACACTTGCGGTCATTCAAGGTCATAAAATTTACAAAGCCTATCATGCTTGCTTTCAAAACACTTAAGGCATTTATATTAACTTGTATTAGGCATGCTCATGAGTATTCGTATCGCATATATGTAGCTAGCATTGTTATTATCTTGAAAACATGTTTCGTTTAGTCTAAACTTGAATCATAGCAACTAATCATGGTATATATATACATGCATGACACATGAATGAGTCTAAGAGTACTATCACATGTGTCCATAAATATCAGAATATGAAACTTACAATAACATGTTAAGATTTACGTTCAAAACTTATACTTTCACTAGTAAAGTTCATTTAACGCGATCCACATGCTCACGTTACCTTATAAAATCTATATATGCAAGTTAACATGTATTACATGTGGTTCTAGGTTATGTAAAAAAGTTTACAAAATCAATACCTCAATGTGTCACACATATATCAAAGTTTGTTTCATAAAACTTCCATTTTCGTTCGAAATGTTTACTAATCGAGGTTTAGCATGCTCACGTTATACTATGAAACATGTATACACAAGTCATCATTCATTTCATGCATTTCTAAGCCGCTCTACCATGTATCAAAAATCAGAATATACCCATGCTTTATAATGTTAATGATTGTTTATGAAACTTTAAGTTCGTTTCCAAACTTCATGTCGTTTTCTTAACCATGCATGCTAATATACTAAAACATGCTTACTGTGACGCCCCCAGAATAGGTCCAGTCAACCCAACCCATTCTGAGTCGCCAAATACATGGTACAGAATTCAAATACAAACTTTATATCATACGGTCGTGCAAAATACGACCACACAACTGTGAGTGTCAATACAAATATGTAGAAAATATTAAGATTCAAACTAAGTCCTCATTACAATTATTATCACACTATTTATCAGAAATAGTGAGGACTACTACTGCTCTAACTCGGACCATCACTCTGTCCCCCGACTAGTTCCCGCAACATTCTCATTTCCTAAAGAGGACAACAGATGAAAAGGGTGAGCTCAACTAGCTCAGTAAAGAATATTATGACTAAGATAATGGGAAACAAATTATCGTTAGTTTTCAACAAATAAGATAAAATATAATGGACAACCAACTTTAGATCAATATTCGCAGCGGGAATAACAATTCATTAGAAGAGTTAAGTAGAGAATGAAGTCTACTATCTTCTATGATTTAAAAGTCCATCATCAATATTTTATCCCTGTATCATCAATCAATATACATCTCGAATCAAATATTCATCTTTGCACTACAGGCCAAAGATATTCATTTGTATCATCAGTGGTCATATTCATCTCAACACCTGTCATCTTTGCACTACAGGCCAAAGATATTCATCAGGTAATCATTCATCTTTGCTCTACAAGCCAAAGATATTCATCAAGTAATCATTCATCTTTGCTCTACAGGCCAAAGATATTCAGTTACATCACCTTTTAGGACTGAGAATGATGAAAAACATTTAAAAAAAATGAATCCAATGAGATAAAAGACAAAGACTAAGGATTCGTATTTTAGTATATCCAATTCAAAAATACCTCGTAATAATCAATTATGGAGCAAAATTCAAGAATAGAGCTCAAAACTTGGATACAATCAAAGATAGTAACTATAACAGACAATTTGAACAAATAGAAGAAAATTTAGTTTTCCCGTGAATAGTGCCGTATACGTGAATAGTAACCTCGACGGAAAAAAAATAAGAATTTCAACATAAAATCCATGACAATATTTCTGTATAATGATATTGAAAAGAATAACATCATTTACGAAAGAAAATAACATCCCTTACCTCAAAAAGATAGTACCTCTGACTGGAATATCGGATATAATACCGAAGAAAACTTGCGCTGAATACTAATACTCAAAGTATTGAAATACTCACAAAAATACGCTCGATATTATAGAGAGAGAAAACTTCTGATTCTGGTGTGATTTTCAATTCTAACCTAAGCACCCTATTTATAGGAAAAACTTAGGATGCCAAAGGAGACTAAATGAATAAAATAATATATTTTTAAAAAAAAATTTCGCCACCTGGCGGCTAAAAAATTTTCCACCAAAAGTGGGGCCTGCCCATAAAAAAATAATATATTTTCTGAAACTTCAATAATTCATAACAAATAGCCCCTTTGTCAGAAAAATACAAATTCTATGTCCTTCCATAGGAAATTTAATTTTCTACAACTTTGCAGAAGGAAGTTTTTCTAAATTCCAAACATAAATTATCCGGAATCCATAAACAGATGATTTCTCACACCAAAATATTGATAAAAACTCATCAGCGCCAATTCCTTCTTTAATATCCACAAAATAAATATTTCCTTATGATATAAATCAATAATTAATTATTCACAAATAATATTATAGAACTACAATATTAACAACCAGGTCGTTCCCAGGACAGAGGGGGCCTTCCGATAAGGACTTCTCCTTACTGGCGCGCAATTAAATAACCCCTCCTAGACAGAACTTCCTTAGACATTGTCAATAATGCTATCTAATAATATTATTCAAATAATATGAATTATTGAGTTGATAACGTGAAATACTGTGCAACGACAATTATTGAATCAATACTACAAAATATCAACTGTAGCCATTATTGAATCAATCATATAAAATGGCAACGTAGCAATTATTGAGTCAATAAAATATCAATGTAACAATTATTGAGTCAATAATATAAAATATCAACGTAGCAATTATTGAGTCAATAATATAAAATATTGAACAGTAATTACTGTAACAATAATTGAGTAATGGCTTCTCACGTAAGACTCAATAATTCAAAATACTGTGCAATACCGTGTGCTATTATGCAACACCGTGTATCACTGTATTTTAACCACCGGGTATTTCAACAGTACTAACGGTAACAACTACGCCGTTATCTTGTAAAAAAGTTATTTCTGTCGCTTTCTATATCCGACAGTTATTCCGTTGTGGGGGCCCACAAATAGCTGCGCCGTCGTACGAATATTCCCCGACAACAAGAATATTCCACGACCAAACGAATATTCCCCGACAACAAGAATATTTTATAACCACTTGCTCATTTTAAAAAATATTTGCACATTTCACCCATAACTTTCATATTTATCAAATCAACACCTTACTATTTCGAAATAATATAAAGAAAATTAAATCTTTATTCATAAAAGTTGGGGTCTTACAACCTCCCCTCCTTATGAAATTTCGTCCTCGAAATTGACGTACGTACCTGGTATGTCGAAAAGGTGAGGATACCTCGCTTTCATTTTCATTTCCAACTCCCAGGTCATTTCCTCAATTGCATGGTTTCTCCACAAAACTTTAACTTGAGGTATAATTTTCGAGCGTAGGACATGCTCCTTCCTATCCAAGATCTTGACAGGTACCTCCTCGTACGTTAAATCTTCAGCTATCTCGTCTGGTTCTAACTCAATAATGCGGTTTGCATCCTTCACATATTTACGTAACACGGATATGTGAAACACGTTATGAACACGAGACATGCTTGGAGGTAAAGCGAGTCTATAGGCCACATTTCCTATTCGGTCAAGAATCTCAAATGGACCAATGAATCGTGGGTTGAGCTTTCCTCTCTTCCCAAACCTCGTAACTCCCTTCCATGGAGCAATACGTAATAACACATGGTCTCCAACATTAAATTCCACGTCCTTTCGATGAAGATCCGCATAACTCTTTTGTCGATCTTGTGCTGTTTGTATACGTTGTCGAATCATTTGGATCTTTTCTGTAGTCATACGTACTAACTCCGGTCCCAACAACGTTGTTTCACCCACCTCGTTCCAACATACTGGAGAGCGACACTTTCTCCCATACAACGCTTCGAATGGAGCTACGCCTATACTTGCCTGATAACTGTTGTTGTAGGAGAATTCCACCAATGGTAAGTACTTATCCCAACTCCCTTTGAAGTCTAGAACACATAGTCTCAATAGATTTTAAAGAGTTTGGATAGTCCTTTCTGATTATCCGTCTGTTTGAGGATGATAAGCCGAACTGAATCGTAAATCCGTACCCATAGCTTTCTGCAAACTGATCCAAAATCGTGAAGTAAATCTGGGGTCACGATCCGAAACTATGGATACTGGCATGCCATGCAATCTCACAATCTCATTCACGTACATATAAGCAAGACGTTCAAGGGAATAAGTCTCTCGTATCGGCAAGAAATGAGCAGACTTGGTTAATCTATCAACAATAACCCAAATCACATCTAAGCCTTGAGAAACCTTGGGAAGACCCGTAACGAAATCCATCGTAATATGTTCCCACTTCCATTTCGGAATCTCCAGTGGTTGCAATGGACCCTTCGGTACTTGATGCTCCGCCTTTACACGTTGACAAGTTAAACATCTCGAGATGAACTCCGCTATCTCTCTCTTCATATTGCCCCACCAAAATGTATGTCGAAGATCACGATACATTTTAGTACTCCCAGGATGGATTGCAAACGGTGTGTTGTGTGCCTCCATCATGATTCTATACTTCAAGTCGGAATCGTTAGGAACACAAAGTCTGGAGTTGACTCGAAGTATTCCATATTCATCGATTCTTGCTTCTGGAATAGCACCTTCTTGCACCTTCTTCTTCATCTTCATCAGCTCCGCATCCGTAGCTTGAGCAGCTTTAACTTCATCAATCAAAGCTGGTTCTACGCGTATACTTGACATCATCGCACTCGTTCCCACATATGATCTTCTACTCAACGCGTCAGCTACCACGTTCGCTTTTCCATGATGGTATTGGATGGTATGATCGTAATCTTTCAACAGCTCAAGCCAACGTCGTTGCCGCATGTTGAGTTCCTTCTGAGTGAAGAAATATTTAAGGTTCTTATGATCCGTATAAATCTCCACTTTCTCTCCGTACAAGTAATGTCTCCAGATCTTCAACGCGAAAACGACTACTGCCAACTCTAGATCATGAGTAGGATAATTCCTCTCATATTCTTTGAGTTGTCGCGAGGCATAGGCTATGACTTTCCCATGTTGCATGAGAACACATCCTAACCCTTTGCCCGAAGCATCGCTATAGATAACAAATCCATCCGAACCAGATGGTATTGTCAGAACAGGTGCTGAGATAAGTCTCATCTTGAGCTCTTGGAAGCTCTTCTCGCATTCCTCGGTCCAAACGAATTTTGTATCTTTCCGAGTCAACTGAGTTAATGGAGTAGCGATTCGAGAAAATCCCTCTACGAATCTCTGATAATAACCAGCTAAGCCCAGAAAGCTTCGTACTTCGGTCACCGACTTAGGTTGCTCCCAGCTTTGTATTGCTTCAATCTTCGCCGGGTCAACAGATACTCCACGTTTCGATACCACGTGCCCAAGAAATGCTACTTCCTCAAGCCAGAACTCGCATTTCTTCAGCTTGGCATATAGTTTGTTCTCACGAAGCTTTTGAAGTACTAACTTCAAATGGTGTTCATGATCTTCACGGCTTTTAGAATAGATGAGGATGTCATCAATAAAGACAACAACGAATTGATCTAAATACTCCTTAAATACACGGTTCATCATATCCATGAAAGCAGCAGGAGCATTAGTCAATCCAAAAGACATGACTAAGAACTCATAATGCCCGTACCGTGTTCTAAAAGCAGTCTTTGGAATATCCTCAGTTTTAATCTTCAACTGATGATATCCAGAACGAAGATCGATCTTTGAAAAGAATTGCGCTCCTTGCAACTGGTCGAACAGGTCATCAATACGAGGTAACGGGTACCTATTCTTGATGGTGACATGGTTCAACTTCCGATAGTCAATGCAAAGTCGCATACTCCCGTCTTTTTTCTTTACGAAAAAATAGGAGCACCCCAAGGAGACGTACTAGGACGAATAAAACCGATGTCTAACAATTCTTGTAATTGGATCTTTAACTCCTGAAGTTCAATAGGAGCCATTCGATATGGGGTTTTAGAAATGGGCTTTGTACCGGGCTCAAGGTCAATAAAGAATTCAACTTCACGTTCTGGGGGTAGACCGGGAAGTTCTTCGGGAAATACATCAGGAAACTCATTAACAACGGAAATATTATTCAAATATGATGTATTCTGGTTTAGATCAGTGACATGAGCTAAGAAAGCTTGACATCCGTTTTTCAATAAACGAATAGCCTTGGGATTTGAAATGATATTGACTGATTTTAGTGGTTTGGTGGTTTGAATTCGTACAACAGGTTGATTAGGAATATGAAAACTAACAACCTTACGAAAATAATCAATTTTGGCATGGTAAGTGGTTAACCAGTCAATTCCTAAAATCACGTCAAATGCAAGTATTTTCAAAGATATAAGATCAACAGGTAAGGTAAGGGTACCAATCTGAATCAAGCAAGATTTGTAAACTGTAGATGTAACAAAGGTTTCTCCTAATGGAGTTTCAACAGATAAGTCAAAGTCCAATTTATCAGAAGTCAAGTTCAAACGTTGAGCACAAGCAGGTGAAATAAAGGAATGGGTAGCACCGGTATCTAACAAGGTGTAAACTTCGCAAGAGTTTATGATCAGCTTACCCGTAATCACCTCGTGTGGATTCCTCGCGTTTTGGGCTGTCACGACAAACGCTCTTCCAGGAATCACCGACTTTGACTTGTCTGCAACCGCCTTTGGAATCACCACCCCCGCTGAACTTGGTTTCGTAACAGGACAATCTCGAGCTATATGTCCTTCTTTTCCACAGTTATAGCATCCTTTGAATTGTTGTGGGCAGTTTGGGCTGATATGTCCCTCTTTCCCGCATTTAAAGCATACGACCGGTGGTCGTTCTCCTCCCCTCGAAATAGTTGATGCTGGTGCTGATGTCGACATCTTCGCGTTCTCATTGTTGTACCTTCTCTTCTTGAAATCTCCTCCCAATTCGCTTCTTCTACTATCATGGCCACGATAACCACTGGAGTGGTTACCGCTTCTGTCATACTTTCCTCCTCGATGGTTGTCATTGCTCCGATGACTGCTGCCACCGGTACGACCTTGGTTGTGGTCCCTCGGTTGAACATAATCATTATCTCGTTCTAATAACTGGGCCCTATTTACTACATCCGAATATAAAGAAAATTTATGAGAAATGAGGTATTGACGTATTTCGGGTTTCAAACCTCTTAGAAACATCCGCGTCATACGTTCCTCATTCTCCACCAAATAAGCTGCAAACCTGGACAGCTCCGCGAACTTAGCCTCGTATTGGGATACCGTCATATTATTTTGTTCCAGTCGGATAAACTCTACCTCCTTCATATGACGAATACTTTCAGGAAAGTACTTGTCATTAAACAGTTTCTGGAACGCTTCCCAAGACATCTTGAGTGCGGCAGGCTGGGTAAGCTTCACGGATTCCCACCAGTAATCTGCCTCTCCACGGAACATAAACGTGGCGAATAGAACTTTCTGTTCCTCTGTACATCCCAAGACATCAAATATCTTGGTAATTTGTTTAATCCACGTCTCCGCCTTGATCGGATCTGGCTTTCCCAGAAACTCTGGTGGTCCCAATTCTTTGAACTGCTTGGCAGTGACAACTCGCGTGTTGTTATTATCTCCACCTGTATGTTGCACACGAGTCTCCCTCGTCTGATTTTGCATAAACTGCAAAAAACTTCTAAACATCTCATCGTTTATCGTCTGACCAGCGTTATTTTCAGGATGAACATTGCCTTCTTGTTGCACGTTCTCCTGGTTAACGATTAAAGGTGTCTCCACGGTCTCATTCACTTCGTTGTTAACATTCTCAGCTGCCATTCTCAAATACTGCCATAAAACAAGGGTTAATTAAACAAATTAACATATCACATATTCACCCTATACTCCGACTGATCAATTAAATACCACATAAGCTTAGGTAGGACATACTAGCGAAGGATTTACTCGTCTCTCCCCTCCTAGTTCTATTCCCCGATCTCCGCTAGAGATCATATTCCTAAGCTCTGATACCAACTGTGACGCCCCCAGAATAGGTCCAGTCAACCCAACCCATTCTGAGTCGCCAAATACATGGTACAAAATTCAAATACAAACTTTATATCATACGGTCATGCAAAATACGACCACACAACTGTGAGTGTCAATACAAATATGTAGAAAATATTAAGATTCAAACTAAGTCCTCATTACAATTATTATCACACTATTTATCAGAAATAGTGAGGACTACTACTGCTCTAACTCGGACCATCACTCTGTCCCCCGACTAGTTCCCGCAACATTCTCATTTCCTAAAGAGGACAACAGATGAAAAGGGTGAGCTCAACTAGCTCAGTAAAGAATATTATGACTAAGATAATGGGAAACAAATTATCGTTAGTCTTCAACAAATAAGATAAAATATAATGGACAACCAACTTTAGATCAATATTCGCAGCGGAAATAACAATTCATTAGAAGAGTTAAGTAGAGAATGAAGTCTACTATCTTCTATGATTTAAAAGTCCATCATCAATATTTTATCCCTGTATCATCAATCAATATACATCTCGAATCAAATATTCATCTTTGCACTACAGGCCAAAGATATTCATTTGTATCATCAGTGGTCATATTCATCTCAACACCTGTCATCTTTGCACTACAGGCCAAAGATATTCATCAGGTAATCATTCATCTTTGCTCTACAGGCCAAAGATATTCATCAAGTAATCATTCATCTTTGCTCTACAGGCCAAAGATATTCAGATACATCACCTTTTTGGACTGAGAATGATGAAAAATATTTTAAAAAAAATGAATCCAGTGAGATAAAAGACAAAGACTAAGGATTTGTATTTTAGTATATCCAATTCAAAAATACCTCGTAATAATCAATTATGGAGCAAAATTCAAGAATAGAGCTCAAAACTTGGATACAATCAAAGATAGTAACTATAACAGACAATTTGAACAAATAGAAGAAAATTTAGTTTTCCCGTGAATAGTGCCGTATACGTGAATAGTAACCTCGACGGAAAAAAAATAAGAATTTCAACATAAAATCCATGACAATATTTCTGTATAATGATATTGAAAAGAATAACATCATTTACAAAAAAAATAACATCCCTTACCTCAAAAAGATAGTACCTCTGACTGGAATATCGGATATAATACCGAAGAAAACTTGCGCTGAATACTAATACTCAAAGTATTGAAATACTCACAAAAATACGTTCGATATTATAGAGAGAGAAAACTTCTGATTCTGGTGTGATTTTCAATTCTAACCTAAGCACCCTATTTATAGGAAAAACTTAGGATGCCAAAGGAGACTAAATGAATAAAATAATATATTTTTAAAAAAAAAATTCCGCCGCCTGGCGGCTAAAAAATTTTCAACCAAAAGTGGGGCCAGCCCATAAAAAAATAATATATTTTCCGAAACTTCAATAATTCATAACAAATAGCCCCTTTGTCAGAAAAATACAAATTCTATGTCCTTCCATAGGAAATTTAATTTTCTACAACTTTGCAAAAGTAAGTTTTTCCAAATTCCAAACATAAATTATCCGGAATCCATAAACAGATGATTTCTCACACCAAAATATTGATAAAAACTCATCAGCGCCAATTCCTTCTTTAATATCCACAAAATAAATATTTCCTTATGACATAAATCAATAATTAATTATTCACAAATAATATTATAGAACTACAATATTAACAACCAGGTCGTTCCCAGGACAGAGGGGGCCTTCCGATAAGGACTTCTCCTTACTGGCGCGCAATTAAATAACCCCTCCTAGACAGAACTTCCTTAGACATTGTCAATAATGCTATCTAATAATATTATTCAAATAATATGAATTATTGAGTTGATAACGTGAAATACTGTGCAACGACAATTATTGAATCAATACTACAAAATATCACCTGTAGCCATTATTGAATCAATCATATAAAATGGCAACGTAGCAATTATTGAGTCAATAAAATATCAATGTAACAATTATTGAGTCAATAATATAAAATATCAACGTAGCAATTATTGAGTCAATAATATAAAATATTGAACAGTAATTACTGTAACAATAATTGTGTAATGACTTCTCACGTAAGACTCAATAATTCAAAACACTGTGCAATACCGTGTGCTACTATGCAACACCGTGTATCACTGTATTTTAACCACCGGGTATTTCAACAGTACTAACGGTAACAACTACGCTGTTATCTTGTAAAAAAGTTATTTCTGTCGCTTTCTATGTCCGACAGTTATTCCGTTGTGGGGGCCCAAAAATAGCTGCGCCGTCGTACGAATATTCTCCGACAACAAGAATATTCCACGACCAAACGAATATTCCCCGACAACAAGAATATTTTATAACCACTTGCTCATTTTAAAAAATATTTGCACATTTCACCCATAACTTTCATATTTATCAAATCAACACCTTACTATTTCGAAATAATATAAAGAAAATTAAATCTTTATTCATAAAAGTTGGGGTTTTATACTTACATTGCCTCATTAGGTTTATATATATGTATTAATCATGCTTCCATACTTGTTTAAACAAAATCAAACAATTAGTACATAACAGTTTTGTTGCAGGGTGCAGAAAACAGCACACAGAGGCCGGCGCTGCGGCGCGGCAACAACAGCATCAAGCTGATGCTGCGGCGGGGGAGGCGTTGTGGCGCGGACAATGGCGCTGCGGCACGGGAGGCGCTGCGGCGTGGCAACAATAACATCAAGCTGACGCTGCGGCGCGGGAGGCTAAGCGGCGCAGGAGGCTAAGCGGCGCGGGAGGCGCAACGGCGCGGGAGGCGCTGCGGCGCGGACAATGGCGCTGCGGCGTGAGAATAGTTTTTGCAGTTCACACTGCAGCCGAAACCAACCCAAAACCTCCCATTTCATCGATTTCAACATACCCAGATGCTATTAGACTTCTTTAACTTACTAACACACACACACACACACACAGATATATATATATATATATATATATATATATATATATATATGCTTATATAACAGTCAATCGCCATTTATCAATTCCCAATTTCATGAACTCCAACTAAATTCAGGAATTGAAACAGAAATCTCAGAACAGAAAACGAAAATAAAGAACGATGAGCTTATGAGCTATATTGTAGTTCCAACATGTTTGTAAGTCCACAATACACTACACAAGCTTTCTACAATTCAATTATACTTCAATTTCATATGATCGAGAATTTGGATTTTTGACAGAAATAAGAAATGGAGTTTTTGTTAGAGGATGAAAATGATAAGCAAGGAAGAGGGATTATACCTCTGTAAATGAAATCGAACTTGCTAATAAGAACTCTCTCAGCCTCAGAGAATGCTATCACTGATATATGTATATGCTCTCCCTTTCAACACTTAGCAAATCTCAGCAATTGAAAATATGAAAGAGATGGGTTTTATTTGTAGAGAAATCCTTACACAGACAATGCAATTGTCCATCAAATTGAACTAATAGATTGAAGCTTTGTATATCAGCTAAGGAAGAGTTGGTAGAGTGGTTGAAGAACACTGTTATGCCCACTCCCCATATCATGATTTGCTAGAATGCTGAGTTTGAGAGAAGAGAGTAGGCTAGCTTCATGATGCATTTCACGTGTACAAGGTTTGTGTTTATTAATATGGGACAAGGCAATATCACTCTCAGCACTCTATCAATTTGTACAATGCAATGTTATAACATATATTATACACTTAGGTTAGCTCACATATATACATACTGTATATTTAGATTACAATTAAAATTACAATGTAATCCCAATAATACTACTATGTAATTCATACAATGTAGTAACTGTAATTTACACACATATAATCCATGTATATTTTATTACACCGGTATAATTTAATCGGATACTATCACATTTATTATTAAATTCTACAATCAACAATTGATTATAATATATCCATAACATATTATTTTAATGTATACTCATACACAATTGTCACCTAAGCATTATCATGTAGCTTCCTCAATTCAATATCTTTACTATATAGTTTACGTATAATTGTATAACCACATTGCACTACTTCATACAACATATAGGTAGCTACCATACCTTATAAATTTAATTCGCATGCTTGCATGTAACAATTAATACAACCTCATTTTATTCATAATTTACTTATTTGTTTTATTATTCATAATGTCAAATAAATAAATTATTCATCTTATTGATTAATTAACAATAATATTAATGAATCCATTCCTCATCGATTATTAATAACACCTAATTAATAATCATAGGATTAATTATCACATTAACAAATATAATTCCCAGCATATTTATAACCAAGTGTTTTATTATTATTATTATTATATTTCTTGCAATAATAATAATCACATATTATTAATCAATCACAGTTAATATTCCACAATAATTAATTAATATTCTACAATTAATATAGATTAACTGTTTACTTAAATTAATATAATCATTCTCATATTACGTCACTGTGCCACATAAGGCTATCAATGAGTTTATCGCAAACTCCATCAATTTCTCAATTATTATAATTATTCAATTTAATAGAATTGAATTAATCCTTCTCATAACACAAAATCATTTATATTAAATAAACTCTCATTTCCATTAATATTTTCATTTAATAATAGATGGAAATTCTCGTGTATTACATCCTCCCCCCCCCCTTATAAAAATTCCGTCCCGGAATTGCTACAAGGTTACACAAATAAATGGGGATAGTCCCTCATCATCCTATCTTCTAACTCCCACGTTGCCTCCTCGACATTGTGGTTACGCCAAAGTACTTTTACAGATGAAATAACTTTATTTCTCAAAGTTTGTTCTTTCCTATCTAATATCTGGACAGGAATTTCTTCATACGCCAAGTTCTTCTCCACTTGAATGGGCTCGTAAGAAATCACGTGCTTGTAGTCGGCCTTATACGGTCGTAACACGGAAATGTGGAACACGTTGTGGATGTGCTCCAACTCGGGTGGTAATGCAACTTTGTATGCCACTTCGCCCACTCGCTTCAGTATCTCGAACGGTCCAATGAATCTTGGACTCAATTTTCCTTTCTTACCGAAACGGATCTTCCCCTTCCAAGGAGATACCTTCAAGAAAACAAAACTGTCGGCTTTATAGTCTCGGTCCTGCCGATGCAAATCTGCATACTTTTTCTGGCAGTCTTGAGCTGCTACTAATCTGGCTCTTATCATTGTCACCACGTCTGCGGTTTGTTGTACTAGCTCTGGTTCGAGTATTCGTCGCTCCCCGACTTCGTCCCAACATAATGGCGTTCTTCACTTCCTCCCGTAAAGAGTTTCGTACGGTGGCATGCCGATACTCGCATGGTAACTATTATTATACGTAAATTCGACTAAGGGTAGGTGGTCGTCCCAATTTCCCTTAAAATCCATCACGCAAGTCCTAAGCATGTCTTCCAGAGTTTGTATCGTTCGCTCACTCTATCCGTCGGTCTGAGGATGATAAGCGGTACTCAACCTCAACTGCATTCCCATCCTCTCCTGCAAAGTCTTCCAAAAATTTAACGTAAAGCGCAGATCTCGATCAGAGACAATTGACACAGGCACTCCATGTCGCGAAACAATCTCCTTTACATACAGACTCGCTAATTGGTTCAAATTGTAACGGATCTTGATTGGTAGGAAATGTGCGGTCTTCGTTAGTCGATCCACGATAACCCAAATAGCATCATAACCTTTCTGTGTAACTGGAAGTCCTACCACAAAGTCCATCATAATATGCTCCCATTTCCACTCTGGTATTTCTAACGGTTGTAATAAACCACTCGGTCGTTGATGTTCTGCTTTAACGCGTTGGAAAGTCAAACATCTACTAACGCACTCTGCGACTTCCCGTTTCAAATTAGGCCACCAAAAATGTTGCTTCAAATCACAGTACATCTTAGTTCCTCCCGAATGAACAGAATACGTCGTATTATGTGCCTCGTGCAAAATCTCTTCCCTTAACTCGGTTACCGCTGGTACCCACACTCTTCCTTCGAATCTTAAGATACTGTCTTTATCCATTCGAAAGTTTTCTTTCTCATTTTTTGTGATCCTGTTTCGGATTTTCTCACACTCTTCATCCTTTTCCTGGGCTTCCTTCACTCTATCCAACAACGTCGGATGAGCTTCCATTACAAATAACTTCTCACCAGACTTTTCTGGTCCTTTCACTTCTATCTCCAATTTCTCCATCTCTCTTATCAATTCTTCCTGAGTCGTTAAATTAAACAACTTTTCCCTTCCTTTTTTGCTCAGAGCGTCGGCAACCACGTTTACCTTTCCCGGGTGATAAAGAATATCGCAGTCATAGTCTTTGATTAATTCTAACCACCTTCTCTGCCGCATGTTTAACTCCTTCTGTGTGAAGATATATTTCAGACTTTTGTGGTCCGTGTATATCTCACATTTCTCTCCGTATAGATAATGCCTCCATATCTTTAACGCAAAAACGACTGCCGCTAACTCTAAGTCGCGAGTAGGGTATCATTTTTCGTAATCCTTCAGTTGTCGTGATGTATAAGAAATGACTTTGCCATGCTGCATAAGCACACAGCCAAGTCCCTTGTGCGATGCATCACTATACACCACAAAATTTCCCGCATCATCTGGTAGTGATAACACAGGCGCTTTGCTCAATCTCTTCTTTAACTTCTGAAAACTCTCTTCGTATTTGTCGGTCCATACAAATTTCACTGTCTTTCTAGTCAAATTGGTCAACGAGGTTGCTATTTTAGAAAAATCTTGGATAAATCTTCGATAGTACCCAGCTAACCCTAAAAAGTTTCTCACCTCCGTCGGTGTTCTCGGTTGTTCTCAATTACTTACTGCTTCGACCTTTGTAGGGTCTACTGAGATTCCATTCTTATCCACCACGTGGCCTAAGAATTGAACCTTCTCCATCCAAAATTCGCACTTAGAAAACTTCACATACATCTTCTCCTTCCTTAGTGCCTCCAAAATAATCTTCAGATGTTCGGCGTGTTCTTCCTCTGTCTTCGAGTAGATCAAAATGTTGTCGATAAAAACCACTACAAATTTATCCAAGTATGGTTTGAAAACTCGGTTCATCAAGTCCATAAATGCTACCAGAGCATTAGTCAATCCGAATGACATTACCAAAAACTCGTAGTGTCCATAACGGGTTCGAAACGCAGTCTTTGGTATGTCCTCATCCCTCACTTTCAGTTGACGATATCCTGTTCGTAGGTCGATTTTTGAGAAACACTTTGCTCCCTTCAGTTGATCAAACAGGTCGTCTATCCTTGGTAGCGGATATCGGTTCTTGATCGTTACTCTGTTCAATTCTCGATAATCGATACAGAGCCTCATCCATCCGTCCTTCTTCTTAACGAATAGTACTGGTGCTCCCCAAGGAGAAACACCCGGTCGAATGTAACCCTTATCCAATAATTCTTGCAATTGTATCATCAATTCCTTCATTTCTACTGGCGCCATACGATATGGAGCTTTCGAAATCGGTGCCGTTCCCGGTGCTAAGTCTATTACGAATTCGATTTCTCTGTCTGGCAGAAGACCAGGCAAATCGTCCAGAAACACATCTTGAAATTCATTAACTACGGATATATCCTTAATTTTTACTCCCTTTTTCCGAGTATCAACGATGTAAGCTAAATAACCTACACATCCTTTCCTTAACAATTTCTTGGCCTGCATCATTGTAACGCAACACGATTGCTTAAGCGATGAGCTACCATAAAACAATACCTTAGACTTACTTAGAGTCTGAAGGTTCACACATTTATTCTGACAATCAATTATCGTCGAATGGTTATACAACCAATCCATTCCCAGTATCACATCAAATTCTCCCAATCTAATAGGAATCAAGTCTACGCTCAGTTCATGTTTTCTAATGTTCGCGCGATAATTTCGATAAACGTATTTTACAGGGATCACTTCCTTATTCGTAACTTCTATGTTCAAAGGATTTTCTAATCGTTCTCGGGGTGTATTAAGTTTACTAGCAAATTCTTCAGATATAAAAGAACAGGTGGCACCCGAATCAAATAATATATAAGCATTTATATCATTGATTGGGATTATACCTGACACCACGTCCTTCGCAGCCACGCCGTCCTAGACGGTCATGTTAAAGGTTTTGGCGGTTGGGCGGTTGGATTGTGCCGGTCCACCGATCATCAGTTTGTTTCCTCCCCCTTATTGGCTACCACTTCCGCCACTTCCCTTCTTCGGGAAATCCTTAATACGGTGCTCAGTTGAGCCGCAAGCAAAACACCATCTTCTTTGGTTTCGGACAGTTGGGCGAGATGTGCCCTTCCTATCCGCAGTTGTAGCAAGTGCCACGTCCATTCCAGCACTCACCCTGGTGATTCTTCCCACACTTTGGGCATCCTTCAGCCCTCTTCTTAAAACCTCCATGAAAATTCCCTGATTGATTATTGTTGTTTTGGTTGTTGTTGTTATTATTCTCCCATTTTCTCTTTCCCAAATTACTTCCTCCACTGCTGCTTCCTCTAGTACGATTCTCTCCTCCAGCATTCTTTCTTTTCTTCTCTTTGTTATACAGACTTAAGGCCTCACTGCCACCTTCCGCAATGATTGCCTTTTCCAATAATATTGCAAAGGAATCAATTTGAAGAACTGATACCTTATTGAACAGCCAAGGCTTCAACCCTTGTTCGAAGCGTCTAGCCTTTCTCTCTTTATCACCAACTTGGTGCTCCGCAAATCGCGCTAGTTCATTAAACCTAGCCGCGTATTGCGCCACCGTCATCTCACCTTGTTTTAACTCTAGGAATTTCACCTCCATCCTATTCTTCATACTCTTCGGGAAGTAATTCTCGAAAAATAGCGTCTTAAACTTATCCCAAGCTATTATCCCTTCTCCAGCTCTTTGTTGATTAGCCTCCCACCAGTAGTTCGCTTCTCCCCTCATCATGTACGTGGCAAACACCATCTTTTGATCTTCGCCTATGCTGGCTAAAGTGAAAGCTTTTTCGATCTCCTTGATCCACATTTGTACGACGATTGGGTCGGTAGTTCCCTCGAACTCCGGGGGTCCTACACTCTTAAAGACTTTAAAGGTTGTTACTGGCACAGTCTGAGGGTTTGGGCGAACGGGTTCATTGTTCCTTCCCTTTAAGGCTTCTCCTAACAAGTCTACCAGTTTCTTGATCGGGTCTACTTGTTCCCTCTCATTGTTTATTGACTCCTCAGGTGTAGTCAATCTATGTCTGGGCGACATTATCTGCATCACAAGTTTTCATTTTATTATTATTCAAGTATATTACTTAAGTATTTCTTTTAATACTAAAGGGAATTTTTTTTTTAACACATTTATGAAATAAACTCCATTTATATTCATATGCCAAATCGTTTCATTACATGATTTCCCTAGCATACTATTATAAATGTTATCACATATATCCCCTAATATCACAAAAGATGGGGAATATACTAACCTACTACCAAACTACCCCTCTAACAAAGGCTAACTCGGGGTTCACATCATTATCCCACATCTTACACAAAAGATCGGGATTACAACATGGTATATAAAATACATAAAGGGAATACCACTAGACTATCTAAGGGAATCCCATCACATCATCCCGCGCACTACTGCGCTATTGTACTCCATCTACGCTATATAAGCAACCAGCTCTAGGCTCATAGTATGTAGGGTATGTCCCTGCTCTGCCGGGTAGTGGTACACACCATCAAGCACTCTCTCAAATGCCAAACAGAACACGTACCCCATATTGTTCATTTTCCTCTTCTTATAATTGAGCTCATCTTCCAGGTCATCTTCTCTCTCATGGGCAGCCCCCCACTTCTCGTCGAAGTGTATCCTATCCATCACCTCTAATTCCAACTGAGTGCGGAGTGCTTCCATCTCTGTCTTCTCACTCAGCTCCCTCTGCTCAACCTCTTCTAGCTTCTCTGCCAAATCTACATTCCTAGCCACTGACCTGTGAAACAGAGTCCCCATCTTGATCCCTGCCTCCTTACGGTAGGCGATCTCCACCTCTAACTCCTATATGGCCAGCTTTCTCTAGTGGTCCTCTTCCCTCAGTTTCTGGAACTCGGACTCTCTCTCTTGGGCCTCTGCCTCCAGCTCCTGGACCCTGCAGTCTAACTCTAGGATCCGCTCCTCATACTCTCCTAGCATCTGCTCCTCTACAGTAGCCTCATCAGAGTCCTCTACTGGCTCATCCTCCACCGGCTCGTCCTCCATCGGCTCCTCCTCTGGATCAGACTCTATCTCAATCTCGTCCTCGTTGTAAGACTCGAATGGTGTAACAGCCTGCACTGGTGTAGCCTCTAGAGGTATATCCCTGGGCTCCTCCCTACCACTCTACTAGGTACACCTGTGTCTGTCATCCTACAATCACAAACACAAGACAAACAAACAGCAATTCCATTAGAATGTTAAATAAAACATAAGCTCATTGTATAGAATGAAGTTACATTTCATAACGCGCTAAGTCTTGCTCTAGGAAAAACTCTATGTGAGTTTTATCTCCTTTCCAACTTCTAAGTTCGCCTAAGTTATAGTCTAAGGACACTCGTTCCTAAGGTTTATAACTACAGCTTTGATACCAACCTGTGACGCCCCCAAATTCCAGGACCGTCACGGGGTCGCTCGAATTCGGTTCATCATGTGCTCATGGTAATACATCACAATAATAATAACTAAATATCACACAATCACCGCGAAAAATCTATTCTAGAATAATTTACAATGATTTATTATAATCATTCCCCCAAGTCTCGCAACCTACAGTACTTAATAGATTACATAATAATATCAATTAACGACTTATTACATAATCTAACTTAAGCTTAAACATAATCAAATCCAATCTTACTACATCATCTTAATACAACATTAAAATATTTAAAAACATAAAAGAGACAAGCTAGTTGGTAGCCTTACCCTTGCCCTTGCCCTTATCAACGCCCGAAGGTTCACCATGCTCTGCCTTAACTGAAATGTTTTAGGGAAAGCAAGAATGAGCACAAATTGCCCAGCAAGTAATATACAATAAGGGTGAGTAATAAGATTCTCAATTCTCGAAAGGGTATAACAAGGTTTGATAGTTCAACTATAACAAGAATATCAACAGTTCCCAATAACAGTCGCTAAGGACAGAATAAAATAAATCAATTCAAGATTTCAAGATAACTGAATACTGAGCAGTCACTAAGGACTATGAACTTCTACTAGAATTAACAGTAATAAACTGAAAATCCAACAAAAATAGGTACAACAGGTGATCAGCCTAAAGCACCATTGTTATACATAACAATTAATCATACTCAAGTGTGCACGTCGGTTCTCCGACAATTATATATTCCCTTCAAAGAAGGTTGTTCTTCTCAGTCAAATACAAGATCCCGCACCAATCAATTGGTTTTGGGTCACTTTTCAATAACATAAGTCTAGCCGAATCAAATGGCATATACACTTTCACAATATTTAAGAACAATACTAAGTTCAACATGAATAATAGCTTTAATGAAATAAGAGTTCAAGTATGCTAATTCAATTCAAACGATTAAGTAGGAAACTAGTTCGCAATATACAAAGATAGAATACTTGTATCCAAACAGATAAGGTTTAGATACTCGCTTACGATATCCGTTGAATAAAGTAATGCAAGGGTTTAGGATATTTGCCTTTAGCGTAGTTTACTCACGTAAAGCTAGCCAACACTTTCGAATTCCTATCGTAATATAATTACGTATATATATGATATTCATTACTCATATAATTTAACTCCATATTTTATCTAGCTACACTGTTATATAGAGTATAATTTCCATCCTTAACTTCCTCTTTTCTCAAGTTGATCATATTTATACATCGTTACTATCATGTGAGACTACCACAATTAGCAAACATACTCGCATATTATTAATATCACATAAGACCACAATCAATACTAAATATATTTCATTTTAGCAAGTTGTGGCATTATCCTAAGTTAACCGTCAAAATTGGATTCACATATATCACATAGTATATATACATGTTAAAGAGTCTTTTTATATTCGTATAACCTTCCCTTGTTCCAAACATATGTGATATAGGTTCTAGGTCGACACTTGCGGTCATTCAAGGTCATGAAATTTACAAAGCCTATCATGCTTGCTTTCAAAACACTTAAGGTATTTATATTAACTTGTATTAGGCATGCTCATGAGTACTTGTATCGCATATATGCAGCTAGTATTGTTATTATCTTGAAAACATATTTCGTTTACGCTAAACTTGAATCATGGCAACTAATCATGGTATATATATACATGCATGACACATGAATGAGTCTAAGAGTACTATCACATGTGTCCATAAATATCAAAATATGAAACTTACAATAACATGTTAAGATTTACGTTCAAAACTTATACTTTCACTAGTAAAGTTCATTTAACGCGATCCACGTGCTCACGTTACCTTATAAAATCTATATATGCAAGTTAACATGTATTACATGTGATTCTAGGTTATGTAAACATGTTTGCAAAATCAGTACCTCAATGTGTCACACATATATCAAAGTTTGTTTCATAAAACTTCCATTTTCGTTCGAAATGTTTACTAATCGAGGTTTAGCATGCTCACGTTATACTATGAAACATGTATACACAAGTCATCATTCATTTCATGCATTTCTAAGCCGCTCTAGCACGTATCAAAAATCAGAATATACTCATGCTTTATAATGTTAATGATTGTTTATGAAACTTTAAGTTCGTTTCCAAACTTCATGTCGTTTTGTTAACCATGCATGCTAATATACTAAAACATGCTTACATTGCTTCATTATGTTTATATATATATGTATTAATCATGCTTCCATGCTTGTTTAAATAAAATCAAATAATTAGTACATAACAGTTTTGTTGCATGGTGCAGAAAATAGCACACAGAGGCTTGCGCTGCGGCGCGGCAACAACAGCATCAAGCTAACGCTGCGGCGCGAGAGGCGCTGCGGCGAGGACAATGGCACTGCGGCGTGGGAGGCGCTGCGGAGCGGCAACAACAACATCAAGCTGACGCTGCGAGGCGGGAGGCGAAGCGGCGTGGGAGGCGCTGTGGCGTGGACAATGGCGCTGCGGTGTGGGAACAGTTTCTGCAGTTCACATTGCAGCTGAAACCAACCCAAAACCTCCCATTTCATCGATTTTAACATACCCAAATGCTATTAGACTTATTTAACTTAATAACACATATAAATATATATGCTTATATAACAGTCAATCGCCATTTATCACTTCCCAATTTCATGAACTCCAACTAAATTCGGGAATTAAAACAGAAATCTCAGAACAGAAAATGAAAATAAAGAACGATGAGCTTGTGAGCTATATTGTAGTTCCAACATGTATGTAAGTCCACAATACACTACACAAGCTTTCTACATTTCAATTATACTTCAATTTCATATAATCGAGAATTTGGATTTTTGACAGAAATAAGAAATGAAGTTTTTGTTAGAGGATGAAAATGATAAGCAAGGAAGAGGGATTATACCTCTGTAAATGAAATCGAACTTGCTAATAAGAACTCTCTCAGCCTCAGAGAATGCTATCACTGATATATGTATATGCTCTCCCTTTCAACACTAGAAAATCTCAGCAATTGAAAATATGAAAGAGATGGGTTTTATTTATAGGGAAATCCTTAAACAGACAATGCAATTGTCCATTAAATTGAACCAATAGATTGAAGCTTTGTATATCAGCTAAGGAAGAGTTGGTAGAGTGGTTGAAGAACACTGTTGTGCCCACTCCCCATATCATGATTTGCTAGAATGCTGAGTTTGAGAGAAGAGAGTAGGCTAGCTTCATGATGCATTTCACGTGTACAAGGTTTGTGTTTATTAATATGGGACAAGGCAATATAACTCTTAGCACTCTATCAATTTGTACAATGCAATGTTATAACATATATTATACACTTAGGTTAGCTCATATATATACATACTGTATATTTAGATTACAATTAAAATTACAATGTAATCCCAATAATACTACTATGTAATTCATACAATGTAGTAACTGTAATTTACACACATATAATCCATGTACATTTTATTACACCGATATAATTTAATCGGATACTATCACATTTATTATTAAATTCTACAATCAACAATTGATTATAATATATCCATAACATATTATTTTAATGTATACTCATACACAATTGTCACCTAAGCATTATCATGTAGCTTTCTCAATTCAATATCTTTACTATATAGTTTACGTATAATTGTATAACCACATTGCACTACTTCATACAACATATAGGTAGCTACCATACCTTATACATTTAATTCGCATGCTTGCATGTAACAATTAATACAACCTCATTTTATTCATAACTTACTTATTTGTTTTATTATTCATAATGTCAAATAAATAAATTATTCATCTTATTGATTAATTAACAATAATATTAATTAATCCATTCCTCATCGATTATTAATAACACCTAATTAATAATCATAGGATTAATTATCACATTAACAAATATAATTCCCAGCATATTTATAACCAAGTGTTTTATTATTATTATTATATTTATTATTATTATATTTCTTGCAATAATAATAATCACATATTATTAATCAATCACAGTTAATATTCCACAATAATTAATTAATATTCTACAATTAATATAGATTAACTGTTTGCTTAAATTAATATAATCATTCTCATATTACGTCACTATGCCACACAAGGCTATCAATGAGTTTATCGCAAACTCCATCAATTTCTCAATTATTATAATTATTCAATTTAATAGAATTGAATTAATCCTTTTCATAACCCAAAATCATTTATATAAAATAAATTCTCATTTCCATTAATATTTTCATTTAATAATAGATGGAAATTCTCGGTATTACACTGCCCCAGCTCCGGCACCTTCCATGTTTACTGCTCTGTCGAAATACATTTTCCATGGTTGGACTGTATTCTCTTGCTGGAGTTGTTGAATTGTCATTATTCCATCGTCTGGGAAATAGGTCTCCAGGGGCTCGAACCCTCCTGAAGGTGCTTCAGCTAATTGATCTACAATGCTTTGACCCTTGATTAATTTTTGAGTCACGTAGACAATGTCGAATTATTGTAGGATCAACTGCCATTTGGACAGTCGACAGTTCAACATTGGCTTGTTGAATACGTACTTGAGCGGATCCATAGGGGAGAAGAAGAAAGTCGTGTGCCCATAGAGGTAATGCTGTAACCTCATTACGACCCATGCTAATGCACAACATGTTTTCTCGATCAGGGTGTATTTCTGTTCACCACTACTGAATCTTTTACTGATGTAGTAGATGGCTCTTTCTTTGCTACTATCATCTTTCTGTCCTAGCATGCAGCCCATTGCATTGGCATTGACAGACAAGTACATGAACAAGGGAACTCTATCCCTCGGAGGTACCAATACTGGTGCTTCAATCAACTATTTCTTGATGGCAAGGAAGGCTTGTTGGCAATCTTCGTTCCATTTAGTGGAGGAATTCTTCCTTAGTAGCTTGAATATGGGTTCATAGGTTGCTGTGAGCTGGGAAATGAATAGGCTTATGAAGTTGATCCTTCCCAGAAACCCACGTATCTCCTTATGTGTTTGAGGTACTGGCATTTCAATGATGGCTTTAATCTTGGCAGAATCTAGTTCGATGCCTCGATTAATCACCAAGAATACTAACAGCTTGCCTGCTTTGACTCCAAAAGCACATTTGGTGGGATTTAGCTTGAGGTTGTATTTGGGCAACCTGTTGAACAGCTTTCTGAGATGGTCCATGTGATCATCCTCCCTCCAGGATTTAATGATAATGTCATCCACATAGACTTTTATTTCTTTGTGCATCATATCATAAAATAGGGCCATTATGGCTCGCTAATACGTGGCTCTGGCATTGATGAGGCCGAATGATAGTCCCCTATAGCAGAAGGTTCCCCAGGGAGTGATGAAAGTTGTCTTCTCCCGGTCCTCTTCAACAACCATGATTTGATGGTAACCAGCAAAGCAATCCACGAAGGAATACATGTCGTACTACGTAGTATTGTCAATCAGGATGTGGATGAAAGGTACTGGGAAATTGTCCTTGACACAGGCTTTGTTCAAATCTTGGTAATCCACACATACAGGTACCTTCCCTCTGGGCTTAGGCACGAGGACTATGTTTCAAAGCCATTCTGGGTAGGTTGATACCATGATAATTTCGGCTTTGAATTGTTTAACTACTTCTTCTTGGACTTTCAGACTCCATTCAGGTTTTAATCGCCTGAGTTTTTGTTTGACTATCTTGAACCCGTCTTTGATGGGCATTCGATGGATGACAATATTAGTGGAGAGGCCAATCATGCCTTCATGTGACCATAAAAATACATCCTAGAACTGTGTTAGGAGTTCGATCAGGTCGGCTTTTTGGTCTTGGGTGAGGTCTAAACCTATCTGGATTTCTTTAATGTTTTTGGAGGTTCCTATGTTGATAGTGGTGGTTTGGTCAAGGTTTGGTTTAGGTTTATCTTTGACCCATTCTTTGATCTCCTCGGGCAACTCACAGTCATCTTCCTCCTCTTGATCAATATCCATCAAGTTGAAGTTCAGTTCTACATTAAAGTCGTAGTCAATTTAACAAGTTGGCATCTCATCAGCAGAGACAAACACATCCAACGCTTGAGTCCTGAAAACAAAAAAGCTTTCATCTTAGATATATACAGCTGCTTAAATATACATAGCAATCTGCAAAGCATGACAAAGCTGCTACTATAGCTATGCAATTAAAAGTAAGCAATGAAAGCATGATTAAAGGGAAGATTTACTCTCTCTGCCCCTTTACCCTCTTCGACTAAGGCAAGGGACGCTGGTCCAGTTATCCAAGGTCAGATCCTCATGAACCGGGAGGATAGAGGGATTTGTGATCATCTGTCTCATCTTGGATGATGACTAGAACATCCCTTATAGTAAGGTCGGGGTTTTTCTTTGAACTGCCCCCTTTTTCTTTTTTGATGCTAGAAATTTGAATCTGATCCTCGTCTTCGCTTTCTGTGATCTCATTATTCATCCCCTCGTAGTTTATGATGACCCGCATGTAAGCGAATGGGTCTCGTCCTTCATACAAAATCTTTTCTTTTCCCTTTTTGCTATCTACCCCATGCTTGAGGGCTTTTCTTTCCTTGACATGTATAATTGGAGGAAACAGCATTGTTGATACAACAGTAGGGATCGTCCTCATTAGTTTTACCCATCCGGTATTAGTAAGATTTGGCAAAAGTATGGTGGAAGCATGAGCTTTGGGATGCTTATGCGAGTTCCTGTAATTTGCCCTAGATGAATATCCCAATCCTGCTCTCCCAATCTGACTTGGGATTTGTATCGGGCTCTTGATACCCTGTTGATTCTTTCCTAACCCTTCTCCAGGTTGGAAACCCAAATATACCATTTTCTGGTCCACTGTCATTACTTCGGTGGAGACCTTAGGCTTCAGGGCTGGTGCTCCGATAGGTAGATACTGCGTATCACTCACCTCCAAAGCTTGAAAACTTGCAGGTTCAATCCCTACATCCAAGCTGATCACTTGTATGTCTCCCTATATGCCGACATGGTATTCTAGTTCGGCATTGACCGTGATTAGGTTGTCATTGATAATGTATTTGAGCTGTTGATGGAGGGTGGATGGCACTGCCCCTGCCATGTGGATCCAGGGCCTACCCAGCAACAAGTTTTATCTAGTGGCGATGTTGAGAGCCTGAAAGGATACGTAGAAAGTGTGTGGACCAATCTCCAAGGGTAGTTCTATTTCTCCCATAGCTTAGCGTCACGATCCATCGAAATCTCAGATAACCACATGACGGTTTTGATCTGGTTTAGGTTGATCTTCATTCTTTCCAAGGTGTCGTAGGGACAGATGTTGAGGGATGATCCTCCATATATGAGCACTCCTCCGATCACATACCCGAAAGGCATCACAGCTATATACAAGGACTTATGATGGCCCGTTCCTTCTGCAGGGATATAATCGTCAGTAGAGGAGATCACATTGTTGTTGAAATCTTGTTCGACCACATGACGAAATTTCTCGGCATCTATGGTATGTGGCAGATGGGCTTCTTCCAGTACTTTTACTAGAATGTTGCGATGATCCACTGAGGATTAGACTAGGTCAAGGATGGACATTTGCTTGGGTGCATCCTTCAAGTTTTGCACTATCTTGATTTCATTATGTCCCATCTTGTTAAGGAACTCTTCGATTCTCTCTTCAACCACCTTTGCTTTGGCTTTGATGACTTGTTTGATCATCCGCTGAGGCAAGCATAATGGATTGTCCTTTGGCACAATGGCAATGTCATTTGAAGTGGAACCTTCATCGTTCCCGTAGTTCTATGGGACTCTCTTCAGACTAATAATGGGATACTATGGTCTGAATGGCAAGATCAAAGGCTCGGGTGCGGCCACCTTCACAGAATTTTGTATTTCTTAGACCCCTTTCCCTGGCAGTACTAAGGGTTTGAGAGTCGACTCCTTATCGCAGGATATGACAGCCACTATGTACTGGTTCCATACAATGGGGATTCAACGAGTGTTGTTATCTAGAAGATCGAGAATTTGATTTCCCCTTATAAATTCCTAGCTTTCAATCATGTCTTGAATTAGGTTACGAAGGGCCCAACAATCCTTGGTATCATGGCCGGGTGAATGGGAATGGTACTGACATATTTGGTCAGGTTTGAATTTTCTGGCTCGAGGGTTCAATGGAGGTAACAAGTCTGCAACCATTCCCTCGTTGATTAACATCTGGAGGATTTCCTCCATCCACTGGTTTAGGTTGGTGAAGTTCCTCTGAAATAGGAATTTCCTTCCAATTTGGACACTTGCTTCTTCAACCCCCTTGTCAGTCCAGGGTTCGTGCTCATAAGACTGGCCATGGTCCTGAATGGGATTGATCTCCGGTGTGGGCAGACACTCTATGTCAGACCGGATGGACCGTTTGATCATTTTCCTGGTGATCTAATGCTGGTAAACGACCAATTCTGATAACTGTTTGATCTTCTCTTTGATAGATTTGATCTCCTGCTCTATCAGGAATCAATTTTCTGACATTTCCCAATTGTATGGGGTGCTATTATTGGATGGAGTTGATTCCCCCACATAACGTAGGTACTTGGATCCTTCTCCACTTGTGGTGCTGATCATATTAACATTCTCCTCTTTATGTTGTGGAAGAGGATTGTCCTGCACATGAGGTTGCTCAGGCTTTGTTACTACAATCTCTCCGTTGTCAATCAAGTCTTAAATTTTGTGCTTGAGAGACCAACAGTCTTGAGTGTCATGGCCTTGGGATCCGGAGTGATAAGCACACTTCTTGCTTGGGTTAAAATTTCGTTCATTAGTGTTGGTTAGTGGAAAGAGTTAGGCAATCTTTTTTCTGAGCTGTCAGAAGTTTGAATACGTTCTCTAGTGAATTCCCTAGAGGGGTAAAAGTTCTTCACCGTCTGACCTCCATATTTTTCTGGAATGGAGGGTTTGGAGGTTGTGCTGGATTTTGAAAAGGGGTATAATTCCTCCTTTGAATGGGCATACTATTTGACTCGCCTCTTGGATTTTGTCCTTGTAACACTAAGGACACTTCTTCATCTTTCTTTTTATGTACCCTCCGGGGATTAATCCCGTAATTTTCGGACTGGATGTGTTCAGCGACAGCTTCGAGGGCGGTCAGATCTTTTATCTTCCCTGATTTAAGCCCCATTTCTGCCATTTCACCATGTTTGATCATTTTAGAGAATGGTTTTCCTATGCCTGCTAGGACCCTCTCATAATATGACTCTTCTTGAATGTCGATGAAAGTCATGACTATCTCAGACTCAGTTATGGCTGGGACAACTTGTGATGCAACCCGTCTCCATCGCTGGGCATACTCTCTGAATGATTCAGTGTTCTTTTTCTTGATCTTAGTTATTTGGTATCTGTCTGGAGCCAGCTGTGATTGGAAGTTGTACTGATTGAGGAAGGCATAGGCCAATTCTTCCCAGCTTTGAATTTTAGAGTTGTCCAGACGGGCATACCAGGCTCTGGCTTCTCCAGTCAGACTCTTCTAGAATAGTTGCATTTGAAGCTTCTCGTCCTCTACATAAGATCCGAGTTCTCCGTTGAATACTTTTAGATGTGTATAAGGGTCTCCCACTCCATCATATTTCCCAAAATTGGGAATTCTGAACTTCTCGGGATAACGAGCCCCGGGGAAAATATAGAGGTCGGAGTAATTGACACTGCCGAATGCCCCAGTCCCTTTGATAGAACGGAGAGTTTCCTCCATTTATTATACTTTCTTCATGTTGGCATCGGCCTCCTGTTCTTTGTTGAGGGCGGTGATTTCAGGGGTTTTGTTGGTTGTGTCCTGGTTCTGTGCTCCAGGAATCCGAGTCTCGCGTTTTTTAGTCTCTTTACTGCCACTACCACCAGGTATTCCCGGTTCTATGTGAGCTTGGGCTTGCTTCCCTTTAAGGGCCTTGCTTTGCTCTCTCAGAAAACTAGATAATTCAGTTATCTGATTTCTCAGTCCTTCGAATTCTTTCCTAAAGACATGGGTGGGTTCTGGTTGAGCACTCGAAGTCATGTCCGTGGATGGACCTAGTGCTTTCTTAAACCTAGTAACAGGACCAATTTCTCACCTATAACAAAACGTAGGTGTGTCAATTTCCTGCGGTAGGTAGGGATGGGATGTATGATGTGTTTTTTATTCTTATCCTGCAAAACCGAGGTTAGTTGTTTTGATGACAGGATGACAAGAGTTAAATATTGAAAACTGGACATTGAATTGAAAGAGGAAGGCATGAAGAGACTTCCTGTCGGATTTGGTTAATCAGAGGCTGACCTATCTTAGGTTACTCTCGAATTGGCTTTTTGGCATGAAGGTCCCCAGATCATCGCAATCTACTAGAGGGGAAATTAATCCGATCTTTCAACTGGAGCGAATCAGGGTGGTGCATTTTCATGAGCCCCAGAGACTTAGCTAATCCCCAGAGACAATACTTATCACCGACGGGTTTTGCCTCCTTGTGAGAGGAACACAGCATACATTCACATACATCGTGCCTTACCATTATACATATGATGACAATTCGTGCGAAGCACTAATATGGGTACGAAGCACTAATATGGGTGCGAAGCACTAAAAAAATAGGAAAGCATTCATTTACATTCAATCAATGTAAACGACCTACCTCATATCCCGCATGGATCCGCTAAAATATGTATTCAACAAGCCAATATTGAATTATCGGCTTTCCAATTTATAGTTGATCCTACAGTAGTTCGACATTTTCTACGTGACTCAGAAGTCCATTAAAGTTCAAGGCATTGCATATCAATTAGCTGAAGCACCATCAGGAGGGTTCGAGGCCCTTGAGACTTATTTCCCGGATGATGGGATCATGACAATTCAACAACTCCAACAAGAGAATACAGTCCAACCATGGAAAATGTATTTTGATGGAGCGGTAAACATGGAGGGTGCCAGAGCTGGGGCAGTCCTTATCTCTGGTACAATAGAACAATATCCTGTGGCTACCAAACTATAATTTGGTAACACCAACAACACAGCCGAGTATGAAAGCTGCATAATGGGGTTGAATTTAGCCCAATCCATGGGTATCAAACATCTACTGGTCTTTGGAGAATCTTAATTGGTAATCAGACAAACCACTGGGGCATATCACATCAAAGAACTGCATTTGCTGCCCTATCATCGGCAGGTCATTAACATATCTCTGGATTTTCATGGCATAACCTTCATTCATATTCCTCGGGGTAGGAATAACTTCGCTGATGCCTTGGTGACGTTAGATTCCTTGACCACATATTCGATTGGAGTGGGATTCCCTGCATTAAATTCACAAGTCAGAAGGCCCCGACATACAGGAATTACATTGGAGACATTTCAGATGAAATGCAGCCTATCAAATAGCCTTGGTATCAAGACATCAAGGAATATCTTCGAGATGGATCTACACCAGCTGGGCAAACCAATCAGAACGAAAGCGGATTCACAAGATGGCTATGAAGTTCTATTTGAGCGGAGATGCACTATACAAAAGATATGTTGGAATAGGGCTCTTAAGATGCCTTAATAAAGAGCAAGCCCAAAGATGGATGGATGACGTCCACGGTGGAGTCTGTGGTCCACAAATAAGCGGTCAGTTGCCGGCCAAGAAGATATGAAGAATAGGACATTACTGGATCTCTCGTAAAGCCGACTATGATGATCATGTCACGAGATGCTTTCAATGCCAAGTGCATGAAAATGCCATACACTCTCCTCCAAATGAGCTACACAACATGAGTTCACCATGGCCTTTCTCCATATGGGGAATGGATGTGATACGCCCAGTAGAACCCAAAGCCAACAATGGTCATCGATTCATCTTCACCATTATCAATTACTTTACCAACTGGGTTGAAGCTGCCTCCTTTCCCAAAGTCACCAAAGAGGTCATCATTGGTTTCATCAGAAATAATGTCTTCTGTCGATATGGACAACCGGAGGTGATCATATCAGACAATGCCAAAAACCTAAACAATCAGATGATGAGAGAACTATGTAGCAAGTTCCACATCAAACATCTCAATTTCGACATCTATCGGCCCAAGATGAATGGTGCTATCGAAGCGGCCAACAAGAACATCAAAAAGATCATGCAGAAAATGTCCGCCAATCACAAAGAATGGCCTGACATGTTGCCTCTAGCCCTGTTAGCAGACATGAGTACGTACCTCTACTAGAGATACCCCCTATTCATTGGTCTATGGTATGGAAGCAGTCCTTCCTATAGAAGCAGAAATGGCGTTCCTGAGAGTTTTGATAGATGCTCAGATGGACGAAGATCAGTGGTTGCAAGACTGGTACCACCAACTGTCCCTGGTAGATGAAAAGAGGGCTACAACCATTTTCCACAGGCAGTTATAACAGCAAAGGATTGCTCGATCGTACAACAAGAAAGTCTGAATACGATAATTCAAAGAAAACGACTTGGTGCTAAAGAAAGTTTTGGCCAATCAAGACGAAGCCAAAGGAAAATTTGCCCCAAATTGGGAAGGCCCTTTCATTGTCAAGGAGTTGTTGACAGGAGGAGCTATCAGATTGCAAGAAATGGATGGAAGCGAATTTCCCCAACTCATCCACTCAGACACCATAAAAAGGTATTATGTTTGAAATGTATGCATACCCGCATCCTGGTCTTACCAATCAAATCAAGTTCTGATTTCATTAGAAACCGGAACTACGAATGACCTGATCTCCCTCCACCCGAGAGTACATAGGCAGCCATTTCTGGTGTGGTCAACCAAACAAATAATTCAAAAACTCATCAAACCAAACTCAAAACATAAGATAAACACTTCTCAAACCTATCACACAAAAAGTTGAACTACGAATAACCTGATCTTCTTACACCCGGGAGTACGTAAGCAGCCACTAATGGTGCGGTTTGACCTTCAAGAGAAAACAAAAACCAATAAAAACCAATTCCAAAACACCGAAGCCATATAAAACCTAAAAACTATCAAACTTCCTTGGTCAGCATCCCTATCTGAGATACTCTCTAACATCTCACTGTCAGTCCATCAAGGAGAAGCTCAAGATACATCAACAACAACAAGTCATGAAAGAAGTGGTAATCACTCAGCAATGACAATACATATCCAAACAGGGAAGTGAATCAAAATATATTTCTCTGATAGATAATACTGTTTGATATATACATAATGTCCTGTACATGACAAAAATGGCTGATATAGTATGTGTAGGAAAAAACAAAGCTAGTCTATGCACCCATTGATAAGCGGGACAGCAATGCCAACATGGCATCTCTCTCTGAAGATGGAGGAGCTGCTGCAAGTGCAATACCCTCAGCCTCCATATGAGTCATAACATCTACAGCCATCTACAGTCTCGATGTGATCGTCAATATAAGCACTCATCTCGATAACCAGACCATGAGTATAAGATCGGAGAGCAGTACTGTCGACAATGTGGAAATCTCGGGAAGCTATGGCCTCATCCCTCTCCACAAAAGCAGCATCCCTGGCAATCAAAACCTCCTCAATCTCCTCAAAGGCTGCATCTATTGTAGATCAGATCTAATCCATATCTGCAAAAGCTGCATACCTAGCAATTAATGTCTCCTCAATATCGACAAAAGTAGCGTCTCAAGAAGATCAAGCATCGTCTCTATCAACCAATGTCATATCTCGAGCTACATCTCTCTCAGGAAAAGCTATGTCTCTGCTAGACAAGGCATTCAACATCAGTGCTCTAGCCTGATCTCTCTCAAAGGTCATCCTAGCCAGTGAGTCTGCTAAAGCTGGATCTGTCTCGGCAGGAATGATCGGCGGATTACTAACAAGTGCTGCTGTCAGACACATGAACAACTCATCCTCAATAGGAGAATCAGGATCCTCCATAGGCTCCTCCTCGTCTGAATCCACTATCGGAGTTGACTGGATGAATGCAGCTGATGCGATATCGGCCTCCAACCATGCTGAGTATTCTGGAGAACAATCTGGATGGCTACTGGAGAAATTAGCCCTCTCCTTATGAGTCCAACACTCATACACTCTGATCAAATCAGTAGATGACATAGACGAAGCTGACATCCTCTTATCAATAGCCCCCTCAAACTGATGCAGGCTCTGAAACTGATCAAACTGGCCTATAGCAGCCAGAGGATGGTAAGTAGTCACTCCTCTCAATCCCGCTAGGGGAAAATAGTCCGTGCCATATGTGTAGGTGATGAAGCTATAGGGGGAAACTATCCTTTAGCAGGGCAGAATCGAGAAGGGATGCGCAATATCAGACAAAAATGCTTACCATGTCTTTGCATCAGTACACTCCGCGGGCTTGAAGGAGTGTGACATGACTATCTCATGGGTGAAATAATACCCCTCGTGTCTGAAAAATCCAATCAGTCATAAATGGGACATGAGCCATACGTACAGCAAGACCAAACTACCTCTAAAAAACCCCTCTGGGTGGGTACTGCAGTGGGTGGTTGCTCTCAACAACTCGGCCAATATCATCAGAAGAATAGTGCTACCCTGTCTAAAAGCCCAAACCACAACTATCAATCTGACATCCAAGTGGTCCAAATGAAGTGGCATATAGATGTAGGCTACTATGCACATCAAATAAACACTATCCTGGCCAAATGACATGCCTCTACTGAGACAATAAAATCTCCAGCAAGACGATCGTAGTTGTCCAGCTCGCCGAAACGATCAATCAAGAAGTCTATACAGATCACATGTCCATAAACGATCTCATTTAAAACTACACTCTGATGTACACAAGACATTCGAAGAAACGATCTCCTCATATCGTTGATCGCAGTACGAGCACAGGGCAAGTATAAAGCCAAACCAGTGAACCACTCATACTCCTCTAAAGTCAGAGTCAGCTCGTGCCGCCCAAAGTCGAAAACATGTCTATCGGGTATCCAAAAGGGTAAAAGGCCATCTACGAATCCGTACGGAACCTGAAAGTCTATAAGGGCCAATAAATGCCCTAGCATCTGATCCAGTACTGCCCCTCTGGCTGGGAAGGGCAGGCTCTCATACCACGATCTCAAGGATGATGCCACCACAGATGGTAGTAAGTGCTTAATACGACTGACAGTAGACGACGACATCTGTCTCACCATATCATAAGACCATCTAGGAGTCAAATCTGATCTCATATGTCTAAATGCATACACATGACATAATACATGCATAATGATAATGATAAACATGATGCAATAGATAGGAAATATCATGTATATCTACAATAAACTATCTACTACAAGCATCATCCCTGTCTGATAATAAAAAACAAAATAAAAATTACAGGAATATGGGGCACCAACACCCAACTACTAACAGTGGTCTATCAAAATGGGGCACATCCGCCCAACAGCCAAAACAGTGGCCGACCAAAAGATATAGCTATAATAGCTATCCAAAAAGATCCAAAACATCTACGCTCAGGTGGTTAACCTGCTCCATCTCCTCCGTGGACATAAAGTCTCGTTTATCAGGCATGTCTGGGAGGTACAAGGGAGGATCAGTCCCTGCAAAACTGCTAGAAAATAGACCTGATGAGGGGCCCACTTTTGAGCTGGATAGGTCAAAAGAAGATGCCTCTGATGGATCTGGGCCAAGATGCCTGATGAACAAATGAGCTCTCTCCAACTCCCGGGTCAGCCCTGTGATCTGGTCCAAGTGAGTAGGCTCCCTGAGGCAAGCTATCTAGTCTGTCATCATCACAGACCTCGACACCATGTCTGCCATGAACAGGATTTTGGAGATGGATTGACGATTCGATTGATGATCGGAGCTGATTTGTCGGTCCGATTGATGATCAAAGATGTATTGACAGTCCGATTGACGATCGGAGCTGGATTGACTGTCCGATTGGAGATCGAAGTTGGATAGAATATCGATATTGGTGATCAATTTGGGTTTACCAATATTGGGGATCAATTTTAATTGAATGACCGACATTAGTGGCCAAATTTGGATTGAAAGCCCGGTATCGGTACCGGGGTTGATTTGATTGATGGCATTGCCCTCCTACAGTGTTAATATTGGGGCAAGAAAAATTTTGAGTGTCTACAGATGCCCCTCTTTATCATGTCCACGTAATGTAATGGAATGGACAGGATAAAGATTAGTAGACACTGGAAATAAAATAAATGCCAAAGATGTTACGAAGGCTGAGTGTCTTTGAGTGAAATGGGGCTACTCTCGGTTGCTTACGTCATCTATCTACTGGGGATAACATTGTGGACATCCCTGGATATTATTAATAGGTTACCGCGAACTATTCTTGTCATTTTCTGCTGGGGATGACGTGATTCATGGTAGCCTATTTAACTCTGATGGGGATGCTATTATACTCCCATGGTTTGAAACCCATGGTTTCCCGCATATGTAAGCATTATCAGGGGGCAGATTTCCTTTTGGCTGATGTTGTTTGTGGGTTTTTGAAGGCTCCTCTGACGGGGTTATCCCTCAGGTATCGAATCACCTTGCTGGGATAATCCGATGCTTATCCGGATGATAGGTTTCACTTGGCAGCTTGCATTAGGGAGCTAAATATCCAACCTTTTACCTCATTCTATTTTGAGGATGTGTATAACAGATTCCATCCTTGACGATGGATTACTAAAATTACCTCCGTCACCGGATCATTCCTGATGGTTTGCTGGGACTGAGCAATCTGTTAAACTTTATTGATCAGTACCCTACGCTTCGCTGGGGTTGCGCCAACAGCTGAACTGTCATCAGTCAGTACCCGACGCTTCATTAGTGTTGTGCCAACGGCTGTTCTTGATTTCGGTCTATACCCAAACTTCACTGGAATGGAACCAACGGTTGAACTTGACTTCGGTCTGCACCCGAACTTCTCTGGAATGGAACCAACGGTTAACTAGACTTCGGTCTGTTCCTGAACTTCGCGGGGGTTGTGCCAACGGTTGAACTGGCTTCAATCTGTACCCGAACTTTGCTAGGGTTGAGCCAATGACTGAGACTGGCTTTGGTCGGTACCCGAACTTCATTGGGGCTATGCCAACGGCTGAGACTGGCTTTGGTCTATACCTGAACTTTGCTTGAGCTGAGCCGACGGCTGAGACTGGCTTTGGTCTGTACCCAAACTTTGCTAGGGCTGAGCCAATGGCTGAGACTGGCTTCGGTCTATACCTGAACTTCACTGGGCTAAGCCAACAGCTGAGACTGGCTTCGGTCTGTACCCGAAATTTGTTGGGGCTATGCCAACTGCAGAATTAGACTCGGTCTGTACCCGGCGCTTCGAAAGTGGCAGTTTTCGGTAGTTTTAGGCAGTTCCTGCGTAGTTTTTCTATAGTTTACTTTGTTGTTCCCCAGACACGACTCCAGGATGAATATCAAGGGTCTCCGTCGGGTTTCCCTTTCTGTCAGATTTCCGCTGCTTAAACGCAGATTTTCAGGACAAACTGCTCAATCACGTAGCGCTTTTTCTTCAGATTTGACTTGGCAGCACATAAGAACTCCGTTTTGACCCAAACTGGTTTGAGCCCGGGGGAGTGGGACCCACCCTAGGGTGCCGTAGGTGGAGGTGCGGCAGTCACAGGTGGGCCCGCTTCCACCTGGGCTATTTAATGGGCTACGGGATTTTCATTTTTCAAGTTTTAGTTTTGAGTTCCAAACGGATTTCGATCTTCTTTTTCAGATCTACGAAGCTTGGACATCTATTTTCTGAATCCATCAGTTCCTACGCAATCAGCACATCTCAGGTAATGTTTTACGACCTTTTTTTTTCAAGTGTTGACCGTTAAAAGCATGCGAACCACTTAGGGGCCTTTCATATGCAATGTATGAAAAATGTATGCCTATATGACCTGCTAATTTTTTTTTTACTACATATGTATGCATATCTTACTGTAATGCACGTTTGGATTTAAGAAAATTTAGGTTCTGAGACAGTACTATTTTGCACTTTTTGATCAGTTTAGTCATCCTTTTTGAGGCCTAGTGAGCCTGGATTTTCAACTAAAAATGTCCATGGTAATTTGGCTACCATGTGAGGTTGACTTTTGATTTTTTTTCATAAATATGAACTATTTCTATTTTTGGGTAGGTGTGCTACTGAATGGCCACCTAGACATGTCTGTGTGCATGTGGACAGTTCATTTTACAAAGGAGACTCTAGCAAAAATTTTCCAAAATCATATGCTTTGAAAAACATGCATTTTTGACTCTACTGGGGATTTTTGACTGACCCATGCAGGTTTTTAGTTTCTAGGTTTTGAAAACATGCAGTTTTAACTTTATTGGGTATTTTTGACCGACCCATGCGTGTCTTAGGACCTAGAGATATAAGCTGGACTAATTAAAAATGATAAGCCACAGGTTTTAGGCTTACCACACCTTTTCTGAGGTGATTTGGAGTATTGGTGTATCTGATGGATCGCGATAGACCCGGCAGTTCCAGTCGGGTGTCCTCAGGTATCAGACGAGGAGGGCTTCTGATGTTCCTCAGCCTCGTCCGGCTCGGACTCCTCATAGACTGGTGGAGGCAGTGATTCGTCCAGCACAGGACGAGCAGCCACTTGATATTAACGATGAGGAGGCTCCTTTTGTTGCTCCTGTTTTCGCTCAGGCTCTACATGCGGAGGTTTATGGCATTGTTGTGCGGACGCTGGAGTTGTTGGGCAACTTGAGTCGCCATCCATCGAGATATCTTCATGCCAACGAGGTGAGTTGAAGTTTTCTCTTCTTGGATTTTTTTCTTCTTTTTTGCCATTCTCGGGGCACAGATTTTTGACATGGGTTAATTTTTGACGTAGGTTCCTGACTTTACGCATCCCCGAGGGAACTGGTTTAGTGTGCACTCCATGTATTATACTTTGCACGAGGATTACAGGGAGATCGTAGATGGCTGGGGCTTTCAGGCCGTTTTCTTGATCCTTCCCCGTCGTTGCCCCTGGGGTATATGAGGGCTTTATCTGAGCGCTGGTTCCACCAGACTCAGTCCCTTTATCTTCTAGATTGCGAGGTGATGATGACTCCTATGGATTGGAGATTTATCACCGGCATTGAGTTTGAGGGCAAGCCAGTGCCTGTCATGGCTGACATTACGCCCACTGTCGTTCTGTCCCTACTAGGAGTCCCTACGATGGCGTTCAAGGGTTGGATGGTCCGATCTGGTCCCTTGAGTATAAATGCCTAGGATGGGACTTTACAGGAGCCCCCGCTTGATGATCAGAGGGCTAGAGATCACATTCTGAGGCGATTATTTTTGTTAATCATCAGGGGTTATTTTTTGGCAGCCAACTCATCTACTGTGTCCTTTGCCTTGATTAGCTCCACTCGATATATAGAGCGCCTCAGTGACTATGATTGGGGCTCCGATACTTTTGCCTATTTTCTCCGTGGCATGCGCATGCTTTCGGAGGGTGTGACGGATTCTTGGTTAGAATTTTTCCCATTTCTAATGGTGAGTACATCTTTCTGTACCTTTTTGATTTCAGCATTCATTTTTTGTCAGTCTTGGTCACTAAGGACTTTTGATACGTACATGATCAGCTTTGGGCATTTGAGAGGCTTCCTTGCCTATGGCTCGCTTTTGCCCTAGGTCTGGAGACCTATCCTCGAGGACGGAGATGGCATCACTCCACTTTGACAGAGGTCCCTATTAATAAGGGATTCACTCACACCCGTTTTCAGTTGGAGCTTTTGACGACGGGTTCGATCACCTATACGTCGTATACCTCTGAGTTTTTCATCGTCGGATTCGAGGGAGGTGTCCCTACTAGTCGGGAGTTTATTTTGTCGACCCACAGAGTCCCTTTGTTAACGATGGAAGGTTGGGAGCTCTATTTTAGAGAGCGTGCCATTAGAAGCATTATGGGGGAGATCCGCATTCCCATTACTCCTCCAGCTTGGCATCATTGGCCATTGACCGTGCCATTGACAGATATCCCTATGGAGGGAATAGATGGCTTCGCCTTATCAGAGGGCCCTTACAGCCAGGTGGCATTTAGCAGTTGGTGGAGTCCTCGCACTATTGGAGCTCAGACTCGGGCCACCTAGTTCATAGCAGATATGGTGCCAGGGTCCGTGATGATGTCGGACTTGATAGCTTGCCTTAGAGAGCCTACTCATGCAGACTAGATAAAAGATCTGACCAGAGAGTTGGATTAGGCCAGTTTTTTATCAAGCACCTTGGTCGAGATTCGTCAGAGGCATCTTCTTTTTACCCATCCAGCTCAGGAGCGGGTCCCTCTTTCGGTCCATTTAGCAGCAGCTATGAAGGGGTAGATCCTCCCTTATACTGCCTTGACATGCCTGATAGCAGCGATTTTATAACCACTGAGGTGATGGAGCAGGTCGATCGCTTTGACACTAATGTCTTTGACTTCCTCTGATAGCTATTGGAGCTATATTTTTTGTCAGCCACTGTTTGAGCTATTTGGCGGTTGTGCCATCATTTTGATAGAGCACTGTATTAGTTGGGTGGTGGTGCCCCATTTCCCTGTATTTTTTACTTCTGCTTTGTATTATTAGACAGGGATGATGTCATGCAGTAGATAGTTTGTTATAAATATTCACGATCTTTTCTATCTATCGCATCATGTTTATATTTGCCATCATACATATATTATGTCATGTGTATGCATCCAGACAACTGCGACTTGATTTGACCTATGGATGGTCTTGTGGTACGGTGCTACAGATGACGTCGTCTGCGATCAGCTGTATTGAGCATTCACCACCGTCTGAGGTGGCAACATCATTAAGGTCGCGGTATGAGAGCCTGCCCTACCCAGTCAGAGGGACAGTGAACCACATGCTGGGGCATTCATTGGCCCTCGTAGATTTTCTGGTGCCGTCTGGATTTATTGATGGCATTTTACCCTTCTGGATACCTGAGAGACAGCTGTTCTTCTTTGGGCGGCATGAGTTGACGCCGACTCTCAAGGAGTACGAGCGATTTACTGGGTTGGCTCTGGATTTGTCTTGTGCTCATACTGCTATTAGTGATATGAGGAGACCGTTTACCCGTATGTCCAGTCTCTGTCAGAGCTTGATCAAGGACGAGATTGTGTCTAGACACGTGATCTTGATTAATTTCCTGATCGATCGATTTGGCGAGCTCGATAGCTATGATCGCCATGTTGAAAATTTTATTATTTCAGCAGAGGTATGGCATTTGGCCAAAGTAGACATTCTACTGATGTGTATTGTGGCATACGTCTACATTTCGCTTGGATCATTTGGACATGGGATTAGTAGTTGTGGTTCGAGCCCTCAGATAGGGTAGCACCATCGTCCAGATGATATTGGCTGAGACATTTAGATCCACCACACATTGTAGTACCCATCTAGAGGGGTTTTTAGGGGTAGCTCGGTCTTACTGTATATATGGCTGATGTCCCATATATGACCGATTGGATTCTTCAGGTCTCAGGGTTTTTGCTTTACTCATGAGACATCCACAGTTTACTCTTTCCAGCCTACGGAGTGCATTGATGTAGAGTCATGGTTGGCATTTTTGTCGGATATTGAGCATCCGTTCTCGATCTTGCCATGCTCAGGGCTAGCGTCCTCATATAGCTTTATCACCCATGCTTCTGGCCTGGATTATTTGCCCCTAGAGGGATTGAGGGGAGTGACTACCTATCATCCCCTGGCAGTCATGTGTCAATTCGATCAGCTGCAGAGTCTGCACCATTTTGAGGGGTCTACTGATCAAAGGACATCGGCTTCTTCTATGTCGTCCACCGACTTGGTTAGAGTATATGAGTGTTGGACTCATTGAGAGAGGGATGATTTCTCTGGTAGCCATTCGGGTCGTTCTCAGGAGTATTCTTACAGCAGCAAAGCCTCATTTATCTCTGATTGTGGACTCCGACGTGGAGGAGCCTATGAATGATCCGGATTTTCTTACCAAGGATGAGCTGTTCACTGGTTTGACAGCGGCTCTAGTGAGTGATCTGACGGCTATTCCTGCAGAGACGGATCTGGCTTTAGCGGACTCACTATTTAGGATAACCTTTGAGTGAGATTCGGCTAGAGCGCAGATGTTGGCTGCCTTGTCTAGAAAAGATTTAGCTTTTGCTAAGAGAGATGGACTCAGGGTCGCTCTAGATGCTGGATTGATTGAGCGGGAGAAGCTCTGATCTGCAAGAGATGCAGCTATTGTGGAGTGAGATGAGATCCACTCGGCTAGAGACGCAGCATATGTTGAGATCGAAGAGACTTTGATTGCTCGAGATGCAGCTTTTGCAGATAGGGATGAGGCTATAACTTCCCGTGATTTCCACATTGTTGATAGTGCTGCTCTTTAATCTTACACTCATGGTTTGGTCACCGAGATGAGTGCATATATGGATGACCATAGTGCCATCTTGCAGATGATCGTGGAGGTATTGAGCCGTATAGAGGCTGAGTGGATTGCACTTATAGCTGCTCCCCCATCTTTAGAGAGAGATGCCATACTGGCATTGCTGACCCGCTTATCCTTGGGTCCATATACTAGGTTTATTTTTCCTGCATAGACTAGATCAGCCATTTTTGTCATGTACAGGGATTATGTATACATTCAACAGTGTTATATATCACAGAAATATAGTTTTGATTCACTTCCTTGATTGGATATGTACTGTCATTGCTGAGTGATTACCACTTCTTTCATGACTTGCAGTTGTAGATATATCATGAGCTTCTCCTTGATGGGCTAATAGTTGAGATGTCAGGGAGTATCTCAGATGGGCCTGTTGACAAGGGTAGCTTGATAGAATTTGGCTTCTATTTATCTTTAGTGTCTTGGAATTGGTTTTTTATTTGTTTTTTATTTTTTCTTGAAGGTCAAACAGCACCGTAGATGGCTGCCTACGTACTCCCGGGTTGAGGGAGATCAGGTCATTCGTAATCAATCATGGTGAAGATAAATCGATGACCATTGCTGGCTTTTGGTTCCACTGGACCTATCACATCCATTCCCCACATGGAGAAAGGCCATGGTGAACTCATGTTGTGCAGCTCATTCGGAGGAGCGTGGATGGCATTTCCATGTATTTGACATTGAAAACATCTCTTAACGGGATCGTCGCAGTCAGCCTTAAGAGAGATCCAATAATGTCTAGTTCTTAATATTTTCTTGGCCAGCAAATGATCGCTCATGTGTGGACTACAGACTCCACTGTGGATTTTATCCATCAGTCTTTGGCCTTGCTCTTTGTCGAGGCATCTTAACATAACTATTCTAGCATCCCTTTTGTACATTGCATCTTCGCTCAAATAGAACTTCATGGACTTTTTGTGAATCCGCTTTCGCTCGGATTGACTTGCCCCAGATGGTGTGGATCCATCACGAAGATATTCCTTGATGTCTTGATACCAAGGCTACTTGATAGGAGGTATTTCATCTAATACTTCTCCAACGTAACTCCCATATGTCGGGGCTTTCTGAACTGTGAACTTGATGTTTGGAAATCCACTCTTATCGGATATGTGGATTAATGAAGGCAACTTTGCCAATGCATCAGTAAAGTTATTCCGACCCCGAGGAATATAAACGAAGGTTATGTCTTTGAATTCCCCGGATATTTTGAGGACCTGCCGATGATAGGGCAGTAAATGCAGTTCTTTGGTGAGATACGCGCTGGTGGTTTGTCTGATGACCAGCTCAGAATCTTCGAAGATGAGTAGGTGTTTGATAGACATGGATTGGGCTAATTTCAACCCCATTATACAGCCTTCATACTCAGTCGTGTTGTTGGTGTTGCCAAATTGAAGTTATGTAGCCACAAGATACTGCTTTCCTGCACCAGAGATGAGGACTGCTCGAGCTCCGACACCTTCCATGTTTACCGCTGTGACGCCCCCAAATTCCAGGACCGCCACTTGGTCTCTCGAATTCGGTTCATCACGTGCTCATGGTAATACATCACAATAATAATAATTAAATATCATACGATCACAGTGGAAAATCTATTCTAGAATAATTTACAATGATTTATTATAATTATTCCCCCAAGTCTCGCAACCTACAGTACTTAATAGATTACATAATAATATCAGTTAACGACTTATTACATAATCTAACTTAAGCTTAAACATAATCAAATCCAGTCTTACTACATCATCTTCATACAATATTAATATTTTTAAAACATAACAGACATAAGCTAGTTGGTAGCTTTGCCCTTGCCCTTATCAACGCCCGAAGGTTCACCATGCTCTACCTTAACTGAAATGTTTTAGGGAAAGCAAGAATGAGCACAAATTGCCCAGCAAGTAATATACAATAAGGGTGAGTAATAAGATTCTCAATTCTCGAAAGGGTATAACAAGATTTAATAGTTCAAGAATAACAAGAATATCAACAGTTCTCAATATCAGTCGCTAAGGACAGGATAATATCAATATGATTCAATAATAAGTCAATTCAAGATTTCAAATAATTGAATACTGAGTAGTCACTACGGACTATGAACTTCTACTAGAATTGACAGTAATAAACTGAAAATCCAACAAAAACAGGTACAACAGGTGATCAGCCTAAAGTACCCTTGTTATGCATAACAATCAACCATACTCAAGTGTGCACGTCGGTTCTCCGACAATTATATATTCCCTTCAAAGAAGGTTGTTCTTCTTAGTCAAATACAAGATCCCGCACCAATCAATTAGTTTGGGTTGCTTTTTAATAACATAAGTCCAGCCGAATCAAATGGCATAGACACTTTCATAATATTCAAGAACAATACTAAGTTCAACATGAATAATAGCTTTAATGAAATAAGAGTTCAAGTGTGCTAATTCGATTCAACCGATTAAATAGGAAACTAGTTCGCAATACACAAGATAGGATACTTGCATAGTAAAAGAGTATAAGTTAGGAAACTTTCACAATCATAGATTTCCTTGCATAAAGTAAATGCGTCGGTTAGGATACTTGCACTTTAAAAGAGTGCAAGTAAGAGAACTTGCCTTTAGCGTAGTTTATCCACGAAAAGCAATCAACACTTTCGAATTCCTATCGTAATACAGTTACGTATATATATGATATTCATTAGTCATATAATTTAACTTCACATTTTCTCTTTGAATATACGATCAACACATAAGCTAAGTTTTACCTAGCTACACAGTTATATAGAATATAATTTCTATCCTTAACGTTCCTTCTTTAGAGTTTAAACGCATTCTCATATTATATAAGATCTCAACAATTAGCAAACATGCTTGCTATTATTAATATCACATAAGACCACAATCTATACTAAATATATTTCATTTTAGCAAGTTATGGCATCTCCTTAAGTTAACCGTCAAAATCGGGTTCAAGTAACATCATATAATATCGCGTAGCATGTATTCATATTTAAAGGATACTTTCATGCTTGTATAACTTTTCCAAATCCAATCATACATGGTATAGGTTCTTAAGTTAATACTTAAAGCCATTCAAGGACACGAACTCATATGGTCTAACATGATTGCTTTTAAACACATAAGATATTCATATAACTTGTATTAGTCATGCTCATGAGTACTCGTATTGCATATATGTAGCTAGCATTGTTATTATCTTGAAAACATGCTTTGTTTATGCTAAACTTTAATCACGGCAACCAATCATGGTATATATATATGCATGACACATGAATGAGTCTAAGAGTACTATCACATGTGTCCATAAATATCAGAATTTAAATCTTCACGTATCGTGTTAATGCTCATGTGCAAGGCTTGTATTTCTATTGGTGAATCTTACTAATAGAGCCTAACATGTTCATGCTTCCTTACGAACTATATAAACACAAGTTAAGGCTTCACTCATATATTTCAAAGTTATCTAAACATGCTCATAACATCAAAATGACTATATAGCATTTACATGATCATATCCACCTTCAAACTTATATTTTTGTTAGGAATGAGCACTAGTTAGGTTCACATGTTCACATTCTATTACGGAACCAATATAGATAAGCTAACATGCACTTCATGTGTCTCTAGGTGGTACTAACGTGCTTGCAAGGTCAGTATGTAAACATGCTTTATATATGTTAACGTCGTTTATGAAACTTTAAATTCGTTTGCAAACTATGTGTCGTTTGGTTAACCATGCATGCTAATATACTAAAACATGCTTACATTGCCTCATTAGGTTTATATATATGTATTAATCATGCTCCCATGCTTGTTTAAACAAAAATCAAACAATTGGTACATAACAGTTTTGTTGCAGAATGCAGAAAACTGAACACAGAGGCTGGCGCTGCGGCGCGGCACAGTAGCTTAATACTGGCGCTGCGGCGCGAGTGGCGCTGCGTGCGGCGCTGCGGCGTCGAGGCAGTTTTCCGGTTCAGACGGCAGCGAAAACTGACCCAAAACCTCCCATTTCATCGATTTCAACATACCATACCCAGATATTAGACTTGTTTAACTTACTAACACATACATATATGCTTATATAACAGTCAATAGCAATTATCAATTCCCAATTTCATGAACTCTAACTAATTTACGAATTTAATGTATTTACAGAAATTGAAGAGGAACAATGGAAATGAAAGACTATTCAGTGGTTCCATCATGTGTGTATGTTCATATAACAACAGTATAAGGGTTCTACAACCCAATCATGAACCAATTTGGCATAATCAAGAATTTCAACAAAACTCAGAGAACAACAATGGAGTTCTTTTGACAGAAAATGAAAATGAAGACACGAAGAGGATTTATACCTCTGTTATGGAGTAAGCTTGCTGATGCTACTATAGAAATTCCTTCTGAACTAAATAGACAATCACAGTATACTCTCTTCTCTTAGAAATATTTCAGCAATGAAATGATGGTGCAGGGAGTTCCTTTATATAGAAGAATGAATACACAGTCCAAGCTTCTAACTCCCAAATCAAACTAACGGATTGTCAAATTGCATGAAGGTTATAGAATGGTAGGTATTTAGTTGTTAGAATCCATCATTAAAACCACTCCCTTGCTCATCATTGCTACAAGGCTATGGAAATTTATTGAGTTTAAGGAGAAGCAATAGGCTTAGGCCATAATGGCTGTGCACGTGAATGAGGGAAAGGAGAGTGACTATTATATTGGGACAAGCCAAGCAAATCTCAGCATTCTTACAAATGGACTATATGCTACACTTATGTTATATATTATATGTACTCTTAGGTTATAATTACAATGTTCTCCCCATAATGTAATAAATGCAATTTGAATACATATAATCTATGTACATTTTATCTTACCGATATAATACAATCGGATACTACCACATTACCTTATATCATATATTATTAAATTGTATTACTCAACAATTATTTATAATAGATCCATGATACATTATTTTAATGTATATCCACACATCATTTGTCACCTACATATATCATAACATATAGTTACTATACATTTAATTCGCATGCTTGCACATATAATTTCTCATCTTATAAATTGATTATTAATTAATAATATACACATATCCTACATCAATCAATATAATTGTTAACCTCCATAATAATTTAATTAACCTTTATATGATTAACTATCACTTTGATATAAATCTTATTATATTTATAAACACGTTGCTCATTATTATTATGTTTCTTGCAATAATAATCACATATTATTAATCAATCCTCATTAGTATTCTATAACAGTTAATTAATATTCTTCGATTAACAATTAATATAGATTAATTGTTCGCTTAAATTAATATAATCATTCTTATATTACGTCACTGTGCCACACAAGGCAATCAACGAGTTTATCACAAACTCCACCAATTTCTCAATTATTATAATTATTCAATTATATATAATTGAATTAATTCATCTCATAACACAAAATTATTTATATTCAAATAAATTCTCATTTCCATTAATATATTTATTTAATAATATATGGAAATTCTCGGGTATTACAACCGCTCCGTCAAAATACATTTTCCATGGTTGGACTGTATTCTCGGACTGGAGTTGTTAAATTGTCATGGTCCCATCATCCGAGAAATATGTCTCCAGGGGCTCAAACCCCTTTGAAGGTTCTTCAGCTAATTGATCTGCAATGCCTTGACCCTTGATTAACTTCTGAGTCACGTAGACAATGTCGAACTGTTGTAGGATTAAATGCCATTTGGATAGTCGGCAATTCAACATTGGTTTGTTGAATACGTATTTGAGTGGATCTATGCGGGATATGAGGTAGGTCGTATGCACATGCAAATAGTGTTGCAACCTCATGGCGGCCCACGCTAACGCACAACATGTCTTTTCAATCAGGGTGTATTTCTGTTCACCACTGCTGAATCTTTTGCTGATGTAGTAGATAGCTCTTTCTTTACTACTATCATCCTTCTGTCCTAACATGCAGCCCATTGCATTATTATTGATAGACAGGTACATGAATAAGGGAACTCCATCCCTTGGGGGTACCAAAATAGGAGCTTCAGTCAGCTGCTTCTTGATGGCAAGGAAGGCTTGTTGACAATCCTCATTCCATTTGGTGGAGGAATTCTTCCTTAAAAACTTAAAGATGGGTTCACAAGTTGCTGTGAGTTGGGAAATGAATCGGCTTATAAAGTTGATCCTTCCTAGGAATCCCCGTATCTCCTTCTATGTACGAGGTATGGGAATTTCAATAATGGCTTTGATCTTGGCAGGGTCGAGCTCGATGCCCCGATTGCTTACCAGGAATCCTAGCAGCTTGCCTGCTTTTACTCCAAAAGCACATTTGGCGGGATTCAGCTTGAGGTTATACTTACGTGACCTGTTGAACAGCTTTTTGAGATGGTCGATGTGATCATCCTCCCTCCGGGATTTGATGATGATGTCATTCATATAAACCTCTATTTCTTTGTGCATCATGTCATGAAAGAGGGCCATCATGGCTCGCTGATATGTGGCTCCGGCATTGATGAGGCTGAAGGATAGTCGTTTATAGCAGAAGGTTCCCCAGGGAGTGATAAAAGCTGTTTTCTCCCGGTCCTCTTCAACAACCATGATTTGATGATAACCAGTAAAGCAATCCACGAAGGAATACATGTCATACTGCGCAGTATTGTCGATCAGGATGTGGATGAACGGTACCGGGAAACTATCCTTGAGGCAGGCTTTGTTCAAATCCCGATAATCCACGCAGACTCGTACCTTCCCTCCAGGCTTAGGCACGGGAACTATGTTTGACAACCATTCTGGGTATATTGATACCATGATGATTCCGGCTTTGAATAGTTTAACAATTTCTTCTTTGACTTTTAAACTCCACTCAGGTTTCAATCGCCTGAGCTTTTGTATGACTAGTTTGAACCCTTCTTTGATGGGCATTCGATGGATGATAATATCAGTGGATAAGCCAATCATGTCTTAATGTGACCATGCAAATACATCTTGGTATTGTGTTAGGAGTTTAATCAGGTCGGCTTTTTGATTGGGTGTGAGGTCTGAACCTATTTGGATTTCTTTGATATTTTTGGAGGTTCATATGTTGATGGTGGTGGTTTGGTTGAGGTTTGGTTTGGGTTTGTCTTCGACTTATTCTTTGATCTCCACGGGCACCTCATAGTCATCTTCCTCCTCTTGATCAATATCCATCAAGTCGAAGTTCAGTTTTACATCAAAGTCGTAGTCATCTTGATAGGTTGGCATCTCATCAGTAGAGACACCCACATCCAATGCTTGGGTCCTGAAAACAAAAATGCTTTCATTAATATATACAACTGCTTAAATATACATGGCATTTGCAACGCATGACAAAAGTTACTGCTATTGCTGTGCAAGCAAAAGTAAGCAGTAAATGAAAGTATGATTAAAGGGAAGATGTACTTTCTGCCCTTTTACCCTTTTCGACTGAGGCAAGGGACACTGCTTCAGTTGTCCAAGGTCAAATCCTCATGAACTAGGAGGATCAGGGATTTGTGATTATCTATCTTATCTTGGATGATGACCGAGACATCCTTTATAATAGGGCCAGGGCTCTTCTTTGAACAACTCCCTTTTCCCTTCTTATTGCGAGGAATTAGGGCATGATCCTCGTCGTCGCTGTCTGGGAGTTCGTCATTCATGCCCTCGTAGTAGATAATGACACTCATGTTAGCAAATGGGTCTCGTCCTTCGTACATGATCTTTTCTTTTCCCTTTTCGCTGTCTGCCTCAGGCTTCAGGGCTTTTCTTTCATGGACAGGTATGATTGGAGGAAATAGCATGGCTAATACTGCAGTCATGATTTTCCTCGTAGGTTTCACCCATATGGCATTTGTGAGGTTTGGCAGCAGGATTATGGAGGCATGAGCCTTGGGATGTTTATATGGGTTCTAGCGGCTTGACCCGGATCAATATCCCAATCTTGCTCTCCCAGTATGACTTGGGATTTGGACTGGCATCTTGATACCTTGCTTATCCTTTCCCAGCCCTTTTCCAGGTTGGAAACCAGAAAGATACCATTTCTCGCCCCACTGTCATTACTTCGGTGGAGACTTTAGGCTTTAGGGCTGGTGCTCCGATAGGTAGATACTGAGTATCGCTCACCTCTAGAGCTTGAAAACTAGAAGGTTCAGTCCCCACATCCAGGCTGATCACTGGCATGTCCCCATGTATATATGTAGGGTACTCTGGTTCGGCATTCACTGTGATGAGGCTGCCGTTGATAATGTACTTGAGTTGTTGATGGAGGGTGGATGGCACTGCCCCTGCCATGTGGATCCAGGATTTGCCTAGCAATAAGTTGTATTCGGTGGCGATGTTGAGCACCTGGAAAGATACATAGAAAGTGTGTGGGCCAATCTCTAGAGGTAGCTCTATTTCCCTCATAGCCTGTCGGCGAGATCCATCGAAGGCCCGGATGACCATATGACTGGTTTTGATCCAGTTCAGATTGATCTTCATCCTTTCTAAAGTATCGTATGGACAAATGTTGAGGGATGATCCTCCATCGATGAGAACACCTCCGATCACATATCCGGAGGACATTACATCTATATACAGTGACTTGTGGTGGCCGGTTCCTTCTGCCGGAATATCATCGTCGGTGAAAGATATCACATTGCTATTGAAGATGTGCTCTATCATGTGACGAAATTTCTCGGTGTCCACTGTATGTGGTAACTGACCTTCTTCTAGTTCTTTCACCAGAATGTTGCGATGATCCTCTGAGGATAGGACCAAGTCGAGGATGGACACTTATTTAGGTGTGTCCTCTAAGCTTTGCACTATTTTGACTTCATGATGTCCCATCTGTTTGAGGAACTCTTTGATTTTCTCTTCAGCCACCTTCTCTTTTGCTTTGATGACTGGTTTGATTACCCTCTGAGGTCGATATAATGGATTGTCCTTCGGCACAACGGTAATTTTGTTTGAAGTGGAGCCTTCATTGTTCATGTAGTTCCATGGGACCTTCTTCAGACTGATGATTGGATACTGAGGTCTAAAAGGAAAGATTAGAGGCTGAGGTGCAGCCATCTTCATAGGATTTTGTATTTCTTGAACACCTTTCCCTATCAGTACCAAGGGTGTGAGGATTGACTCCTTATCACAGGATATGACAACCACTGTGTTCTGGTTCCATATAATGGGGATCAAGAGAGTGTTATTGTCTGGGAGATCGAGGATTTGATTTCCCCTTATCAGGTCCCCATTTTCGATCATGTCTTGAATCAGGTTACAAAGTGCCCAGCAATCCTCAGTATCATGGCCGGGTGAATTGGAATGGTACTGACATATTTGGTCAAGTTTGAATTTTCTGGCTCGAGGGTTCAATAGAGGTAACAAGTCGGCAACCATTCCTTCGTTGATTAGCATTTGAAGGATTTCTTTCATCGATTGATTTAGGTTGGTGAAGTTCCTCTGAAATAGGAATTCCCCATCCGCTCGGAGATTCTCTTCTTCGGCCACCCTGTTGGCCCAAAGATCATTCTCATTAGACTAGTATTGATTTCTTGGGGAAGTGATCTCCGGTGTGGGAGGATGATTGACAATGGACTAGTTGATTTGTTTCACTATACTCCTGGTGAGCTGATGCTGGTAAACGACCAGTTCTGCTAACTGCTCGATTTGCTCCTTGAGAGAATTTATTTCTTTCTCTATCAGAAATTACCTTTCAAAAATTCCCAACTATCTGGGCTGGTGTTGTTGGATTGAATTGATTCTCCCACATAACGGAGGTAATTGGATCCTTCTCCATTTGTGGTGCCCATCATGTTGACATTCTCCTTTTTATGTTGTGGCAGAGGATTGTCCTGCACATGGGGTTGCTCAAGCTTTGTGACAACAATCTCTCCGTTGATAATAAAGTCTTGTATTTTGTGCTTGAGAGACCAACAGTCTTGGGTGTCATGGCCTGGAGATCAAGAGTGATAAGCACACTTCTTGCTTGGGTTGAAATTCCGACCATTGGTGTTGGTTGGTGGAAGGAGTTAAACAATTTTCTTCTTGGCTGTCAGAAGTTTGAATACGTTCTGAAGTGAATCCCCTAGAGGGGTGAAAGTTCATCGACGCCTAACCTCCATATTTTTTTGAAATGGAGAATTTGAGGGATGTGCTAGATTTTGAAAAGGTCTATAATTCCTCCTTTGGATGGGCATACTATTTGACTCGCCCCTTGGATTTTGTCCTTGTAAAACTAAGGAGACTTCTTCGTCTTTCTTCTTGTGGACCCTATGGGGATTACTCCCGAAATTTTTGAACTGGATATGCTCAGCGACAGCTTCGAGGGCGGTTATATCTTTTATCTTACCGGATTTGAGCCCCAATTCGGCTATTTCTCCATGTTTGATCATTTCAGAGAAGTGTTTTCCTATGCGTGCTAGGACCCTCTCATAATAAGGCGCTTCTTGGATGTCGATAAAGGTCATGACTATTTCAGATTCAGTCATGGCTGGGATGACTTTTGCTAAGACCCGTCTCCATCGCTGGGCATATTCTTTGAATGATTCGGTGTTATTCTTCCTGATCTTGGTAATTTGGTATTTGTCTGGAGCCAGCTGAGATTGGAAGCTATATTGACCGAGGAAGGCGTGGGCCAGTTCTTCCCAACTATGAATTTTGGAGTTGTCTAGATGGGCATACCATGCTCTTGCCTATCCGGTTAGACTCTTCTGGAATAACTGCATTCGAAGCTTCTCGTCCTCTGCATAGGATCCGAGTTCTCCGATGAACACTTTTAGGTGTGTGTAATGATCTCCCATTCTATCATACTTCTTGAAGTCAAGATTTTTAAATTTTTCAGGATAACGAGCCCAGGGGAATATACAGAGGTCGGAGTAATTGACACTATTGAATGCCCCAATCCTTTTAATTGACCTGAGAGCTTCCTCCATTTGTTATACTTTCTTCATAATGTCACCAGCTTCCTATTCTTTGATGAGGGGGGTGATTTCAGGGGTTTTGTTGGTCGTGTCCTGGTTTTGTGGTCCAGGAATCTGAGTTTCGGCCTTTTTAGTCTCTTGACCGCCAGCACTACCACCAAATGCTCCTGGTTCTGAGTGAGCTTGAGATTGTTTCCCTTTAAGGGCCTTGGTTTGTTCTCGTAGGAAACCGGCTAACTCGGCTATCTGATTTTTTAGTCCTTCGAACTCTTCCCTGGATACCGGGGCGGATTCTGGTTGAGCACTAGAAGCCATGTCCGTGGATGGACTAGGTGCTTTCGATTTAGACCTAGTAACAGGATAAATTTTTACCTACAACAAAACGTAGGCGTGTCAATTCTCTGATGTAGGTAAGGACAGGATGCATGATGTGTTTTTTAGATTTTATCCTGCAAAATTGAGGTTAGTCGTTTTGATGGCAGAATGACATGGTATTTTGACAGGGAAAGTAAATCTTTCATTATGATATTTACATTGTGGTCCATGATACTTGGAGACTTAACATGGAATTGAAAGAGGAAGGCATAAAGAAGCTTCCTTTCGAATTTGGTTAATCAGAGGCTGACCTATCTCAGGTTACTCTCGTGGATTTTGTTTCGGCATGAAGGTTCCCAGATCATCGCAATCTACTAGAGGGAAATTAATCCGATCTTTCAACTGGAGCGAATCTGGGTGGTGCATTTTCATGAGCCCCAGAGACTTAGTCGTCCCCAGAGACATTACTTATCACTGACCGGGTTTTCCTCCTTGTGAGAGGGACACACAACATACATTCACATACATCGTGCCTCACCGTAGTGCATATGATGACATGGGTGCGAATCACTAAATATAGGTGTGAAGCACTAAAAAGCGGAAAAGCATTCATTCACATTCATTCAATGTAAAGATGCAGCATTCATACATTCAATAAAGACGCAGCATTCACTCATTCATTGACTGTGGAGACGTAGAATTTCACGCATTCAATATATTTTTGAAAGGAAAATGTTTGAAAAGATTTGAAAGCAGCCTAAGCCCTCTACTGTCCCCAGCAGAGTCGCCACCTGTCGACGTTGGTTTAAAAAATCCGCGGGTCGGGTCACAACCCTGATCTTTTAATCTCTTTCCTAAATTCTCTCTACCCTCACTCTTTTTATTTAGGAAAAAAGTTTTGAAGGGTTTTTTAGGAGAAAGGCCAACATGTATCATATCGATGATTTGAACGTTTTACAGAGTCGCCAGTTGGTAGATTTGAAATGGTTGTACCAACTCAATCGAGTTTTGTTTGAAAGAGGCCCAATTACGGGACACTGTCAAAACTTGATCTTTCAAAACAAAGTTTTGAGCTCGGGGGCTTGGTTAAGTGTGGGGTAGGTGTTAGGAACCCCACGACTCCCGTGTAAACACGGTACCGCATCTTTTCAATATTTTCCTTTAAAGTTGGAATGCGTGAGTTAATGCTATTTGAAAATTTGGCCTATTGATTTAATTGATTTAAAGTGGTGCTTTGCTTCGTTGAACCTATATACGAAGTGTTTGATTTGATTTGAAAATTAGTCTTTGATTTGATTTGCAAAAGCATTTAATTTGATTTTCTTTTGATTAAATTGAAAATGATGTTTTGAAAGCTGGGTTATCAAACCCTTATGCTAATATAGGAATTGAAGCCTGTTGATACTTCCAATTTTATCTTTATAGCCTTAAGGCTGCATGTGAATGGTAATTTATCGGGCTGCGAAGCATCCTCGACCACACAAAATAGACAAGTGTTGATTTCCTCATAGGTATGAAAACCATCAGAGGGACCCTGACACGACAATCAACATTTTTTTTCATTACATTGAGACCTTAAACTCGGATAACAGTTTTAAGGTCTGTTTACATGTACATTTCTATAGCAAAACTGGCAAGGTACAGTGGAAATCACAGTTTGTCCATCGTGGGAATTAGATTCTGATCATTTTGATCGTGAATCCCATGATTCCTACGCTCAAATGGGAGTAGCCAAAACCTGCACAGTTCAAATTTGTACAGAAACAGATAAATATCCCAAAATTGCCATAACAGAGGATTCATACAGTAAATCCCGGACTGCACGGCCAAACCATCTAGTTCCCACTAGATAGCTATCTAAGGGACGCGAGGTTGCTTTTGAAGCTGAAACTAGAAAGAAAGCTAGATTTAAGGAAATCTCAACCATTCTAGCTTCCCGGTTTAGTGTAGATGTTTTGAACCGTTTGAAAACTAGAATTGGCGAGATTTAAATAAATCTAGTCCGCCTACAGATATGTCAGTGCCAATTCATATAAGATGAATATTTAAAGCAGCAGTTGAATAGAAAGTGAGTAAAGCAATATATATATATATAAACAAATATATATAAAACTGTAAAGGGCGATGGGTTTTCACGCCGGTGCCCGGACAGGAATTGAACTATATATATATATATATATATATATATATATATATATATATATATATATATATATATATATATATATATATTGACAGAAACGTAGTCAACCAAGACTGGGAAGAGGACCAGTGATGGTGAAGGCTGCTTATATATGCATAAATATATATAAAAGCAGTAAAAAGACCACAGAATGATCCAGGCCGAACTGGAATGTAAATATACAGTAAAATAGACAACTAGGGACTGGGAAGATAACCCATTAATGGTGAAGTGTGAAAAAATAGTATGAAGGCCACGAAATAGTCCAGGCCAGACTGGAATGTAAATTGCAAAAAAAGTAGTCAACTAGTGACTGGGGATATCACCCAGTATGGTGAAGAGTGCAAAAACAATATAAAGGGCGATGGGTTTTCACGCCGGTGCCTGGACTAGAATTGAAATGTAGTCAACCAATGTTGTGAAGAGAACCAAATTATGGAGAAAATCGCTCATATATGCGCAGATATATATAAAAGCGGTAAACTACCTTGGATTTGGCATCCGGGCTTGACAGAATTGAAATGTTAGTATATATATAGTTAAATATATACAAAAAATAGGCCAAACCCAGACTGAGAAGATAACCCGATCCGGCGAAGTTTCTAGAACGTGTGTGTTAATGCATTGAAGCTTCTGGAGCTGGCGGATCATCAATCCGAGTTGTAGAAATGCCAGAAAATCAATTTATGTACAAAAATGTACCAAATTTTGACGAAAACGACCACGAAACTATGTTCCGGGCATTTTTAGAAAACGAAACTTAACGTGCAAGTGTATAAAAGTACGAAGAAGGAATATTCACTTTCTAATCGTGAAAATACTTACAATGGGCTGCTACACGGGCGTTTTGCCAAATCGTAGGCTCTATACGTCCAAATCTACATGTTATTTTCTGATATGTGGTAGTATATGGGTATATCTACGTGTTAGAGTGAAAATATTTTGTAAGAGGTGTAAAAGTCATAAAATTGAACTAGCAGAGCTTCGCTGCGTTTTTATTTTTTTAAAATGAAGGGGGGCACCTTTATTTATAGGCCAGGGAGCCTCTACTCTACCTGCTGCTATCGCAGGTAGAGGTGCGGCTCCTCTTGTGGGGCCCATGATGCCGGGTTCTGTCATCTCGAAGTACGTACACCTGATAAAACGTCCAGTCAAAGTCAAAACTTTTTAACTTTTGAACGGAGCATCCGTTTGAGGCGTGTAATACCTTTTCAGAAAGCCCTCGTCGAGAGTGTCGCAATGACATGGGATAAAACATTTTCCAGGTCCAAGAAGATGGGTGCAAAACCAGGTCTTCGATTCCCCGCAGTTTGTCCGTTGAGCTGTCTTGCGCTGTTTGCACTCGGGATCGTTGTTATGGTTCATTCTGACTTTGATGGCATTAATTCGGCTTAAGTTTGACCGAATCAATTGAGAGTTGATAAAATAACCATTTTGCCCCTCCTGGGGTGGTCCTTGGTGGATCTGGCTTCCCAGGGTTATCTTTGGGGCTTAACTGCACTTCCCGAATTGATGTCGGGGCTGATCTATACTTCCCGGACTGAGACCGGGGATGATTTAACACATTCTAGGTCGATGTCAAGGTTGATCTGTACCTCCCAGGTTGATGTCGGGGATGACTTGACGGCCCGATATTGAGATCGGGATTGATCAGAATCTCCAAGGTTGCTGCCGGGGCTAATTTGGACCTCTCGGGCTACTACCGAGGCTGATTTGTACCTCTCGGGTTGCTGCCGAGGCTGATTTGAAGGCCCGATATTGAGATCAAGGTTTGAACTGATAGTCCGATGGGAGATCGGGGTTGATATGATAGACGGTCCGATTGACGGTCGGAGATGGATTGATAGTTCGATTAACGATCGGATTTGGATTGACGGTCCGATTGACGATCAGAGATGGATATACAGTTTGATTAGAGATCGGAGCTGGATAGGCTATCCAATTGGAGATCGAAGCTGGATAGATGTCAGATTAGAGATCGGGGCTGGATAGACGGTCTGATTAGAGATCGGAGTTGGATAGACGGTCCGATTGGAGATCGGAGATGGATTGATGGTCTGATTGACGATCAGAGATGGATTGATGATCTGATTGACGATTGGAGCTGGATTGACTGTCCGATTGACGATCGGAGATGGATTAACAATTCGATTGACGATCGAATCTGGATTGACGGTCCGATTAGAGATTGGAGCTGGATTGATGGTTCGATTGACGATTAGAGATGGATATACGGTCCGATTGGAGATCGAACCTGGATAGACGGTCCGATTAGAGATCGAAGCTGGATAGACGGTCCAATTGGAGATCAAAGTTGGATAGACGGTCCGTTTGGAGATCAGATATGGATTGACGATCGGAGCTGGATTGACGGTCCGATTGACGATCGGAGATGGATTGACGATCCGATTGACGATTGGAGATGGATTAAAAGTTTGATTGACAATCGGAGCTGGATTGACGGTCCGATTGGAGATTGAAGTTGGATAGAATATCGATATTGGTGATCGGATTTGGGTTTATCGATATTGGGGATCAGATTTTACTGAATGATCTACATTGGTGGCCTGATTTGGATTGGAAGCCCGGTATCAGTACCGGGGTTGATTTGATTGATGGCTTTGCCCTCCTATAGTGTTAGTATTGGGGAAAAGAAAATTTTGAGTGTCTACACTGGTGATGAACCTCCAGTCCATAGGGGTCATCACCACCTCACAGTCTAACAAATGAAGAGATTGAGTCTTGTGGAACCAGCGCTAAGACAAAGCCCTCATATAACCCTAGGGGCAACGGTGGGGAAGAATAGAGAAGAAGCCTGAAACCCCTAGCCATTAACGATATCCCTATACTCCTGGTGCAAAGTATGGTAGAGGGAGTGCACATTGAACCAGTTCCCTCTGGGCTGCGTAATGCGGGAACCTGCATCAAAAGCCAACCCATGTCAAAAATCTGTGCCCCGAGAATGGCAAAAGAAAGAAAGAGAATCCAGAAATAAGAAAACTTTAAGTCACCTCATTGGCATGAAGAAATCGCGATGGATGACGACTCAAGTCTCCCAGCAACTCCTGGGTGGGTACAACAATGCCCGGAAGCTCCGCACGTAGGGCCTGGCCTGGGACGGGAGCAATAAAAGGAGCCTCCTCATCATTTATATCAATCAGCAGCTCGTCCTGGGCTTGACAAATCACCGACTTTGCTAATCTATGAGGCGGTCCAGCTGAACGTGGCTGAGGAACATCACAAGCTCGTCTCCGTCTAACTCCTAAAACTTCCCTGCTGCACGGCCGAGTCTGTCTCGATCCATCACCTGGATAAAGTCTCCAAATCAACTCAAAAGGGGTGTAGTAAGCCTAAAACATGTGGCTTATTAATTTAAATTAGTATTTTATGCATTTCTAAGTCCTAAAACATGCATGGGTCAGTCAAAAATCCCCAGTAGAGTCAAAACTGTATGTTTTTCATGAAGCTAAATCCTAAAAACGTGCATGGGTCAGTCAAAAATCCCCAGTAGAGTCAAAATCGCATGTTTATTAAATGCTCGGGCTTTTGAAAAAATTTCGCCAGAGTCACCTTTGAAAAATGGACTGTCCACATGTACATAGGCATGTCTAGGTGGCCATTCAATAGTACACCTTCCCAAAAATAGGAACAGTTCATGCAATAAAATCAAAAGTAAACTTCACATGGTAGCCAAATTATCATGGACATTTTTAGTTGAAAATCCAGGCTCACTAGGCCTCAAAAAGGATGAGTAAACTGATCAAAAAGAGCAAACTATGATTGTCTCAGAATCTGAATTTTCTTACGTCAAAACATGCATTACAGTAAAATATGCATACTTATGAAGTCAAAAAATATTTAGCAGGTCATATAAGCATACATTTTTCATACATTACATCTAAAAGCACCCTACGTGGTTTACATGCTTTTAACGGTCAAAACTTGCGAAAAAAAGATGTAAAACGCTACCTGAAGTGTGCAGAACCCGTGGAAGCTGACGGAATCTGAAAAAAGCTTCCCGAACTCCATAGATCAAAAAATGAAAATCAGATTCCGTTTGAAACTCGAAATGAAACTGATTTCAAATGACTCCCGCTGCCCAATATAAAGCAACCGTAGAAGCTGGCCCACCTATGGCTGCCGCACCTCTACCTTCTACTCCTCAGGGTGGGCCCTGTTTCTTTCGTCTTGGATCGGTTTGAGTTGAAACGTAGTTTATATGAGTTGAAAAGTAAAATCTGAGAAAAAATCGCTACGCGATTGAGCGGTTTGTCCTGAAATCCTGCGTTTCAGCAGCGAAATCCTGACAGAAAGAGGACCTTTCTGAAAGCCATTGGTATTCATCCCAAAGCAATGTCCGGGGACCAATGATGAAGAATACTGAAAAAATGCGCAAAACTGCAGAAAAACTGAGCAAAATTGCAGAAAAACGGCGTAAAACTTCCGAAAAACGGCGTAAAACTACCAAAAACTGCCACTTTCGAAGCGTTGGGTACAGACCGATGACAGTTCAACCATTGGCACAACCCCAGCGAAGCATTGGGTACAGATTGATGATAGTTCAGCGTTGGCATAACCCCAGCGAAGCTTCGGGTACAGACTGATGACAGTTCAATCGTTGGCACAACCCCAGCAAAGCGTCGGGTACTGAACGATGACAGTTCAGTTGTTGGCACAACCCCACCGAAGCATTGGGTACAGACTGATGATAGTTCAGCCATTGACACAACCCTAGTGAAGCGTCGGGTACTGACCGATGACAGTTCAACTATTGGCACAACCCCAGCGAAGCGTCAGGTACAGATTGATGACAGTTCAGCCATTGGCGCAACCACAGCAAAGCGTCGGGTACAGACTGATGACAGTTCAGCCGTTGGCACAACCCCAGCGAAGTGTCGGGTATAGACCGGTGACAGTTTAGCCGTTCGGACAACCCCATCAAAGCGTCGGGTACTGACCGATGACAATTCAGCCATTGGCACAACCCCAGCGAAGCGTCGGGTACTGACCGATGACAGTTCAGCCATTGGCACAACCCCAGTGAAGTGTTGGGTACTGACCAATGACAGTTCAGCTATTGGCACAACCCCAGCGAAGCGTCGGGTACAGACTGATGACAGTTCAGCCGTTGGCACAACCCTAGCGAAGCGTCAGATACTGGCTGATGACAGTTCAACCGTTGGCACAACCCCAGTGAAGCGTAGGGTACAAACCGGTAACAGTTCATTCGTTGGCTCAACCCCAACGAAGTATCAGTTGTTGGCTCAACAGCAGCGACGTCTCAGCCGTTGACGCAACCCCCGTGAGGCATCGGAAGTAATCCGGTGACGGAAGCAATATAATAATCCATCCCCGATGATGAAATCTGTTATACACATCCTTAGAGGGAGTACCAAGAAGGATTGGTTATTCAACCTCCTGTGGAAAATTATCGGTAAATTATCGTCAGAATAGGCATCGATAGAGCCTACTGAGGTAGCTCAGAAACAAAGATGTATCCCCAGCGGAGAAACCGACAGAAAGGTACATTGGCATCAATCGGAAGGAAGTTATGCCCCATGAAGAGTATCGGCAGGTATGGGAAACCATTAGTCTCAAACCAAGGTAGCATCAATAATGTCATCCCCGTCAGAGTCAACAAAGCTATCACGGAGAAAGTCATCCCTAGCAGAAAGTGATGAGAAAAGTCTAGGATAGCTTAACTCTGATATCCTACCAGTGACTGCATGATAATGCTGCAACAAGGGTTATCACGGGTAACATTATCCCCAACAAAAACTAACGTAATCAATCAGTGATAACCCTACCCCCTCGAAGGTATCTAACATTCATCGTCTATCCTGCCATGCATTTCTTTGTCGTTGCATTTGTATTTCTAGTGTCTAGCAATCTTTATCATGTTCATTGCACTACATTGCATGAACATGATAAAGAGGAGCATCTGTAGACACTCAAAATTTTGTTTCCTTGTTACTAACACTGTAGGAGGGTAACACCGTCAACTCAACCCCGGTCTCAATACCTGGCCCTTAAATCAACCCCGGTCTTAATACCGGGCCATCAGGTCAGCCCCGATCTCAACCCGGGAGGTACAGGTCAGCCCTGGTCTCAACCCGGGAAGTATAGATCAGCCCTGGTCTTAACCCGGGAGGTACAAGTCAGCCCTGGTCTCAACCCGAGAAGTACAGATCAGCCCCGATCTCAACCCGGAAGGTATAGGTCAGCCCCGGTCTCAACCTGGGAGGTACAGGTCAGCCCTGGTCTTAACTCGAGAGGTACAGGTCAGCCCCGGTCTCAAATCGAGAGATACAGGTCAGCCCCGGTCTCAACCTGGGAGGTACAGGTCAGCCCCAGTCTCAACCCAAGAAGTACAGGTCAGCCCTGGTCTCAACCTGGGAGGTATATGATAGCCCCGGTCTCAACTTGGGAGGTCAGGTGAACATTAGAAACAATCCTGAAACATCACAACATCTCCAGAGGAAAACCTAGAAGGACCAAGTCAGTCGTAGAGACAACACTGAGGACAAACAAACTCGAATGGGATCCAAACCTTGGAAACAACCCCAGGAAGTCAGTTGAAGGCCATGCCAACACTAAAGGCAACCCCGAGAGGGGAAAAATGGTCATTTTACCAATTCTAAGCCGATTCGATCAAACTCAATCTAAATTGATGCCACCAAGATCAGAATGAACCATAACAATTATCCCGAGTACAAACAGCGCAAGACAGCTCAACAGACAAACTGTGAGGAATCGAATACCTGGTTATGAACTCGTCTTCTTGGACCCGAAAAATATTTTATCCCATGTCATTGTGACACTCTCGGCGAGGGCTTTTTAGAAAGGTACAGCACGCCTCAAACGGATGCTCCGATCAAAAGTTAGAAAGTTTTGAACATGACATCGCATTGCTCAAAGTGCACGTACTTCCATGCAACGCAACCTACCACGCGGGCCCTGCCACATGGAGCCGCACCTCTACCTGTGGTAGCAGCAGGTAGATCTGCTTCTCCTGGGTCTATATATATGAGCTCACCCCCAGCTCATTTCAAGAATTCAGAAACGCTCTGAACCCCTGCCTGTTTGGTTTTCCAGCTATTTTCTTGTCTTCCAAATCCCAATTTTTTCACTCTAACACGTAGATATACCCACATACTACCACATATCAAAAATTAACCGATAGATTTGGACGTATAAAGCCTATGATTTGTCAAAAAGCACGTGTAGCAGTCCATTGTGACTATTTTTACGATCAACAAGTTTATATTACTTCATTACGCTGTTATACACTTGCATATCAAGTTTCTATTTCTAAATATTCCCGGAACTCAGTTTCGTGGCTGTTTTAGTTAAATTTTGGTACATTTTAGTACCTAATAGCATTTTCTGGCATTTCTACAACTCAGATTGACGATCCGTCGCTTCTAACAGCTTCTATATACTTGTATCTTCGTTATTAGCAACTTTGCCAAACTGGGTTATCTTCCCAGTCTGGTTTTGGCTTTTTTTGTATATATTTAACTTTATATAAACTAACTTTTCAATTCTGTCAAGCCCGAATGTCAAATTCGCTGTAGTTTACTGTTTATATATATATACACACATATATATGCACTTTTCACTGGACTGGGTTATCTTCCAAGTTTCGGTTTGACTATTTTTTTTCTAGACTTAACTATATATATATATATATATATATTTACATTACAGTTCGGCTTGGATCATTCTGTGGCCTTTTTACTATTTTTGCACCATTCACCATACTAGGTTATCTTCCCAGTCCTGGTTTGACTAATTTCTGTCTACATTTACCTATACATATATTTACATTCCAGTTTGGCCTGGATTATTCTGTGGCCTTTTTACAGCTTTTATATATATATATATATATATATATATATATATATATATATATATATATATATTCAATTCCAGTTCGGGCATCGGAGTGAAAACCCACCACACTTTATCGCTTTTATATATATATTTTTATTATGTCCGGCCTGGATCATTCTGTGGCTTTTATACAGCTTATATATATATATATATATATTTTAATTCCAGTCCGGGCATCGGAGTGAAAACCCACCGCCCTTTACCGCTTATATATATATATATATATTTCTATTCTGTTAAGCCTGGATTACTCTGTGACTCTTTACAACTTTTATAAATATATATATATATATGTATATATATATATATATATATATATATATATATTTATATTTCAATCCGGGTACCGGCGTGAAAACCCATCGCCCTTTACCAATTTCATATAATTATCTATATACATTGCTTTACTCATTTATAATTAAACTGATGCTTTAAATATTCATTTTACATGAATCGGCACTGACATTTCTACGGGCGAACTAGATTTCTTTAAATCTCGCCAACGGGAAGCTAGAATGGCTGAGATTTATTTAAATCTAGTATTTTTCTAGTTTTAGTTATGAAAGCAACCTCGCGGCCCTTAGATCGTTATCTAGTGAGAACGAGACGCTTCGGCCATGTGCGAACCAGGATTTACTGAATGAATCCTTGGTTCTGACGATATTTGGATATATATATTTCTGTACAAATTTGAGCTGTGCAGGTTTATTGGCTTCCCTTTTGTGAGCCTAGGAATCATGGGATTCATGATCCAATTGATCAGAATCTAATTCTCACGATGGAAAAACTCCACTAAACAAATGTATCCTGCCAGTTTTTCTGTAAAAAATGTATACACAAAAGACCTTAAAACGGTTATCCGGATTTAAGGTCTCAACATAGTGAAAATATTGTTTGTCGTGTCAGAGTCACTTCGATGGCTGTCATATCCATGAGAAGACCGACACTTGAATTTATTTTTGTGGCCAAGGTTGCTTCGCAGCCCGACAATCACAATTCAAATTGAGCCTTATGGCTGAAAAGATAAAACTAAAGTATCGATATGCTTCAATTCCTATGTTAGCATAAGGGTTTGAAAACCTTCTTTCAAAACATCATTTTAATCTTATCAAAAAGAGAAGCTTTTGCAAATCAAAATAAACATTTTTGCAAATCAAATCAAAGACTTTTTGCAAATCAAATCAAACCCTTCGTATATAGATTCAACGATGCATAAACATACTTCCAATCCAAGCATAGGCCCAATTTCTTCTAACATTCACACACACACATTGAAGATTTAAAAGGGAAATATTAAAAAGATGTGGTACCGTGTTTACACGGGAATTGTGGGGTGCCTAACACCTTCCCCACACTTAACCAAGCCCCCGAACTCAAACTTCGGTTTCAAAGATCAAGTTTCGACAGCGTCCAACAATTGGGCCTCTTTTCAAACAAAACTCGGTTGAGTTGGTACAACCATTTTAAATCTACCAACTGGCGACTCTGCAAAACGTTCAAATCGTCGACATAATACATGTTGGCCTTTTTCTAAAAAACCCTTCAAAACCTTTATCACAATAAAAAGAGTAAGGGTAGAGATAACTTATGAAGAGAGAAAGATCCAGATTGTGACCCGACCCGCAGATATTTTCCCGACATCGACAATGCCATTACCTTCTTAAATAATTATTCTTCATTTTATGGTATGACCCTTTAGGTTCTCCATATTAAATCGGTTGTGAATAAATCAGTTAGAACAATTCTAATCTTATTTAAATAATTAAATTAAACTAATAATCTATTTAAATAAATAATATTTATTCTACAATAGGGATAAGCCTCCCTAGAGATCAACGAATATTCAGATAATATAGATTTCAACATTAATCATAAAAGAACCTGTGAGTAAATAGTTACCGTACAATTCAATCCTTCCACCATACAATGTCCCAATTAAATATAAGACATGGAATTACTGTCAAGTCTTATTTTTTTTAATTATAAGTATTTTGATTAGAAAATTCACAACTCTAAATAATGCAAATTAGAAACTCCTTTCTAATTTCATTCTGCATTGGCCAAGGACTACTGGGTTGTCATTTAACGAATCATTTAGGACATATCTCTTCTTTTACTAGAAGTGGTAGATTCTTTAATGATCATTCATTATCTCCATATGTAACTCATTAGACCCAAGCATACCCTTTGATATACCCTAAAGGTCTTAAGGAATAAGTCAAAGTATAATTCATTACACACAAGATACTATGATGATCCCAAGTCCAAGGATTACTTGTACTACTATCACATTAGGAAGTCCTATTGACAGGCAAGTAAAACTTTATTAGGTATTGTGACGCCCCCAAATTCCAGGACCGCCACTTGGTCTCTCGAATTCGGTTCATCACGTGCTCATGGTAATACATCACAATAATAATAATTAAATATCATACGATCACAGCGGAAAATCTATTCTAGAATAATTTACAATGATTTATTATAATTATTCCCCCAAGTCTCGCAACCTACAGTACTTAATAGATTACATAATAATATTAGTTAACGACTTATTACATAATCTAACTTAAGCTTAAACATAATCAAATCCAGTCTTACTACATCATCTTCATACAATAGTAATATTTTTAAAACATAACAGACATAAGCTAGTTGGTAGCTTTGCCCTTGCCCTTATCAACGCCCGAAGGTTCACCATGCTCTGCCTTAACTGAAATGTTTTAGGGAAAGCAAGAATGAGCACAAATTGCCCAGCAAGTAATATACAATAAGGGTGAGTAATAAGATTCTCAATTCTCGAAAGGGTATAACAAGATTTGATAGTTCAAAAATAACAAGAATATCAACAGTTCTCAATATCAGTCGCTAAGGACAGGATAATATCAATATGATTCAATAATAAGTCAATTCAAGATTTCAAATAATTGAATACTGAGTAGTCACTACGGACTATGAACTTCTACTAGAATTGACAGTAATAAACTGAAAATCCAACAAAAACAGGTACAACAGGTGATCAGCCTAAAGTACCCTTGTTATGCATAACAATCAACCATACTCAAGTGTGCACGTCGGTTCTCCGACAATTATATATTCCCTTCAAAGAAGGTTGTTCTTCTCAGTCAAATACAAGATCCCGCACCAATCAATTAGTTTGGGTTGCTTTTCAATAACATAAGTCCAGCCGAATCAAATGGTATAGACACTTCCACAATATTCAAGAACAATACTAAGTTCAACATGAATAATAGCTTTAATGAAATAAGAGTTCAAGTATGCTAATTCGATTCAACCGATTAAATAGGAAACTAGTTCGCAATACACAAGATAGGATACTTGCATAGTAAAAGAGTATAAGTTAGGAAACTTTCACAATCATAGATTTCCTTGCATAAAGTAAATGCGTCGGTTAGGATACTTGCACTTTAAAAGAGTGTAAGTAAGAGAACTTGCCTTTAGCGTAGTTTATCCACGAAAAGCAATCAACACTTTCGAATTCCTATCGTAATATAGTTACGTATATATATGATATTCATTAGTCATATAACTTAACTTCACATTTTCTCTTTGAATATACGATCAACACATAAGCTAAGTTTTACCTAGCTACACAGTTATATAGAATATAATTTCTATCCTTAACGTTCCTTCTTTAGAGTTTAAACGCATTCTCATATTATATAAGATCTCAACAATTAGCAAACATGCTTGCATATTATTAATATCACATCAGACCACAATCAATACTAAATATATTTCATTTTAGCAAGTTACGGCATCTCCTTAAGTTAACCGTCAAAATCGGGTTCAAGTAACATCATATAATATCGCGTAGCATGTATTCATATTTAAAGGATACTTTCATGCTTGTATAACTTTTCCAAATCCAATCGTACATGGTATAGGTTCTTAAGTTAATACTTAAAGCCATTCAAGGACACGAACTCATATGGTCTAATATGATTGCTTTTAAACACATAAGATATTCATATAACTTGTATTAGCCATGCTCATGAGTACTCGTATTGCATATATGTAGCTAGCATTGTTATTATCTTGAAAACATGCTTTGTTCATGCTAAACTTTAATCACGGCAACTAATCATGGTATATATACACGCATGACACATGAATGAGTCTAAGAATACTATCACATGTGTCCATAAATGTCAAATTCTAATTCTCGTCATAACATACCAACGTTCACGTTCAAAGCTTATACTTTATTAGTATAGTTCATTAATAAGGTCTATCATGTTCATGCTTCCTTATGACACCTACATATGTAAGTTAACATGCTTTTCATGTATTTCAAGGCCCTATAAACATGCTCGAAAAGTCAGAATGTATACATGCTTCATATATGTTAACGTCGTTTATGAAACTTTAAATTCGTTTCCAAACTATGTGTCGTTTGGTTAACCACGCATGCTAGTATACTAAAACATGCTTACATTGCCTCATTAGGTTTATATATATGTATTAATCATGCTCCCATGCTTGTTTAAACAAAAATCAAACAATTGGTACATAACAGTTTTGCTGCAGAATGTAGAAAACTGAACACAGAGGCTGGCGCTGCGGCGCTGCGGCGCGGGCTGCGGGCGCGTGTGGCGCTGCGGCGTGGGCTGTGCCGCTGCGGCGTCGAGGCAGTTTTCTGGTTCAGACTGCAGCGAAAACCGACCCAAAACCTCCCATTTCATCGATTTACCCAGATATTATCCTTGTTTAACTTACTAACACATACATATATGCTTATATAACAGTCAATAGCAATTATCAATTCCCAATTTCATGAACTCTAACTAATTTACGAATTTCATGTATTTACAGAAATTGAAGAGGAACAATGGAAATGAAAGACTATTCAGTGGTTCCATCATGTGTGTATGTTCATATAACAACAATATAAGGGTTCTACAACCCAATCATGAACCAATTTGGCATAATCAAGAATTTCAACAAAACTCAGAGAACAACAACGGAGTTCTTTTGACAGAAAATGAAAATGAAGACACGAAGAGGATTTATACCTCTGTTATGGAGTAAGCTTGCTGATGCTACAATAAAAATTCCTTCTGAACTAAATAGACAATCACAGTATACTCTCCTCTCTTAGAAATATTTCAGCAATGAAATGAAGGTGCAGGGAGTTCTTTATATAGAAGAATGAATACACAGTCCAAGTTTCTAACTCCCAAATCAAACTAACGGATTGTCAAATTGCATGAAGGTTATAGAATGGTAGGTATTTAGTTGTTAGAATCCATCATTAACACCACTCCCTTGCTCATCATTGCTACAAGGCTTTGGAAATTTACTGAGTTTAAGGAGAAGCAATAGGCTTAGGCCATAATGGCTGTGCACGTGAATGAGGGAAAGGAGAGTGACTATTATATTGGAACAAGGCCATATATCAGCATTCTATAATTTGTATATATACATAACACTTATGCCAAAATATGTTACATGTATATATACTATATAATTAGGCCACAATTATAGTTACAATGTAATTCAAATGATACTAACATGGATTTACATAATGTAATAAGTGTGAATTGTGCACATATAATTCATGTACATTTTTATCATACTGGTATAATTTAATCGGATGTTATCACATTACATTATCTCATGTATTATTAAATTGTTCACCATATATTCATGATGTCTCACTTTATTAAAATTAATAGTTTACAATATGTTCATGATATATTATACAGTGTATTCTCACATATTTATTGTCACATCAGTATTATCATGCATTCATAACATATAGTTTTAACATAATCACATTATGCTTCATGTAATATATAGTTTCTATGTGTAATATATTCGCATTGCATTATATAACATAGTTTATGTATATACATGCATGGTCACACTTAAGTGTCTCTCTACACTATATAATATAGTTGTATACCATATACTTTATATATTCAAATATTGCACATTTGCACATATCAATTAATAGAATCTTATTATATTTATAAACACGTTGCTCATTATTATTATGTTTCTTGCAATAATAATCACATATTATTAATCAATCCTCATTAGTATTTTATAACAGTTAATTAATATTCTTCGATTAACAATTAATATAGATTAATTGTTCGCTTAAATTAATATAATCATTCTTATATTACGTCACTGTGCCACACAAGGCAATCAACGAGTTTATCACAAACTCCACCAATTTCTCAATTATCATAGATATTCAATTTAATATAATTGAATTAATCATTCTCATAACACAAAATCATTTATATTCAAATAAATTCTCAATTCCATTAATATATTTATTTAATAATATATGGAAATTCTCGGGTATTACAAGTATTCCATAGCCAGTCACATTCAGTGAACTTATTCTCCAATAAGCACCTACATACTTGCTTTAGTGTCTCCACACAAATGATCATGACATCAATCATCCTCATCCAATAAGCAAGTAATATATGTACCAATCTATCCGGATTTACTAATCCCCTTTTTAGTAATCCCATGATTGAAAAATATTTTATTTTTAAGCTTTTTAAGAATTTAGATCTCATTAGCATGATCAACATCATGATTCTTAAAGCATTTCTTAAAACTATGGGTTATTTACATATTAAAACAATAGCATCATGTAGATAATTAAATGTCTTTAAGAAATGAATACTTTTATTAATAAATAAATAAGATCGACTCCAAAGTATATGTTTTATCATCATACATGATTGGCTTGTATGCATACTACTTTCAATTGTATGGTGGAAGGATTGAATTGTACGGTAACTATTTACTCAAAGGTTCTTTTATGATTAATGTTGAAATCCATATTATCTGGAAAGTCGTTGATCGCTAAGGAGACTTATCCTTCTTGTAGAATAAATGTTATTTATTTAAATAAATTATTAGTTTAATTTATTTATTTAAGTAAGATTAGAATTGTTCTAATTGATTTATTCACAACCGGTTTAATATGGAGAACCTAAAGGGTCACACCATAAAATAAAAAATATTTATTAAAGAAGCAAATGACATAATCGTAATAATAAGTTAAGTATATTTAATTTAATATATTGTGATAGAATAAATTAAATAACTTAATATTTGTTATGTAATATTTTGAAAATATTAAATATAAATTAATAAGAGGAGTTTTATTATTATTACTACTATTATTATTATTTAATTCTTAAAGGAGTTTGGAAATTAATTAATAAGATACTCTCATATATATATATATATATTCCTAATAAGATTAGGAGTCTAATTAATTAAAAGAGTTTAATTAATTATTCCTAATAAAATTGGGAAGCCTAATTAATTAAAAGAGTTTAATTAATTAATATGAAACCCTAATTCTAAATTGTTTAGGAGGGCTGCTTACATCTATAAATAAGAGGAGTCTTATTCTAATTTGGGGTTAATGATATTTTCAAGAGTTGGGAGAGTACACATAATTCTATATAGATAGAAACTAGGGTTTAGCCAAACACATTTCTTCTTAAATTCTTGTTCTTTCTTGGTGGATCACCTCTAGAAGCCAACCACTTTGGTGGCTAACGTTGATCAAAGAAAGGAATCAACCCGGTGGATTAAAGTATAACGCGAAAAGGATTTGGAGTTGAACTCGTACTTGAGAAAGCTGGAATTTTCTAGGGTATTAATCTTATTCTTAATCTTTTTTTTAATTAATAACTGTGCATAAAGGATGATCCGGGTGTAAATTTGTAAAATTTTAAAACTCTGATTTACTATACTTCCGCTAATTTTATGTAATATGATTTTGTCCATGAAACTTACAAACCTAATAGTGGCATCAGAGCCAAACTTTTATGCAAGTTATTAATTGTTCTGATTTGATATGTGTTTATAACAAATTTTTTGGGCATAATTATTGGCATAGAATCATGTTTTTGGAGAAAAACTACATAATTTGCGAACTAGAAAAACTGGTTCTGCCTAGTGGCGACGAAGCGCCGATCAAAGGAACAAACCAGGCGTCGAGGCGCCAACCAGCTTCGCAACGCGCGAACAGGGTTCAACTGACAGCGCCAGCAAGCGTCGCAGGGCCAGCAAGCGCCGCAGTGCCTCTGTCCAGAAAATCAAAATTTTAATTTTTTAAATTACTTTTGATTTCTAATTAAAATAAAAGGTTTATTTTAATTAGATTCCATGTTTTTCTAGTAATTCTAAATTTAAATAAAGTAGTTTATTTTTATTTGGAATTGTATTAAAATAAAGATGTTTATTTAAATTAGAATTTAATTTCTTGTTAACTAATTAGAGTTGGAATTGGATTTCATGATAACTAATTGGAGATGAAATTGAATTTTTTGTTTACTAAAAATAAAGGAGTTTATTTGTGCTTAGGAAAATAGATTCCATGTTTCCTTAAATAAAGGATTTTATTTAGATATGAAATAAAATTTCATATTAATCAAAATAAAGGAGTTTTTTTTTATAAGGAATTGGATTCCATATTTTTTTTTTCCATAACAGTTTTAAAATTTAAAATAAGGTAGTTTATTTTGACTTGGAATTGAATTCCATATTAATTAAAATAATGGGGTTTATTTTGATTAAAAATAAAGGAGTTTATTTTATTCAAAAATAGATAAATTAAAATAAAAGGTTTATTTTGATTTAAATTTGAATTAAAATAAAAGAGTTTATTTTAATTCAGAATTAAATTTTATGCTAACAAAAATTGCCCATTAAATTGATATCAATGTATATATTAAATGTTTATTATTCATGTGATGAATGTTTTATTTATTGATGCATATGTTGACGTGTATGATAATAAATGGGGTTGATTATGGATTATTGACCAATATGATTGGATCTTATTTTAGTTGGATGCTTGAATGTATGGGTTTTATAAATAGGGTCTGCGTATCTCATCTTCTCTAATTTTTCTTGATGTAATTTCTATCTCCCTCCTATGTACTTCCTCTTGACTGCTGATCAAGGTTTTTATTTATTGTAAATAGTTTATGTAATAGGATTAGTTAGAATTACTTGAAGAATTGGAGATCAAGGAGCAAGGAGCATGTGAAGAACCGTTTGTAATGGAGCCCGAGATTTAAATGTAATAGTTATATTTAAATTTTTTTCTTGCACCCTAGGTTTGAGCTTTTGGTTCACTTGGTGGCTCTAGTAAACCAAACTAGAATAAAGTCTATAATCAATTCAGGTAGAATATAATATTCTATATGTGCATGCTTACTATATATATTTTATATATTATACAACATGTTTCGCATGTTAATTAATATGACTCGTATTATATATATATATATATATATATATATATATATATATATATATATGTGTGTGTGTGTGTGTGTGTGTGTGTGTGTGTGTGTGTGTGCGCGCGCTAAACAAGATGAGATAATAATAACAAACCCCTCAAAGAAGTTATATTAAGTACTATGCGTTCAAAGATATTTGGAATATCGAACGTCGCCTTCTAGCATAATAAAATTAATATAGTATTAAATATTTAATATGAGTTTGTTGTGTCACCACAAGGAAAGTATTAAATATTTAAGATATTATTTTATCACATTTAATGCTTATAAATAGACTGAACGATGTTATTTTGTTGTGTCACCACAAGGACAATATTTTTCTTTTAAATATATGGAAGTGCTAGGTTGGACTTAACTTAGATAATTTTGATTCAGATGTGCCACCACTTGATCAAAATAATCTAAGAGGCAAAAAGAGTTACATGATGATGTAATTGACAAGAGTTGTCTACTTATTTATTTATATATAGTTTGTTGTGTCACCACAAGGCTATATACATTTGAAATGGAATCATTATTCTCACTAGCAAATCTTTAATTAGATTTGTCAAATTATATATTTTGTGGATAATATAGTTTGATGAAAATAGTGGGAGATACCAATTTAAAACAAGACCTAATTTATTTTGGTAATTAATAAAAAAATATATGCTATAATGTTGTTAATTACACATTTATTTACATAATTTTACAATGTTGAAATTACTATCACTGCGTAGCATATTAGATGCTAATTAACTGAACCGAATTAAACGGATTAGTTAAGGAATTTGAGAATAGTTCTCAAGGCTGAAAAGCTATTTTATGTCCTTAATACACCTATCCCTGCAATGGTTGCAGATAATGCATCTGAGCAAGAGATTGCTACTTTTAGAAAATAGCAAGATGATGCGTAGTTGGCTCAATGCATCTTGCTTGCATCCATGAGTAACAAGCTTCAGCGTCAGCATGAAACTATGGATGCTCCTACTATATTTCTACACTTCAAAGAGTTGAATGGTGAGGAGAGTAGGACTAATAGATATCAGATATCTAAGGAGCTTTTCGATCTAGAATAACCGATGGCACTACAGTATAGACAAATGTCCTTAAGATGATTAATCTGATTGAACAAATAGGACAACTAAATTTTGTCATGGATGGAAAATTGAGCCAAGATTAGATCTTTCACCACTTCCGGACTCCTTCTCATAATTGTTGTGAATTTTTAGATGTACAATCTATGGGTCAGCCTCGCTGATTTGCTTAAACATGTTGAAAAACTGTTGAGAGTCACTTTTCAACCAAGAAAGACCAAGTCATACTGGTAGGGGCCAAATGATCTTCTGAAAAGAAGAACGATTCAAAAAAGGTAAATAGAAAGGCAAATACAAAGGATAATAAAAATGAAACTGATACGGGCAACAAAGGAGTTTGCTTCCACTGTAATAAGCCTGGACACTAGAATAGAAACTACGAGAAGTATCTTGCAAAGGCTAACCAGAAGAAGCTTAGTGAAGCTTCGGTTAAATATATAGGTTTTTCAATGATTGAAATAAATCTTTCAGTAAGTAAAGTTTCTAATTAGGTATTAGATACCGGCTATGGTTCTCATAAATACAGATTTATGAAGGGACCAAGCAGAAGTAGAAAGCTAAATAAGGGGAAGTCTTCTTGCGTGTGGGAATGGAGCAAAGGTTGGTCCATTAACTGTAGGAACTTATTGTTTAGCGCCGCTTACTGGCAAGTCGATTAGTTTAAATAATTAACAATTTATTGAATGAACTTTACATACTTGACTTACATGAAAATAATTTTGAATTGAACAAACTAATAAAAGAAAAGGAGATGATCATTCAAAGAGTTAAATATTTGTATTTGGTGAAATACATGTCTGAATCATTTGAAAGGTTCAAAGAATTCAGAAGTAAAACTAATTGGCAATGTATTATAATTCTTCGATTGGATCGAGGAATAAATACTTTTGCAATAAGTTTTAAGATCATCTTAAATGATTTTCTCACAATGGACGCTTCCTGTTACAAAATAATTGATTGGTGTATCTAAAAGGAAAAATTGTACCTTGTTGGACATGGTTCAGTCCATAATGATTTTATCGACATTCCAGTATCCTTCTAGGGTAATTCCCTGGAAATGGCTGCATATCTACAAAATAAGGTAATCTCAAAATCCGTCCCCAAGACTTCATAAAAGTTATGGATAGTGAGGATTCCTAATCTTAAGTATGTTAAGATAAAGGGTTGTCTAGCTTGTGTGAAAAAGTTTCAAAAGGATAAGCTTGAGACATGATTTAAAAAGTATAGATTTATGGGACATCCTAAAGTAAGTTTAGGGTATATGTTCTATAATCCTACTTAGCAAAAGGTGTTTGTTGCGAAATAAGCTGCCTTCTAAAGATAAAGATGTTTATCATTGAAGGGCTAGTGGGAGGATAATAGATCTTGAAATAGTTCAAGAATCACAAAACACTATTAGTCAAAAGGAGGAACCTGCAGATAGACCTATTGTACCACAACCATCGTGAATCTGGAATAGTACTGAAGATACCAGGGAGGTATGGATTCATCATAGATGATGATGATGATAAGATACGCATCATAGAGTATGATGATCCAATTATATACGATAAGGCTACGAGTTGTAGGCACTCAGAAATAGTAGATAACCATAAAATTTAAAAATGGATCTTTGAAGCATTGCTCAAGACCATTCGAATTTTACTTACGATTGTAGATTATTATTACTAAATTTGGCAAATGGACGTGGAAACGCCTTCCTCAAATATATATATTATTAGAGGAGAATGTATGTATAATACAACCAAATGGATTTGTTTCAATGGTTGAAGCAAATCATGTATATGAGCTACAATAATCTATTTATGGATTGAAGCAAGCTTCTCAAAGATGAAACATTCATTTTGATGAGATAATTAAAGGAGTTTGATTTTATCAGAAAATAAGAATGAACCTAGTGTGTACAAAAGGGTCAGTGGGAGCGCTGTGACATTCATAGTATTATATGATGATATACTACTGATAAGGAATGACATACCAATGCTATAATCAGTAAAGATAAAGTTATCTAAACATTCATCAGTGAATGATTTGGGTAGAACATCCTAAATTGGGGATATAAATCTATATAGATAGATTTAAAAGGATGCTCGGCTTAACCCAAAGAACGTATATTCATTTGATGCTAAAGGCATTTAGCATGGAAAACTCTAAAGAGATGCATCATAATGATGAGTCATGGAGCGTATCTCTCTAAAATTATACTCAATAAAAGAGAGATCGCATGAGTTACTGTCATGTATGCAATGAAATGTAAGAGACTTGATGTTGATCAGTCAAATTCTGGAGAAGATCACTGTAAGACAGTGACAAACATCTTAAAGTACTTAACCGAAACTAAGGATGTAATCATGATTCATGATGGGTCTGAATTAAAACTAAAGGACTAAACAGACTCAAGTTTTTCAGACTGACCAAGACGACAACAAATCCATTTTAGGTTAAGCCGTTACCTTGAAAGGTGGTGTAGTGAATTGGAAAGGTTCCAAACAGCAAAGAGTTGTTGGTTTAGTGATAAAGACAAATTATATAGCTATAAATGAAGCTGCAAGTTGATGATTCTGATGAAAAGTTCATTACAGAACTAGGAATAGTTCCTAAGTCTCATCTTGGATCCAAACATGTGTTGTGGCACTTTTATTTTATTAAAGGAATAATTAAAAAGGAGAAGTCACTATAGAGATAGTGAACTCTCAAGAACAACATTACATATCCATTTACTGAAGCTTATCTAGCAGCAGGATAATCGTCACTTAGAGAAGAAGGGTATTAGATACCATTGCGATTGACTTTAGTGTAAGTGAGAGATTGAAAAAAGTATGCACACAAGCCAATCATGTTTTATGATAAAGCATATACTTTATAACAATCTTATTCATTTATTAATAAAAGTATTATTTAATTAAAGGCATTTAATTATCTACATGATGTTGTTATTATAATGTGATAAACTTATAGTTTTAAGCAATGCTTTTAGAATCATGATGATGATCATGCTAATGAGATCTAAATTCTTAGATAGCTTAACACTAATGTTGTTCCCAATCATTGGATTACTAAAAAAGGGATTAGTGAATTCGGATAGATTGGTATATATGTTGCTCGCTAATTGGATGAGGATGATCGATCTCATGATCATTTGTGTGGAGACACTAAAGCAAGTATGTAGGTGCTTATTGGAAAATAAGTTCACTGAACGTGGCTCGCTAAAGAATACCTAATGGAGTTTTACTTGCATGTCAATAGGAATTCCTGTAGTCATAGTAGTACAAGTGATCCTTAGACTTGAGATCATCATAGTATCTTGTGTGTGATAAGTTATACTTTGGCATGTCCCTTAAGACCCTTAAGGTATATCAAAGGGTATGCTTGGGTGTAATAAGTTATATATGAAGAAAATGAATGATCAATAAAGAATCTACCACTTCTAGTAAAAGAAGATATATATCCTACGTGATTCGATAAAGGACAACCCAGTAATCCTTAGCCAATGTGGAATGAAATTAGAAAGGAGTTTCTAATTTGCATTTTTTGGAGTTGTGCATTTAAGAATCGAAATATATTTAATTAAATAAAATAAGACTTGACAGTAATTCCATATCTCATATTTAATTGGGACATTGTATAATGGAATGATTGAATTGTACAGTAACTATTGACTCACAGGTTTTTTTATGATTAATGTTGAAATGTATATTATCGGGAAAGTCGTTGATCGCTAAGGAGACTTATCCTTATTGTAGAATAAATGTTATTTATTTAAATAAATTATTAGTTTAATTTATTTATTTAAATAAGATTAGAATTATTCTAATTGATTTATTCACAATCGGTTTAAAATGGAAAACCTAAAAGGTCACACCATAAAAGGAAGAATATTTATTAAAGAAGCAAATGGCATAATCGTAATAATAAGTTAAGTATATTTAATTTAATATATGGTGATAGAATAAATTAAATAGCTTAATATTTATTATTTAATATTTTGAAAATATTAAATATAAATTAATAAGAAGAATCTTATTATTATTATTACTATTATTATTATTACTTAATTTTTAAAGGAGTTTGGGAATTAATTAATAAGATACTCTCTCTCTCTCATATATATATATATATATATATATATATATATATTCCTAATAAGATTAGGAGGCTAATTAATTAAAAGAGTTTAATTAATTATTTCTAATAAGATTGGGAAGCCTAATTAATTAAAAGGGTTTAATTAATTAATATGAAACCCTAATCCTAAATTATTTAGGAGGGTTGCCTACATCTATAAATAAGGTCAGTCTTATTTTGATTTGAGGTTAATGATCTTTTCAAGAGTTGGGAGAGTACACATAATTCTATAGAGATATAAACTAGGGTTTAGCCAAACACCCTTCTTCTTGAATTCTTGTTCTTTCTTGGTGGATCACATCTAGAGGCCAAACACTTGGGTGACTAATGTTAATCAAAGAAAGGAATCAACCCGGTGGATTCAAGTAGAACGTGAAAAGGATTTGGAGTTGAACTCGTAACTGAGGAAGATAGAATCTTCAAGGGTATGAATCTTATTCTTAATCTTTTGTTTAATTAATAACTCTGCATAAAGGATAATCCGGTTGTAAGCTTTGTAAAATTTTAAAACTCTGATTTACAATACTTCCGCTAATTTTATGCAATATGATTGTGTCCTTGAATCTTACAAACCTAACAGTGGCATCAGAGCCAAACTTTTATGCAAGTTATTAATTAGTCAGATTTAATATGTGTGTTGATATATGTTTAAAATAATTCTGGGCATAATTATTTGCATAGAATCATGTTTTTGGATAAAAACTACGAAATTCATTAACTGAAAAAACTGATTCTGCCCAGTGGCGCCGCAGTGCCGGTCTAAGGAACAAACTAGGCGCCGCAACGCCAACCAGCGCTGCGGCGCACGAACAGGGTTCAACTGACAGCGTCACAGCTCCAGTAGGCGCCGCAGGGCTCATTTGAAGGTCAAACATGGCGCCGCAGCGCCTCTATCTAGAAAATTAAAATTTTATTTTTTAAATTTCTTTTGATTTCTAATTAAGATAAAAGGTTTATTTTAATTAGATTCCAAATTTTTTCAGTAACTCTAAATTTAAATAAAGTAGTTTTTTTTAGGAATTGGATTAAAATAAAGATGTTTATTTTAATTTGAATTTAATTTCATGTTAACTAATTAGAGTTGGAATTAGATTCCATGATAACTAATTGGAGATGAATTTGAATTCCTTATTTCTTAAAAATAAAGTATTTTATTTGTGATTAGGAAAAAAGATTCCATGTTTCCTTAAATAAAGAATTTTATTTAGATATGAAATAGGATTTCATATTAATCAAAATAAAGGAGTTTATTTTGATAAGGAATTGGATTCTATATATTTTGTTTGTTCCATAAATGTTTTAAAAGTTAAATTAAAGTAGTTTATTTTGACTTGGAATTGGATTGCATATTAATTAAAATAAAGGATTTTATATTGATTAAATAATTTGATTAAAAATAAAGGAGTTTATTTTATTCAAAAATGGATAAATTAAAATAAAAAGTTTATTTTGATTTAAATTTGGATTAAAATAGAAGAGTTTATTTTAATTCAGAATTTAATTTTATGCTAACTAAAATTGCCCATTAAATTGATATCAATGTTTATATTGAATGTTTATTATTCATGAGATGAATATTTTATTTATTGATGTATATGTTAATGTGTATGATAATAAATAGGGTTGATTATGGACTATTAACCAATATGACTGAATTTTATTTTAGTTGGATGCTTGAATGTATGGGTTTTATAAATGGGGTATGTGTACCTTGTCTTCTCTAATTTTTCTTGTTGTAATTTCTATCTCCCTCTTATGTACTTCCCCTTGACTGTTGATCAAGGTTTCTATTTATTGTAAATAGTTTATGTAATAGGATTAGTTAGAATTACTTGAAGAATTGGAGATCAAGGAGCAAGGAGCAAGGAGCGCGTGAAAACAAGTTTGTAATAGAGCCCGGGATTTAAATGTAATAGTTATATTTAAATTTAATTCTTGCACCCTAGGTTTGATCTTTTGGTTCACTTGGTGGCTCTAGTGAACCAAACTAGAATAAAGTCCATAATCAATCCGGGTATAAGGTTTGTAAAATTTTAAAACTCTATTTTTTCACGCTTCTGTTGTTTATATGCAATTTGTTGCATGCTCGTGATTATTACAAACCTAACAGATAACACAATGACATCCAATACCAAACTAATTAGCAAGTAATTCAAGAATTTCTGAGAATTTATAATTCTTGAATCTTAGAACATGGTTTAGGGTATTACCTCTGTTGAAGTTGAAATTCCAAACTTACTCCCAATTTCAGATAGCAACTCACTCTCAAATTGAAACTTATCAGAAAATTAACAAATTGAGGAATGAAGGTGGTGGTTTCCATTTATAGAGAAAGTTTTGCCCAATTGCTAGGCTTTGCCTAATGTGTTAAACTAGCAGGAGGAAGAAGAAGATGATGGTTACAAGGAAGTTGGTGAAAAGCTTGTACTACTCTCCTATTTAGGCCACTCCCCCAGCTAAGATCACCAATTACTGAGTTTGAGAAGAACAAGTAGGCTATCCTTTTTGAGTTCTCAGCAAAGAGGGAGTAGACCATTTGCTATACATGGCTGAGAATTAGAATGGGACTAGAGTTTTGGGACTAGCAATAATAATTCCTAGTTTAGTAACAAAATGAACCTCATATACAAATGTTAACTTGTTTTTGTTAGGAATAAGCATGAGAATGCTATTCCTATTCTTATAAGATTTGATTATGATCTTAATGAATAAATATGCAAATATTTCTGCATTGATAAAAGCTGTAAAGTCCTTAAATAGATAATAGGAATATATGTACAAGGACTTAGAATGAAATGATCAAATATGTTAGGTTAATCCTACATGATGTACAAGGACTAAATATAGAAAGATCAAGCTTGTTAGGTTGATCTTATGTAATGTAATAGATAGGCATGTCTAATCGTCGAGCACTGTACTAGCCTTTGTAGTCTGCTAGGAGAGACAAGGAAGACTCGGAGACTATCAAGGTAGAATCATAGTCTGTAAGGATAGTAGCTCTCAGAGTTCGTAGTCTGCCAGGAGTGACAAAGCAGGATCGTGGTGTGTCGAGAAAGGCTTTCTTGAAGCCGTAGTCTGTCGAGGAAGTCATATTCAGAATCGTGGAGATAGCTTGTCTAAGTGCCGTCCGAGCGCCTGCCGAAGCCAAGTCAAGAATCGTAGGCCACACTTTAAGTCGTGAAGTCTACTAATCATATCAGAGGCAAAAATCGTAGTCGAGCTAGATCAGTCAAGGGACATCAAGTGTTAAGGCAGGAATCGTAGTCTGACATATGATCTGCTCTCGGAGTCATTGTGTCTGCAGAATCAAAGCAAGATCATAGTCTGCAGAACAAAGGTTTTGACAAAGTCTATCAAATGCTCACAATGCCAAGGAAGAATCGTAGAGATAATACGATTCTCATCAAATGAGAACTCCCAAAGTATCTAAAGAATGTAGCCTTTGGTCAGAGCAGTAAAGATGCAATCTACCAGAAGAAAGCCAGAGAGCACTAACCTAATGGGCTACAAACAATCAGAAGATCGAAGCACCAACTCTATCAGCTAAACTGATTGAGAAGTGAAGCCATTCAGGAGATGTCTTCCACAAGCAATCATAAGAAGACTTCAGATAAAGTGACTGACTAAAGGAAGTCAGCAAGTGCAGTGTCTGTCAAGATAACAGAAGACAATGATCTTGGGTGAAACCATAATCGTGGTGTTTTCCTGATGAGCAGCAAGATCTGATGAAGCACATACAGTGGAACTGGGCAACATATAGATCAGACGAAAAGGATTGTCAATGGCTCAGCCTCATCATGAAAAGTGAACGGAAGATCACGGGGAAAAATGTAGAGAGAGCTGAGCATGACCAATCAGAAGAGTCTTGCAATCCAGAAGGGCCAAAGCTTTCAGACAAGTTGTCAGCTTCTAATGCAAGTCAAGGCAAGTAAAAGTATTGAAGTGCTACACGAGTAAAGGAAGAGAGGTTCTTCATTGTCAATCCAAAGAACTCTCTCAGACTCGTACTGATCAACATCAAGTCTCGTATATTTCATTACATACATGATAGTAGCTCATGCGATCTCTCTTTTATTGAGGACAATTTTAGAGAGATTCACCCCATGGCTCATCATAATGAGACACCTTTTAGAGTTTGCTATGCTAAACGCCTTTAGCATCTAATGAATATACGTTTTCTTAGGTTGAGCCAAACATCCTTTTAAATCTTTCAATACAGATTTATATCCCCAATGTGGGATGTTCTGCCCAAATCATCCATGGAGGAATGTTTAGACAACTTTATTTTGATCGATTGTAGCATAGGAATTTCATTCCCTGTCAGTAATATATCATCAACATCTAGTACAAGGAATGAAGCAGCGCTCCCACTAACCTTCTTGTACACACATGGTTCATCCTCGTTTTTGATAAAATCAAACTCTTTGATTGTCTCATCAAAACGAATGTTTCATCTACGAGAATCTTGCTTCAATCCATAAATGGATTGTTGTAGCTCATATACATGATTTGTTTCGACCATTGAAACAAAAAACCATCTGGCTGTATCATACATACATTCTCCTCTAATAATGTATATTTGAGGAAGGGCGTCTCCACGTCCATTTTGCCAGATTAAGTAATAATAAGCTGCAATCGCAAGTAAAATCCAAATGGACTTGAGCATAGCTTCAAAATCCATTTTAGATTTTATGGTCATCTAACATTTCTCTGAGTCTTTATTACTCATACTCTGTTCATAATTCTATAGATCATTATCATTCATGATGTGTACCTCATCGTCATCCTCTATGACGAATCCATACCTCTCAGGTATCTTCAGTACTCTTCCAGATTTATGAATAGGGTGTGATACAGTAGGTTCTTCCACTCGGTCAGGTACCTGACTCTGATCCATAGTAATTTGTGGTTCTTGAACTTCTTCAAGATATATCTTACTCCCACTAACCCCTTCATGGATAAACTCCTTTTCCAAGAAGGCAGCATGTTTCGCAACAAACACCTTTTGATCAGTTGGATGATAGAAATAATACCCTACAGTTTTTTTAGGGTATCCCACAAATCTATACTTGTCGGATTTAGTCTGTAGCTTATCATATTCAAACTTTTTGACATAAGCTGGACAACCACAAGTCTTAACATGCTTAAGATTTGGTTTCCTCCCCTTCCACATCTCATATGGAGTCTTTGGGGCGGATTTGGTAGGTACCTTGTTAAGTAGGTATGCAGCTGTTTTTAGGGCATAACCCCAGAAGAAACTTGGAAGGTCGGTAAAACTCATCATGGATCAAACCATGTCCAACAGTGTTCGATTTCTCCTTTCAGATAATCCATTCAACTGTGGTGTACCTGGTGGAGTCCATTGTGAAATTATACCATTTTCTTTGAGACAATTGAGAAACTCACCGCTCAAGTATTCTCCACCTCGATCTGATCGAAGAATCTTAATACTCTTGCCTGTTTGTTTCTCTACTTCACTTTTGAACTTTTTGAACTTTTCAAATGATTCTGATTTGTAATTCATTAAATACACATATCCAAATCTTGAGTGATCATCAGTGAAAGTAATAAAATAAGAATACCCACCCCGTGCATTTGTTGTCATAGGTCCACAAATGTCTGTGTAAATCAATGTTAACAACTCTGTAACTCTTTCTCCTTTTCTACTAAAAGGAGATTTAGTCATTTTACCCATAAGACAAGATTCATAAGTTGGATATGATTCATAATCAGATAGCTCTAAGAGCCCATCCTTATGCAACTTGGATAATCTCGTTTCATTGATATGACCTAGTCTACAGTGCCACATATAGGTATAATTAATATCATCTCTTTTCCTTTTCTTAGTTTGTTCAATTTAAAATATATTTTCTTGTAAGTCAAGTGTATAACGTCCATTTCGCAAATTTCGAATACCATATAAAACATTGTCCTTATAAATAGAACAACCATTGTTCTTTATAACAACATTAAATCCTTCCATATCCAATACAGAAATTGAATTAATGATTTTAATAATATTCGGAACATAATAACAATTATTAAGATAAATAGACTTGCCCGAAGGCATTGCTAAACAATAAGTCCCTACAGCTAATGCAGCAACCTTTGCTCCATTTTCCACTCGTAGGATGACCTCATCATTGCTCAGCTTCCTACTTTTGAACAGTCCCTGCACAGTATTACATATGTGAGAACCACAACCGGTATCCAATACCCAAGTAGAATTATGACTTTCAGAAAAATTAATTTCAATCATAAACAAACCTTGATTGGAAGTCGAAGCTTTTCCAAGCTTCTTCTTTGCTAGAAATTTCTTGTAGTTCCTTTTCTAATGTCCCGTCTCATTGCAATGAAAGCACATTCCTTTAGCTGGTTCAAGTTTCTTTTGTTCCTTTTCTTTCCCCTTTCCCTTAGCCTTCTTGGATTTCTTCTTTTTAGAAGATACCTTGGGCATCTTCCTTTTATTGGAAGAATCCACCATTAAGATATGGTTCTTCATGGATGGGAAGTGGCCTTCTGCAGTTTTTAGCATGTTAAGCAGCTCAGGCAAACTGAATTCTAGCTTATTCATGTGAAAATTAACCACAAATTGTGAAAAGGTCTCACGGAGTGACTGCAAGACCAAGTCTTGACTCAAATCCCCATCCATGATGAACCCAAGCTGTCCAAGGCGTTCAATCAAATTGATCACCTTTAGGACATGAGTCTCGACGGCAATGCCCTCAGTCATCCGAGATCGGAAGAGCTCTTTAGACATCTCATATATAGCAATCTTACTCTGTTCACCATACAACTCCTTAAGGTGAAGCAGCATAGCAGGAGCATCCATTTTTTCGTGCTGACGTTGAAGCTCGTTATTAATGGATGCGAGCATGACGCTTTGAGCCACAGATGCATCATCTTGTCACTTATTGAAAGTGGCAATCTCTTCCTCAGAGTCTATTTCCGAAATAGATTCAGGTACAGTTGAATTTAGGACATAAGAAATATTTTCAGCAGTGAGAACAATTCTCAGATTTCTTAGCCAAACTTCATACTTCGGGCCGGTAAGCTTATTTGCATCAAGTATGCTTCGTAGTGAGATTAGTGATTTTGATATTTTTTAAAATTTTGCATGTGAAAAGACAATATTTTAGCAAAAATTCATTTTTATTAATTTTTGCATACCAAAATAAATTTAGGTCTTTATTTTAAATTGGTTTCTCCCACTATTTTTAGCAAACTATATTACCCTCACTTATATAGTTCGACAACATCTAATTAAAGATTTGCTAGTGAGAATAAGGATCCGATTTCAAATGTATATAACCTTGTGGATAGCACAACAAGCAATATACAAATAAATAGGTATACAACTCTTGTCAATTACATCACCATGTAACTCCTTTTATTTTGCCTCTTAAATCATAATGGTCAAGTGTGTGCACATCCAAACTAAAATGATTTAAGTTAAGTCCAGCCTAACACTTCCATAAATTCAAAAAAGAAAAATGTTTGTCCTTGTGGATAGCACAACAAGACTAGATCGTTCAATTTTCTTGATAAGCATCAAATGTGATTAATTAACATCTTAAATACTCAAGCTCATATTAAATACTTAATACTCTATTAATTTATCATGCTAGAAGGCGACGTTCGATATTCCAAATATTATTGAACTCTTCGGACTTAATATTATTTTTTGAAGGGTTTGTTGTTATTTGTCTCATCTTGTTTAGCGCGCATGCACATATATATATATAAAATACGCGTCATTTTATTAAACATGCGAAGCATGTTTGCATAAAATATAATATATATAATATTTTGCATGCAATATAGAATACTATATTCTACCCGGATTGATTATAGACTTTTATTCTAGTTTGGTTCACTAGAGCCACCAAGTGAACCAAAAGGTCAAACCTAGGAGTGCAAGAATTAAATTTAAATATAACTATTACATTTAAATACCAGGCTCCATACAAATGGGTCTTCACGCGCTCCTTGCTCCTTGGTCTTCAATTTCTTCAAGATATTTCTAACTATTTCTATTACATTAAACTATTTAATTTAAATAGAAACCTTGATCAACAGTCAAGGGAAAGTACATAGGAGGGAGATAGAATTTACATCGAGAAAAAAAAACAGAGAAAACAAGGTACGCAAACCCCATTTAATAAAATCCATTCATTCAAGCATTCAACTAAAATAAAATCCAATCACATTGGTCAATAATTCATAATCAACCCTATTTATTTTCATACATGTCACCATATGTATCAATAAATAAATATTTTCTCATGAATTAAAACATTCTATGTATATATGAGTATCATTTAATGGGCAATTTTAATTTGTATGAAATCCAATTTCAAGATTAAAATAAACTCTTTATTTTAATTATAAAATTATTAAGACTATTATATATATATATATATATATATAATACTAATCTGATTAACTTTTTGAAAAAACACTTCCTGCAAAAGGTTTTCGTAGTCACCTTTACAATATATATATATATATATATATATATATATATATATATATATATATATATATATATTACATAATAGTAATCTATTATATATACAATATATAATATAACGTGAAAGCTTCCTGCATCCTAAATCACTTTAACTTGATGCTTCCTGCATCCTTGTTACACGGATCCGAATTACTTCTTTTTAAAACCACAGAACTGATAAGTTTTTCCCTTGTAATTTTATCACAATTCGTCCCAAAATAAAAGTAATTCGCGATTATAAGTTTTTTTTCTTTCAAAAAAAAATATAATAATAATAATAATTTTATACAATTAAAATTATACCCAATAAATTATTTTAAATATATACCCATATGTATATGAAATCAAAACAATTAATAATTGAATAAAGGTTTGGCTTTGATGCCACTATTGGGTTTGTATGAAATCGTGACGCAATCAAATTGCAAAAATTAGTGGAAGCATGGTATATCAGAGTTTAAAAAAATTTCTACAAAACCATTACCCGGGTCATCCTTTATGCAAATTATTAATTTAAAACGATAAATAAGAAGTTATGGAATCATACCCTTGTAGAACGAAGCTTCCACATGTACGAGTTCAACTCCTTTTCTTCGTGATCTCCTTGAATTTCTGGGTTAGATTCATTCCTTTGATCAACGTTAGCCACTCAAGTGTTTGGCCTCTAGAAGTGATCCACCAAGGAAGATGAATTATCAAGAAGGAGGGTGGTTGGCTTAGTTTTCTATCCTCTATAGAAAAAGAGCACTCTCCAATAATTAAAATTGCATCAACTGATATCTATTATAAGACTTCTCTTATATAGATATTGGTCAACCATTCTAATCCTATTAGACATAGGATTTTGTTTAATTAATTAAACTCCTTTAATTAATTTAGGCTTCCCACCACATTAGGAATAATTAATTAAATTCATTTAATTAATTTGTCTCCTAATCTTATTAGGAATAAATGAGAGTACTAATATTAAATTAATTACTAAACCCCTTTAGAAATTAAAATAATAATAATTGTAATAATATTAATAAGACATCTCTTATTAATTTATATTTAATATTTCCAAAATATTAAATGATAAACATTAAGCTATTTAATTTATTTTATCACCATAGATTAAATTAATTACACTTAATGCATTATTAAGATTATGTCATTACCTTCTTAAATAATTATTCTTCCTTTTATGGTGTGACCCTTTAGGTTCTCCATATTAAACCGGTTGTGAATAAATCAATTAGAACAATTCTAATCTTATTTAAATAAATAAATTAAAATAATAATCTATTTAAATAAATAATATTTATTCTACAATAGGGATAAGCCTTCCTAGCTATCAACGACTTTCCAGATAATATAGATTTCAACATTAATCATAAAAGAACCTGTGAGTAAATAGTTACCATACAATTCAATCCTACCACCATACAATGTCCCAAATAAATATAAGACATGGATTTACTTTCAAGTCTTATTTTATTTAATTATATGTATTTCGATTAGAAAATGTACAACTCTAAATAATGCAAATTAGAAACTCTTTTCTAATTTCATTCCACCTTGACCAAGGATTCCTAGGTTGTCATTTAACGAATCACATAGGAAATATCTCCTCTTTTACTAGATGTGGTAGATTTTTTTATTGATAATTCATTATCTCCATATGTAACTCATTATAACCAAGCATACCCTTTTATATACCCTAAAGGGCTTTAATAAATAAGTCAAAGTATAATTCATTACATACAAGATACTATAATGATCTAAAGTCCAAGGATCACTTGTACTACTATCACAGTAGGAATTCCTATTGACAGGCGAGTACAACTCCATTAGGTATTCCATAGCGAGTCATGTTCAGTGAACTTATTCTCCAATAAGCACCTATATATTTGCTTTAGTGTCTCCATACAAATGATTATGAGATCAATCATTCTCATCCAATGAGCAAGTAACATATGTACTAATCTATCCAGATTTACTAATCTCCTTTTTAGTAATCCCATGATTAGGAACTATTTTAGTTTTTAAGCTTTCTAAGATTTTAGATCTCATTAGCATGATCAACATCATGATTTTAAAAGTATTACTTAAAACTATGGGTTATTTACATATTATAAAAACAGCACCTTGTAGATAATTAAATGCCTTTAATAAATGAATATTGTTTTATTAATAAATAAATAAGATTGTCTCCAAAGTATATGCTTTATCATCATACATGATTGGCTTGTATGTATACTACTTTCAAGTGGTGGTTTGGTCGAGATTTGGTTTGGGTTTGTCTTCATCCCATTCTTTGATCTCCTCGGGCACCCCATAGTCATCTTCCTCCTCTTGATCAATATCCATCAAGTTGAAGTTTAGTTCTACATCATAGTCGTAGTCACTTTGACAGGTTGGCATCTCATCAGTAGAGACAAACACATCTAACGCTTGAATCCTAAAAACAAAAAGGTTTTCATCTTAGATATATACAACTGCTTAAATATACATAGCATTCTGTAAAGCATGACAAAGTTGCTGCTAGAGCTGTGCAATTAAAAGTAAGCAGTAAATGAAAACATGATTAAAGGGCAGATTAACTTCTCTGCCCCTTTACCCTTTTCAACCGAGGCAAGGGACACTGCTCTAGTTATCCAAGGTCAGATCCTCATGAACAGGGAGGATCAGGGATTTGTGATTATCTGTCTTGTCTTGGATGACGACTGAGACATCCTTTATAATATGGCTGGGGTATTTCTTTAAACTGCCCCCTTTTTCTTTTTTAATGCAAGGAATTTGAATCTGATCCTCGTCTTCGCTGTCTGGGATCTCATCATTCATACCCTCGTAGTTTATGATGACCCTCAGGTTAGCGAATGGGTCTCGTCCTTCATACAGGATCTTTTTTTTCCCTTTTCGCTATCTACCTCATGCTTGAGGGCTTTTCTTTCCTTGACAGGTATGATTGGATGGAACAGCATGGCTGATACTATAGTAGGGATCTTCCTCATTAGTTTTACCCATCTGGCATTAGTAAGGTTTGGCAAAAGTATAGTGGAAGCATGAGCCTTGGGATGCTTATGCGGGTTCCTGTAATTTGCCCTGGATGAATATCCCAATCCTGCTCTCCCAGTCTGACTAGGGACTTATATCGGGCTCTTGATACCCTGATGATTCTTTCCTAACCGTTCTCCAGGTTGGAATCCCAAAGATACCATTTCCTGGCCCACTGTCATTACTTCGATGGAGACCTTAGGCTTCAGGGCTAGTGCTTTGATAGGTAGATACTGCGTATCGATCACCTCCAGAGCTTGAAAACTTGCAGGTTCAATCCCTACATCTAGGCTAATCACTAGCATGTCTCCCTGTATGCCGACATGGTATTCTGGTTCAGCATTGACTGTGATTAGGTTGTCGTTGATAATGTATTTGAGCTATTGATAGAGGGTGGATGGCACTGCCCCTGCCATATGAATCCATGGCCTACCCAGCAACAGGTTCTATTAAGTGGAGATATTGAGCACCTGAAAGGATAGGTAGAAAGTGTGTGGACCAATCTTCAAGGGTAGTTCTATTTCTCCCATAGCTTGGCGTCGCGATCCATCAAAAGCCCGGATGACCATACGGCTGGTTTTGATATGGTTCGGGTTGATCTTCATTCTTTCCAAGGTATCGTAGGGACAGATGTTGAGGGATGATCCTCCATCTATGAGCACTCCTCTGATCACATACCCAGAAGACATCATAACTATATGCAGGCACTTATGATGGCCTGTTCCCTCTGCAGTGATATCATCATCAGTGAAAGAAATCACATTACTGTTGAAAATGTGTTCCACCACATGACAGAATTTCTCGGCATCTACGGTATGTGGCAGATAGGCTTCTTCTAGTACTTTCACTAGAATATTGTGATGATCCACTGAGGATAAAACCAAGTCTAGGATAGACATTTTCTTGGGTGCGTCCTTCAGGTCTTGCACTATCTTGATTTCATTATATCCCATCTTGTTGAGGAATTCTTCAATTTTCTCTTTAGCCACCTTTATTTTGGCTTTGATGACTAGCTTGATCACTCGCTGAGGCAGGTATAATGGATTATCTTTTGGCACAACGATAATGTTGTTTGAGGTGGACCCTTCATCATTCTCGTAGTTCCATGGGACCCGCTTCAGACTGATAATTGGATACTAGGGTCTGAAGGGAAATAGAAAAGGCTCGGGTGCGGCCACCTTCATAGGATTTTGTATTTCTTAGACCCCTTTCCTTGGCAGTACTAAGGGTTTGAGGGTTGACTCCTCATTATAGGAGATGACAGCTACGATACCCTAATTCCATACAGTGGGGATCCAGAGAGTTTCTTCATCTGGGAGGTCGAGAACTTGATTTCCCTTTATCAATTCACCATTTTCAATCATGTCTTGAATCAGGTTACGAAGCGCCCACCAATCCTCAGTATCATGGCCGGTTGAATTGGAGTGGTACTGACATATTTGATTAGGTTTAAATTTTTTGGCCAAAGGGTTCATTGGCGGTAACAAATCTGCAACCATTCCCTCGTTGATTAGCATCTGGAGGATTTCTTCCATTGACTGGTTTAGGTTGGTCAAGTTACTTTTAAATAGGAATTTTCCACTAGTTTGGACGCTTTCTTCTTTGGTCACCCTGTTGGCCCAGGGTTCATTCTCATGAGACTGATATTGATTCCTCGGGGAAATGATCTCCGGTGTAGGAGGACGATTGATATCAGATTGGTTGGCCCGTTTGATCATTTTCCTGGTGATCTGATGTTAGTAGACGACCAGTTCTGCTAATTGTTCGATTTGTTCCTTGATAGAATTTATTTCCTGCTCTATCAGGAACCTTCTTTCTTAAACTTCCCAACTGTCTGGGGTGCTATTGTTGGATGGAGTTAATTCTCCCACATAACGAAGGTACTTGGATCCTTCTCTATTTGTGGTGCTGATCATATTGACATTCTTCTCTTTAAGCTATGGTAGAGGATTGTCCTGCATATGAGGTTGCTCAGGCTTTGTTACCACAATCTCTCCGTTGTCGATCAAGTCTTGGATCTTGTGCTTGAGAGACCAACAGTCTTGTGTGTCATGGCCTGGAGATCCAAAGTGGTATGCACACTTCTTGTTTGGGATAAAATTTCTTCCACCGGTATTGGTGGGTGGAAGGAGTTGAACAATCTTCTTCTGACCTGTCAGAAGTTTGAACACGTTTTCACATGAATCCCCTAGAGGGGTGAAAGTTCTTCGACGCCTGACCTCCATATTTTTCTGGAATGGAGGGTTTGAAGGCTGTGTTACAGCTTGGAAAGAGGTATAGTTCCTCTTTTGCATGGGCATACTATTGCCACTTTGATTTTATCCTTGCAATACTAATGACACTTCTTCTTCTTTCTTCTTATGTACCCTCTGGGGATTACTCCCGTAATTTTTGTGCTGGATATGTTCAGCAACAGCTTCGAGGGCGGTCAGATCTTTTATCTCCCCGGACTTGAGCCCCATTTCCGCCATTTCGCCGTGTTTGATCATTTTCGAGAATGGTTTTCCAATGCCTGCTAGGACCCTCTCATAATATGGCACTTTTTGGATGTCGATGAAAGTCATGTCTATCACAGACTCAGTTATGGCTGGGGTAACTTGTGCTGCAACTTGTCTCCATCATTGAGCGTATTCTCTGAATGATTCAGTGCCCTTTTTCTTGATTTTGGTTATCTGGTATCTATCTAGAGCCAACTGAGATTCGAAGCTATACTGACTGAGAAAGGCATGGGCCAGCTCTTCCCAGCTGTGAATCTTAGAATTGTCTAGGCGGCATACTAGGCTCTGGCCTTTCCAGTTAAACTCTTTTGAAATAACTGCATTCGAAGTTTCTCGTCCTCTATATAAGATCTGAGTTCTCCGATGAATATTTTTAGATGTGTATAAGGATCTTCCAATCCATCATATTTCTTGAAATCAAGAGTTCTGAATTTCTCGGGATAACGAGCTCCAGGGAAAATATAGAGGTCGGAGTAATTAACACTGCCGAAAGCCCCAGTCCCTTTGATAGACCGAAGAGTTTCCTCCATTTGTTGGACTTTCTTATGATGTCACTGGCTTCCTGTTCTTTGTTGAGGGTGGTAATTTCAGAGGTTTTGTTGGTTGTGTCCTGGTTTTGTGGTCCAGGAATCTGAGTCTCGGCCTTTTTGGTCTCTTGACTACCACCACTACCACCAGGTGCCCCTGGTTCTGTATGGGTTTGGGCTTGCTTCCCTTTAAGGTCCTTGCTCTGTTCTCTCAGAAAATCGGCTAATTTAGCTATCTGATTTCTAAGTCCTTCGAACTCTTCCCTAGACACAGGGGTGGATTCTGGTTGTGCACTCAAAGTCATATCCGTGGATGGACCTAGTGCTTCCTTAGACTTAGATCTAGTGACAGGACCAATTTTTCACCTACACCAAAACATAGGCGTGTCAATTTCCTGAGGTAGGTAGAGATAGGATGCATGATATATTTTTTATTCTTATCCAGCAAAACCAAGGTTAGTTGTTTTGATGACAGGATGACAAGAGTTAAATATTTAAAATTGAACATTGAATTGAAAGAGGAAGGCATGAAGAAGCTTCCCGTCGAATTTGGTTAATCAGAGGCTGGCCTATCTTAGGTCACTCTCGCGCGGCTTTTTGGCATGAAGGTCCCCAGATCATCGCAATCTACTAGAGGGGAAATTAATCTGATCTTTCAACTGGAGCGAATCTGGGTGGTGAATTTTCATGAGCCCCAGAGACTTAGCCGATCCCCAGAGACATTACTTATCACCGACGGGTTTTGCGTCTTTGTGAGAGGAACACAACATACATTAACATACATCGTGCCTTACCGTTATGCATATGATGACAATTCGTGCGAAGCACTAAAAAATAGGAAAGCATTCCTTCACATTCATTCAATGTAAAGGTGCAGTATTCATACATTCATTCAATGTAAAGACGCAGCATTCACACATTCATTCAATGTGGAGACGCAGAATTCACGCATTCATAGTTTTGAAAGAGAAATATTTGAAAAGATTTGAAAGCGACCTAGGCCCTCTACTGTTCCTAGCTGAGTCGCCACCTCTTGAAGTCGGGAAAAAATCCGCGGGTCGAGTCACAACCCGGATCTTTCATCTCTTCCTAAGTTATCTCCACCCTCACTCTTTTTATTGCAAAAAAGATTTTGAAGGGTTTTGTAGGAAAAGGCCAACATGTATCATGTCAACGATTTGAATGTTTTACAGAGTCGCCAATTGGTAGTTTGAAAATGGTTGTACCAACTCAACCGAGTTTTTTTTGAAAGAGGCCCAATTGCTGGACACTGTCAAAACTTGATCTTTGAAAACAAAGTTTTGAGCTCGGAGGCTTGGTTAAGTGTGGGGAAGGTGTTAGGCACCCCACGACTCCCGTGCAAACAGGGTACCGCATTTTTTCAATATTTCCCTCAAAACTAAAATGCGTGTGTGAATGATGTTTGAATATTTGGCCTATGTTTGATTGATTAAAAGTAATGCTTTGCTTCGTTGAACCTATATACGAAGGGTTTGATTTGATTTTGCAAAAGTCTCTGATTGGATTTGCATAAGTGTTTGATTTAATTTGCAAAAGCTTTTCTTTTGATTGAATTAAAAATAATATTTTGAAAGCTGGTTATCAAACCCTTATGCTAATATAGGAATTGAAGCCTGTTGATACTTCTAATTTTATCTTTATAGCCTTAAGGCACAGTTTGAATGGTGATTGTCGGGCTGCGAAGCATCCTCGACCACAAAAATAAATACAAGTGTCGGCCACCTCATGCGCATGACAGCCATCGGAGGGACTCTGACACGACAAACCATATTTTCACTATGTTGAAACCTTAAATCTGGATAACCGTTTTAAGGTCTTTTGTATATACATTTTACAGAAAAAATGGCAGGGTACATTTGTAAAGTGGAGTTTGTTCATTGTGGGAATCAGATTCTGATCAGTTTGATCATGAATCCCACGATTTCTAGGCTCACATATATGTAGCCAATAAACCTGCACAGTTCAAATTTGTACAACAATAGAAATATATCCTAAATGTCTCCAGAACCGAGGATTCATTCAGTAAATCCTGGTTCGTATCTGGCCTAAGCGTCTTGTTCCCACTAGATAGCGATCTAAGGGACGCGAGGTTGCTTTTGACTGAAAAATACAGATTCATATCGAATGAATATTTAAAGCATCAGTTTAATAAAAAGCAAGTAAAGCAATATATATACAGTTATATATATACAAAAACTGTAAAAGGCGATGGGTTTTCAAGCCGGTGCCTGGACTGGAATTGAAATATATATATATATATATATTGTCAAAAAAGTTGTCAACCAAGATTGGGAAGAGAACCCAGTGGTGGTGAAGGCTGCTTATATATGCATATTTATATATAAAAACAATAAAAAGGCCACAGAATAATCCAGGCCGAACTGAAATGTAAATGTACAGAAATGTAGTCAACTAAGACTGGGAAGAGAACCCAGTGGTGGTGAAGGCTTCTTATAAATGCATAGTTATATATAAAAGTAGTAAAAAGGCCACAGAAAAATTCAGGCCGAACAGAAATGTAAATGTACAGAAAAGTAGTCAACCATGGACTGGGAAGATAACCCAGTAATGGTGAAGGGTGCTAAAGCAGTAATAAAGCCACAGAATAATCCAGGCCAGACTAAAATATATAAATATATATATATATATATATATATATATATATATTGACAGAAATGTAGTCAACCAAGATTGGGAAGAGAACCCAGTGGTGGTGAAGGCTGCTTATATATGCATAAATATATATAAAAGCAGTAAACTACCTCGGATTTGACATCCGGGCTTGACAGAATTAAAAAGTTAGTATATATACAGTTGAATAAACGCAAAAAAAATCCAAACCCGGACTGGGAAGATAACTCAGTCCGGCGAAGTTGCTTATAACAAAGATGCAAGTGCTCTGAAGCTGTTAGAGCTGCCGGATCGTCAATCCGAGTTGTAGAAATGCCAGAAATTGAGTTTATGTACAAAAATATACCAAATTTTGACGAAAACGATCACAGAACTAAGTTCTGGGCATTTTTAGAAAACGAAATTTGATATGCAATTGCAAAACAGTGCAAAGAAGTAGTATTAACTTTTTGATCGTAAAAATACTTACAATGAACTGCTATACGGCCCTTTTGCCAAATTGTAGGCTCTAAATGTCAGAATCTACCGGTTATTTTTTGATATGTGGTAGTATGTGGGTATATCTATGTGTTAGAGTGAAAAAATTTGGGTTTAGAAGAGGTGAAAAAGTTAAAAAATCAAACGGGCAGAGGTTCGCTGCATTTCAGAATTCTTGAAAATGAGGGCGGGTACGTTTATTTATAGGCTAGGGAGCCTAAGCTCTACCTACTGCTGCCGCAGGTAGAGGTGTGGCTCCCCTTGTAGGGCCCACATGTTCGGTTGAGTTATCTCTAAGTACGTGCACTCCGAGCAACGCGAGTTTGAAGTCGAATTTTTCTAACTTTTGATCGGAGGTCCATTTGAGGTGTTCTATACTTTTCCAAAAAACCCTTGCCGAGAGTGTCATAATGAAATAGGCTAAAACATTTTTCGGGTCCAGGAAGAAAGGTTAATAACCAGGTATTCGATTCCCTGCAGTTTGTTTGTTGAGCTGTCTTGCGCTGTTTGCACTCGGGATCATCGTTATGACCTTAATGGCATCAATTTGGCATGATTTTAATTAAATCAGCTTAGGCTTGATAAAATGACCGTTTTGCCCCTCCCGGTGTTGCCCTTACTGTCAACATGGCCTTTGGTTGACTTCCGGGAGTTGTTTCCAAGACTTGGATCCCTTTCGAGTCTGTTTGTCCTCAGTGTAGTCTCTGATACTGAGTTGGTCATTCCAGGTTTTCCTCTGGAGATGTCATGGAGCTTTAGGTTTGTTCCCAAAGTTGACTTGACTTCCCGTGTTGAGACCGGGGCAGACCTGTACTTCCCGTGTTAAGGCCGGGGCTGCTTTGATGGTCTTATTGGAGATCGGAGTTGAAATAACGGTCCGATTGGAGATCGGAGTTGACTTGATGGCCTGATATTGAGATCGGAGTTGATATGACTGTCCGATTGGAGATCGGAGTTGATTGGCCCGATATTGAGATAGGGGTTGATCTGACGGTCCAATTGGAGATCAGAGTTGATTTGATTGCCCGATATTGAGATCGGGGTTGATCTAACGGTCCGATTGGTGATCAGAGCTGATTTGATGGCCTGATATTGAGATCGGGGTTGATCTGACGGTCCGATTAGAGATCAGAGTTGATTTGATGGCCCGATATTGAGGCCGGTGTTGATCTGATGGCCCTATTAGAGAACGGAGTTGATTTGATTGCTCGATATTGAGATCGGGATTGATCTGATGGTTCAATTGGAGATCAAAGTTCATTTGATTGCCCGATATTGAGATCGGGGTTGATTTAACGGTCCGATTAGAGATCGGAGTGGATTTGATAGCCCGATATTGAGATCGGGGTTGATCTGACGGTCCGATTGGAGATCGGAGTTGATTTGATGGTTCGATTGGAGATAGAGTTGATTTGATTCACCGGTATTGAGACCAGATTTAAATGGAGGTCCAATATTGAGACCGGAGTTTATTTGATTGACCAGTATTGAGACCGGATTTAAATGGAGGTCCGGTATTGAGATCGGAGTTTATTTGATTGACCGGTATTGAGACCGAATTTAAATAGAGGTCCGGTATTGAGATTGGAGTTGATTTGATTGACCGGTATTGAGACCAAATTTAAACTGGAGGTCCGGTATTGAGACTGGAGTTGATTTGATTAATCGATATTGAGATCGAATTTGAACTGGAGGTCCGGTATTGAGACCGGAGTTGATTTGATTGACCGGTATTGAGACTGGATTTAAATGGAGGTCTGGTATTGAGACCGGAGTTAATTTGGTTGATCGGTATTGAGATCAGATTTGAATTGGAGGTCCGGTATTGAGACCGGAGTTAATTTGATTGACCCGCTTTGCCCTCTTATAATATTAGTAGTAGGGGCAGGAAATTTCGAGTGTCTACACTACTGATAACCATATCATCCACCCACCTTAATCATGTAGTTCCTATGATCAAACACCTGATCATAGTGTAAGAGCATGATGACACCACGATTGCAGCATACACAAATACCAACGTCAAAGAAAATCCAGAGTTGGTAAGTGAACTCCCCAGCAGAAAAGTCCATTGTGATGTCATTGTTGCCATCATGTCTATATAGCTCTTCATCTGATAAGCGCCTCAGGGACAAACCTGGCCCTTAGTTTTGGATTAAGAGGTTGGCCCTTCCTAAGAAACCTTAACCCAGATGAAGTGCAGATATTGATTGCATAACAAGAATCTCTGCTGAAGCAAGCCTTAACTCCTTAGAAGAATACAAGCTGCATATGAGTATTGTCACTCTCTTGAGGACTAATAAGGAAGTTGTCTATTGAAGCATGCCTACAGACTACGATTTTCAAAGTAGGCACAGGTTTGCAAATCAGTTGAAGAAATCGTGGAGTACTAAACTAAGTCTTGAGGCAACTCCACAAACTGAAGAAGTCAATAGTCAACTGAAGAAAAGTCAAATCAGGTAAAATGTCACGATAGAGGAAGTTACAGATTATGACCTATCAGACTCTTACAATTGTCCCTCTAAAACATGGAGGGAACAGTTACAAGAGGGAAAATTCAAATCAGTGGCAGTTACATTTTCGAGAGTTCATCCAAAGCTGCAAGTCTGTCCAATTGATGAGTTGGTTTTATACCAACGAATTGATATCCGTTATAGCTTGATTCTTGCTTAATTCAAGTTATTTTAGTGTCATTTTACCTGGTTTTGTGTTAGTAATTATAGGATAGGGATTGATGAGAAACCAGGAAAACAAGAGCAAAATTTCAGATCTTATGTGAAAAGTGGACCCCCGCTAGGGCGGGCCTCTTCAAGCCAAAACACACGCTAGGGCGGGTGTATGAAAAACTCAGGATTCAAAGTGGCGTGCAGCCAGGGCGGGTGTACCAAGAGTAAAATGCCCGCCGGGGCGAGTATACGGCAGCAACAATGACAGATTTCCTGTTTTGACTAGGATTGTGGAGCAAATAAGGGGTGATTTGTATTGCGGCTGGGAGAGTATAAAAGAAAAGAATAGAGGCTATTATACATACACTTAGAAAAATTTACAAGCTCTAATACAAGGATTGATCTAGCAAGGAGGATTGAAGCATCAATTGAACACGAAGAACTCAAGATCGGAGTGGAGAGCGGTGATACAATTCTAAAGTTTATCTTCTCTCTTTCTTTTTATCTTGTAATCAGAACAATTTCTATAATGTGGATATTGGATTTTGATTCATCTATGATGAACTAATTTTCTATTTAAGCCTATGACGGATCTTTTTATGTAATGGATGATTAAATAATCTTTAATTCAGTTCATGAATGTTATTTCCAAATTATTTGCTATGTGTTGTGTTTAATCTATACAATTTCCTGATCAACAATTATCCGTTATCCCATATGAAATCGAGAGAGGACATATAGGATTGGAACTAGCCATAGTGACATATGTTTGTGATTTCTGCATAGTTGGACTTCATAATTCACGTATAGGATAGAGATATCTATGCGTCATATGTAATCTGATAAGAATTTGATTTTAAACCTTATTTAACTATAATTCACATAGGGATATAGTGAATTAGTTATTTAAGGTGTCTTGCTTAATTCTATCATCTGTGGATGCGAGTGAGTATGGATGTAATGTATTGAGAGATGGTTATATCTACTTTAGTGTTCTTGATTAATAATCTGGGATAATTAACATAAACTGGAGAAAAGAATATTATCTGAAGTGAAATAATAAGTGAAGTTATAGGCTTAATTCTCTAAAACTTGGTAAAATCTTGAGTTAGTGTTGAAATTGGTTTAAGTAGTAGTTTAAATAGAAAATCATCTTTTAATCATTAGTTTGATAAAGCTGAAATAGTATAAAACTGGTACTTGTTTGATTAAATAGGATTTATTGTCTCTATGGGTATGATATCTGAACTTATCATTATATTACTTGTTGATCACGTACACTTGTGTGTAGTGCGTATAGAAAATACCCAACAAGTTTTTGGCGCCGTTGTCGGGGAAAGTAATTGCGTTTATTACTTACAATATCAGTTTAATTAGATCAGTTTTAGTTAAACAAATATATATATATATATATATAGTTATTCTTATTTTTGTTGGTTTGGTAATTTCATGTAATCTCGAGAAGTGCATGCAAACTAGATCGAAGAAGCCATAGTTGTTGTCGTTCGAGGACGACATTGACAAACGGTTTCAGAAGCTAACTAAGTGGATTGCAAAGAATCGAGAGGAATTTGAAGCACCCAGAACAAACATGGCTGAACAGGAAGACAAACCACTGAAGGATTATGCTACACCAAAGATCTCGAAAATTCACTCGAGTATCTCCAGGCCGGCAATCATTGAAAATAATTTTGAGATCAAGCCTGGGACAATACAGATGGTGCAGAATAATTGCCAGTTTGGGGGTCTTCTAAATGACGACCTGAACGAACACATCTTCAATTTTATAGAGATTTGTGACACCTTCAAGTGCAATGGGGTGTTAGACGATGCAATCAGATTGCGATTATTTTTGTTCACACTCAGAGACAAGGCGAAGGGTTGGCTCCATTCTCTACCGCCGGGGTCAATCACTACATAGAATGATCTGGAGCAAAAATTTTTTGCTAAATTCTTCCCGCCATCGAAGACACATAAGATGAGAACGGAAATATCTTCATTTGCACAGATGCAAGGGCAGCCACTGTATAAAGCATGAGAAAGATATAAGAAGCTGTAGAGAAAGTGCCCACATCACGGATTCCCACATTGAATGCAGCTGAGTAACTTTTACAATGGGGTAGCGAGTCATATACAGACTAGCATCGATGCAGCCTCAGGTGGAGCTTTTATGACGAAGAAATTTGAGGAGGCATGGGCATTAATAGACACAATGGCTTCAAATGGATATCAGTGGCTAACTGAGAGATTGACTCAACCCGCAGCAGCAGGTGTTTTGCAAGTGGATTCTATGATAGCCATATCGGCACAAATAGCAACATTATCGAAGAAGATGGACACCATATCGATGGGAAACGTGCAGCAGGTGGCAATCATATGTGAACTTTGCGCAGGTGAACATCCGACAGAATAGTGTGCAATCAACCCAGCTTCGGTTCAATATGTGGCTAACTACAACGGGCCAGTCAGCACATACCAGAATACATACAATCAGGGGAATAGGAACCATTCGAACTTTTCATGGAGTAAAAACTAGAATCAAAACCAGCAGCAAGCTCCACGACAAGTATACCCGCCTGATTTTCAGAATCAACAGCAACAGGAAGCTCCACATCTAGAGAAAATGATGGATTTGGAGGAGATATTGGCAAAATACATAATTGGAAATGATGCAACAATGAGAAATCAAGAAGCGACGATGAGAAATCAAGAAGCGGCAATGAAATCTCAAGCGGCGGCAATTAAGAATCTAGAAAATCAAATTGGACAGATTGCAAGTGCACTGAATAATTGACCCCAAGGACCTTGCCAAGAGACACAGAAAAGAATCCGAGGGGAGGACATGAGCAATGTCAAGCTGTCACACTTCAGAGTGGAAAACAGTTAGTGGAGTAGGATTTGGAGAAGCTGACAACCAAAGAGCAAGTTGAGACCAGTGTGGAACAGATAGTGGAAGGAAATCTACCAAAAACGAACAAGTGGGTACACCAGTAGTTTACCCTCCACCGCCATTTCAACAACGGATCCGAAAGCAGAAATTAGAACAACAATTCACTAAATTACTCAAAGTGTTCAAGAAGCTTCACATAAACATTCCTTTTGCGGAGGCCTTAGAGCAGATGCCCAGTTATGCCAAGTTTATGAAGGATATTTTGTCGAAGAAAAAGAAATTAGAAAACTTCGAAACTGTGGCACTAACAGAGGAATGTAGTGCGATTCTACAAAAGAAGCTTCCACCAAAGTTGAAGGATCCGAGTAGTTTCACCATTCCATACATGATAGGGAGTTTGGCCTTCAACAAATGCCTATGTGATTTAGGTTCCAGTATAAACCTCATGCCCTTGTCAGTTTATACTCAGTTAGGGTTACCAGCACCTAAACCGACCAACATCTCTCTACAGCTAGCAGATAGATCCATAACTTATCCACGAGGAATTGTTGAGGACGTTTTGGTAAAAATGGACAGATTCATCTTCCCAACGGACTTCATCATTCTCGACTATGAAGACGATAAGGATATTCCAATAATCCTTGGGAGACCATTTTTGGCTACTGGCAGAACTCTAATTGATGATCAGAAAGGAGAGTTGACCACGAGGTGAAAGATCAAGAGGTCACCTTCAACGTGTTTAAGACCAAGAATTTCCCCAAGGAGGATAAGGAGTGTTATCGGGGGGATATTATTGACACAGTGGTGGGTGATGAGCAACATCGGATATTGAGCACCGACCCACTAGAATCTACTTTGATGGGAGACTATAATAAAGAGGATTCAGAGATAAAGGAGTACCTGCAACTGTTAGAGGCTTATCCGAGAGTAACTAGGTTCAAATTACCATTTGAGCCATTGGAAGCAGCAAGAACTTCATCAACAAAGATGAAGCCATCTCTTGAGGAACCACCTAAACTAGAACTCAAACCCTTACCTAATCACCTCAGGTATGCTTATTTAGGTAATGCAGCTACTTTACCTGTTATTATTGCATCTGCACTTAACGAACTTTAGAAAAGTAAACTGCTAAGAGTTCTGAAGGAATACAAGTCTGCTATTGGATGGACTATCACCGACATCAAAGGAATCAACCCATCATTCTGTATGCATAAGATTCTAATGGAGGAGGATAGCAAACCAATGGTGGAACAACAGAGGAGACTCAACTCAATAATCAAAGAGGTAGTAAAGAAGGAGATCCTGAAATGGCTGGATGTTGTAATTATTTACCTGATTTCAGATAGTGCATGGGTGAGTTCTGTCCAATGTGTCCCGAAGAAAGGTGGGATGACAGTAGTGAAGAACGAGAATAATGAACTGATACCGACAAGGACAATGACCGGCTGGAGGGTCTACATGGACTACACAAGGCTAAATAAGGCAACTAGAAAGGATCATTTCCCCTTGCCTTTCATTGATCAGATCTTGGACAGACTAGCTGGACACGAGTACTACTGCCTGTTAGATGGATGTTTCGGGTACAACCAGATCGCCATTGCACCGAAAGATTGAGAGAAGACGACGTTCACATGCCCCTATGGCACCTTTGCTTTCAGAAAGATGTCATTCGGACTGTGTAACGCACCGATGACTTTTCAGCGATGTATGATGGCAATCTTCTCGGACATGGTGGAGCGTAGCGTCGAGGTATTCATGGATGATTTCTTAGCATTTGGGCAATCATTTGATAGGTGCCTTGAGAACTTAGTATTGGTATTGAAAAGGTGTGTGGAGACGAACCTGGTGCTCAACTGGGAGAAATGCCACTTTATGGTCCAAGAGGGGATAATTCTTGGCCATAAAGTTTTTGGAAAAGGGTTGGAAGTCGACCGAGTAAAGTTAGAGACAATTGAAAATCTGCCACCGCCGACTTCAGTAAAGGGGATTTGGAGTTTTCTCAGGCACGCTGGATTTTATAGAATATTTATCAAGGACTTCTTGAAAATCACAAAGCCACTCTGCAGTCTATTAGAAAAGGATGTTCCATTCAAGTTTGATGAAGACTGTCGAGTGGCGTTTGAGCAATTAAAGAAGAAGTTAACCACTACCCCAATAATCATAGCACCGGATTGGACCAAATCGTTCGAACTTATGTGTGATGCCAATGATTATGCGGTAGGAGCAGTGCTGGGAAAACGTCGGGAAAAGATCTTTCACGCCATCTATTATGCGAGCAAGACACCGACAGATGCACAGTTGAATTACACAACCACTGAAAAGGAATTACTTGCAGTTGTGTATGCATTTGACAAGTTTCGCTCATACTTGGTAGAGACAAAGGTGGTAGTTTACACAGATCACTCAGCCATCCAATATCTAGTGGAAAAGAAGGATGCAAAGCCAAGACTTATTAGCTGGGTTCTTCTACTGCAAGAATTTGACTTATAAATTAAGGATAGAAATGGGACAGAAAACCAGGTGGCTGACCATCTTTCACAACTAGAAAACCCGAATCAGAATGAGTCAGATAAAGTAGCAATCAATGAGTCTTTTCCTGATGAGCAGTTATTCTTGATACACAGCGAGTTTACGTGGTATGCGGATTTCGCTAATTATTTGGTTAGCAACATCCTCCCACCAAACTTAACTTGCCACCAAAAGAGGAAATTTATACATGATGTAAAGTGGTATATGTGGGACGAACCATATTTGTTCCGCCAATGTGCTAACAGAATGATCCGACGATGTATACCGGAAAGTGAAGTTAAGAGCATCTTACAGGCATGTCACGCTTCAGTATACGGGGGACACTATGGGAGTGAAACAATAGCAGTAAAAGTCCTCTAGGCAGGTTTCTTCTGGCCCACTTTGTTCAAAGACGCACATCAGTGCTTAAAAAACTGTGAAAGATGTCAAAGAGTGGGGAATAATTCAAAACGGAACGAGATTCCCCTAAACATGATCTTGGAAGTCGAGATTTTTGATGTATGGGGAATCGACTTCATGGGACCCTTTCCATCATCGTTCAACAATTTATACATCTTATTAGCAGTTGACTATGTCTCGAAATGGGTGGAGGCAGTTGCACTTCCAACGAATGATGCTAAGGTTGTACTGAAATTCTTACAAAAGAATATCTTCACCCGTTTTGGCACCCCAAGAGCAATAATCAGTGATAAAAGGAGCCATTTCTGCAATAAATACTTCACCGCTCTCTTAACGAAGTTTGGGGTCAAACACTTAATCGCCACAACCTATCACCCTCGGACGAGTGGCCAAGCAGAAGTGTCTAACAGAGAGGTGAAGAGAATCCTGGAAAAGGTTGTCAATCCAAATAGGAAAGACTGATCATTGAAATTAGACGACGCTCTGTGGGCCTATCGGACCGCCTATAAAACTCTGATAGGCATGTCTCCCTATCAGTTAGTTTACGCATGTCACCTTCCAGTAGAACTTGAGCATAAAGTATATTGGGCTATCAGGAAATTGAACGTCGATTTATCAGTAGCAGGGAGAAAATGTTGTTGCAAATCAACGAATTAGACGAATTCTGCCTACATGCTTATGAAAATTCGAAGTTGTACAAGGAGAAGGTCAAGAAGTGGCACGATCAGAAGATACTGGACAGAAAGTTCCAACCGGGGCAATCCATATTGCTATTCAACTCACAGTTGAAACTTTTTCCTGGAAAACTGAAATCCAGGTGGTCGGGGACATTTATCATAAACACTGTATTTCCACACGGCACCGTTGAGCTCTATGGACAGGGTTCGACAATACCATTTAAAGTGAACGTCCAACACCTCAAGCACTATTGGGGTGGAGACATCGATCGCCAGGCAACCGCGATCAACCTGGTCGAGCCAAACTAAAATAGGGAGTAGTCAAGCTGAAAGACTAAAAATTAAGCGCTCGATGGGAGGCAACCCATCCTTTACTTGTATTTGTAATATATAGAATTTATAGTTAATCATAATTTAGTATACAACGAGTATTAATAATGCATGTACTAACAGTTCTCAATTTGTTCATGCAGTGATAGGCCAAGTGCAAGTTAAATTCAAGAGGAAACCAGTAAGAACACAAGGGTAGGCTACTTAAGCACTTCAGCAGAAAGAAAAATGAAGAAATTGCAAATTCAAAATTTCTGTATGATTCAATGAAAAATTAGCTGCCCCGACAGGCTTCCCATATGGGATTCTCTGCATATGTCCTGCCCAAGCGGGCATTTCAAGTAAAGAAGAACCGCCCCGATGAGCTCCCCATCCAAAGCCCCTGCATACCCCCTGCCCCAGCGGGCTGTCAAAAGATTTTTTTTAAAGCCTTTTTGGCAATGGACTTAAGATATTCCAATAAAATAGCTAAGCCCTAAAGAAGAAATATCACACCCGACCCCCACTATGATCCTCTCCAAAGACGAAATCAAATGGATTGCAAACAACAAACGAATCTATCTCTTGGAATTTGCAATCAATCCATCATCACACACTAAGCAACTAACCACAAATCAAGATATATATTGCTTGATTTGGTTGATTGAAAGACAAAAGTGGGGGAATATGAAGAACTAAACATCATCAACACCAACCACTATTACCCTTACCCACCAATTATTCGACAGAACACCTCAACCAAAATTCTTCAGCAAAAGTTAATTTTGAGCACTCAAGTAACATGCCTCCACGTGCTCCGAAGCGACAAAAGGGTGAATCCTCTTCAGCACCGGCTAGACCCTTTGATCGGACGAAATTCAGAAGTGAGACCGCCGCCGATCGTTTCGACTACTTGGCATCAAAGAAGCTCACCTCCGAGCATGGACTAAGGCCTAATGAGACTGACGGGGAGATGGCCCTCCAGATTGAAGAGCAGGGCTGGGAAACTTTCACGGACTAGCCCGACACGACAGTGGTGGCGGTCGTGAAAGAATTCTACGCAAACGTCGAGGACATATCTCCGTTCCAGGCATTCGTCCTCGATAAATAGGTGGACTTTAGCCCAGCTGCTATCAATGATTATTATAACTTGCAACGCCCAATTATGTGTCAAAACCAGGAATTAATAGATAGGGGGCCTGACTATGATGAGATCCTAGCAGAGATTTGCAAACCGGGCACTCTGTGGTTCAGAGGCAAGAAAGGGGGGATATTGATCATGAGCTCTAGCCTAAACCAATATGGAAAAGTCTGGTATTCGTTCTTGTGTGCCAAACTCCTTCCCTCGACGCATACAAGTAAGATCACCAAGGAGAAAATTTCTCTCTTGTATGCTATCCTCAAGGACTACGACATCAACATAAGCCTAATCATTAGTTTCTCAATTCGTCAATGTCTAAGAGGATTGTTCTCAAGCGGACTGCCACATCCATCTTTGATCACGGGACTGTGCCGCCGTGCGAGTAACAGGTGGACGGACAAGGAGCTGACTCAGCAACCTCTCCAGCTGTTTGATACGAGGATAATTGCCCGGTTCAACAAATGGCCAGTAGCACCACCACATCCCCGCGGACTGGGCTTCATTTTTCCATCAGAGAGCAGCGGCCATGGCTAGGGAGGACCTGACTAAGGAGGCTGAAAAGGGAGGGTCAACAATGTCGACTTCCTAGACTCAAGCTTTGCAGAAGCAACTGGATGAGCATCGCCGATTGGCTGACAGGTTGGCGGCGCGGCAAACCCATATGTTCAACACGCAGAATCAGTTTTATGTCGCACTTGCTGAGGCGTTTGCAAGGATGAATACTTCGGGCGCTCCATTCCAGTTCCCGACTCCACAGCCACTGCATGCTTATCCACCACCTTCCTATTCTGATCTGGAGGAGGACACTTGATGTCACAGGGAAGTCCTCGAAGCTTTAATTGCTTTATATTTTAATCAATGATGGCATTGCTCTGCTTAAGTTTAGGGGTGTACATTATATTTTATAATATTGTTAAGACTTGCAGTTAGTTATTAATTTTAGTATAGTTAGAGTTTTTATGCTTATAAAAAATTGAAAAAAAGAAAAAAATTAAAAATCATAAAAGACCAAAAAGAGTTGTTAATTAGGATTTCATGAGTCAGTATGTCAGTGGTATGAAATAACCTTAGCCACTGATGAAACTGGATTTACATAAGAACCTGAACAGTGATGACAGCTAGAACATTGATGTGTATTCAGACCTTTACATTAGTCATTGATAAGTACACAATATTCATGATTTTTTATTCCTTTATATTTGGTTTTATTACATGTTTCATGTGTATATGAGCTTAATAAGTTGTTTATTATTTTCAGGTGAATTAAAGCTAAAAGGATGGAAACAAGTTGATTTGGAGTTGAATTGAAGAGGTGTTTGACCAGCAGTTGACTTTCTCAATATTTGGAGATTCCTACATGGAATTGGATTGATATTACTATTAGAATGAGGACTTCTTTGGACTGAGATTTTATTTCCTTATTAGATTCTATTTCTTTATGGAGACTAGTTATAATTGTAATTCCTTTTAGGATTTGGATTCCTAGTTCTTATAGGATTTAGGCCCTTGTCTAGCACTATAAATAGAGGATGATAGTTAAGGTTTTATTCATTCAATCTTCTACCAACTATCATACCTCATTGAAGTGCAGACTTGGAGCATGTCAGGCTAGTTTCTTTATTCAGTTCTAAAGGGAGGTGGAACCTTGTTACAAGTAATTAATTAATTGAGTATTATTATTTATTCATTCTTGTATGAAATTTCTTCTGATAATCTGTTTTCATTGATTGCATGATAATTGATCTAATTAATTTGATATGGCCAATTGAGTTAATTTAATCATTATCATATGCTAGATTAAGATTGGTATTACGTGTAATTGATATCTGTCTTCATCACAAGTAGTAAATTAGTGATACTAATTGTGGACAAGCTTTTGGGTATTGCTAAGATTATCAGAAAACAAGTTAAACAAATCGAGCTTATGTGTTTGTTGCTTGGATTAGCCTAATTCTCTATTTCTTAATGCTTCTATCATATTAAATCTAGAGAGCTTGTTCTAGGTTATATGCTAGTTGAATCTGGTGAAGAGCTTGTTTCATACAGTGAATATCTAAGGAGAATTTCGGATAGCAGAGCATATTATTATCTAGGGTTAATAGTTTCATTGAATGGTAAAGAATAATAACTTGATTAATTGATTGCTGTGCTTGGTGAAACTGAACTACAGAACTGAAGTTTTTACATATTTGGTTAATCTCTTTATTTAAATTCTGTTTTTCTTAGTTTAAAACAATTTTAAAAATCCCCCATATTTATTTTCTGTTAAAATAGTAGAATAAATCTAAAACAAACTCACTCTCTGTGGGATCGATCCTTGCTTACTACTGTGCTAATTATTTAAATTCGTGAAGTGAAAGTGAGGTTAATTTAGGAGTGTAAACGACAGCTCTCAAATTTTGGCGCCGTTGCCGGGGAGTGTTATTTGTTTTTGTTTATTCTTTGTTTTCGTTTATTTTTATTATTTTCTTTTTATTTTCTTTTTTTTCTTTTTGTTTTATGACTCAATCCTCTCACTCTAATTTTGATCAAGAGATAGAGAAAATTGCAGATACAAAAGAAGCTCTTGTTCCAATACTTAAAAAGGAAAAGATGGTGGTGCCGAACAACAACCGGACTTTAAAAGAACTGGCTACTCCAGACCTTGATCATCCATCCCTGTGTATTAAATATCCTACCGTAGAAGTTGCTTTTGAACTTAACTACGGACTAATTCGCTTTTTGCCTATTTTTCGTGGTCTAACAGGTGAAAATCCATATACGCATCTAAAGGAGTTCCATATGGTGTGTTCCACGATGAAATCACAAGGAGTGTCAGAGGAGCAGATCAAACTTAGACTTTTTCCTTTCTCATTAGCAGATTTGGCTAAAGACTGGTTATACTATCTTCCTTCAAGATCGATACGATCATGGACTGATATGCAAAGGCTATTCTTGGAGAAGTATTTTCCTGCATCAAGAGTTGCCGATTCAAGAAAGAAGATATGTGGAATTAGTCAGTTCAATGGAGAAACTCTCTACGAGTATTGGGAAAGGTTCAAGAAGTTGTGTTCCAGCTTCCCTCCCCACCAAATTGATGAGCAACACTTGATTCAGTACTTCTACGAGGGACTGATACCAACGGAAAGAAGTATAATCGATGCGACTAGTGGAGGAGCATTAGTAGACAAGACACCGGAGGCTGCAAGAAATTTGATTGCAAACATGGTCGCTAACTCACAACAATACGATCATGCTCCACAAGGGGTAAGTGAGGTAAGCACGAGTGAATTGGCACAACAGATTTCTAACTTAACTGCTGTGGTGCAACAATTAACAACAGAAAACGTACCGATTGCAAAAGTATGTGGAATTTACTCAAAATCAGGGCATACAACAAATGATTGTCCCATAGTGCAAGAGGATGTAATTGTTCATCAAGTTAATACTGTAGGGGCATTCTTCGGACAAAATCCACATCAATGTTATCCTTGGGCAGAAACTCACAATTCCGGATGGAGAGATCATCCTGACTTGAGCTATGAAGGTACTAGGCCACCAATGCAACCTGTCCTTTCAAGTATGCAGCAAGATCTTCAGCAGACTCAACCTCAGTACCACACAGAAAACCAAGAAGTACCTGTCAATTCTGGGACATCTATGGAGGATATGTTCAAGGCATTCATGAGCCGAACACTACAGTTCATGATTCAGACACAGCAGTTCCAGCAGGAGACAAGAAATTCTGTTCAAGATCTGAGGGATCAAGTTGGTCAGCTTGCAACCAAAGTAGGGAGGTTGGAATCTCAAGGCTTCGAGGAGTTACCTCCTCCGTTTGTTGAGAACTTCAGTACAATGGGATTTGACGAAGAGGAGCAGGAGGATTCAGTGCTTACTCCGGGAACGGACTGTAATATGGAATTTGACGAAGAGAATGAACAAGAGGAAGAAGAGAATAATTTAATAAATTCTGCAGATCTCGACAAGAAAGACGTGGATTCATCTCCATCAGTACAACTAACAGAAACAAGGAGTGCTACACACCATCGTACCTTTACCATGGAATTGGACAATGCAAAGTTCCAGTTCAACGCAGATCAGGCTAAAAGGTATCTTGATAATATTAAATCTGTTTTTGTTATTGATGTTGTGGATTATTTAGTGCAGGAATCTTTTGATTGAATACAATTATACGAGGAGGATTTGGTGGCTGGAAAGGAGCAAAATCATGAAGTACACAATGTTCCTCAATTAAGGAAGAAACTGTTACCAATCCACTTGAAGTTCACAACTCCAATTACATAGAACGAGAGGGAAGATGTCAGGCCAATGACAATAAACAAGGGCAGCTGCTTGGGAGGCAACCCAGGAAATCAGATTTGATTTTTCTATCCCTTTACTATTTAGTTTTTTTTTTTTTTAATTTTATTTTTGCATGTAGTTCTTTCTTCTTTGCATGATTTTCTTACATTGGGGACAATGTAAGGTTTGAGTGTGGGGGGAGAGATTTAGGTTTTTTATTTTTTATTTTAGTGATATTGATCTGCTGATTTTGATAGGAAATAGGACCATCTTGATGCCTTTGAAAATTTTTGAAAAAAATTGGATTCCATGATTCTATTTGCCTATGTGTTCGAAGGTTAAGATCAACAAATGAGAATTAATGCTAAAAAGTCAAAATCTGTTTAATGCTTAATTGGTTAATGATTGAGAAAAACTAAGTCATGATCCATAGTAATTGATTTAAATTGAATTTGTGTCTCATGAGCACTTGAACATGTGATATATGCTTAGTTGGCTAAGTTATCTGTGGAATTGTCTATGTGCACTAATCTCATGCTCTAGAACTATTAAACTGCTTAAACTTTTTGCAGGACTATGTGAAAAAATAATAATAATAAAAATTGGAAACCAGTGAAATTGTTGAAAAAGAAACACAAGAGAAGTTATGTGGTGGGATGAGATGGAGCGTAAAACGCACTCTTCCATAAACACGTGCGAATAAGTGAGATGGAGCATAAAATGCACTCACTTACAAAAGAAAAATTGAGGAAGGTGAAACGGAGCATAAAATGCATTCACCAGAAACAAATAACAATTTGAAAAGGTTCTGGTAAAAACATAAAGCAGGAAAAGAATGTTTTGAGTTTTGAGTGGTGTGCACGATTTTCGCTCCATGGTAACTAAGTTGAGTAAGTATGTGGATCATAGACAAGGGCTTATGTGGTTACAATTTAACTTAATAAAACTCATTGGTGAAGTGGTGAGGTACTTATCTTGAGTTGATTGATGAAGCGTTGATCATGTTTTTGTGGGTTTAGTGTTGATAATCATGATTTGATCTTAAAATCTTTTGACGTTATGGTTGAGTAGAGTTTCTGGAAATTAAAATTTTAGTTTACACGAGGACGTGTAAAAGACTAAGTGTGGGGGAATTTGATAAGTACACAATATTCATGATTTTTTTATTCCTTTATATTTGGTTTTATTACATGTTTCATGTGTATATGAGCTTAATAAGTTGTTTATTATTTTCAGGTGAATTAAAGCTAAAAGGATGGAAACAAGTTGATTTGGAGTTGAATTGAAGAGGTGTTTGACCAGCAGTTGACTTTCTCAATATTTGGAGATTCCTACATGGAATTGGATTGATATTACTATTAGAATGAGGACTTCTTTGGACTGAGATTTTATTTCCTTATTAGATTCTATTTCTTTATGGAGACTAGTTATAATTGTAATTCCTTTTAGGATTTGGATTCCTAGTTCTTATAGGATTTAGGCCCTTGTCTAGCACTATAAATAGAGGATGATAGTTAAGGTTTTATTCATTCAATCTTCTACCAACTATCATACCTCATTGAAGTGCAGACTTGGAGCATGTCAGGCTAGTTTCTTTATTCAGTTCTAAAGGGAGGTGGAACCTTGTTACAAGTAATTAATTAATTGAGTATTATTATTTATTCCTTCTTGTATGAAATTTCTTCTGATAATCTGTTTTCATTGATTGCATGATAATTGATCTAATTAATTTGATATGGCCAATTGAGTTAATTTAATCATTATCATATGCTAGATTAAGATTGGTATTACGTGTAATTGATATCTGTCTTCATCACAAGTAGTAAATTAGTGATACTAATTGTGGACAAGCTTTTGGGTATTGCTAAGATTATCAGAAAACAAGTTAAACAAATCGAGCTTATGTGTTTGTTGCTTGGATTAGCCTAATTCTCTATTTCTTAATGCTTCTATCATATTAAATCTAGAGAGCTTGTTCTAGGTTATATGCTAGTTGAATCTGGTGAAGAGCTTGTTTCATACAGTGAATATCTAAGGAGAATTTCGGATAGCAGAGCATATTGTTGTCTAGGGTTAATAGTTTCATTGAATGGTAAAGAATAATAACTTGATTAATTGATTGCTGTGCTTGGTGAAACTGAACTACAGAACTGAAGTTTTTACATATTTGGTTAATCTCTTTATTTAAATTCTGTTTTTCTTAGTTTAAAACAATTTTAAAAATCCCCCATATTTATTTTCTGTTAAAATAGTAGAATAAATCTAAAACAAACTCACTCTCTGTGGGATCGATCCTTGCTTACTACTGTGCTAATTATTTAAATTCGTGAAGTGAAAGTGAGGTTAATTTAGGAGTGTAAACGACAGCTCCCAGTCATTGCCTATTTGACATTTTGTTTAGCACGATAGACAAAAAATTTAGTCAACTTAGTTCAAATAGTCACATAATTGTCGTCTTGAACAGAAATTGGGTTGTAACGATGGAAATTCAGTGAACTGGTAGTAGTGACTAAGATTACATTGAAACCTAAGTTTGGGGGAAGATATGGGAGCTATCTGAAAGAAAAATGAAAAAAAGAAAAGAATTGAAAAATGTGAAAAAGAAAAAAAAATATAAACTTATGAATAAACAGCGTGACTAGTTTTGTTTCGTGGCCTTTGATACTCGAGTAAGTATGCCCTAGGGGATGTCTTTACACCCAGCGCCCTAAAGCCATTCGGTTTGGGAGTCGTTGGTCAAAAGCCTGCTACATGGGTATCATTGAAGAGCCTAAGGGAACTAGACATTGCACAGTCATGAGTAAAATAGAGATACGGGAAAAGAGCAAAATGCCCCCGTGAATAAATAAAGATAGAAAATCTCCTATACTGACTTCTGACTTGGTTGATGTTGAGTTGAATTCACTTTACCTTGTTTATGCGATATCTTGAGTAAAAATGTGATTTTGTTCTAAGACGCATATTATGTGATGTATTTGAACTATAGCTGAGTATGTTGTTGTTGAGCACACACACACAGAAGTGGTGTTAACAGGTATAGATTCATAGACTGGTTTGAGTTGCAGATTTGTGTCTGGTTGGATTTATTGTTTATATCTGTTGTGAATTCTCTAAGGCAGTATTGGGTATCTTTATATTATCTGATAGTTGCATTAGTAGGCATTGTATTAATTTGCATCTGCATTGCTTTGCTTGAGGACAAGCAAAGTCTCAAGTTTGGGGGTATTTGATGAGTTGATTTTATGCCAACGAATTGATATCCGTTATATCTTGATTCTTGCTTAATTCAAGTTATTTTAGTGTTATTTTACCTAGTTTGGTGTTAGTAATTGTACGATAGGGATTGATGAGAAACCAGGAAGAAAAGAGAAAAATTTCAGATCTTATGTGAAAGTGAACCCCTGCCAGGGCGGGCCTCCCCAAGCCAAAACACCCGCTAGGGCGGGTGTACGAAAAACTTAGGATTCAAAGTGGTGTGCCGTCAGGGCGGGTGTACCAAGAGTAAAATGCCCGCCGGGGCGAGCATACGGCAGCAACAATGATAGATTTCATGTTTTGACTAGGATTGTGGAGCAAATAAGGGGTGATTTGTATTACGGCTGGGAGAGTATAAAAGAAAAGAACAGAGGCTATTATACTTACACTTATACAAATTTACAAGCCCTAATTCAAGGATTGATCTAGCAAGGAGGATTGAAGCATCGATTAAACACGAAGAACGCAAGATTGGAGTTGAGAGCGGTGATACAATTCTAGAGTTTATCTTCTCTCTTTCTTTTTATCTTGTAATCAGAATGATTTCTATGATGTGGATATTGGATTTTGATTCATCTATGATGAACTAATTTTCTATTTAAGCCTATGACGGAACTTTTTATGTAATGGATGATTAAATAATCTTTAATTCAGTTTATGAATGTTATTTCCAGATTATTTGCTATATGTTGTGCTTAATCTATATAATTGCCTGATCAACAATTATCCGTTATCCCATATGAAATCGAGAGAGGACATATAGGATTGGAACTAGCCATAGTGATATATGTTTGTGATTTCTGCATAGTTGGACTTCATAATTCACGTATAGGATAGAGATATCTATGCGTCATATGTAATCTGATAAGAACTTAATTTTAGACCTTATTTAATTATAATTCACATAGGGATATAGTGAATTAGTTATTTAAGGTGTCTTGCTTAATTCTATCATCTGTGGATGCGATTGAGTATGAATGTAATGCATTGAGAGATGGTTATATCTACTTTAGTGTTCTTGATTAATAATCTGGGGTAATGAACATAAACTGGAGAAAGGAATATTATCTGAAGTGAAATAATAAGTGAAGTTGTAGGCTTAATTCTCTAAAACTTGGTAAAATCTTGAGTTAGTGTTGAAATTGGTTTAAGTAGTAGTTTAAAATTATATGATTCAACTAACCTTTATTGTATAGTTATATAACATATTTACTCACATTTCAATGCCACACTTTATCTTATATTCAATGAATGAAGAAACTTTATTATATATGACCACACCTTACAAGCTATTGCACAAAGCAATTAATTAATAGTAATAGAAATTAGTCTATCACATTATTTAAATACCCATTAGTTTAGTATAATAATATTAATTAATCCCATCATTAAATCATTTTTCATTAATTTATTTAAACCATCACTTAGTCCATCATCATGCCCCCACAAGGCATTCACATAGGCTTAACTTAAGCTTTTCATTAAATTCTCCATATTTCTCAATTATCATATACTCAATTGAATTATCCCATCTCGTGCCACAAAAATATTTATACTTGAATAAACATTCCACAATTAGTATTTTTAATAGTAATATAATTTATAAAAATCACGGGTATTACATCCTCCCCTCCCTTATAAAAATTCCGTCCTAGGAATTGGTATAAGGTTATGCAAATAAATGGGGATAATCCCTTCGCATCTTATCTTCTAACTCCCACGTAGCCTCCTTGGCTTCGTGGTTTCGCCAAACTATTTTTATAGAAGATATAACTTTATTCCTTAACGTTTGTTCTTTCCTATCTAGTATTTGGACAGGAATTTCTTCATATGTCAAATTCTTCTCTACTTGAATGGGTTCATAGGATATCACGTGCTTATAGTCAGGCTTGTATGGACGTAACACGAAAATGTGAAACACGTTGTGAATGTGTTCTAATTCAAACGGTAAAACTACCTTGTACGCCATTTCGCCCACTTGCTTCAAAACTTCAAATGGTCATATGAACCTCGGACTCAATTTCCCGTTCTTGCCGAATCTGATCTTTTCCTTCCAGTGAGACACTTTTAAGAACACAATACTACCGACTTCGAATTCTCGGCTTTTACGGTGCAAATCTACGAACTTCTTATGGCGATTCTGAGCTGCTACTAATCTGGCTCTGATTGTTGTTACCCATCTGCAGTTTGTTGAACTAACTCCGGCCCCAAAAGTCGTCGTTCTCCAACCTCATCCCAACACAACGATGTTCTGTACTTTCTTCTGTATAGGGCTTTGTATGGTGGCATACCGATACTCGCATGATAGTTATTGTTGTAAGTGAATTCTACTAAGGGTAAGTGGTCGTCCCAGTTACCTTTGAAATGCATTTGTATTGTTCGCTCACTTGCCCGTCTGTCTGAGGGTGATAAGCGATACTCAATCTCAACTGTGTTCCCATTCTCTCTTGTAAGCTCTTCCAGGAATTTAACTTGAAGAGCGGATCTCGATCGGAGAGGACTGACACCGGCACTCCATATCGCGAAATGATTTCCTTTACGTACAGGCTTGCTAACTGATTTAAATTGAAACGGATCTTGATCGATAAAAAATAAGTTATCTTCATTAGTCGATCTACGATAACCCAAATGGCATCGAAACCCATCTGCGTGATCGGAAGCCCCACCACGATGTCCATCGTAATTTGCTCCCATTTCTATTCTAGTATTTCTAGCAGGTGAAGCAGACCACTCGGCCTCTGGTGTTCTGCTTTGACTCGTTGACAAGTAAGGTATCTAATGACATACTCTGCAACCTCTCATTTCAAGTTAGGCCACCAAAAGTGTTGTCTAAGATCCCAGTACATTTTCGTTCCTCTTGGGTGAACATAATATGTTGTATTATATTCTTCGTGCAAGATCTCTTCTCTTAATTTGATTACGATTGGCACCCACACTTGGTTTTCAAATCTCAAAATACCGTCCTTATCCATTCGGAATCTTTCCTCCTTATTTTCTTATATCCTTTTCTTTATCTTCTCGCACTCTTCATCTTTCTTGTGTGATTCTTTGATCCTATCCAATAATTTCGGACGAACTTCCATTACGAATAACTTTTATTCGTTTCCTTTTGGTTCCTTTACTTCTATTTCCAAACTCTCCATTTCTCTTGTTAGTTCCTACTGAGATGTTAGAATAAACAATCTCTCCCTTCCTTTTCTACTCAACGCGTCGGCTACTACGTTTTCTTTTCCCGGGTGATAAAGAATTTCACAGTTGTAGTCTTTGATTAATTCCAACCACCTCCTCTGCCACATATTCAACTTCTTCTGTGTGCAGATATATTTCAGACTCTTGTGTTCTGTGTATATTTCACACTTCTCTCCATACAAATAGTGCCTCCAAATCTACAACGCAAAAACTACTGCCGCTAACTCCAAGTCATGGGTAGGGTATCATTTTTTGTAATTTTTTAACTGTCGTGATGCATATGCAATGACCTTGCCATGTTACATTAGCACACAACCAAGCCCTCTATGCGATGCATCACTATACACCACAAAACCTCCCGTATCATCTGGTAATGATAACACAGGCGCCTCGCTCAACCTCTTCTTTAAATCTTGGAAGCTTTCTTCACACTTTTCTATTCACGCGAACTTCACCGTCTTCCTCGTTAGATTGGTCAATGGGATTTCTATCTTAGAAAAATCTTTGATAAATCTTCGATAGTACCAGGCTAACCCTAAGAAACTTCTCACCTCTGTTTGCATCTTCAGGTGTTCCCAATTACTTACCGCCTCCACTTTTGCAAGGTATACTAAAATCCCATCTTTTTCTATCACGTGTCCTAGAAATTAGACCTTCTCCACCCAAAATTCGCACTTCAAAAATTTTGAGTACATCTTTTCCCTTCTCAGTGCTTCCAATACCATTTTCAGATGTTCGGCATGTTCTTCCTTAGTTTTCGAGTAAATTAGAATGTCGTCAATGAAAACTACCACGAACTTATCCAAATATGGTTTGAAAACTCGGTTCATCAAATCCATAAATGATGCTGGGGCGTTAGTCAAATTGAATGACATCACCAAAAACTCTTAGTGTTCGTATCGGGTTTGGAACGCCATTTTTGGTATATCCTCCTCCCGTACCTTTAACTGATGATAGGTGTTCACAGATCTATCTTCGAGAAACACTTCGCTCCCTTCAATTAGTTAAAAAAGTTATTTATCCTTAGCAATGGATATCTATTCTTGATCGTCACTCTGTTCAAATCTCGATAGCCAATACAAAGCACCATTGATCCATCCTTCTTCTTGACAAACAACACAGGTGCTCCCCAGGGAGACACACTCGGTCGAATATAACCCTTATCTAGTAATTCTTGCAATTGTATTATTAATTCCTTCATTTCTACCAGCGCCATACGATATGGAGCTTTCAAAATCGGCGTAGTTTTAGGTTCTAAGTTTATTACGAATTTGATTTCTCTGTCTGGCAGAAGGCCAGGCAGATCGTCCAAAAACACGTCTTGAAACTCTCTTACTATCGATATATTTTTCATTTCTACTCCCTTTTTCTGAGTATCCACGATATAGGCTAAATAAACTATACATCCTTTCTTTAATAATTTCTTGGCATACATCATCGTAAGGCAACACGATTACCTAAGCGATGAGCTATCATAAAACACTACCTTAGACAGTTTTGAAGTTTGAAGGTTCACACTTTTCTTTAGGCAGTCGATTATAGCAGTGTGGCTAGATAACCAATCCATTCCTAATATCACATCAAACACCCCAATCTTATAGGAATTAAGTCTACGCCTAGTTCGTGACCTCTAACATTTGCATACCAATTTCGGTAAAAGAACTCTACGGGAATTATTTCCTTATTCGTAATCTCTATATTCAAAAGATTTTCTAATCGTTCTTAAGGTAAGTTAAATCATTTAGAAAATTCTTCCTAAACAAAGGAACAGGTAGCACCCAAATCAAATAATACGTAGGCATTTATATTTTTTATTGGGATAATACTTGTCACCATATTCTTCGCAGCTAATGCGTCCTGGAAAGTCATGTTAATGGTTCTGGCAGTTGGTCGGTTGGATCGTGACGGTCCGCCTATCACGAGCTTGCTGCCTCCTCCTTGATGGATGCTTCCTCTGTTGCTCCCTTTTTTTGGATAGTCTTTGATTTGATGGTCGGTTGATCCACATGCAAAACACCCCTTGATCTTCCTTGGCTTTGGGTAGTTGGGTGAAATGTGCTCCTCCTGACCGTAGTTGTAGAAGACATTGCGTCCCTTCCAGTATTCTTCTTGGTGGTTATTCCCGCATTTTGCACAAGCTTCACTTCTTTTCTTAAATCCTCTACAAGGACTTCTAGTCTGATTATTCCTTCTGTTGTTGTTATAGTTATTGTTGGTGTTGGGGTTATCCCACTTCCTCTTTACTAAGTTGCTTCCTCCGTTACTGCTTCCTCCACGGCTCTCTCCTCCATTTTTCTTACCCTTCTTCCCCTTATTATACTGACTCAAGGCTTCACTACCTCCGTCCGCAATAATGGCCTTCTCCAACAGTGTGCCGAATGAATCAATTTAAAGAACTGACACCTTGTTAAAAAATAAAGATTTCAGTCCTAGTTCGAAGCGTCGAGCCTTCCTCTCTTTCGTATCTACTCGGTACGATGTAAAATGCGTGAGCTCATTGAATCTTGCCGCGTACTGAGCCACAGTCATCTCTCCCTGCTTCAGTTCCAAAAACTTCACCTCTAATTTATTCTTCATGCTCTTCGGGAAGTAATTCTCGAAGAACAAAATCTTAAACCTTTCCCAGGCTATGGTCCCTTCTCCCGCTCTCTGCTAATTGGCCTCCCACCAATAATTTGCTTCACCCCTCATCATGTATGTAGCGAACACATTCTTCTAATATTCACACACACGAGCAATGGTGAAGACTTTCTCCATCTCTTTGATCCAAGTCTGTGCCTCGACAGAATCGATAGTAAGGCAAATTTCGGAGGTCCTATGCTCCTAAAGTCTTTAAAGTTGGTTACTGGCACTGCTTGTCGGTTGTTACACACGGGTTCATTATTCCTTCCCCAAATGGATTCTCCTAACAAATCTACTATTCATTGGATAGGGTCTACTTGTTCCCTCTCGTTATTGACCGATTCCTCTGGTGTCGTTAGTCTACGTCTGGGTGGCATATTCTGCATCATAAAACTTCATTCTTATTATCTAATTATATTACTTAAAGTATTTCTTTAATGCAAAAAGGAACAAAATTTTATAACACGGTTTCTGAAATAAGGACATTAATATTCATATGCCAAATCATTACATCAATATGATCACTGCTAGCATACTTCTATAAATGTCAACATATATCCCCTAATATTACAAAAGATGGGGGGACACTGTCATACTACCCCTCTAACATGAACCTACTCGGGGTTTACATACACCATCTCATATCTCACACAAGAGATTGAGATTAATACATACATAATATACTCTCCACTATTAGGCTAATACTAATAGGTCTCATCCTAACATTTCGCGCTCCACAACGCTCTTGTACTCAACCTGTGTCATGTGAGCCATCATACCTCTACTTAATGTATAACGGGTTTGCCCTTGTTCCACCGGATAATGGTACATGCCATCGATCAACCTCTCCATAGCTGTGCGAAAAGCATAACCCTTTCGGTTCATCTTCCTCTTCTTGCATCTTGCCTCTTCATCTAAGTCCTTAGCCCTATCGTTGGCTTCCTCCCACTTCTCCTCGAAGTGAATCCTTTCCATGACTTCCATCTCCAGCTGTGTGCGAAGAGCCTCCTTCTCGACTTTCTCACTTAACTCCCTCTGCTCAGATTCCTCTAGCTTACCCGATAATTCCACATTCCTAGATATCGAACAATGAAATAAAGTTCCCATATGTATTCCTGCTTCCTTACGGTAGGCAATCTCTACCTCCATCTCTTACATCTCCAGCTCCTTCTTGTGGTCTTCATCCTTCAGCTTCTGTATCTCAGTTTCTCTCTCCTTAGCCTGGGTCTCTATCTCCTCAACTCGACATTCTAACTCTAGGATTTTCTCTTCATACTCTCCCAACATCCGATCCTCGATCGATGTTCCATCGGAATCTCCCACGGGCTCATCCCTCATGGGTTCCTCCTCAGGATCCGATTCTACCTCTATCTCATACTCGTTGTCGAACTCGGATGGTTCTACTGCCTGAGCGGGTTCGGCTAACAAAGGTGTCTCATAAACCACGTATATATCATGTGGCTCCTCCTCTACGACTTTACTAGGTTCTTCCAAATCTGATATCTTACAACCACAAACACAAGACAATAAACAACAAACTCCATTAAAACATAGATTCATTGTATGGAATGAAAATATATTTCATAACACTAATTCTCTAGGAAAACTCTACATAAGTTTTATCTCCTCTTATCCTCTAAGTTCTTCTAAGGTTATAGTTTAAGGATTCTCGCTCCTAAGGTTTATAACCTAACTCTTTTATACCAATCTGTGACGCCCCCAAATTCAGACACTTATATCTCGAATTTGGTGCTTCACGATCTAAATCTAATAACATACTAATAACTCATACAGCGGAATAATAAAATAATTTACACTGATTTAATATAAATATTCTCGTCCCTAAGTCTTGCAACCATTACTGACATAAAACATAACTTAAATCCAAACATAACTTAATACATAAACATAATCAAGTCTTAATACATTATCATAGCTAAACTTAAAACAACATAATAGATAACTCCTTATGTGGAAAGAATAAAGCTACGCCATAGCCTTGCCTTTTGCCTTATCTTGTCCTGAGGGTTCACCACGTTCTGCCTTAACTGAAAGGTTTAAAGAAAGCAAGAATGAGCAACAAATTTTCTCAGCAAGTATATAATAATAAGGGTGAACATGCACAATATAAAATTAATAATCTCAAAGGTATAATGATCAAAGGTAGCTCAAGAATTAATGAATAATGCTGTAAACAAGGAAATATCAATAGTTCCAAGACTGTCCTTCGAATTTTAAACGATGAGTCATTATAGACCGAAAGATTTTAAAAGAATTGAAAGGTTTCAACACTGAGTAGTCACTATGAACAAAGAACTCTTACTAGAATTAACAGTATTAAACCGATAATCCAATATAAACAAGTACAATAGGTGATCAATCTGAAGTACCCTACGTTATGCATAACATTTAAACATGTTGTTTGTGCGAACGTCGGTTCCCCAAAACTTATAAAATTTCCCCTTTAATGAGGGTTCAGTAGATTTATAAGAGTCCGCACCAAAGCAATTGGTTTGGACAGCTTTCTAACTCATAGATATTTTATCTAGCCGAATCAAATGCCTTAGACACTTTATTCAATTCATTTAAGAACAAAAAGTTCAAACTCGCAAGATGATTCAAGATATAATTTTAAGTCAAATTTCAGAATATGAATAATGATTTGTACAAGTATAGACAATTTCTCAACGTATATAAGGTTGATATAACAATAATTCGAACTTGCACAATATCCAAAGTTGTGAAAGTTAGGGAACTTGCCCAAGCGTAGATTACAAACCTAAAGCTTAACGTCACCGCAAGGTCTTATAGTTTCCTATTTATGTATATATATACACATTAGTTATGCAAGCTCAATACATAAACTGACAATCCTATATGTACTCTATTACGTACCTTAAGCACACACATTACACAATCAGATTATACGTTACTACATAATCAAACCACATAGCTTTGTAATCGTCGTTGACTTAGCGTTTTGAAAGTTTTAGAAACACTTATCAAATCTTGGTTTCCTATAGTCAACATTTACATGAACACTTAAACATCCTCTTAATCATGTATTACAGTTTTAGGACATCAATATAAACATGCATCAAGTTTCAAATTACAAATAACATAGACAAATTACACTGCAGGGCAGCGCGGCTGTGCTGGAATATGACTAGAGAGTGGCGCGGCCGCGCTGCTCCCTGTCACAACCAGAACTAAAAATGAGATTACATGATCCTAGCTCACTTACTAGCATACATTGATGATGCTACATACTGTACATACATGTTATGAGGTTGAAGGCTAGGTTTGGTCTCTTCTATTTCCTTGCAAACAAGTTATAGTTTTATTCGGGAAACCTTTATTTAACAAGGTTAAAAGAGTTCATTGCACAAAAGGCTAACGATGTTACTCATTATATCACCTAATGATACCAACAAACCTTTAGTATGCATGCTCAGATGTATACAACTTATTTACACTTAGGTTGAATAGTTTAACACTTGAAATCTCATTTTACATCATGCTTGAAAAGTCTAAATCATGCTTAGTTAGATGGTGAACTTATCCGCCATGTCTAGAGGCATATAATGTCCAAGCAGACATGCTTAAATTTTCAAAATACAAATTACACAAGGTTTAAGAATATTAGTTTTCAAAACTTCAAGTTTTCTTTTCGAAAATCAAGATAACGTAATTCATTATACACAAAACAAGCTCATACCATATGTTAGACTCATTTACATACATATTTAAGTTGTTTACACATGCTCTCAAAGTCAGAGTACAAGTAAGATCATTTTCAACAAGGTTCGTTTTCTAACTTGCAAGTTTTCTTTAAAACTCCAACTAAAACATGTTAAGGTGAGTGACTATAAGTAAAGCAACCTATGTTAGCATGTCAGGATCATTTCTAACCATAATGAAGTCAAATTAACATGCTTAATAGAACATAAAATAGCAATAATTTAATTTTGAGACTGACAGACAGCGCGGCCGCACTGTGTTTGTACTGGGAAGTGGTGCGGCTGCGCCACTTTGGTACAGACCCAGACTTGGCCTCTGCTTTACGCAGCAGTTCAAGACATTAACACACAAGCTTTGATTTCAGCATGCTTAGACTATCATATGAACTCCATACAACTTAGATAACACAATGACATCAAATACCAAACTAATTAGAAAGTAATTCAAGAATTTCTGAGAATTTGTAAAGCTTGAATCTTAGAACATGGTTTACGGTATTACCTCTGTGAAACTTGAAATTCCAAACTTACTCCTAATTTCAGATAGCAACTCACTCTCAAATTGAAACTTATCAGAAAATTAACAGATTGAGGAATGAAGGTGGTGGTTTCCATTTATAGAGAAAGTTTTGCCCAATTGCTAGGCTTTACCCAATGTGTTAAACCAGTAGAAGGAAGAAGAAGATAATGGTTACAAGGAAGTTGGTGAAAAGCTTGTACTGCTCTCCTATTTAGGCCACTCCCCTAGCTATAATCACCAATTACTAAATTTGAGAAAAAGAAGTAGGCTAGTCTTTTTGAGTTCTCAGCAAAGAGGGAGTAGACCATTTGCTATACACGGCTAAGAAATAGAATGGGACTATAGTTTTGGGACTAGCAATAATTCTTCCTATTTTAGTAACAAAATGAACCTCATATATAAATGTTAACTTCTTTTGGTTCACAAGTGAATTTTTAATGAGTTGATGTTATTACCTTGTGCTAAGTTAGGGATACATATACATATAATCATATAATCCAGGTACATTAAGTTAGACCAAATCATATTTAAATTGGGTTAGAATATAATTCAGTGGGGTAATATTAACCCATTATTTAAAATACTCATTTTAATTGTCCCACCACACATCATAATGTCACATAAGCTCCTTTAAGTAACTTAGTACAATTATATGATTCAACTCACCTTTATTGTATAGTTATATAAAACATTTATTCACATTTCAATGTCACACCTTAACTTATATTCAATGAATGAAGAAACTTTATTATATATGACCAAACCTTACAAGCTATTGCATAAAACAATTAATTAATAGTAATAGAAATTAGTTTATCATATTATTTAATTATATACCCATTAATTTAGTATAATAATATAAATTAATCCCATCATTAAATCATTTATTCATTAACTTAAATAAATCATCACTTAGTCCATCATCATGCCACACAAGGCATTCACATAGGCTTAACTTAAGCTTTTCATTAAATTCTCCATATTTCTCAATTATCATATACTCAATTGAATTATCTCATCTCGTGCCACAAAAATATTTATACTTGAATAAACATTTCACATTTATTATTTTCAATATTAATATTATTTATAAAAATCACGGGTATTACAGGCTAAACCCTAATTCTATCTCTATAGAATGTATATACTCTCCCAACTATTGGAATAGTATAAAGTGTGTCACATTGTTCCATAATAAGACTTTCTTATTTATAGATGTAGGTAACCCTCCTAAACCATTTAGGCTTGGGGTTTCATACTAATTAATTAAACCTTTTAATTAATTAGATTTTTCAATCCTATTGGGAATAATTAAACTCTTTTAACTAATTAGCCTCCTAATTTTACTAGGAATATATTAGAGAGAGAGAGAGTATCTTATTAATTAATTCTCAAACTCCTTTAGGAATTAATAATAATAATAATAATAATAATAATAATAAGACTACTCTTATTAATTTATATTTAATATTTTTAAAATATTAAATAATAAATATTAAGCTATTTAATTTATTTCATCACCATAGATTAAATTAAACATACTTAACTTATTATTATGATTATGTCATTAGCTTCTTTATAATATATATTCTTCCTCTTATCGTGTGACCCTTTAGGTTCTCCATATTAAACCGGTTGTGAATAAATTAATTAGAATAATTCTAATCTTATTTAAATAAATAAATTAAACTAATAATTTATTTAAATAAATAATATTTATTCTACAATAAGTGTAACCCCCTTAGCGATCAACGACTTTCCAGATAATATAGATTTCAACATTAATCATAAAAGAACTTGTGAGTAAATAGTTACCGTACAATTCCTTCCACCATACAATGTCCCAATTAAATATAAGACATGGATTTACTATCAAGTCTTATTTTATTTAATTATATGTATTTCGATTCTAAAATGCACAACACCAAATAATGCAAATTAGTAACTACTTTCTAATTTCATTATGCCTTGGCCAAAGACTACTAGGTTGTCATTTATCGAATTACATAGGACATTCTCTTCTTTTACTAGAAGTGGTAGATTCTTTATTGACCATTCATTATCTCCATGTATAAATCATTATACCGAATCATACCCTTTGATATACCCTTAGGGTCTTATGGAACATGTCAAAGTATAACTCACCATACACAAGATACTATGATGATCTCAAGTCTAAGGATTATTTGTAGTACTATCACTTAAGGAATTCGTATTGATAGGCAAGTAAAACTCCATAAGGTATTCCTTAGCGAGCCACATTCAGTGAACTTATTCTCCAATAAGCACCTACATACTTGCTTTAGTGTCTCCACATAAATGATTATGGGATCGATCATCCTCATCCAATGAGGAAGCAATGTATGTACCAATCTATCCGGATTTACTAATCCCTTTTTTAGTAATCCAACGATTGGGAACTATTTTAGTTTTAAGCTATCTAAGAATTTAGATCTCATTAGCATGATCATCATCACGATTCTAAAAGCATTACTTAAAACTATGTGTTTATCACATATTATAAAAACAGCACCATGTAGATAATTAAATGTCGTTCATTAAATAATATTTTATTAATAAATGAATAAGATTGTCACAAAGTATATACTTTATCATCATACAAGATTGGCTTGTGTGCATGCTACTTTCAATCTCCCACTTGCACTAAAGCCAATCGCCATGGTATCTCATACCCATCTTCTCTAAGTGACGATCAAACTGTTGTTGTGTTAAAGCTTTAGTAAATGGATCTGCAATGTTGTCTTGAGAGTCCACACGCTCCAGGGTGACATCTCCTCTATCAATGATCTCTCTAATCAAATGAAACTGCCGCAAAACGTGTTTGGATTTCTGATGAGACCTGAATTTCTTAGACTGTGCAACAGTTCTGGTGTTGTCAAAGAATAAAGGTACAACTCCTTTAATGCTAGGAACCACACCAAGTTCAGTTATGAACTTCTTCATCCAAACAACTTCCTTTGTTGCTTCCTTTGCAGATTCACTTGCAGCTATATACTCTGCCTCTGTCACTGAATCAGCAACTGTTTACTGCTGGGAACTCTTCCAACTCACTGCGCCACCGTTTAAGGTAAATATATACCCCGAAACGGATTTACTGTCATCTTGGTCCGTTTGAAAACTTGAGTTTGTCTAGCTCTCTAGTTTCAATTCAGACCCACCGTAGACAAGAAATACATCCTTAGTTCTTCTTAAGTACTTTAGGATATTTTTCACTGCCTTCCAATTTTCATCTCCAAGATTCGACTGATATCTGCTCGTTACACTAAGTGCATGAGAAACATCGGGTCACGTACATATCATACCGTACATGATAAATCCTATTGCTGAAGCATAAGGAATCATACTCATACGGTTTCTCTCCTCAAGTGTCTTTGGGGCCTGTTTCTTTGAGAGATATATTCCATGGCTTATCGGCATGAGTCCTCTTTTGGAATCTTCCATGCTAAACCTCTTTAGCATTGTATCACTGTACGTTCCTTGGGATAAGTCAAGCATCCATTTCAATCAATCTCTGTAGATCTTTATCCCCAAAATATAAAATACTTCTCTCAAGTCTTTCATGGAGAATTGTTTAGATAACCAAATTTTGATCGACTGTAGCATAGGAAAATCATTCCTTATCAGTAGTATATCATCAACATATAATATAAGGAATGATATAGCGCTCCCACTAACTTTCTTATACACACATGGCTCATCCTCGTTTTTGATAAAATCAAACTCTTTGATTGTCTCATTAAAACGGATGTTCCACCTTCGAGAAGATTACTTCAATCCATAAATGGATCGTTGCAGCTTACAGACTTGATTCATTCCAACCTTTGAAACAAATTCCTCTGGTTGTGTCATATACACATCCTCCTTAAGGTTCCCATTTAGGAAGGCCGTTTTCACGTCCATCTGCCAGATTTCGTAGTCATAGTAATCTGTAATTACAAGCAAAATCCGAATAGACTTGAGCATTGCTACTGGCGAGAAGGTTTCATCATAGTCAACACCTTGTCTTTGTTTAAAACCTTTCGCAACCAGTTGGGCCTTATAGGTTTCTAACTTCTCTTCCGATGTAGTCTTTCTTTTAAAGATCCATTTGCAGCCAATAGGCTTAATGCCCTCGGGTGATGAAACTAAATTCCATACATTGTTCTCATACATGGAGTCCATCTCAGATTTCATGGCTCCTTTCCATTTCTCTGAGTCTTTACTACTTATTGTCTGTTCGTAATTCATCTTCATCATTCATAATGCGCACCTCATCGTCATTCTCTATGACGAATCCATACCTTTTAGGTATCTTCATTACTCTTCCAGATTTACGAATAGGGTGTTGTACAGATGGTGTCTCTACTTGGACAGGTTCATCCACTTGATCTGTAGTGGTTTGTGGTTCTTGAATTTCTTCAAGATCTATTTTCCTCCCATTAGCCCCTTCAAGGATAAACTCGTTTCCAAGAAGGTTGCGTGTTTCGCAACAAACACCTTTTTCTCAATAAGATTGTAGAAATAGTAGCCTAAACTTTCTTTAGGATATCCCACAAACGTGCACTTATCAGATCTTGTCCCAAGCTTATCATTTTGAAACCTTTTCACGTAAACTAAACATTCCCAGATCTTAACATTCTTAAGACTAGGTTTCCTCCATGTCCACATCTCATATGGAGTCTTGGGGACGGATTTCGAGAGGACCTTATTTAGTAGATATGCAGCAGCTTCTAGGGCATAACCCCAGAATGATACTGGAAGATCGGTAAAACTCATCATGAAACATACCATGTCCAACAATGTTTTATTTCTCCTTTCAGATACATCATTTAACTATGGTGTTCCTGATGGAGTCCGTTATGAGATTATACCATTTTCTTTGAGACAATTGAGAAACTCACCGCTTAAGTATTCACCACCTCGATCTGATCGAAGAATCTTAATATTTTGCCAATTTTTTTCTCCACTTCACTTCTGAACTCTTTTAACTTTTCAAACGATTAAGATTTGTATTTCATTAAATACACATATATAAATCTTGAATGATCATCCGTGAAAGTAATAAAATAAGAATACCCTTCTCATGTATTCGTTGTCATAGGTCCACAAACATCTGTGTGTACCAATGCTAACAACTCTGTAACTCTTCCTCCTTTTCCACTAAAAGGAGATTTAGTCATCTTACCCATGACATAAGATTCACAAGTTGGGATATAATTCATAATCAGATAGCTCTAGGAGCCCATCTTTATGCAACTTGGATAATCTTGTTTCATTAATATGACCAAGTCTACAGTGCCACATGAAGGTATAATTAACATCATCTCTTTTTTGTTTCTTAGTTTGTTCAATTTGAAGTATATTTTCATGCAAGTCAAGTATGTAAAGTCTATTCAGTAATTTACCAACACAATATAAAATATTGTTATTATAAATAGAACAATTGTTGTTCTTTATTATAATGTCAAAACCATCTATATCGAATACAGAAATTGAGATAATGTTTCTAATGAGTGTTGGAACAAAATAACAATTATTTAAATAAATGAACTTGCCCATAGGCAGTGCTAAACAATAAGTCCCTATAGCTAATGCAACAACCCACTCGTAGGACGACTTCGTCCTTGTTCAGCTTTCTACTTCTGACCAGTCCCTGCATAGTATTACATATGTCAGAACCATAGCCGGTATCCAATACCCAAGTAGAAGTTTGACTTTCTGAAAAATTAATTTCAATCATGAACAAACCTTTATTGGAAGTCGAAGCTTCTCCAAGCTTCTTCTCTGCCAGAAACTTCTTGCAGTTCCTATTCCAGTGACCCGACTCGTTGCAATGGAAGCACATTCCTTTGCTAGCTGGATCAATTTTCTTTTGATCCTTTACTTTTGCCCTGCACTTAAACTTCTTGGTTTTCTTCTTTTCAGAAGATACCTTGGGCCTCTTCCTTTTCTTAGAAGAATCATCCATCAGAAAGACTTGGTTCTTCTTGGATAGGAAGTGTCCTTCAGCAGTTTTCAATATGTTAAGTAATTCAGGCAAGCAAACATCTAACTTATTCATGTGGAAATTCACAACAAATTGTGAGAAGGTATCTGGGAGTGACTGCAAGATCAAATCTTTACTTAACTCCCCATCCATGATGAACCCAAGATGTCCAAGACATTCAATCAAATTGATTATCTTTAGGACATGAGTCTCAACAGTAGTTCCCTCGGTCATTCGAGATCGGAAGAGCTCCTTAGATATCTTATATCTAGCAATCCTACTTTGCTCACCATACAACTCTTGAAGGTGCAGCAATATAGCAGGAGCATCCATAGTTTCATACTGACGATGAAGCTCGTTACTCATGGATGCGAGCATGATGCATTGAACCACAGATGCATCATCTTGCCACTTCTTAAAAGTAGCAATCTCTTTCTCATAGGCTTCTTCTACAACAATTGCAGGGACAGACGAATTTAGAACATAAGAAATCTTTTCTGCAGTGAGAACAATTCTCAATTTCCTTAACCAGTCCGTGTAATTCGGTCTGGTTATTTTGTTAGCATCAAGTATGCTAAGCAGTGATAGTGGGTGTGACATTTTTCAAATTTTGCATGTGAAATTAAACAACATTTTAGCAAACACTCATTTAATTAATTACCAAAATAAATTAGGTCTTTATTTTAAATTGGTATCTCCTACTTTTTTTTCAAACTATATTACCCTCATAATATATACCTCGACAAATCTAATTAAAGATTTGCTAGTGAGAATAAGGATCTCATTTCAAATGTATATAGCCTTGTGTGTGCACACCAAACTATATATAAATAAATAGGTAGACAACTTTTGTCAATTACATCATCATGTAACTCCTTGTATTTTGCTTCTTAGATCATAATGGTCAAGTGTGTGAACATCCAAACTAAAATGATCAAAGTTAAGTCAGACCCAGCATTTTCATATAAGTGAAGAGAAAACTTACAGCCCTTGTGTGTGCACAACAAAGCGGTAATGTTCAATTCCTTTATAAACATTTAATGTAATAAAACAACATCGTAAATATTTAATACTTGCCTTGTGTGTGCACAACAAACTCATATTAAATATTTAATACTCTATTATTTTATCATGCTAGAAGACGATGTTCGATATTTCAAATATCTTTCAACGTTATAACTTAATATAATTTCTTTGAGGAGTTTGTTATTAATTGTCTTATCTTGGTGCACATGCACACACACACACACACACACACACACACACACACACACACACACACACACACACATATATATATATATATATATGTATATATATATATATACATATATATATATATGTATATATATATATAATACGCATTATATTAGTTAACATGTGAAGCATGTTAATTAATATAATATATATATACATATATATATATATAGTATAAGCATGCATATATAATACTATATTCTACTCGGATTGATTATGAACTTTTATTCTAGTTTGGTTCACTAGAGCCACCAAGTGAACCAAAAGGTCAAATTTAGGAGTGCAAGAATTAAATTTAAACTTAAGTATTACATTTAAACCCAGGCTCCATACAAACGGGTCTTCAAGCGCTCCTTGCTCTTTGGTCTCCAATTCTTCAAGATAATTCTAACTATTTCTATTACATAAACTATTTAATTTAAATAGAAACCTTGATCATCAGTCAAGGAAAAGTACATAGTAGGGAGATAGAATTTTTACATCAATAAAATTAGAGAAGACGAGGTACGTAGACCCCATTTAATAAAACTCATATATTCAAGCATTCAACTAAAATAAAATCCAATCACATTGGTCAATAGTCCATAATCAACCCCATTTATTATCATACATTTCAACATATTCATCAATAAATAAAATATTTAATATATACATTGATATCGATTTAATGGGCAATTCTAGTTAGTTTCGAAATCCAATTCTAATTAAAATAAACATCTTTATTTTAATCCAATTCCAAATCTAATAAATTCCTTTACTAATATGGGATTACAGAAAAATATTTAATTTTATTTTTAATTAAAATAAACCTTTTATCTTAATTAAAATAAAATAAAAATAAATAAATTTTATTTTTCTGGAGAGTGGCGTGAAAGTAGTATGCATACAAGTCAATCAAGTATGATGATAAAG